>CM039126.1:6995945-8195945 GCA_022036555.1 Microstegium vimineum | reverse complement strand
GTTGAGAAGCGAGTTAAATGTGCTTGATCACTCTAATTTCACTAAAAGATGAGTTTGTGTGAACCATGCATTCATATGTAATATAACATGTTTAATTTGGTAATGCACATAGGCTTGGCTAACGCGGTTAAGAAACCGCCCTCAAAGCGTGTGACAAAGCTTAACCGCGGTTTAAACTTGCAAGCAACCTAGATTCAAATTTCGTATTACATAGCATATGCATGTGTGTTGTTTGCCCTTTCTTTTCGGTTAAGTTTCTTGAGCATCCTCTATGATAGTCCACTTAGGGGGAACATTCAAAGCTCAAGTCACTTCAATACCCCTCTTTTGGCCATATGATGACTCCTTGGCGCTTCGATTCGAATATTTTGAGCTAAAAACTAAATTTAAGCATATGGCAAACTAATTGAAAATGAGTGTTTGAGAGATGGTTCTCATATCAAGTCCAATCAGGTGTTATTTGGATCTTATTGGGATTGGAACTTGGTTGGGAGAAAGACGCAAAAAGAAAATTTAAAAAATTCTATTTTTAAGGCGTCGGACGCTGCCGACGGACGCTCGGTGTCAATTGCCTCAGCGTCCGTCGCGATCGTCCGAAGATTAAAATTGCCCGCTAACAGGGCGACGGACGCTCCCCCCAGCGTCCGTCGCGGTCAATGCGATTGGGCGTTTCAAATCTGTTCTGGAAGCCCGACGGACGATGCCGTCGGACGCTCCCCGAGCGTCCGTCGCACTGCGACGGAGCATCCGTCGATCCGCATCAGAGCGTCTGTCGCGAACTTAACGGCGATTTTTTTTTAAAATCCCCGTCTCTTCTCTGTTTCGCCCGATCTGTTCTGTCCGCCGCCGCGCTCGCGCTCAAACCCTAACCACCACTGTTCGCCGCCGCTGGGCCGCCGTTCCCCCTTGTGCCGCCGCGGGACCCCACCTGCGTCGCCGACCACTCCTCCACCCAGCGCTGCCTCTCCCTGCGCCGCATTTCCACCCAGCGCCGCCATCCCTGCCCTGCGCCATTGTATCCCTGTGCACAGCCGCCGCGCTAGAAGCTGCCCCGCCAAGCTTCGCCGTCACAGCCGGCCCCCCTTCCACTGGCACCCAAGCCGCCGTGCAGGACTTACTTTGGCAAGAGGGTTGATCGATTTCAGTCACGAGCCAAGGTGAAATTCAATCTCCTGTGATTCTCCCTCTGAATTGCAAATCACCTCGCTATTCTTATCACCTCTCTAAACCCTACCTTGCCTTGATTAGCTTGGGGATTGCGGATTGTGGTTGATCGATTGAGGATCTTTCTCCTTCCCTCCTTTTGGTCAGGGTCCGAGGTATGGTTCTTAATTGGAAATTTCGATCTATCCTTACCTAGTTTCATGCTTCTATAGTCACTCTCTTCTCTAGCGTATATGCTTATGGTTATATCCCTATCTGTCTCACGAGCAGGGTCAGTTGGTCAATTGATCAGAGAATCAGTCAGTTGAGCAGTGTCAGTGAACTCAGGGCAAAGCTCGCGAGTACGGACCGAGGCAAAGCCTCACGAGGACAGTCCAGGGCCGGCGTGCCACTCTTTCAGTTGTTTGGTTCTGTGGCTTGTCAGAGGTTCCGTGTCAGTGGTCAGTGAGTCTGAGGGTTTGATCTCTTGAGGCTTTGATTGTCAGAGTTTGATTGCAAAAGGCTGAAAAATGGCAAGGACTAAGAATGCAGGTCCCGTTCCCGGTAGTGGTGGTGACCCTCCACCTCCACCGCGTCCACCCACTGACCGAGGAAAGGGAAAGCAAAAGGTTATCTCTCGGAAGCGCAAGAGGCCAGCGATGGATCCAGATTCGGCAGTCGCGCTAGCAGTGGCAGAGGCAGCTGAGTTAGCAGAGCGAGGAGGACGTCGCGCCGGTTTGAGGCTCTCACCTCACCGTGGAGTGCATCGTGAGTCCCCTCCACCTCTATAGACAGAGCCCATCGAGGCCACAGAGGGAGCAGAGACAGAGCCAGTCCCAGAGACTGAGCCGACAGAGGCCGCGGGCCACTCTTCTATCGGTGAGTTGATGAGCCGCCGTGTTACCCGTTCTCGAGGCTCAGGTGCACCACCTAGCCCTCCAGGACCGTGGCTCCCAGACCCAGTGAGGCCCCAGGTCAGAGTACTTACAGCGAAGCAAGTCCAGCTGCTCCGCTTCGTTGACTTCCAGTCCTGGTTCCCACCTCAGAGGGACCCCCGTGCCGGACGAGAGCTCTACACTACAGTGCACGAGGACTTTTATAGAGCATATATAGACACTGATGCTTCTCTCAGGGCCCACAGAGTGTGCCCATCTGTCCATATAGAGGGGATCGGTGGTCCAGAGATCCTGCAGCACCTCCAGTATATCCAGGGTCTGATAGATCTGATGGGACGGTCAGGGGCATATCAGAAGGACTGGGTATATCAATTCTACGCCTCTCTGTGGATCTCACCTGATCACGAGTTCCTACACTTTGGTTTTCAGGGACGTGATTTCAGGGTTACAGCTACTAGATTCATAGAGCTATTCCACCTAGAGTCCTCTCCTACGAGGATACACAGTCTTTGCTATGGGGATCAGGAGGCCCCTCGCCGACCTCACGATGGTATAGTACCATCTACGGACTTCATGAGGCCGTGCTTTCAGCAGCCGTTCACTGAGGGTTCGAGCCGTACGCCACGTGACCTTACTCCTTTGGCTCGGATCCTCCACGAGGTACTCAGACGGACTATCCTCCCTCGGATTGGAGCCCGAGATACGATCACTCGCCTACAGCTGTGGCTCCTTGCCCATATTGTCAGGAAGGAGAAGTTCGACCTCTGGGATTTGATAGTGAGCGAGCTCGAGGATATTATAGCTGTTGGGTTCAGGGGTCATTGGCAGCTGCAGTTTGCCCATTGGATTTCCTATTTGATAGTTGCCAAGACCGGGTCAGGTGCCATGAGAGTCACCCTTACGAGGTCAGCTATAGAGTTCCCAGTCTATTCGATGAGTCAGCTTGTGATACATGGGAACTTGCCTCGCCCTAGCAGAGCTCACAGACCAGGCACTAGGCAGGCCGGTGTGCCACCAGAGTCGGCAGAGGTCACAGATGCTACAGTCGAGCAAATTGCTCAGGCAGACCTGGCAGACTTAGATGCAGATATTGACACAGCTGTTGAGACAGTCTTTAGAGAGGACCTCGACTCTGACAGCTCTGACAAGGACTACCAGCCCATACGTGAGTACGCGCCGATGCCGCATGACCACGAGACAGGAGGGTCAGGCACAGCTGCAGCAGCTCCAGCTCCAGGTTCTAGCTCCTCTGAGGCTACTTTGCTCACGATTCTATCGAGGATGCAAGAGGAGCAGTCACGTCAGGCCGAGGAGCAGAGACGACAGGCTACCGATCTACGGAGGCTTACTGAGCAGCAGCTGGCAGCTCAGGCACAGACTCAAGCCAAACAGGACGAGTTCCAGCGTCAGTTCTTGGCCTATCAGCTGCAGCAGGCAGAGATCCAGAAGACCCAGACGTTGCTACTTGAGCATCTTCTGGCCTCTAGCTCCGGGCAGACTTCCACGCCACAGTTTCAGTTGCCCGGCGTTTCACAGCAGCAGCAGTTCACTTCACCTCCTCAGCAGCCTCCAGTGGTTGTGGTGCCGACTCCAGCATTACCGTCTAGAGGATAGCAGAGTCAGGCACCAGCTACTCCTCCCTTCCAGCCAGCAGCCTCTCCTGAGTACCAAACTCCGAGGACCCAGGTGTCCTCTTGGATAGCTTCACCCGGAGAGTTCCAGACAAGATTCACTCCTACCCGGAGAACTACCTTAGCAGAGGCCTCGAGAGATCTGTCAGCGTCTTATCTGGGGATCACGGGAGAAGACTCCCCAGGAGCAGCTCAGCAGGTCACACCAGCTCCTGAGACTGCAGTGGATCCTCCGGCGATAGGCACTCACATGTCCTTAGTTGCTTCGTCGGAGATCGCTCCTGAGCAGTTAGCACAGACAGTCACTACTCCTCCAGCTGCAGTTCAGACAGATACTATATCACTGGCAGATGAGGCAGTTACAGTGGCCGTGTCTTCTCCAGTTCAGACTCAGCCTGCAGAGGTTGCAGCAGCAGTGTCCCTAGTGGCACTAGCAGTGACACCGTCCCTCTCGCCTCGAGTTTTCACTCGTCGGGTTCACAGGCCCGCCCACTACTGAGGCAGGACCGTCAGAGGCACCAGCTGAGCCTCAGGGGGAGTCAGTTGAGACCGCAGCCCCAGAGATTCCAGTGACAACTCCAGAGGTCACCCCAGCTGCATCTACACCGGCAGAGGCCGAGGCAGATGATGAGTCAGACGAGTCAGACCTTCAGGACTTCATCATGCTGGATCGCAGGGCTGCCGCTCCTCCACCTTCTTCTCCAGCCCCAGACTCTTAGTTTTTTGTGCTAGACGCTAAAGGGGGAGAGATGATCGAGTATAGAGATAGGGGGAGGGTTTTGGATCTTTGTATGCTTTATTTCCCCGTACTCTTTCATCATGTCTCTTCTATGCATTTGTTTATATGTGTGACGTGATGATTACGTTGGTTGATGTTTATATGGTTGCATGTGTCAAACTCTTGATTATCACTAATATATCTTGTGAGTTGTCTCATGTTTCATGATATATCTCTATGCTTAAACGCTAATTGAGCTTCCGCGCTATACTCTGATACATCCTTTGAGAATATCACAAGGTACTTCTTTTATATTCATATCTATAAGTACCATGTTTTGTGATTTGGCTTGGGTGAGCAAGTTTGCTTCATTACAAATTCACTAACCCTTGCTCAACCATTCCAAGTCATCTCAAAGTCTAAACCATAACTCTTATCCATACTCGAGGATCTATTGTCGTCAATCACCAAAAAGGGGGAGATTGAAGAATCATGGCCCTAGTTGGTTTCGGTGATTAACGACAATTAGAGATTATTATGGCTAACGTGTGTTTTGCAGAGGCTATGCGTAGCTTAGCCATAGTGATCAAGGAGAATGGGCTCTAATGGTCATCACTTAGCCCCCAAGATGGATATCATTTCGGTTTTCAAAAAGACATGATGAAGACCCTAGAATGATAGGCTAAGTGCCATAAGGAGATGAAGGGCACATAGAAATAGATAGGGCTTCTCTTTTTACCTTTGACCGTACTATTAAGAGGGGTTGAGATTAGTAGCTTGACTTAGGAAAGCTTCATTACTTAGGTGTGGTGCACACTTGACTTCCTTAGCTCTAAGCAAGCCAACGTTGACCGTAAGATAGCCCAGAACATCTTCCATATTCATCGCGACGAAAAACGAAGTTGTTAAAACTGTTTTCTGGGCGTCGGACGCTCCTGGCAGGGGCGCCGGACGCTGTCCGTCGGCATCAGACAGAGGCGTTGGACGCTGGGTGGTTGAGTCCACAGCGTCCGTCGACCTTCCAGAGGGGATGTTTTCTGGCTAAGTTTTTCAAGGTCCGTCGGCCAGGTGTCGGACGCTGGGAAGAGCGTCCGTCGACCTTCCAGAGAGGGTGTCTTTCAACCCTAGCCAGAGCGTAGCGTCGGACGCTGGGGTTGAGCGTCCGTCGCCCAGTGACGTAGCGTCCGTCGTTGGGAACAGTGTGTCAGAACTAGCCGTTGGGCAGGGCGTCGGACCGTCCGTCGCCCAAACTATGAACAGAAACTAGCCGTTGGGGCATGCGACGGACCGTCCGTCGCCTAGTCGACAGAGCGTCCGTCGCCTAGTCGACAGAGCGTCCGTCGCCTAGTCGACAGAGCGTCCGTCGCCAACTTAAAATGCCAGCCCGAGGCAGTTTTCAGAGGGTCTATTTATAGCCCCTCCCACTTCTCTCCCACCTGGCCTTTGCTCATTTGAGTTGCTGAGTTTGTTGAGAAGGTTGGGAAGAGAGCAAGAGCCCTAGAGAGAGAGAGTGATTCGCGAATCCATCCATCCTCTCTCTAGTTCATCCAAGAGTTCAAGTGTGCATCCTCTAGTTGTGAAGCTTGAGTGAGTCAAGTAAAGATCGAGGTTTGTCACTCTTGGTTATCGACATCACCTAGACGGTCCGGTGGTGCTCGGAGGAAGGTGATCGCCGGAGGATTGTCGGCGGCCCTTCTCCATCGACGTTGTGATCGGTTGTGGGCGATTCACCGAGCCGGAGTGGCGAAGAATCAGCCCGTAGAGAGCACTCATCCCTTGCGCGGGATTGAGGGGGAGCTATACCTTGTGAGGTGCTCCAACGAGGACTAGGGGGGAGTGTCGACTCCACGATACCTCGGCAAAACATCGCCGTGTCAAGCATCTCTTTCCCTAGCTCTTTATTACCGCATTACTTTCCACTTGTCTTTCAATTCATACTAGAATTGTGTAGGAAGTTTTCTCTTTCCATTGACTTGCTACCGCTTTCTAGCTAGGACACACAAGCGGTAGGCGCTAGGGGGTTAATTGGCTCTTTATAGGTTTAATTCTTGTTTAGAAATTAAAAAGAGCCCAATTCACCTCCCCCTCTTGGGCATCTTGATCCTTTCAGTGCCCAAATCAAGACACGGCGCGCCACGGGGGTGACGACCCGACCCTTGCTCATTTAACACCATACTCGGGTTCCGGCATGGCGCGTCGCTAAGAGGGTTACGCCCCAACGGAAATCTTTTGGGTCTTATTTCCATGAAAGTGGCTAAGTTTTGATGTTGGCTCGTCAAGCCTATCACACCCTCCTCCTTTACCAGGGCTTGGGACCTGCTATGCTGGAACATCAAAGGCACTCCAACCTAGGCGGAGTTAGATATGAACTATCCATTATCTAAAAAAACTAAGTATATTAAGGTCATAGATATATAGATTCAGAATAGGACGACAGAACTATGAGATGCAAACATGGCATGGTGTCTTTTCTACAATTTCAAATAAAATGACATTCTAAGTTCTATCTTTGTTATACATTGAACTACAAAAAACATGCCCCGCACCTTCTGACTCCATCGATCGTTTACAGAAAAATGATGCACGGTATGTATAGTACTACCTCTATGCTCTATTCTAAAATACATAGTTCAGTTTGACTTTCTGAGCCAATTGTTTTAGTTTTAATCAATTTTATACAACGTCTAAAACATGAAACTAATTTTATTCAATGTCCATAAAATATGTTTTGATGGCATTTTTATTTGAACTTGTAAATATCAATATTTTTTAAAGATTTCAATATAATAATTTAGAAAATTTTGACTTAGAAATAACTGAAAGTAAACTTTATATAATTTGGAATAGAGAGAGATACTACTAGGGATGGATGACTCCTTCATATGCTTAAAAAGAATTTAAAAGTAAACATCTAATAGTCAACATCATGCATCTATCCAGCACATGTGCCCTCTCGAGTCCATACCTTCACTAGTACAAAAAAGCTCTAAGCCAGCGATGTGCAATAGTTTCTACAGACGGTTTTGCTTATCGTGCGTCTGTAGAAATAAAACGGTTCCGTACCGCCTATAGAAATCGATTTCTACACTATTTTTACAGACGGATTTGTTAAGGAACCGCATGTAGAAATCGATTTCTACAGGCGGTTCCTTAAGAAATCCGCCACTAAAAATGTCTGGACACTTATTTTTTTTATTTTTGTAAACGACCCTGGATGGAAAACTTTCTAAAAAAAGTTGTAGATCTCGAAAAGTTATGAAACTTTGTAGTTTACAACTTTTTAATTTGAAATCATCTTGTCATCGAAAACTATGTTCGAATTTGTCAAATTTGAAATTCAAAATTTGTAAACGACCTCGGATGGAAAAACTTTTTACATAAAAGTTGTAGATCTCGAAAAGTTATGAAACTTTGTAGTTTACAACCTTTTCATTTGAATTCGTTTAGTGGCTCAAACAATCAATTTACACTCGGTTTAGTATAGAATATGGGGAATTAAAACGAAATCTAGACACAAGTGAATTATGGGTGGAGTGGTAGAGCAGGGTACGCTCGAGACTGAGGTCGAGGGTTCGAATCACCGTCGGACGACGGATACGGGCGGGCGGCTCACTTCTCAGCCCCTCACGCAAACCGCATGTAGAAATCGATTTCTACAGCCGCCTGTAGAAATGCCCCATTTTTACGGGCCTCTCCCACAGGCGGTTCGAAAAAACGCCTGTGTATAGTACCGCTGTGTGGCACAGACACACCGTGGCCCACGACCATGACCGGTTGGGAAAGTTTGGAAATGTTAACGTGTCTAATTTCCTATTTGAAGAAGACAAAACACATTCTATTGCCTCAATTGCACACTTAATGGTTCATCTTCGGTGGGGAAACACTTGCTTTTCAAACAAGACATAGTGAAGCTCCATACAAAGTCCTTATAGTTCCATCAAATTCAAGAAAATAGCCAAAGAGGGGAGTTACAACAGATGAACAAGAGCAAACACTGATGTCTCAATCATTCCTAAGAAGAGAAGTTTTTTTGAATGTAAACTTGGTGAATTTCATTACTCAGGTGCTAACAAATCGTTAGCAACAAAAACTTGAATAGTTTCAGGGATAGAGCTCATGACTTGCTCCTCTCCCTGAATACATAAAAGACCCAGTTTAGCTAGCTCATGAGCAGCTTGATTGCACTCTCTACTTTTGAAAACACACTGAAACTAATGAAACAAGAGGAAACTAAATTCTTGATCTCCGACACCAAAAGGCCCACAGCAGCATCGTCGAAAGCATTGGTTGAAACTGCTTGGGCAACCACAAGGCTCTTGAAAAATCTTTTGATGAGCTCAATGGCTCTCATGAGAGGCTAATGGAAGCTCATGAGAAGCTTGAGAGGACTCACTACAAGCTTGAAAAGGCTCACTTCTCCCTCCTTGAACAAAACAAGGATAAGGTTGTTTCATCATGTGATATTGGAGTCACTTGTGATATTCTTGATGAATCATTTTTCACTCCTATCATTGTCACCCCAACCGAAACACAATGTAGCACATCCACATGCACATCCACTAGTGAGAACTCAAAGGTTGATGCTACACTAGTGAGAGAAAATGAAAAATTGAAACATGATGTTAATGAACTCACTCATGCTTTGGGTAAGGCATATGGTGGAGATGCCCTCTTGCTAAAGTGCTTGGGTAGCCAAAGATTCCCCCTTTGCAAAGAGGGATTGGGTTATACCCCAAAGAAGGCCAAGTCGGCCTTTGTGACTCCAAAGCCTAGCTTTGTGAGAAGCAATGTTTGGTATTGCAATAGTTGCAAGCAAGTAGGGCATGTTGACCAATATTGCAAACTTAACATGAGCCAAACTAAGTTTGCTAAATCCACCTCCATGCATTTTGATTCATGTTATATGCTTACCAAAGGGAGAGATGGTGTAATGGCTAAGTATGTTGGCACACCCAGTGTTGGCCCAAAGAAGAAGACAATTTAGGTGCCAAAATCCTTGGTCACTAACTTTGGAGGACCCAAACAAGTGTGGGTACCTAAGAAGAACTAATTTGTTTTGTAGGTCAATTACAAAGCCGGAGGAAGGAATTGGGTGCTTGATAGCGGTGCACTCAACACATGACCGGGGATTCTAGGATATTCAAATCAATCAACTCCAACACCAATGATGGCATTGATAGTATTACTTTTGGTGATAATGGCAAGGGCAAGGTCAAGGGTCTTGGAAAGATTGCTATATCCAATGATTTGAGTATATCCAATGTTTTGCTAGTTGAGAGCTTGAACTTCAATTTGCTATCCATGGCTCAATTGTGTGATCTTGGATTCAAGTGCATATTTGGGGTAGATGATGTTGAGATCATTAGTGTGGATGGTTCAAACTTGATCTTCAAGGGCTTTAGATATGAGAACCTCTACCTAGTTGATTTCAATGCTAGTGAAGCTCAATTGTCAACTTGCTTGCTCACTAAATCAAGTATGGGTTGGTTATGGCATAAAAGGCTTGGTCATGTTGGGATGAAGCAATTGAATAGATTGATAAAGCATGACTTAGTAAGAGAGTTGAAAGATGTTGTGTTCGAGAAGGACAAACTTTGTAGCTCTTGTCAAGCCGGTAAACAAGTTGATAACACCCATCCAAAGAAGAGCATGATGAGTACTAGTAGAGCATTTGAGTTGTTGCACATGGATCTATTTGGACCAACATCATACACTAGTATTGGAGGCAACAAGTATGGATTTATGATAGTGGATGATCTCACAAGATACACTTGGGTATTATTTCTCAATGACAAGAGTGATACATTTGCCATATTCAAATCTTTTGTCAAGAGATGTCACAATGAGTTTGAGACCACCATCAAGAAAGTGAGAAGTGACAATGGAAGTGAATTTAAGAACACAAAAGTTGAAGAGCTATGTGATGAGCTTGGAATCAAGCATCAATTCTCGGCAAAGTACACTCCTCAATCAAATAGTCTTGTTGAGAGGAAGAATCGAACATTGATTGATATGGAAAGGTCTATGCTTAGTGAGTACAATGTGAGTCACTCCTTTTGGGCCGAAGCTATCAACACCACTTGCTACTCTAGCAACCGATTGTACTGTCACCCATTGATGGAGAAGACACCATATGAGCTATTGAATGGAAGAAAGCCCAACATTGCATACTTTAGAGTGTTTGGATGTAAATGCTATATATTGAAGAAAGGCACAAGACTTGGAAAGTTTGACAAGAAATATGATGAAGGGTTCTTACTTGGTTACTCAACCACAAGCAAAGCCTATAGAGTGTGGAATTCGGCTAGTGGTGTGCTTGAGGAGGTTCATGATGTTGAATTTGATGAAACCAATGGCTCCCAAGTTGAAAATGAGAATCTAGAAGATGTGAGTGGACCACAATTGGCTAATGCTATGAAGAACATGGATATTGGTAACATTAGGCCAAAGCAAGTGATTTACATTGAAGATGACAAAGATCAAGTGTTCAACTCACCTCATGTGCAAGCTAGTAGTTCTCAAGTGCAAGATTAACAAGTTGTTAGTTTATCTCAACCAAGCTCAAGCAATCAAGTTCCCATCCTCCAACTAACCAACATTGCAAGAGATCACCCCATTGATCAAATAGTTGATGATATTTCAAGTGGTGTACAAACAAGATCAAGATTGGCATCCTTTTGTGAACACTATTCATTTGTCTCATATATAGAGCCAACAAAGATTGAAGAAGCCTTACAAGATGTTGATTGGGTCAATGCAATGCATGAACAACTCAACAATTTCATAATAAATCAAGTTTAGGAGTTAGTTGAAAGACCCAAGAACTACAATGTGATTGACACAAGATGGGTATTTAGAAACAAGCAAGATCAAGATGGTATAGTTGTGAGAAACAAAGCAAGATTGGTAGCTCAAGGATACACTCAAGTTGAGGGTCTTGACTTTGGATAAACTTATGCACCGGTTGCAAGATTAGAGGCAATTAGAATCCTATTGGCCTATGCATGTGCACACAACATCAAGCTATACCAAATGGATGTGAAGAGTGATTTCTTGAATGGATACATCAATGAGCTAGTATATGTTGAGCAACCTCCCGGTTTTGAAGATGACAAGAAGCCCAACCATGTGTACAAATTGAGAAAGGCTTTATATGGCTTGAAGCAAGCACCTAGAGCATGGTATGAAAGATTGAGGAATTTCCTCTTATCAAAAGGGTTCATCGTGGGAAAGGTTGATACTACTCTCTTCACCAAGAAGCTTGGCAAGGATCTATTTGTGCTCCAAATCTATGTTGATGATATCATCTTCGGTTCAACCAATCAAGATTTTTGTGAAGAATTTGGCAAGATGATGGCAATGAGTTTGAAATGTCAATGGTTAGTGAACTTAGCTATTTCCTTGGACTTCAAATCAAGCAATTGAAGCATGGCACTTTTGTGAGTCAAGGCAAGTACATCAAAGACATGATGAAGAAGTTTGGCCTAGAAGATTCAAAAGGCATTAGCACTCCTATGGGCACTAATGGACACTTGGATAGTGATGCTAGTAGCAACATGGTGGATCAAAAGTTGTATCGGTCTATGATTAGAAGCCTACTTTATGTGACCGCTTCAAGGCCGGATGTCATGTTTAGTGTATGCATGTGTGCAAGATTCCAAGCCTCTCTAAGAGAAAGTCATTTGAAGACTACAAAAAGAATATTGAGGTACTTAAAGCATACACAAGATGTTGGATTGTGGTATCCCAAGGGGTCTAACTTTGAGTTGATTGGATATTCAGACTCCGACTATGCGGGATGCAAGGTTGATAGAAAAAGCACATCGGGCACATGTCAAATGCTAGGCATGTCACTTGTATCTTGGTCATCAAAGAAGCAAACTAGTGTTGCACTCTCTACCGCCGAAGCCGAATACATAAGTGCGGGTAGTTGTTGTGCTCAATTATTTTGGATGAAGGCAACTTTGAATGACTATGGAATCAATTTCAAGCAAGTGCCATTGCTATGTGACAATGAAAGTGCGGTGAAGCTAACTAACAATCCAGTCCAACATTCAAGAACCAAGCACATTGACATAAGGCACCACTTCATAAGAGACCATAACCAAAGGGTGATATCAAGATCACAAGTGTTGTTACCGATGGTCAACTTGCCGATATATTCACTAAGCCACTTGATGAGATGAGAATTTTGTAAGCTAAGGAATGAATTGAACATTCTTGATTTCTCAAACATGTGTTGATGCACCCCCATATATGACATGCCTCTCCTTCGAGCAATGCAAGGTAAAAGTTGATTGACATGTCATACATCCAATATTAGGACTTGTTAGTACATCTAGACATCAATTCATTAGGCTCATCCATGAAAATCAAAAGAATTTGATGCTTATATGGTACCACTATTGTTTCTATGCTTGATATAATCTAGTGGTAGCAATGACATGTTTGTAGGCTTGCAATCCTAGTGTTTGATCTAGATTATGAACTTCAAATGTTTAGCTCAACATGGACAAGATAACCATTCTAGGATGTGTGAACAAGCCTGTTCATGGTTTAAACCGAGTTAAAAAGTTTGGGGCAAGTAATCTAGATTGAACCACTTTTAAGCTTCTCTCCAATAATCAACTCTTTGAGCACATCTTTTATGATAATAGATGACAAAGGGGGAGAAGTAAATACCACAATAAAATATTTTGAAAATAATAAGCACACAGTAGGGGGAGCAAGCCTATGAACTTGATTGTTGCATTTCTATGTGCATTCATAAGTGCTTGCTTGCATATGTATTTTTATTCATGACTTGCTTGTGTGGTGAATGCTAGAAACATAATTGACTTGATGCTTGAAGTACTAGCATGTTTAGGTCTTAGCTTAATTCTTCTTGTGAGCTAAAGCTTTTTAAGTTGTATTTCAAGTTTGCTCTCAAGTGGTTTCTAGGCATTCATGGTGCTAAAGATGGTATAATATGGCACTCCGATTGGTATCACGCTTCAAAGGTCCATCTCTTATACCTTAGCATCATTTGGTAGCATTCACTCTCCCACAATTCTTATCCATGCATATGTGATCAAAATGAACCAAACTCATATATCACATATTTAGGGGGAGCTAATACTACCAAAGTTGAAATTTTCATTCTATATATTCCTTTGTGAAAGGTTGTCATCAATTACCAAAAAGGGGGAGATTGAAAGCCCAAGTTTGGTTTTGGTTAATTGATGAAACCTATGGACTAACCCTATTGCTAAGTGTATGATCAAGATAGGGTGATCCAATGTGATAAGTGGAGCTCGATGAAGGATCATGATAGATCAAGTGCTCCATGACTAAGGAAAAGAAGAAAGAGAAAAACAAAAATGGGCTCCAGGCAAAGGTATATCATAGGGTCATTTTTGGTTTAGTGATCAAGACACTATAGAGAGTGTGATCACATTTAGGATAGATAGTCGTACTATCAAGAAGGGAAAACTCGTTTCGATTGCAGTTATCATGTGCCACTAGGTTTGCATTGCATTCATATAAAATGAACCTAAGTGACACTAAATTTGTGAAACATTTCCATGTTAATTCAAAGAAAAGGCTAACACAGGAGAACAAGTGTTGGATCTCATGGTGTTATCACTTGAAGACTTGGAGAAGAAGAAGCAATTCGTTTGGACAAAGAAAAGTGATCCGGACGCAAGGTCCGGACGCTAGTTATGCTCTGTCCGGACAAATGGAGATGGTCCGGAAGCAAACCCTAGCTCTCGGCCTCGGCGCACAGGAGGTCCGGACGCTAAGTGTTGTCCGGACGCTGCACTCCGGACAACCGTTCGGGTGTTTGGAGCTCTCGGGGAGCTCTCTGCTGGACTCCGGTCGCAAGGCGCGATGGTCCGGAGTCCCCCCTATTCCCCGTGTCCGGAGACACGCGGCAGCTCCTGGTAAAGGCGCGAACGAGTTGATTCAAACGGCAGGCAAACCGGACGTAGGCGCATTGGTCCAGACTCCAAGTTTGGCGCATCCGGACAGTGCGTCCGGACTCGAAGACAGAGGCTCGACTGCTCGGCTTATGAAGGGTCCGGACGCCACCAATGGTCCGGACCCCCCATACAAACAGCGTCCGGAGACACGCAGAATTCAGTGGAAAGGGGAGAAAACGGCTAGCTCGATTTGGGAAGCTATATAAGTGTTTTGGCCGGCTCCTAGGGCCCTCTCTTTAGCCTCCCATTCATTCTCACTCTTTGTGCTTGCTTGAGAAGGCCCCCCAACTCATCTCTCTTTGTTGTGCTTGCTAATTCATGAGAGTTTGAGTAAACCAAGTGCTTGATCATTGCATTGCATCTTAGTGGCACTTGGTCATCATCATCGTCGCGGGATTTCTTGTTATTCTTGGTGTTTGCCAACACCTAGACGGCTTGGTGATTGAGGAGAAGCTTCGACATGTGTTGGTGATTGTTCGTGGCCGGCTTCATTGATTGTGAGAGGGTTTGTACCCACCTCGACGGAGCGTCAAAGGGTAACTCTAGTGGATTGCTCGTGTCATTGAGTTACTCTCATTTGGGTGGATTCTTGTGGCGCTCGGGTAGTGGGCTAGGCTTGTGATTGCCTATTAGCCACCGAATCACCATTTGAGTAGTCGACACAACGGGGACTAGCTTGGTGGCAACCAAGTGAACCTCGGGAGAAAAATCATTGTGTCTATCTTGTCTCCCGGCTACTCTTGGTGATCTTATTGTGATTGGTCTTCATATTGGTATTCTTCCATCACAAGGCATCGGTATAACAATCACCCTCTTCCTAGCATTTACATTCCTTCATTTCTTGCTTAGTTAGCTTGCTAGTTAGTTTCTCTTGTTAGTTGTTCTTGCTAGCTTGAGCTAAGTGCCTTAGGTTTTTGCTATTATGTGATAGGCACTTAGATAACTATAATTGATTGGATAGGTGACTTTGCATCCCTAAGTAGAGCTAGAGCAAAAGTTTCGCTTAAGTGTTATTCTAACTTTTACTCTAGTAATTTGTAGAATTTTTATTAGGCTATTCACCCCCTCCCCCTCTAGTCATCTAAAACCTTTCACGCGTTCGGTAGTACATCGATAAATGTATGGTGAAATCACTCTGAGTAATTGATTTTTCATAGATGTCTTTTTGAATACGTAGGAGAACCGTACGTGCATCTAGAAGAACATGCTACAATGTGAACTGAGTACACATATGGCCATGTGGAGTTTGCATTTCTGGGTAAAGTGAATAGACACGGAAGAAAGCTAAAAGCTACAGCTTTATAGAAATAAATCTTGGATCGATCATTTCGTAAATATGACAGAAGACAAATTGTTCAGTTCCTCCAAGGCAGCATGCATGCATAATTATACTAGCTCCTAGTAATTATGAACGATTTAACCAACACACAAATACCACACAACTAGCAAGGGGTCGGTCAGCTGATCGACTTAGTAGTAGTCATTAGCCAATGTCTGCGTCGACGAATCTGAGGACGACTCCATTGATGAGCTCGGGATTCTTTTCGCCACAGGCGGTGATAAGGTATAGCTCTTGCCGACCAGCCAATCCAGCCCGCGATGTAGATGGTGATGAACTTGACCCAGTGCTGCTGGTCTCCGCTAATGTTGAGGTGTGGCAGGCTGTTGATGCCGCAGAGCAGGCTGAACTTGTCGCACTTCTCCAGCTTGCGCTAGATCGGCCTGGTCGGCGCGCTGCCGGCTGCGTACTCGTTGAGAGACGCTTTGAGCTTCTGGTCGATCCTAGGATCCTATGCGCCCGCTTGAGGCCGTGCCTGGCCCATCGCAAGGGCTATGTGCCCCAGCACCCATCTGTTGCAGCTAGCGACCCACGGCCAGCCCTCAAAATTTCTTCCCTTGCCATGTCAGATTCCTGAGTGCCACCCATTCCAACCGGTTCATACATTGATCACACAGAGCGCCACCAAGATGCTTCCGAGTTTGTGTGTGAATCTGCCCGCGTGAACAACTGTAGCAACAATGAAGAGGACGGATGGGGTGGAAACTGATAAATTGAAGATATATATGATTGTGGGAATATGCTACGCGTATATTTGTTCTTTTTTTTTAGATTACACAGTACAACGCAGACACTCAATACGTACGCACACTCGCCCCTACGAACACACGCACGCAAACCCTACCCCTATGAGCACCTTCGAAAGACTGAGCCGGCAAATCTTGAAGTTGACGAAGTCACCACAGGCGTCTCGCTGTCGACGGGAATGTATACTAAGCATCAATCTATCTTCAGGCACCTGTCCATGGCTGGCCAGGCCCAACCAAATATTTTGCAATAGATCTTGGCAACAAAAAAAGAGATGATCGATTGGGCACGATGAGGGACAAGCTCGCTGGAGGCAAAGGTGTATAAATAGGGACATGCATGACCACATAAGCATTTGGTACTAGGCTATATATGGAGCCATGCATGGCACAGCACATGGCAAGAAGTTCATGATTGAGCAGACCACCATGACCACATAAGCATTTGGTACTAGGCTATATATGGAGCCATGCATGACCACATAAGCATTTGGTACTAGGCTATATATGGAGCCATGCATGGCACAGCACATGGCAAGAAGTTCATGATTGAACAGACCACCTGACTCAACAGTAACTTATCACAGCAGGCTTGCTCATAGCTGGTGTACCACCCTCGATGATATATCATTCATCACATTAGATGCCCCACATTCACCAGCCTTACTCGCAGAGCAAGCCGGCTGACACATGGGGGGCAATGCTTCCTTTCTTGATGGCTGCATCTTTGATCCACAATAGGGATTTGCTATGACACTCCAATTATCAACATACAACGTAAGAACTTTAATGAACCACAACCCTTGATTTAGTTGAATAACTGAAATAACTAGAAAACCCCTTGAAGCTACAACAAACTTTGGGAACTTGGGATCATCCATCTAGTATTTCCTGCATGTTATTAGATTTAATTTGCTACGTTATGGAATTGTTGTTGCTTTTACTTACAAAAATGGGAACAACCATACGACCTAAACAAAAATACTACATATATGATTCTTCTTTTTTAATTGAGGCCATTCAATCTACAATCGTCTCTAAAAATGGTTCTTGAAACGAGCCGTCTCTAAAAATTAATTTTTGAGGTGACTGCTTTCGGCTGCCTCTATAAATGCTCCTACCTTTAGAGGTAGCTCTAGATGCAGCCATCTCTAGAATTAAATTTCTAGAGACTGGGATAGTCATTTCTAAAAATTGGTGCATCATAATAAGATTTGAATGTTTAAACCATCTCGGATGGAGAAGAGTCAAAACCCAAATTTGTAGATCTCTAGGAGTTATACAACTTTGTAGTTGACATTCTTTTATTTGTAATCATTTATCCAAGAAAATTATGTTTGAATTTCTCACATTTTAAATTCAAAATTTTTAAATGACCTCAAATTGAGAAACAACCAGATTAAAACCAAAGATATGCCTAATAAAACCAAAGTTGTGGTATTCGATCATATCCACAACTATGTAATTGCTTTTCATTTGAAGTCGTTTAGAGTCTCGAGTACTCATTTCAAAGTCAAATAAATTGAATACGAGTGTGTGGTTGTCCGGTGAAGTCTCGATTAAAAATTGCAATTTTTGGGCTCGTATTTATGATTTTTGAACAACGATTTATAGAGACGGTTGTATCTTGCTCCTTCCCTACAACTTGATTTGTATAGGCAGCTAGATAACCAACTCTATAAACCATTGATTTGTAATAATGGAAAATTAAAGTAGAGACGGCTGGTCCAGGTCAGGGCGAGGGAGCTCCATGGCTGCGGAAGAAGGAGGGGAGGGAAGAAGGCACAATCACAATGTGCACGCTAGTTGAGCTCCGGCGAAACTCTAGCACGCTCGTGGCAGGGCGATGGCCAACTACGGGGGCGAGGATGTGGAGGAGGGGCGCGGCTGCTGGCGAGGCAAGCGTGGGTGGGTTACAAGGACAACTAGGGTGACAAGGAGGTGGCTGGGCGAGGATGAGGAGTAGGCTCGAGGAAGAAGAGGTACGGGAGGTTGAAGACGACTGATCGAAAGCAAATCTTCAGTCGACTGTGCCTGAGACAGACTATGTTTAAATACATAGGAGAACCTTACGTGCATATAAGAACACGCTACAATGTGAAATGAGTAACATGGCCATGTGTGGAGTTGCATTTCTATGTAAAGTGAATAGAGAGAAAACTGAGAGCTATAGAAAGAAATCTTGGACCAGTCGTTGCATAATAAATACAATATATAGAAGAGAACTTGTTCAGCTCCTTCATGGCAGCATGCATGCATAACTACTAGCTCCTAGTAATTAACACACATTTAACTGACACACAAACACCACACACCAAGTAGTCGGTCAGCTGATCGACTTTGGCAGTATAGCCAATGTCTGTGTCGTCAATGATGAGGTCTACCTTGATGTGCTCGGGTTTCTTCTCGCCTCAGATGGCGATGAGAGGTAGCTCCTGCCGATCCAGCTGATCCAGCCCGCGACGTAGAGAGGAAAGCAAGCCGAGACGCCCGGAAGTGATGAACTCTCCTACGGCGCCGCTCGTCGCCGCTGAAGATGAGGTGTGGCAGGCTGCTGTTCGCGCCACCGAGCAGGCAGAACATTCGACACTTCTCAAACCGGCGCTTGGTCTTGGCGATGGTGGGTTGCTGGCGAGTGTCGGCGTGTTGCCGGCAGCGTACTCGTTGAGCGACATGTCGAGCTTTTGGTACATCCTATGATCCTACACACCGCCCGAGCCCGAGCCCCTACACACAACCAACATCTGCAGCTAACGCCCTCACGTCCAACCATCTAATGTGCTTGCCTCGACATGTCTAATGCCATGTCTAATTCCTGAATACTGAGTGCCACTCATTCCAACTGGTTCATACATTGATCACACGGAGCACCACCATGGTGTTTTTGAGTCCGTGTGTGAATCCGCCAGTGGAAAGCTCTAGAAACAATGAAGAGGACGGATGGGGTGCAAGATCACAGGCGGGTTAGTTGGCGTGGGAATATGATGCACACATATTTGATCTCTTTGTATACTATAAAAAGCACCCAATCTATCTACATGCACCTGCGCATGGGTAGCACAACTAAAGCTTTTGCAATAGATTTAATTTTGGCAACAAAAAAAGAGGTGAATGATTGGGCGCGATGAGAAATGTACAAAGTTCGCTCGAGGCAAATGTTTATATATAAATAGGAGGGACATGCATTGACCACAAACATTTTGGAGAGAAGTTATTGAGCAAACCACCTGACTTGACAGAAAGCTTGCTCATAGCTTGTTGTACTCACCCAGAGTCATTATATCATCTTTCATCACATTAGATACCACATTCACCAGCCTCTCACTCAACAGAACAAGCCAGCTGACACATGGGGCCAATGCTTCCTTCTTGATGGCTGCATGTACGATCCACAAAAGCGATTTCCTAGGGCACTCCGATTATCACATACAAGGTATGAACTACAATGAATGGCAACCCTTGATTTAGTTGAATAATTAAAATAACTTGAAAACAGAGTAGAACAGAAAAGAAAAAACCATTGCAGCAGCCACGACTAACGTTGGGAACTTGGGATCATCCATCTAGTATTCCTGCATGTGTTAGATTTAATTTGCTACGTTATGGAACTGTTCTTGCTTTTGCTTGCAACAATGCAAACAACGATACGACCTAAGAGTAGCACAGCTGCAGAAGCTTCATCTTGTGGCCTTTGGCAAATATTATAAGTACTTTTTTTGGGCTGTACAGCAACTCAACCGTCCAAAATATATTCATCCGAAGTCTTTTATTTGGAGACATTATTTGTGTGAATGCAGGAATTGCAACTGTTCATCATCGGCAGGAAATTAAATAAAATACCTGTACACCAAATGGGAAATAGATGGAACCTCCATATATAGGATTATTCTAAATTTCAAGTTCCATCAATCCAAGCTAAGCACAGAAATAGGGGACTTACAGCAGCTGGACTGGACAGCAAAAAACTAACTAATCAACAAGCTCAGAAGTGAAGTTACTGCAGCGCGCAGCTGTGCAAATCAGCACGTAGGGGGCCGGTACAAGTAGCGGGACATTTTAGTTTCATTCACATCGACTCACCGAGGCGCATGGCCACATCTTACTGACTGTGACTGGCTGTATTTCTTTGACGGAGAGACGAGAGAGCCAGCCCAGCCTCGCCGTAGTCAGCGCCATGCACATGCACCCTGTACCGGCGGCGACCTCCCTCCGCACCGAGTGCCCCACGACCAGCCGGGACACTTGCTGGAATTACATATGCTGGGTCTGCAAGAAAAGACATGTTTGATTTCCGAGTGCCACACATTCCAATAGTAACTAGTACGCTACGCGCAGGCCCATGATTCTTTCAATTCATCGTGTATGGATCCACTGGTCGAACAACCAAAGCATTCAACATATAAGATCTTGACAATAGGAAGAGAGATGAACAATTGAACATGATGACCAAGCAGGGAGAAGCTTGTGGGAAGCAAATTATAGAGGCATATAAATAAGGTGAAAATGTGATATGCATTTAATTTAGTACAAAATTTTTGGTAGGCTAACAGAGTTATGGTGCAACACATGGCATGAAATTCAGGAGCAGACCTAACTCACAATAAGGTCAGTCTCAATGCAAATTTCATATCTCAATTTCCAACACTTTAATATTTTGGAAACAGTGCATAAAAGTTTCATGGGATGAAACTATCTCTACTCCTATGAAATTTTCATTGTCTCTCTTTTCATTAATGTGTTGCCACATCAACTTATTTAATGCCCATAAAACTCTAATGAAACTACATTAAGACTGACCTAATTAATAGGCTTGAGCATAGCTGGTTGTACACTGTCTACTAACATCATTAATTCACCGGTCATTGAATTAGACACCGCATTCAACATCACATGAAATTCATCATATCGATCTCTTGTATTGAGTCTTATCTCCTTTATTTGACTTTTTCCTATGTTTATATTTTTAAACTCTCACTACATATGTATCTTTTCTCTGTTATATCTGGAATCCACAGATGATTTGAATTGCAATGTACTTTTAACTCCTAAATTCTTAGGGATGCAACAAAGATAGTTTTCCTTGGTTTTTCTTTAATAATGGTACTGGTAGATGATACTAAAATATGTATAAGAACATTGTTATTACTTTCTGTTCACGGTAGTGTTAGTGGTGGTACTAGTGGTTGGTAATTTATTAACTCATAGAGGTATGCTAATTTTATTTTTATCTTATTAACGTATTATTTTCTAGTCTAGTCTAGGCTTAAGAATTAACACAACCTTCTTTCTATCTGAACATTTTTTTTAACAAATATTAAAATAATACATGGATTTCGAATAAGACCTGAGGAACACAAGGCGCAAACAGAGCTTGCGGGGTTTTTACAAGTTCCAATGAACCGTAGTCCTAAGTTCTATTTCTACCTACATTATATATAAGTGAAAAAGAATATACAAATGGTGTGTACTGAGAACTAAGAGAGCATCTTCAAGAAATTAGCCAAATTTTCTGATTTAGCTACTTTCTAAAATAGATTTTATATAAAAATACTACAATACTCCAACAGACTCCGTAAAACTAAGAGATGGATGACTACTGAGGTAGGCTATCCAAAAGTAGAGAGCGAATGAGGTAGGATAGAGAGCTACTAAATTTAGAGAGTCATTTATAGAATATGTTGAAGACATTTCGCCTTTAATAATAACCAAATTTAAATGATTTGGCTAATCTTTTAGAGATGCTCTAACATGGATATAAGGTCCTGTTTAGGAGGGTTCCAAACAACTGTGGCTTCCGTGACATGGTATTGTTAGTAGGAAATCATTTTCCACTTTTCTCTCCTCCAAATGAATTGGGATCTAGTGAAACTATGTTTTTTTTGGCGTCACATGTTTCTAATCACTGAAGTATAAGTGAATTGTCCATGTTCCTGTCACTTGAGCTTTTAGGTTTAACTTCTCGATACGTAAACTCAATATGGTATTAGAACTCAAGATCTAATTTGGTCCTAATGGACGCAATTAAATAAAACAATTGTAGTTGACTACTATTCCACGTTTAAGGGCTAAAGGAGACGGTAGGTTAGTGGAAGTGTTGAGTTGAAGTATAAATGAATTGACCATCTTTTCCTATCAGCTTGAACCTTTAAGTTGAACTACATACAACATAATACTAACTTGTCGAGGTACTGTAGAATATATAGAGCTAAAGCTAGCAAAGTCATAACCCAAAGTAGCCCTAAAAGGCAAACAAAAGTCGTCGACGATAGGCCTCAGTATGCGGCTGCAGTTTTGTGGAACAATGACTTCCCAATGCCACGCATTCTGAAGCAGCCTGGGTGTGTTTGCTTCGTGGCCTTCCAGGTGAGCTATAGTTGGATACAAGTAATAAGATGTTGGGCCTGAGGGACTATGTTTATTTTTAAGCTAAGGATTCATGATGATGCACATGGTAAAGAGTTTCCAACTGCAGCCTTCCGGTAGCGCGCTGCAAGTCACAAACAAAGTCAATAGATGGAGACCAATCAAGGTGGTTGTGCTCTTACATTAGTTTACTTTCATCACTCCAGTATATGTAGGCCCATCACACTAGTCTCCCTTGCAGGCATATGGTGGGCCAGTATAGGATGAGCCCTTGTGCACTAAAGTTCTGTTTGGTAGGGTTCCTACATATCAGCTTCAGTTTATCTAACACATTCACTGTTCAAGCTAGCTAGTCTCTTAAAAAAGCTAGCTAGCTTGAGCAGGAAAAGCTTTTTTTTAAGTTTCACCTTCTCCCACTAGCTCTATGAGAGCAGGGAAAAGAAGAGATAAAAAACGATTCCTATAAATAATGTATGAACAGTGAATACGTAAAATGGGGCCTAACTGTGTAAGGTGCTTAGCAGTTCAGCCTTCAAGTGTAGTTATTTTGTCAAATCTGTACATCTTCTCCCGCCTTTGCATACAAAAGAGAGAGGAGACTTCTGCTTAATTGTTTCTTTTAATTGAGAAGCCATGGAGAGGGTAACAAAGCCATTTTCACGTTCATGAAACCTTTGACATCATACGCAGCATGAGAATGGGCTGCATCCTACACAAGAACCATTTGACGAAGCCATTTCAGACCAACTACAGCTCACCAAATTTCAGCAATCAGATTCTCGTATAATATATTATCTTGCGATTACTTATAACTTCATGTTTTCAATCCACCAAAAATGTTCTCTTGAATACGACCACCCTTCACACTATGTACTTATGTAATCTAACTTTCTTCCATCATTTCGTAAAATTGATTCCTTTCAAATATGTTTGTAACTATTGCATTCTCCATTGTTACATTGAGCGTGTAGATTCTTACTTTCAATTGGGTTGTTGTTGGAACAGGAAAATAGAAGCTTAGACGATTTCAATGAAGTCTCTTTGCTTCCCAATGTAGGGCGTGTTTAGATGTGCATGTATTTACCTTAATCCATATATGTTGGAGTGTATTTAAACTAAACTTCATTTCAATCCAATTTAACTCATATGATTTGAGGAAGATACATGTGTATCTAAACAAGACCGTAAGTGATTTGCTGGGAAATATGTCATCCACATCGACAGTAAGGAAGACAACTTTGTGTTAGTTAATAGTAAACCCAATAGCAGAAGCAAACCAGTCAAGGATGTGTTTCATAGCGTGCTTGGTACAAGCATGCTAGAGCAGCAGAGTTGTGCAAAGCTTCGATCCGTCAGTCATTCCTGCGAACACAATATAAGATATATTTCTCTGAGTTTTGAACGAGCATATCTCCTTTTAGCTGCTCTCTTTCTCCTCTTCCACAAACTACTGCTCTAGTATTGTGTTGCTGACCTTCCTTGCTTGCTAAGTAGCCCCGTCTAATTTATCCTTAGTGCAACATCTATTTTGGTTGCAAGTTGCAACATAGTAGCACGCAGACTCGCCGAGCCACCCTTTGTTGTGAAACGAAGCCTGGACAAATGAGAGTCAGGGAATTTGGATGATAAGGAATGATGTCATATTCAGGAACAAAAATCCCACGATTGAAGATTGCAGAAGATATGTGACAGTGAAAGCTCTCTTGTTGTTACATAGATCAAAGGCTAGAGTCATTACTCATTACTCCCCTTGAAGCCTGGATAAATTCCAATTTGTAATTAATTTATTTTTTTCTGTCTCTCTTTCTCTGCCTCTAGTTCTCTCTGTCTAGCTAGCTGCTAGCTCCCCCACACCCACCCACCCCCTTTCTGCTTTTGTTTTTGTTGTAATCTGCACTCGTTTTGCTTAATTTGATATAGTTTTGCAGTGGGAGCCCCTGGCTCCTCCCGATTCTTCAAAAAACAAAGGATGGCTCATCCTAGTCGATTTTGTGCCTCTCCCTGAAGCCGTGCCCGTGCCACAGGAACACTCTAGGGTTATGTGCACTAGCACCAGACCTTTGCACAGATGGCCCCCAGAACCGGCCATGGAAACTTCTTGTCCCGTCATGTCTAATTCTGTAATTCCTGAGTGCCTCACATTCCAAGCAGTTTATATGTTGATCGCACGGGTGGATGCTTTATCGTGTTCGTGTGTGAATCCACTGGTGGAAAGCTCTAGTGACAACATAGCGGGCAGACGGGGGTGTGGAAGATTGCAGACACGATTGAAGCTGGAAATATATGGCAATATGCTACATATATTTTATCTCTTTGTATACTTACCTGCTTAATGCCAAGGGTTTTGGTAATAAATGGATCAACTGGATAAGGAAAATCCTCAACTCTGGGACAACTTCTGTGCTTCTTAATGGAAAACAAGGAAAAGTCCTACATTGTCGAAGAGGAGTAAGACAAGGAGATCCACTATCACCTCTTTTATTTGTGATGGTGGCAGATATGCTACAATCAATACTGAACAAAGCCAAAGATATCAATCTACTAAAGCTTCCCTTACCTCTTAGATGCTCCAATGACTTTCCTATAATTCAATATGTTGATGATACATTGATAGTAATGGAGGTTTGCAGTAGACAGCTAATCACCTTGAAGGCTTTGTTACACTCTTTTGGGGAATCAACCGGTTTAAGGGTCAATTATAGTAAATCTGTAATGGTGCCAATCAATTTACAGGAAGCCAAAATTGATCATCTTGCAAGAACATTCTATTGTCAGAAGGGTACTTTACCATTCACTTACCTTGGACTGCCTCTTGGTCTTACAAAGCCAAAAGTAGTTGACTTCTCACCATGTGAAAGAAGGCTTGCTGCCACTTCAATGTTTCTAAATCAAGCCGGAAGGTTGGAGCTTACTAACTCAGTATTTTCAGCCTCCCAACATTCTGCATGAGTACCTTTGCTGTCCACAGCACAGTGATTGATCAAATTGACAAGTTTAGAAAACTTTGTCTTTGGAGATGTGCTGATATCAATGCAAAACAAAAATCAAAAGTTGCATGGGTGGAGGTCTGTAAGTCAAAAAGTGAAGGAGGGCTGGGAGTTATTGATCTCAAGACACAAAATGAAGCTTTGTTACTTAAGCACTTAATGAAATTCTTCAACAAAGAAGATATCCCCTGGGTGGCCCTCATCTAGGAAAGTTACTATGAAGTTGGAAGTCTTCCCTCAAAAGCAAAGAAGGGCTCATTTTGGTGGAAGGACATCTTGAAGCTACTGGACAAATTTAAGGGAATGGCAAAAGCAAGCATCAATAATGCCAAGTCTTGTCTCCTATGGTCTGACATGTGGAAGGACAAGGTCCATATGTTTGCTTATCCAGAGTTGTTCTCTTTTGCCAAGTCCAACAACACCATACTAGCTGAAGCGAAAATCAGTGACAATCTCCTCAATATTTTCCATCTGCCTCTCTCTTTACAAGCTTTTGGACAACTGAACCAGCTACAACATGACCTGCAGCAACTTCAACTGAATGATAACAATGATATGTGGACCTGCATATGGAACTCGGGTGCCTTCTCTGTTGCCAAGGCTTACAAACACCTAAAAGGTCATAGAGCAATTCACCCAGGCATCCAATGGATATGGAAAAGCTCATGTCAGAACAAGCACAAGGTATTTGCTTGGCTCATCCTGAAAGACAGACTAAGTACCAGACTATAATTGTGTTCTATGTAACCGGGCAACCGAGGAATCAGTTTTTCACCTGCTCATAGATTGCCCATTTGCAGCAGCATGCTGGACTTGGCTTGGTATGTAGGTAAATCATCAAGGAGATCTACTGTTTTGCCTGGAGAGTTTCAGAAGACAGCTCCATGTCCCTTTCTTTACGGAAATTATTATATTGATGTGCTGGGCAATTTGGCAAACGAGAAACGGGTTCATCTTCAACAACAAGCAGCCTTCGCTGCAGCAAGCTAAGGGAATTTTCAAGTCTGATTTTGCGTTGCTTTTGTTTCGCGCAAAGAGAAGCTACTTTTCAGGAATTGAATCATGGTTAATCAACCTCGCTTAACTGTGTCCTAGAGCTCATTTTCTTTTTATCCTTTTTTTGTTTCTTGAGCTCCTTTTAGTTAGCTAGAGTTTATTTTGTTTTTTACCTTTTCAATCCTATACTGAACTTTTTTCAGCTTTCAATAAATACTAGTAGGGGTGCGCCCATCCTGTTTACCTTCAAACAAAAACGATATATCTACAAGCAGCTGCCCATGGCTGGCACAACCAAAGCTTTTGCAATTGAAGGACCAAACTAGGCGAGTAGAAGAGAGTGAATCGGAGCCGATTCTAATTTTTTTTCGAATGCAGCCACTGTCCCAAAATATACCCCAAATCATCAAACACGGACACGGGACCTCACACTAGCCAACTAGTGACTAAATGAACTCAAAGTAGTGCTGCAAACCTACCGGAGCAAAGCAAAAACAAATCGGACGTGAAACAGTGGAAAATAGCGCTAAGATCGAACCACCTACTGGACATGTACGGTGAGCCTACCGGACATGTACAGTATTCACGCAAGACAAAACTCAACACCATATATAGTTCCTACCGGATATGTATGGTAGGTCTATCGGACATGTCCGGTACAAAGCTGACACCTCAGAGCAATTTTGCGGGGGAAATAAAATCCTAATCAAACGATGTTTAAAATTATGAAATATTAACCATAAATTCTAGACATCTTAAGGAAGATCTCCATCAAATTTCAGCTTGAAATCTGAAGGTTTGGCCTACCATGCATTCTGATATGTACACGCAGATTTTAAGAAAAATCGATTTAAGTCTGAAACTCAGCCAAATCAACTCGGATCGACTTAAAACTTTGCAGGGATGTTCCGGGGAGTGTTGAAAAGATATCTTCAAAGCATCAACACCTAAAACCCAATAAATCTCAAGCAATTTCAAAAATGCATCCTTTAGGATAGGGTTTTCTCAAAATTCCTCAAAAGAGTGGATTTTCGTGCTTAGATTGAATCCGTAAAAAACACTTGGTGGGAATGATCCAACTAAAAATACCCCAAAAGCTCAGATTTAAGGAAATCACCAAAAGCAAAAAAAAAAGGGCATACCGCGAGAGGAAGAACAACAACACCAAATCAAAACGAAATTGACTCGGATCTTGAAGCCATGAGGACAAGAGGAGGTTAAGGCCTCTATTCACACTTAGATCGGGTCTACAAAGTTGTTTTTCACGTATGAATGATTTTGCTAAATTATCTATGAATCACTACAATAGTCTAGAGGCTAAAAGAAATGACTATCTAGAGAGATGGAGCTGGTTAGATCAGCCCTCCCCTTATTTATTGCCAAATCATCATCGATTTGGTGTGCCTGCCTGCTGGAGCCCGTGCTTGGAACACTGTAGAGCTATGCTCCCTAGCACCAGACCTTTGCAGCTGGTGCCAAATGGCCAGCCATGGAAAGTTCTTGCCCCACCACGTCTAAATCCTGAGTGCCAGGCATTCCAAAGCAGTCCATTTGTTGATCACACATGAGACCATGGTGCTTTATCATGTTAGCTAGTGTGTGGGGTGGAAAGCTCTGGCGACAAACAAGAGGATGGCTAGGGTGGAAGATCGCGGACAAGAGGATGGTGGAAGTATGCTATATATATTTGATATGTTTGTATACCAACAACCACCAATCTATCTACGTGCACCTGCCCATGATGGCACAACCAAAGCTTTTGCAATAGATCCTGGCAACAAAATGAGAGATGAATTGAAATACTAGGTGCAATGAGGGAGAAGCTCGCTGGAGGCAACGAGGTGCATAAATAGGGACATGCATAATGCATTGATCAACATTTTGGTACTGGATATGGAGTCATGGTGCAGCACATATACAAGGTATGAACTTCAATGAATGACAACCCTTGATTTAGTTGAATAATTAAAATAACTTGACAACAATAGAACAGAAAAGAAAAAACCATTGCAGCTACGACGGCTAACGGTTGGGCTGTACACCAACTCAACCGTCCAAACTATATTCATTCGAAGTCTTTTAATTTATTTGGAGAAGAAGATCAAAGACATTATTTTGTGTGAATGCAGGAATTGGAACTGTTCATCATCAGCGGGAAATAAAAATTACTTGTGCATTCCAAACGGGGCATAGAACCTACACATATATAGGGTTATTCTAGATTATTTCAAGTTCTTTCATCAATCCAAGCTGAGCAAAGAAATAATAGGGGACTTACAGCAGCTGGACTGAACAGTAGAAAACTAATTAATCAACAAGCTCAGAATTGAAATTACAGCGCGTAGCTGGACAAATCAGCACGTATCCGGGTACAAATAGGCGGGACGTTTTAGTTTCATTCACATCGACTCACCGAGACACATGGCCACATGTTGCTGCTGATTGTGACTTTTTGAGTCTTTGTTACGGTACTCCGGAATGAATGTGGATCGTCCATTTATTCCGATCCAACGGTCACGACCATCTATTACCTCATAGGAGGTAATAGTATTTATTGACTTTGTCAATTCCTGTCCCGCTCGCTCCCCATGCTCCCATGCCTCGTCTAGTCTCGTCTCGTTGCTGCTTTACCAATTTCAACGCAGTGACGCAGCGCCAGCGCCGTCGTGTCGCCAGTAGCGGCAGCGGCCTCGAGGCACGGCAGCACCGCCGGGAACGCTCTCCCAGGGATGCTGGAGTGGATGTAATGGCCATGCATGAATGCATGCAACAGCTCTGCGGCAGGGCCAAGGTCGCCATGCCGTTTTGCTGCGAGCGTGCGGTGCAGCTGCTACTATTCATAGTCAGCCTCCGCCGTTCCGCATCGGCGACGTGCGCGTGGCTGTGCCGCCGGAGCACTGCTGGCGCAAGAGCCCCTGGCGGTCGCTGTGGTACGTGGCGCGCGACATGGCGGTGGTGGCGGCGCTGGGCGTCGCGGCTGCTGCGGTGGCGGATAGCAGCAGCTGGTGGGCGGTGTGGCCGGTGTACTGGGCGGCGCAAGGGACCATGTTCTAGGCGCTCTTCGTCCTGGGACACGACTGGTATATATATATGTTTCTTTTCTTTTAAAATTTTCTTTCTTGTTTACGACGACGACGACATTGATGCATGATGTTGGTTGCATATAATAAGCAGTGGTCATGGGAGTTTCTCGGACAGCGCGACACTCGTCAGTGCGAGAAGGAAACAGCTGCGGGGTTTCCTCCATCATTACCGGCCGCATGGTGTTTTATTTTTTGATTTTTTATTTATTAATTTATTTTTAGTAAATTATTAAGTTTAGAAAAATCAACGGTCTAGATTTGATTTAAGATATTACCTTCTGGGGTAAGTGGACTACCTGAGCATTTGCCGACTTTTTGTAGTCCCTTGACGGAGAGACGAGGGTCTTGGTCATGCGTGTATCCTGTCCACGCGCCCGCCCGTGCACATGCACCAGCGGCGACCTCGCTCCGCACCGAGTGCCCCACGACCAGCCGGGACACTCGCCGGAATTATATACGCTTGTTCTAGAAGAAATGTCACGTTTGACTCCCGAGTGCCACACATTCCAACAGTAAGTACGCAGCCCGGCCCCATGATTCTTTCATCGTGTATGGATCCACAATAGGAAGAGAGATGATGAACAATTGAACATGATGACCAGGGAGAAGATTGTGGGAGGCAAATTATATAGAGGCATATAAATAAGGTGGAAATGTGATATGCATTTAATTTAGCACAAACATTTTGGTAGGCTAACAGAGTCATGGTGCAACACGTGGCATGGCATGAAGTTCAGGAGCAGACCTGAGTAGCCAGTAATGCAGTTACTCGCAACAGGCCTGAGCATAGCTGGTTGTACTGTCTAGTAACATCAAAAATTCATCAGTCATTGCATTAGACACCGCATTCAACAACATCACATGAGATCCATCGATCTCTTGTTGTATTGAGTCTTATTTGCTTTATTTGACTTTTTTTATGTTTATATTTTAACCTCTCACTATATGTGTACCTTTTCTCCGGAATCCATAGATGATTTGAATTGAAACTTTTAACTAACTTAAGGTTGGTATTTTATTTCCTAACTAAAGGTTCAACATTGTGCTAGTTACTATAGCTAGATGCTAGATAATACAGGAATACAGTGTTTGAGAGTACGTATCCTGGCAGCAAAAGAAAATGCGCGCTAGATAACATAAGAGGAAAGACCTGGGCAACGTTGGATTCGGCCATACATGATACATAGCCGTTACAACTCCATAAACTGAAATATGACCAATACAGATAGAGATAATGCCAGCGACTAGAAGCTTAATGATGGAATGATCCTCCTTCTGTGAGACATGGAGAAACTTGAGGCTACCATCGATACAAACAAAAGACATCCGGAGCCATAAGTCAGCAGCAGCTTCACTTAGGCGAATCCTGGGTCTGAGTCTGAGATCCGCTTTAGGTCACCAATCTTCAGATTCTTCTCTTGGCCAAGAGCTTCAATTCTATCTGGAGCATTGCATTGACACCTTCAGACTTCAGTTATCAGCACTTCTTTCTCCTCGTGGGCATAGAGATCTGCCCAGAAATGCATAAGCGCACGAACAAGCATGACAAACAATTTCCATCCGAATTTGTAACAGTTTGCCTTCAAAGTGTGCCTTGTTGTGGGCTTTCCAAATTTCCCAGCAAAAGGCTGCTTGCTTAGCCATTTCTAATTCCTCAGTGCCACCCATTCCAAGCATGTAGTTCATATGTTCATATCACAGGGGGGTGGGGGTGGGGTGGGGGCACGATGCTTTATCTTGTTCGTGTGTGGATCCGCCTGTGGAAAGCTCTAGCGACAACGAAGAGGACGGATGGGGTGGAAGATCACAGACAATATATTTGATCTCTTTGTATATACTAACCACCAATCTATCTATATGCACTTGCCTATGGGTGCCACAAACTGAAGCTTTTGCAATAGATCTTGGCAACAAATTATAAAAGAGAGAGATGAGCGATTAGGCGTGAGGGAACAAGATCGCTGGACTGCTGGAGGCAAAGGTGTATAAATAGGAACATGCATTGACCGAAAACATTTTGGTACTAGGGCTATGGAGTCATGGGCTCATAGCACAGCACATGGCAAGAAGTTCTTGAGCAGACCCACCTGGCACCTAGCTGATTCGGTAGTAACACACAGCAGGCTTTGCTTGTAGCTGGGCTGTACTCACCCTGATTCATCATTCATCACATTACAGCAGTCACCTGCAGCCTGACTCAAGAACAAGCCTGCTCACACAACACGTGTGGGGCCAACATGCTTCCTTCTTGATGACTGCATGCATGTTCGGTCCAGGAAGATGAAAACAGATCGGATACGAACGGATATCGCTGATATTGTATTTGTTTTTATATTTATAATCGGATTCGGATTCGGACACGGATAGCTACCGGATACATATACGAATACGGATTGTCTCGGTTACGAATACAAATAGTAAGTATCAAATACGGTATGAACTGGATTCGAAGAATGTCGGATACAAATATTTATTCGAATATTGAGTAAAAGCAACATATATATATTTCATCGGTGCGCAAATCATCACACCACTCATGAATCCATAATAGGTGTGCAAATCATCACACCACTCTATGAATCCATAATCCATCTAGATTAAGCCTAAAGAGTAAAACAACAAATAAGAGATAAGATTAAGATGCATCATCATACAAGCACCGATCTTCACAGCACGAGTAGAAGTAGCCAAGCTCACGAGTGTGTGGTCATTTGCATTGACAACTTCACCCATATCAAGAATTTCAAAAACAAACCAAATCAAGTGGAATTATACCAAACACGATTGATATGAAAAATCAATATAAAGTACCGACCCATAGGTCCAAGTTGTAACCCCCTATGTTTTTCATCATGCTAAAATTCACTAAAAAATTTAAAAGTTTACAACAAATTAAAACTTATTTTTTTGCAAAACAATTTTCAACCTTTCATCAAAATTCATCATATGCATTTTCATGTGTTGAGGTGCTTTCTCAAATTTATTTGTGACACCAAAAAATTTAGCTTGGATCTCCAACCCAAACATTTTCCTAGAATTCAAATCAAATCACTTCAACTCTCCCACTTTGATTTTCTGGGAATTTACAAAAGTTATTGCAAAATACAAAATCTATTTTGGGCTGGTTTCTTCTCACTCTTCTCCGTACGCTTGGGCCAACAGCCAACTTGGCCCATGGGCGCTCAGCATGCTCTAGGCAGCTGGCTGGCCTGTGGCTCCGGGTGGCATGCAATGCTCGCGCTGCAAGCTGTAAGGCTAGTTTAGTCCCAACTCGCTTAGTCTGATGGGAGCACGGGAGCCAAAGGGTCTATATAACACATTCAGTTCTTCCTGTCAGCCACTGCATTGAGATCCTGACTGTCTCTTTTGAGAATAGGCTGAGCCGATTGGGCCAAAAGTAGTATAAAATTTATATTTGTATGTGAGGCATCCATTATTTGGTGTAAATTTTCTCAATATAAAATTTCAGTCAGCTATTCGGATACTATTCGAATTGTCAAAGTCGGATATATCCGATTTTTAGTCGGATTATGATATCACATTTGTATCCGATGTTCATGTGTCCCCTTTTGGCCTTTTCTTTAGTAGCAGAATCACTTACAATCATAGTTTGTATTACATTGTGCTGAGCCTTTGCACTTCCACTTGTGGGTCCTGCATGATGAGGAGAATCTCATGGAATATTTTTGGGGGCAAAATGCACTTTTCATCTGTGGATATCACAATGGAGAGACAATACATAGGCATATCACAGCAAGCTTTAATGCAATCTCATCATTAGTATTTGATTTTGTGAAGCCTCCATCAAATGAGACCCATTGGAAAATTACTTTCTGGTACAATTGTCACATAGTTATCAGTTTGATGGCCATCCATTTATTCTTATATTGCCTTCGATCATTTCTCTACATCATACATATATATATACAATGACTACTTCTGTCGGTGTTTAAAAACTACCAACGAGTAATTTTGTACACGTGTCGGGTTCCGAATGGTGAGACAAAAAGATAAGAGGTTTATACTGGTTCGGGCAAGAAATCCCTACGTCCAGTGTGGGAGTTGCTCGTGTTCCTTATCTCTGCTTGGAGGGGTTTACAAGCTGGGTCGAGAGAGGGAGTATGAGTCTCAGGTCTCTGAATGCTTCGGTGTGTGAGTGTGCTAGCTATGTTGTTCGATCTCTGGCGTCGTCCCCCCTTGCTCTCCTTTTATAGTCGCAAGGAGCTCAGGGGGGTTACAAGCATGCGTCGAGAAGGATCTATCTGGGAGGTTGCGCCTTATCCTTATCTTCCTCAGAAAGGATGGCAGACACTCATAATACTATATTCCTATTGACCTTGTACTTGGTCGGAGGCGGGTTGTCGTGTCGGCCCTTAGTTGCACTGCCAGAGAATACGGGGGGGGGGGGGGGGTGGGGGTGGGGGGTGTCCGGTTGAGCCCGTAGTAGGGTAGAGTCATGGGCGTCAGCTGTACCGCTGGTGGGTACACCGTTGTACCTTCTACCAATTCTTTTAGTATACGACAGATTCCTTCATGCCTGGCCAATGGACTCCGTTACTCCGTGGGCCCCCCGTACCCGACGTATCCCCTATTTGGAAAGTTCCTGTAGGGGCCGGGGGCGTATGAGGCTGACTCCGCTTCCGCGAGAGGCATGATTCCTATCAGCCTACGAATCCTGCTCCGTCCCGTCCTGATTGGGGAACTCGACATGTCTCCGTTCGGGCAGGGGTCGGAGCGTTATCCTGAGCCCTGGATTATACGGGATGTACGATTCTTCGTGGTTCTGTACCTCCGTTCTTATCTTGTGGAGAGCGCATCGTCAGCGGTTAAGAGCTAACGGCTTCTTCCTCCTGGACGAGGGATAAACAGGTCATTTCTCTACCATCGCCGTGCCTCATGTAGCCCATGGTCCTACTTCGGAGACCTAATCTGGTCTAAGCTAGAGGAACGCCGGTGCGGGCGGAGACGGGGGCACGTCTTCCAGGATCGCGGGGTCGCCTGGCCTCCAACGTCGGGCGAGGCGGAGTCACGTCTGCCCGGGGCACGTCTGCCTTCCTGGGCCGGCTAGGTCGCGACCCCCACGCCTTTACCTTCGTGGGCCCGTGACGACTCCTCCTTGATGGGCCTCTCATCTCCTCCCAGATGGTTTATCGATGGATCTTTGGTTGTTGATTGTTTTTGAAAGTTTACCGTTAAATTAGGTATCCGACAACTTCCTTTACAAAACTATATATTTCAGTGCCTCCTCGGTTGCTACATCATCTCCCATGCCAACTAGTAACCCAAAAGATATCTATTGTTTAATCATAGAACTATATAGTACTTCCTTTCATGTGAATTGAGTGGAAGCAGGCTGGTGAATTGAGTGGAAGCAGGCTGGCAACAGTACTCCATTTCTGTACCATTATATTATCAACAACCATGATAATTCTTTTTTTTTTCCTTTTGGAAGTTGTGTGATTGCAGGTTCCCTATTTAATCTTGATAGTTGAAACTTAACTGAATTATGTTAGTTCAGTAGAGTGACAGCATCACAATCATCATTCTGTTGTTGATCATGGAGATACTAGGTAAACTTTGGGTGTATCTGAAGTGTGAACCCGTCGTGGAACTGAAAGCAGATTTGGTGTCTAATTTTAGTAATTTTTTAGCTCAAAAGCTGGAGGCAAATGAGTTGCTCAGTTGTGATGCATCTGAAGTATGAATATGGTCATGTTTGCTTCTAGCGTTTGCAGTTATGACTACCACCTTCTCATGTTAAAAATGTACCTTACTGCATGGAAAATAACTAAAATACAAGCTCTTAGGTTTACTTGGCAATTCAGTGTATCACAGTCAGTGAGTTTCTTATCCTAATTAGCACCTCATGTTGAAATATAAAGTTTTATAATTGCAGTTATTGTCAAAATTAGATTGTCATTTTACTATCCCCAAAGTTTGTTTATTTAGATTATACATGTATTTTGTAACTCTATATATTTTGCAGGTTAGTGGCCACACATTTAAAGACCATACAAAATCGAAGCATTTATCGGTGGAGTATGAAGTCACACAGTATGAGCTTAGAAGAGCAATCTGAGCATGCCAACTTTGTTGGGTCTTATTTGAAGGAACTATGTCGAAAGGAAATAATTTGACAAGCGGACTTTTTTTTGGCTCCTTGCAACTTTGGATACGAATTTAGTAACTTTCAATTTGAACATGTCTTGTTTTCAAATTTTAGGTATGCTCCATATCATTATTGTGCTTACTAGCTCACTGTGACGTTGTCCGGTAGTCACTGCTGCAGACTGTGGTCGTGTGGGATATTAGCACAAGTCAAGTCACAACCTTCAGCCATTTGAGAAGTGAGCGAACTCATGCACTAGTGGTTATTCTAGCCAAGGCCAACGTAGACATCTTTTTTACCTCCAATCCAAACAACTAATTCTAAGGGAAAAGATATACAAGTGTATTCTTGTGCACTGGAAATTACACATGTAAACAAATTACATGCTAATAAAAATACCATTCTGCCAAACATGTGTCATAGAGTGAAGCCTAGCTACGGCTTCCCGTCCAACATCCGTGCTCTCCACCGCCATCTCGCCGCGGCGGCGGCGGCGACTCACTCTCGCGCCTGCCTGGCATCGCCAGACGCAGCGGGGGCTCGACGGCGGGAGCGGAGGAGGGGTCAACGAAAGCAATGTTCAACGACGTTGTGCGAGGGCGCGATCTGCGCTCTCCTGCATGGTGACCGAGGTGGTGGAAGTGTGCCGGCGGCCGTCGCCGAGGCACGCCGGCTGTGGGCGTCCTCTGTTGGCGGCGCCAAGCCGGTCCATGTTTTGGGGCGGTGGGCAAGATGAGGCCGACGATGAGAGAGTCGTGCCGCTAGCGACTCTCGAGTCATCATCGGCTAGCATGTCGGAGGACAAGAAGAGACCGACGATGAGGGAGACGTGGAGCCGGCGACTCCCGTTTCTTCAACGGCTAGCTTGTCGACGGAGGACTTCGTCAGCGAGGCGTTCAAGGCGGGTTTCTCTGTTCAACAATTGCAGCAAGCGGAGGAGATGCTAGGTAAGTCTCCGGATACGGATCGTCATGAGCTATCAAGGTTGATCGTGTCAACCATGGTGCAAAGGAAGACTGGAGAACCGCCATGGCGTGGACCTCTTCCGGCGCCTCGGGTGTCGCCGCTGAGAACGATCGGTGATTGCTTGGCGGCGGCCAACAAACCAAGGAGACGGCGGATGAAGGCCGGGGGGTTGACGTCGGGTCCGGCAGCGTCGCCCGGTTTGAATTTCAAATGCCTGCGATCCCGCAATCGGGTAGGGGGCGATCCGCTTCCTCCGCTGATTCGGGCGCCATCCTCGACATGTGTCGTTGGGGTGACTCGAATTGGGAAAGGGGAGGGCGGCTGCGCTCCAGGACTGGAACCAGGTGATCGCATCGAAATTGGGCCTGGAAAATATTACAGGCCCACGAAGGGATTAGCAATCTTCTCTCATACCGCTGCCAGGGCTCGCCGTAGCTGCCAACAACAGCCTTCGCGCCCTCGCTCGCACGCGGACGCATCACCTTCGCGTCCTCGCTCATACGCGGACGTAGTGAAGACCCCCATGGTGGCTCCGGGCGCAGGTGGTGGCGGGTTCGGTGGTGGGAGATGGGGTTTCAAGCTAGGTGGCAACCAAGGTTTCCACCCGGGGTTCGGCGATCGTGGCAACAATCCGCAACGTCGGGATCGAGGTCATGGTGGTCAAGGGCAGGGAGGATTCGTGGACGGGCGTCGGAGGGCGGCAATTGGTGGAGGCAGGCAGGGATGGCAGCATCGCCCGCCTCGCCAGCACTTCAGCGGCATCCACCACGAGCGGCAACAACCATCGGCGGGTCGCGGGCCTTTCCAATCGGCCGGTGGAGTCATCCAGCCGGCCGGTGGGAATGTCCAGCAAGCTTTCCAGCCGGTCGGGGGGGGGGGGTCTTCCAGCCGGCCGGGGGAGCTTTCAAGTCGGCCCGAGGAACGTTCCAGGCGCCCACAGCGACGTCAGCGACCGGGGGGCACGGCAGGCTTCCACTCGGCCGGACCGACGGCGGCAGGGTTCCAACCAGCAAAACCGACGCCATCCTTCTAGCAGCCGGTGATCGGCCAGCAAGACTCTCAGTCGGCTACGGCCGATCATGAGGGGTTTCGGCAGGCTGCGTCTTCTGAGGTCATCCCTGGCAGCCAGCCGTCGGTGGAGGGTGGTGGTGTTCAGGAGCAGAGCAAGATGGTGCTTCCGGATCAGGCAAAGAAGGGTGTACAAACCGCCAAAGCTACGAGAGAAGCTCGAGAGTCATCTCAGCAGGCTAAACCAAAGTGTAAGGGTAAACCTTTCTGCTATAAGTGTCACGTTAAAGGTCATACCATGAACGAATGCACGACTATCTTGAGTTGTGAAATTTGTTGTGGTGATCATGTGACTAAGGTTTGTCCCAACTTTAAGAATATGAACATCAATGCTATTCCATGTGGGTATGCTGTTCCAGGTCTAGGATTTTATTTTATCCCAATTACTGAGGTTCCAAAAGTGACTGCGGAAAATGCAGCGGCTGTGGTTCGTGTACTAGAAGGTTCTATTACTGCTGATCAGTTAGCAGTGGAACTTGATAGACTACTACCAGGCAAGCACAATTGGGAAATTGAGTTGAAGGGCGTTGATGCCTTCACTACTAATTTTCCATCGGCAGAGTTGTTGGATTGTGTAGTTAATTGGGGACCTATGGATACTAAGTCGATTAATGGCAAGATCATTTTTGAGAATAATGCAAACAAGGAAGTTTGCAAATATGAAATTGATAAGGTCTGGGTGCAGTTTCGTGGCTTACCCAGGGAGCTTCAGGAATTTCCTATCATATGGGCTATTGGCACTATTCTAGTTATTCCTAAAGCTATCGATCTAAAGTTCACCAAGAAATATGGTAGATGCAGAATGAAGATAGCAGTGATGGATCCCACTCTTATACCAGATCTAGTGGATGTGGTGATTGGGGATTTCATTTATGACTTACAATTTAGAGTTGAGGAAGATCTTGCAGGCAGTGAGCCATATGTTATTGATATGGATCCTACTGCCGAGGAGGGGAAGAAGAAAGATGGTGATAATGGAGATCCTATGGAAGAGGATGGAAAAAAGGCAAAGATCCTGAGGCCAAGGGTGCAACTGATGGTTCACTACCGGGGGTTGGCAATGAAAAGAGTGGCACCCTAGTGTTGAACAGGCATCTCAGGACCAACCTGAGGAACCCTCTTTATCTGTAAAAATTAAAGAAAAAAGCAAGCCTACAGTACAGCTCTCTTCTAACAGTGTTGGGCAGTGGAAAGCAAAATTAGTGTCAATTGAGAATGACTCTGGGGCCTCAAAGAAGCCAGTGGTGAGTGGAACACCGTCTCCTGTGAGGTTAAGCAAGTGGAACGCAGCCTCTGCAGACCAGGACTCACTGGAGCAGGCTTCCATTCTTAAGGCGCGCAAGAATTTGGATATTGATGCTTCAAATAAAGGTACTGTTTCCCCCTCAAGTTCTTTTATTAATTTAGATAATTCTTGCTTATTAGAGACCACAAAGTCTTTGGGGATTGTTCTGGGGGATAGTGACCAATTAATTTCAGATTCATTAAATTTGTTAAAACAAGTTGAAGCATCTAGGCTATTGGAGGCTGTAGAGAAAAAATCTCTGTCTAGTGTTAATGATGAGGTGGATGTGTCGTCAGTTTGTTCTTTAGAGGATGGTTTAGATTTAGAGGCCCTGAATGCTATTTGTGCAGATATTTCAGAAACCTTAGGTGATGGGGGTTGTGATTCGGTGTGTCTACAAACCTCTTTATCACAGTTTAGGAAGGTCCGTAGGAAGGGTAAAGGGTTCAAAGAAAATTCTGTTTAGATGAAAGGGATCTTTTGGAATTGCAATGGGTTTGCAGACCCCAAAAAGTATAGGTTTCTTTCAGATTTAACAAAAGAAAAAGACCTAGATTTCATTGCCTTATCAGAAACCGGTAGGGATAGCTTTCCACAATCCACTTTGAATAACATCTGCGCTGGCAGGGATTTTTTGTGGCATTGTAAGTCCCCACATGGTAGATCTGGTGGTATGCTTCTTGGTGTTAATTTATCAGTCTTTCATGTGGGGGAAATCGAAGAGGGCGATTTTTCCATTCGATTCAAAGTTCGGTATAAGCAAGATGATTTTAAATTTAACTTGATGTCGGTTTATGGACCAGCCCAGGAATCCCATAAGTCCAATTTTCTCTCCGAATTGATTCGAGTGTGTTCTAAAGACACTTTACCTATCATAATAGGTGGTGACTTTAACATTATGCGTCGGCCAGATGAGAAGAATAATTCCCAGTTTGATAATAGGTGGCCTTTTCTCTTTAATGCGGTAATTGATACGCTAAACCTTAGAGAAGTTGAGCTATCGGGGAGGAAGTACACCTGAGCAAACCACATGCAAAATCAAACATTTGAGAAATTGGATAGAGTGTTGGTGTGTACTGATTTTGAAGGAAAATTTCCAGACATTACCGTTAATGCCTTAACAAGAGAGATTTCAGATCATACACCTTTGCTTTGTAACATGAAGGCTGCCTCCCCGTCTTATCAACCTCAATTCAAATTTGAATTGAGTTGGTTGACACGGGATGGTTTTGTTGATCTGGTTCAGGAAGTCTGGAATAATGTTGATGTGACAGGGTCTCCTCTGGTTAGGTGGCAGACAAAGATAAGACGTCTCCGGCAATACCTTAGAGGGTGGGCAAAAAACTTAAGCGGTGCGTACAAACAAGAGAAAGCGGCTTTGTTGGATACGCTCGATACCCTGGATAAAAAGGTTGAGACAGTTTTGCTTGATCAATCGGAATTAAATCTAAAACATGTGTTAAATGAAATATTAGCGGAGTTTCTTAGGGAGGAAGAATTAAAATGGTACCAGAGGGTTAAAGCCAAACACCTCCTGGAGGGTGATGCAAATACAAAATACTTTCATTTATTGGCAAATGGCCGCCATAGGAAATCTCACATTTTTCAGTTAGAGGATGGCAGTGATATTATAACTGGTGATGCTCAACTCAAAAAGCATATTACCAAGTATTACAAATCACTGTTTGGACCATCTGTGAACTCTACCATTTCTTTGGAGGAGTCCAATACAGATGACATTCCCCAAGTCTCGGCGCTTGAGAACGAGCTTTTAACTGCTGAGTTTACTGAGGATGAAGTTAGGACTGCAATTTTCCAAATGGAACATAATAAGGCTCCGGGCCCAGATGGCTTCCCGCCAGAGTTTTATCAGGTCTTCTGGGACTTAATAAAAGTCGACCTGATGGCTCTGTTTACGGAATTTTATCATGGAGCCCTAAACCTGAGTAGCCTTAACTTTGGGACTTTAATCTTGTTTCCAAAAAGTAAAGATGCGAAAACCATTCAACAGTACAGGCCCATATGTTTGTTGAATGTCTCTTTCAAAATTTTCACTAAAGTGGCAACTAATAGATTGTCTACGGTAGCTCAAAAGGTAATTAGACCAACGCAAATGGCTTTTTTACCTGGGAGGAATATTATGGAAGGGGCTGTGATTCTCCACGAGACCATTCACGAGCTTCATTCAAAGAAGCAAAGTGGGGGTCATTTTTAAGATTGACTTTGAGAAGGCTTATGACAAAGTTAATTGGAGTTTCCTACAACAAACCTTGCGTATGAAAGGTTTCTCTCAAAAATGGTGTGACTGGATAAAGTTGTTTAATCAAGGGGGTAACGTTAATATAAAGGTCAATGATCAACTAGGACCATATTTCCAAACGAGGAAGGGCCTAAGACAAGGAGACCCAATGTCACCCATCCTTTTTAACATTGTGGCTGACATGCTGGATGTCTTAATTGAAAGAGCCAGAGAGGCAGGAAGAATCGAGGGTGTTATACCTCATTTGCTCCACGACGGTTTATCCATCTTACAATATGCGGATGATACAGTTTTGTTTATGAATCATGATTTAGAAAAGGCGGTAAACATGAAATTCCTGCTTACCACCTTTGAACAACTATCGGGGCTCAAGATAAATTTTCACAAGAGTGAGATCTTTTGCTTTGGTGAAGCAAAGGATCACGAATTCTTTTATTCACAACTATTTGGGTGCAACCTCGGGGCCTTTCCTTTTCGTTATTTGGGACTACCAATGAATGTTAGGAAACTGAGTAATAAGGACTGGCAAACTATTGAGGATAGAATAGAGAAAAGACTGGGTGGTTGGAAAGGAAAAATGCTCTCAACAGGAGGAAGGTTGATTTTGATAAATTCGGCGCTTTCCAGCTTACCGATGTTCATGATGTCTTTCTTTGAAATTCCAAAAGGAGTTTTAGAAAAGATTGATTGTTTCAGATCAAGATTCTTTTGGCAGAATGATCAACATAAGAGAAAATATAGACTAGCTAGGTGGGAAATCTTGTGCCAGCCAAAAATTCAAGGTGGATTGGGCATCCTCAATTTAGAACTTCAAAACAAGTGTTTACTAAGCAAATGGATTTATAATCTCCTAAATAAGGAGGGGCTATGGCAGGAATTGCTAAGGAACAAGTATTTAAAAGATAACCCTTTTGGAAGCTGTGCTAAGAAGCGTACATACTCCCATTTCTGGAAAAGTCTGATGAATGTCAAAGACACTTTTATGGGTTGTGGATCCTTTAAAGTGCGTGATGGCTCCCAAACCAGGTTCTGGATAGATACTTGGCTAGGAGACAAGCCATTGAAAGATAGGTACCCGAATCTGTTTAATATCGTAAGAAGGAAGCAAGACTCGGTTGCTAAAGTCCTTGGTTCAATACCACTAAATATTTCATTTAGACGAAATTTAGTAGGGAGGAATCTTAGGGATTGACATAGGATTGTAGCCTCCGTACAAAATATTAATCTTCTTAATCAAAGAGATGTTTTTTATGGAATTTACATTCATCAGACACAATGTATGCTGCTTTAATTAATAATGGGGTTCGGGTCTCACAGGATATTTGGCAGATTAAAGTACCAATGAAGATTAAAATCTTTCTTTGATACCTTAAAAAAGGGGTGATCTTAACTAAGGATAATCTGGCAAAACGAAACTGGAATGGAGATACTAGTTGTTGTTTTGACCATAATTTAGGGAGTAATCACCATCTTTTTCTGGATTGTGTTTATGCCAAATTTCTGCGACGAGCGGTACATTTGTTATTTGGGGTTGCTCCCCCCCCCCCCCAATCAGTGAGTGATATGTACAACACTTGGTCTAAAAAGGGTAGTAAAAAACAAAACCTGTTATGGTTAACGACAGCTTCCGCATTGTGTTGGGCGATTTGGTTAACAAGGAACGAGATGATTTTTGACAGATGTGCTCCAAAATCTTTTTTGCAGGTACTTTTTCAAGGAACTCACTGGCTACGCCAGTGGGCAAAGTTGCAGCGACATGATGAGCAGAGAAAACATCTTGTTGGGGTTGCTCAGTATCCGGAGACCTCATCCTTACAGTTCTTTAGGTCCTCTGGATGGCTTACATCAAGAAGTATTGGTCACGTCTAGTCAAGTATCTTCCTTTTTTTAAGTTTATTTAGAGGTCTTTTGTGTTGTCTAAACGTTGTCGAGATTGTAAGGTTGGTGCGGACTGAGTCCTTGTAATAGTTGGTCTGATTCTATCTTTCGATAGATGAAACCGGATATTTTATCCATTATCTAAAAAAAAGAAGAGAAATTGTTCGGTTGCTCCATGGCAGCATGCATGCATAATTATACTAGTTCCTACTAATTAACACTGATTGATTTAACCGACACACAAACACCACACAGAAAAAGTCGGTCAGTTGATCAGACGCTCTGTTTGGATGGCTGGTTTTAGACTCAAAACCACCAGAAAATACTGATCGGAATAATTTTACATGTCAGGTGCAAAAAGTTGTTTGGATGGAAAGTAAACGGAATAATTTTACACCTGTATTAAGCTAATACATCCGGAAAAAAATAATTACCTCCCTGGATCACACTAATTTTACGACATAAGTCAGGCTCGCGTCGAATTGCCTCCTCTGCCTCTTCGTCTCTCTCCCTTCAATTCCCTTGACGCCTCCTCCCCCAATCTATTTCCCTTCCTCTCTCTCTCTCTTCTCTCTCTCTCCGCATCAAGCGCGACTTATGTCGGCAATGCAGCTGAACCGGAAGGCGGTGTCAAATTGCGAGCCTGCTCGTCGCAAGACCAAATCAAGGTCTAGAGCCTGGCAGGCAGAGGCGAGCCCCGTGCTAGCAGCACATGGAACTTGGTGGTTGATGTGGATCTCATGTGGCCACCATGGATGGGGGGGCATCCTCGTAGAATTGAACCAACACGGAGGCTAGATAGCCTCGAGGTACTCATCACCCACCATTTCAAGTGGAGTGTTTCTTCTGATAGCCTCGGGGCACTCCTCAGGGTACACATCACCCGCCATTTCATGTTTTATATTTGTTTGGTTTCTGCTCCAATTTCACCTTCTTAGCCCCGATTTTGGTTTGTGTGTGAGCTATGATGCTCGATGCCACTCCAATTTGAGATTCTGAGCCTCGAATCTAGTCTGGCCGTGATGCTCGTGGATACTCGATAGGTTAATCAGGTACCAGTTCATGCTTATTGCAGAAACGGAGATCGCTACACAAGGAAGATTTTTAATCCTATGCTTATGAGAATCCGTATTGAGGTGATGCTTTCCTGCGTTATCTCAGTGATTAATTTCCCCCTTCAAATCGGGCCACTGCCACCATATGTCCAAACATGCTCGTATAATTCTGTTGGAAAAGAAATTTGAGTACCCAAACAAATTTTGCAAAGGGAAAAAATTACAGGGGTTTTGTTGTGCACAAGAATTTACACTTGTAAACTAATAAAAACAGGTCAAAAATATTACCGACGTGCCAAACAGAGCCTTATATTAGTTTCTCTTCATGCTACATCGCCAATAAGAAGTCCAAGAAGCAGGGAACTTAAGAAGCAAAGGATAGAGGGTAGTGTTTTACTGTACCGGCAACACGGACTTCCTTGCTACCCAAACCATATGATTCAGCTCCTTTTCCATGTACAAGCCAAACGACAGGGGTTTTGGCTGTTTTTCTGTGAGAAAAAAACACTATTTCGGTGGTTGATAAGTCAAGCGAACAGGGCAGTAGTCAACAATGAACATCAGGTTGTTGTTTGGATGAATGGCAACCATGTCGTAGTCGAAACCAGTTCTGTAATACTTGCTTCCAAACAGAGATGTGAACAACTCACGGTGTGCTTAAGGGCCCATTTCTGTGTATCGTAGTCCTCAAGAACCCAGTATGTTAGACTTGGAATCATCGTCCAAAGGGATATGTATATCACCTGCTGCCCACCTTTCTTCACTGATGCAATGCAGGCACCCATCGGATTGGCCAATGAAAACCAGACGGCAGCCATGATGAACTTGTCTAGATCTAGGTCGTTTAGCCACCCAAGACGACATTGCGATGATCCTTCTTGTCTTCCCTTCCTCGTCCACCTCAGCGACATGATGACCATCATTCAAGATCAAATACAGCATGCCGTTGAAAAGGGTCGTGCCACTGATCTGAGGACCCTACACATTCCAGTGACGACGTCCTAGCTGCTTTACTTCTTCAGCCCAATCAGTCCAATCGTGTCGCCACACATCTATTGTTGAAGAGTAGGAGTACACCATTGCCAGGCTCTCAGCCTCCTCGTAGAAAATGACCAGACGAAAGTGGGAGGAGATCGACTGTTGGGTCGAAGACCAAACATGTGCTGCTGTCCGCCGGAGCATGCTGCTCCCTGGGCACGGTCGCCCACTGCTCTGTGGCGGGGTTGAACACGATGTAGCCGAGCTCGAGAAGACTGTTGTTGTGTCCAAAGAGGACGAGGCCGTTGCAGGAGCCACTGAGCCAGATGCCATGAATGCATGGCAGCTTCTTGATGAAGGAGAAGGAAGAGTCGACGGGAGGCGGGGGTTCCCCGCCGAGCAGGTTCATGAAAGATCCTAACCCCTCTGTCTTCGTGTGCGTAGGAAGGGGAAAACCCGTGGAGGGTTTAGGGGAGCTTCTTGCGGTGGAGGGGGTCCGTGATGAGGCTGCGCCAGCCTTTGGAGATGCACTTGGATCGGTGGAGTTCCTTGACCGCTAATATAGCTGTTTTAAAGTAGCCTTCTGAACAAGGCAGTAAGCATTGTTGATCTCTCAAACCTGTTTAACCTCCCACTGTCTGAAGAAGCTTACATTCAATTCCAAGCTCTTGAGCTCGAAGTTTTAGCACAAGTGATCAATGACCAGACTGATGTGTGGACTTATATCTTGGGTTCAAGCCATTTTTCTCCGTCTAAAACATACAGAACTTTGCCTGGACAATCTCAAATTGAACCAATCTTCAAGTGGTTATGGAAAACGGCATGCCAAGGGAAGCACAAAATCTTCTTTTGGCTCATCCTCAGAGACAGACTCAGCACAAGAGACTTAATTAGAAGAAGAGGAATTCACCTTGATGATCCCCAATGCGCTATGTGTCAGCAAAACACTGATGAAACAACTATGCACCTGATCTTCTATTGTCCCTTTGCAAAGAGCTGCTGGAACCTAGTAAACTTCCACTTCTCTGATCACCTATCTGTCTCTGAAATCTTTCAATGCTAGGAAACTCACATAAGAAAGCAATTTGCTCTTGATTTGTTTATCCTTGTCTGTTGGGGCATTTGGATGGTTAGAAATGACGCCATTTTTCAAGGGATGAATCCATCTGTAATTAGCTGCAAGAACTACTTTTCTTTTGAAGCTCTGCTGCTAATTCACAAAATCAATGGTGAATTAGTTCCCATCCTTGAATCATGGTTAAATTCCAACTTGTAATCACTTGACTGATATGTTTAGTCCTAGTATAGCTTAGTAGTTAGTTGCTAGCTTTTTGCTTTGTTTGTTTTGCCTCTGTAACCCAGATCTCTTGTTCTTTTTAATTTAGCCCTTTCAGTAGGAGCCTCTGGCTCCTCCTGTTACTTCAAAAAAAAGGAGTCTTCCCTTTACTTATCTTTAGGCCTGTCCAAACCTAGAATTGAAGACTATCTTCCTCTAATTACAAAGTATGAGAGGAGATTGGTTTCCACCTTGAGTTTTCTCTCCCAAGCTGAAAGGTTAGAGATAACAAACGTTATCCTGATTGCCTTACCAACTTTTTGCTTGAGTACTCCCGCTCTTCCTAAAGGGGTCATTAAGCAAATTGATAAGTTCAGGAAGCACTGTCTTTGGAGGGGAACTAACATTAATTCCAAAAAACCACCAAAGGCATCATTGGAAATGGTTTGTATTCCTAAGGAAGAGGGTGGTCTTGGTGTTGTAATAAATCTTAAAAAACAAAATGAAGCCCTCCTCTTAAAAAAAACTAGACAAATTCTTTAACAAGAAAGATATTCCCTGAGTTAAGCTAGTTTGGGAAAAGCACTACCCAAATTGAAGACTTCAAAATCAGAGTAAAATAAGGCTCGTTTTGATGGTGAGATCTCCTTAAGCTCTTGGAATGTTATAAATCCTTTTCCACAGTCTAATTTCAAAATGGGCAGAGCTGTTTTTTCTGGCTGGATAAGTGGAATCAACAACCTTTGCTTTTTGAATTTCCTGAACTTTACTCTTTTGCAAGGAGAAAGCCAATCTTTGTTAGCATGATGTTTTCCCATCAACATTTAGAGGTTCAGTTTAATCTCCATCTTTTAACTGAAGCTTTTGACCAGCTGCATTTTATATAGTCCTTCATAGATCACTTTCCTTTAACTGAACGAAATGATTCTTGGAAGTCCAATTAGGAAAACTTTTCAATCTCAAAGACTTACAAGTCTATAAATGGTTATGGGAATGTTTCTACCAACCTAAACATAAAGTATTCTTTTGGCTTTTGCTAAAGGATAGACTAAGTATTAGAAACATCTTGAGAAGGAAAGAATATGCACCTAAAATCCTATAACTCTGTGCTTTGTGAACAGGCAATAAGGAACCAATGTCCACCATTTTTGTACTGTCAATTTGCCAAGGATTGTTGGTTTTTTATTGATATCACAATTTGGATAGATTCAAATATTTTGGAGGCTATATTATAGATAAAAGAAGTAGAGAACAAACCCATCCTTCCTTCTTTTTTATGGTTGTAATTCTAATGTGTTGGTCCATCTGGACAGTTAGAAATGACTATATATCTTCAAAGGAGTTCAACCAAGTGTGCAGTCTACCAAAGAAACTTTCAAAAAGGAATTGAAGACTCTTTTTCTAAGGGCTAAAACTAGATTTTCTCAAACCTTTGATCTATGGACTCAGGATCTGTTGTGATTTTTCTTTCCTTTTTGTTCTCTTTAATTTGTCTCCTTTTTTCTTGAATTATGTTTTTTCAATGACTCTCCTTTTTTACTGCTTTATAGCATCCTAGTAGGGGCTACGGCCTCTCTAGTTTCATAAAAAAAATATATGTATAAGAATCAGATTTTGTATCTAACTCGTATAAGCGCGGGTTATGAATACGAGCACGACACGATCAGTGTTGTGTGGGCTTGGGTCGGCACATCCTGGTAGCTAGGGCCATGCTTGGGCCGCTTCCCAAGCACGGCGGGTGGCATGGCATGGCATGGCCTAGTGTTGTGTGGGACCAGGCCAACACATCCTGGTAGCTAGGGTCATGCTTGGGCCGCTTTCCAAGCATGGCAGGCGGCACGACATGACCTGATAAATAGACTTGACCCGGTGCAAGGCCCACCAACAGACTTGGCCATCTCCCACTCTCACCCCACCAGCCCATCCCACCCCATGTATAGCCCAATGCCCCCACCAACCGTAGGCCTGCTTGGCTACTCTACTTCCCAACCCCACCGCCTCCTACTACCTTCTTTCATTTCCAAATCGTGCAAATCTAGCCCTTTCACCTCTGCCTTCTTCCTTCTCCTACAGCTTCGCCGCCTACGGGAATGAGTGCACCGGCCACGATACATCATCGATCGCCGGGGCGAGCCGTGAATGACAAGCCATGGGGCGCCATCGACGGTAGCGGTGAGCCGCGAGCGTGTCGATCGTGTGGGCGCCATCAGCCATAGGGGGCCAGTTTTTAGAGGGTGATTGCCAAGACTCCTCCAAAACATCTCATGCTTCTCTTTTTTCAATAAAAATGACTTGTCCTGTGTTGATACGGCTCATCCAAAAAAGCTAGAGCCGGTGGAGAGCACTCAGCAATAAGCACCTGCAAAAAGTCCTCAATGCAAGGACAAGAAGTGCCACCTGTTTTTGACCATTTACCCCATTGATGACTGAGCGTGCATGTTGTAAATTTTTAAAATAGCTTCGACATCACCAGATAAGCCTAGTCACCTAGCCATTGGTGGTCGATTAAGGAATATTATCATCAACAGGTGCGGTGATAATGCTTGCGTGTGGGGACCACCGAGCCCAGCAAGCAGGCAAGAGATGGCGTGCGGCAACAGAACATCATTAGCTGCATATTGCCCCATTCTTATGATTGGACTTCGACTCTAATTTAGTGATGATATTGCTAAGTGAACTCTTTTGAGACCACAATTAAAATCTAACGTCTCGAAAAAACATAACAAAGTTGAATTTGAAGTATTGTAGATTTGTAGTCCAAGGAACAATATGTCGACAACTATGCTAAAGGTTCTATACTCCCTCCGTTTTTATATACTTGTCACATTAGCTTTAAAATAAATCAAACATTACTATCTTTAACCATCCATTTCAAAATATCTTTATAGTTTCACAGTATATGAATGATAGATTATAAAAGTACCTTTTTTGTTTCTTGAGCCTCTTTTTGAGCTCAACCCTCCTTTTGTTTTTGTTCTCTGAGTTTATTTAATATATTCCAGTAGGGGCGTGCCCCTCCTGTTCTCCTAAAAAAAAGATTATAAAAGTACTTCTTATAGTAAATCTAAAAATATAAATCTTATGTCATGGATTTATATAAGATTTCATAGTAGACTATTAATATGACTATGGCTAATATGTCATAAGACATTATCTTAAGTAGATTCGCAAAAAAAAAGACATTATCTTAAGGTAGAAAATAACTGAAAATTATGAGAATACTTTTATACTCCGTATGACAAATAAAGATAATATAATACTTGTTGGGTTTAGTCCCACATCGGTAATTGATGGTGGGGGAGCACAACATATAAGGCGGGGGCAGCCCTAACCTATCAGGCTAGTCTTTTGGGTTGAGTTAGGCCCAAGGTCTAGATATGTTGTGGGTTCCGGTGGACCTGGACCGGAGGGATATCGGCTTGTGGGTATAGCGAGATGGGCCGAATTCCGCTGCGCACTCTAACAAGTGGTATCGGAGCCAATGGTCGGAAAAACCTAAATCTCAAGGGTCACATGTGACGGGGGAGCCCGTTAACGCTTGGAGGTCACACGGGTTGTGTGATGAGCGTTGGACTCGGAGCCTGAAAAACGTCTTTGGAGATCACATGGTGTAGTGTGATGGAAGAGTTGGGTCCGATGTGTGACGGAGGAGATTGTTGGGTTTAGTCCCACATCGGTAATTGATGGTGGGGGAGCACAACATATAAGGCGGGGCAGCCCTAACCTATCAGGCTAGTCTTTTGGGTTGAGTTAGGCCCAAGGTCTAGATATGTTGTGGGCTCCGGTGGACCTGGGCCCGAGGGGTGTCGGCTCGTGGGTATAGCGAGCTGGGCCGAATTCCGCTGCGCACCCTAACAATACTTTACCAGTACAGTGTATCCCAACAAATCAAATTAGCTTTTCTTTTTGAAACGATTGAATGTTCTTTTTTTTCTGGATGCTGATTTACTTGTGAAAGGATGTCATTTTCTTTTTGGCATGAACAGGCCAGCAATAACACATAGGAGAGGACACCAACAATTATAGTCGTTGGTGTGCACCAAGCCTAACCTTCAACAAGAATATGATTGACACATTTGGCCCTTTCCTGCATATGATTGCCACCTCCTGCCCTACTAGGCTACTACTACTCCTCTTTCATCAGCAAAATAGTGTGCTACAAGTACCAACACCTTCATTCTTGAGTCTTATACAATAAAATGTGGCTGTAGTAGTCGGTTCACGACCCCTTCTGCCATGTCCATCTCCTATATATGTATTCTTTTCAGCCTAGTGGAAGCCCACCTTTGGTTGTTTGGTGAACACCTTGCTTTTCACCAGAAACCAAAATGGCAGCCAGGATCCCTTGCCATCGTCACCCTTCTTCCTCCTCCTCCATGGCCATGATCTGCCCAAGGTCAGGCACAAGCAGGCAGTCATCCTTGAGGTTCAGGACCTCTGCTCATGGCAGCAGTTCTTCAGTACCACACCTCTCCTTTATTGCTGTGACAGACAAGAAGGTTCAAGTATGTGTGTCGCGGCAGTTCTTCATTTACTTGCAGGAGTACATCATCAAGTAGAAGGATGTATGCATAGAGGCTCTCGATCTAATCTGTTCTTTTGATGGTTCATAGGTATTTGAGGACCAATTGAGAGGGATCGTATGCTACAGAGATGAGAACGGAGAGATGATCTGTGAGGGGTACGATGAAGGCCCGAGGCTCGGAATGCGGTTGCCAGAGAAGGCCTCCTTCCCATGGTGAGCATCTGAATTGAATTTCTTGGATCGTCTTTGTTCTTCTTTGGCTGGCAAGGATCAGAAATGAAAATGATTGGTGTGTAATGAGTATGCCGTTGTTCAATTGATCCTCCTTATGCTGTTCTATGATTTCGAAATTGTAGGCCTGTCGGGGTTCGGGTCACTGATTTCATCCAGCTAGCGACGCTCCAGGTTTTCGAGGACGTGGATCTTCTTCAGCTCAGGAGTGACCAGAAGAGGCAGCTCTGAGCAAGGAACTAATCATGTAAGCTGTAAGCATAGTGGTATAGTACAATGATGATATGCAAGAATAATGTGTGGTGTTGCACTTATTTGCTCATATCTGCTCATCATATTCAGCTCAGCGTTTTGGGCTTCACAAAAGGGGAAAACGGTTATTGTTCTCAGTGTAGTGCTGAGGCAGAATTATTTGTTTGTACATAATCACTTACTGCAAGGATAAGATTGTTTAAAGCCCAACTTTTATGTATGTGCATATAAAGTGAGAAAAGGAGATCTGAATATCTGGTTCACGGTACCGCAGAGCGAATTTAAGGCCTATTTCTCAGGGTCCCCCGATCCAGATAAAATCTGCAAGATTTTTAGTAAAACACCATTAGGACTTAAGAAAATTCATGTCATGCAATGAAATTGGCCTCGATGATGTTGTCCGCTGAATTCGGACCTCATATGGATTGCAGCAGGTGCACAGTTTGCAGCTGGCCACAATGTGCCCTCTGTTGCTCATCTGACTCTGAATCTCACTTGTGTCTGTACCAATGCGTTTGAGAGGATTCATCCGGCAACAACATGGAAACATACAGACAGGATAGGGTTTTTGGGTGTTGGTTAGTTGATGACCAGAATGGCGGAATATGCTGCTGCCCTTTGTTAATTCCATGTGGGCCATGTGGCCATGTGAGCCTGAGGCTGGAGGCTTTGTGAATGTCGACATCGTTGGAAACATCATCAGTGGGCAGTGGATCATCTCATTGTCCTTTCATACCTTGTCAGCATCAATTATAAGGTTCAAGAAGAAAGACTTTTGGACTTTAGCAGAGACTGGACTTTCCAAATTTCGCCGCAATTCCATTGTTTATAGCCATTGAAATGAAGGGGATTATGTGGGAGCATATATAAAACTAAACATGTTCAAAACTTAGAATTTCATTCATTAGTATACAACTTCCCTGGGGTTAAGATTTTTTTCATGTGTTCCAAAGGGAACTTCTGATTTCTGAATCATATCATATATACGGAGTATAAGGGAATCATATAACGTGCAAACAGAACAGGGCATGGCCACTTAACGTGCGAAAAGAGAATGAGAACAGTTTCACGAACATCGCGTGACAACTTTACAATTGCGTACAAATGCAGCCAAACAAGCTCTCTATCAATTTAAAACACGAGCAAAACCTACTGACGACGAGTCGACGACTGACGATGGGTATCAGGGTATGCATAGTGGCTAGCAGCTGCATTTTCTTGAGATTTGTTTGCAGAGGAAGAAGCAGGCTGATCAGATCAGACGTCGTCATCGTAGGGGAAAGAGGTGGCGCCGAGCCACTCGTCGCCATTGATAAAGTTCTCAACAGCGAACCGGGCCGCCTCGTCGTACTCCATCTGCCGCACACCAGCCCAGTCCACGCGGCCCGCCGTGTCCGCGCCAGGCCCATCATTCCCGTACTCGCCGAAGTAGACGGTGTCCCCACGTCCGGGCTCCGCGCCAGGCCACCCGACCCAGCCTTCCCGGTCCACGACCTGGCCCAGGTACGAGTCCATGACGACGGCGCGCGCGTACGCGCCCCAGGGCCGGCCGAGGAACACGCGCGTGCCGGCGGCAGGGCTTCGGCGGCGGAGACGGAGACGGAGACGGTGCAGTGGTGCAGCGCGATGCCCGTGTCCTCGTTGGGGTCGGCGCGGGCATGCGCCGTGAGCACGACGGACTGGCCCGGCACGGGCGCCCTGGCGAGGAGAGCGCAGGACTGCAGCACGGCCGCCGCGTCGCCGAAGACGACGTCGACGGTGCCCGACACGGCGCACTCGCGGTAGAATTGCCGGAACGAGTGCGCGTACAGCGCGTCCTGGTGGCCCTCCACGCCGCAGTGGAATAGCGCGGCTAGGTCCGCGTTCACGCGCAGCGCCACCGCTTGCCCGCTGCCCGCGCCCGCCGTGTTGCGGAACGTCACGTCGCGCGCCAGGAAACCCTCGCCGGAGACGCCTGCACGCATGCATGTGCACATTCATACCAGTACAATGGTCGGCACGATAGATGAGATCTTGGACTCTTCTTTCATCGCCAAAAAAAAAAAGAGAGATATCTTGGACTAGTCCATGCATGCATGCATGCATGGGTCCTGCCTCAGTGCACTTCATGGACATGGCCAAAATGAAAGCTATTCCATTTGTCAGAGAGCGCCTTCCTGTCGAAATTGGCATGATGGCAGGAGCTGTTTTGTCAGCGAGCACCTCGTCGTCGAATTGGCAAGATGCCATGAGATCGATGGCAGCGCAGCCAAATATCCTGACGAGTGGCAGCCGTGAGCCCATGATCCATGTCTAAAAGGCGATAAAGCTACCTCTGCATGCATGCACGTCCATAGTGCCAACCGATGTTTTCGGAAGGACACGGCTAGATTGCAGAGCTCGATGTTGATGCACGTGATCAGTAGGCCAAATATCTGCGTCAAACCTCCGGAGAGTACTGGGTCCTAGCATGTACTGTGAACCCCACCATATGCACATGCATGTAAATAATTCTGTATCAGAACCTACATACATCTCGTATGTGTTCTTGATCGATCTGGTCATTATCCAAGACCAAGAACCATGTCTTGTATTTTACTCGACTTATCTCTACTCTGAATCTCTGACAGCCTGAAGACCATGTCCGTCGTGATGCTAACATGTCCACACAGTGCATGCATGAACATGAACGGATCAGCCCAGGCATATGCCCTGCATTGCACTTGCACCGGTGAATCCGTGAATAGCAACAAAGCTCACTGCCGGTCTGACGACACAGACCACACAGTGCATGCGTACGTGGTGCACTGGTGAATATCGATTCGTGAAAATTATGCATGTCAAATAAAAGTGCTGCAGTTAGCTCGATGTTGATTCGATTATTACCGAAAGTGGCCGAGCGAAAGGTGGTCCAGCCATCGGCGGCGCTGCGGCTACCGGTGATGACCGTCGTGTCGCGCCCATCGCCGACCAGGGCGATGTTCGTCTTGTACGACGGAACCTCCACGTTCTCCTCGTACGTCCCGGCCTTCACGTGGATCACCGTCCTCGTCTCGCTGTTGTTCGGCGCCGCCGCCACCGCCTCCCCCACGGTCCGGAAGTTCCCCGTCCCATCCTTCGCCACTGTGATCACCGTCTCCGCCGCCGCCGGCTGCCCAGTGCTCCCACCGCTGTCGTCATCCCCGCCACTGCCGCTGTCGCCATCGTCGTCTCCTCCGCTGTCGTCGTCGTCGTCGTCCTGGAGCAGCCGCCGCCGGTTGTGAACTGTCTTCGCCACGGCGTTCACGAAGCCGGCGGCAGCAGACACGCCGCCGCTGCCGCGCCCGGTGGCGACGAGGGCGAGCGAGTTGGACACGTGCTCGTACGCGTCGTCGAGGGACGCGAGGAGCCCGGCGATCCGCGGGCCGGACGACGCGCCGGCGAGCCCGTCGAGGCAGGTGGCCTTGTTGGTGAGCGCGGCCGCGAGGTGCGCGCGCACGGCCGGGAGGCGGCCCTCGCCGTCGCTGGGCGCCGCGAGCATCGACGCGGAGCGCGAGAGCGACGACAGCGTGGCGGCGTGGAGCTCCTGGCAGTCCAGCGCAGCGCCGCGGCGGAGCGAGGTGCCCGCGGGGGAGGAGGCGCCGCCGGCGGGCGCCGAGAGAGCGGAGAGCGCCGGGGAGAGCGACGACAGCGCCGACTCCGCCCCGTGGAGGGACGCCAGCAAGACGGAGAGGATGTTCGGCGGGAGGAGCTGTACGGACACTGCGGACGATGCCTCGGCCACCTTCGCGCTGACGCCGCCAGCGGCGCCAAGGTGCGAGGCCATCACGGCTGCCAGGCAGGACACTGGGTGCGGAGTTGTGTGGCAGATGGCGTGGTGGAGGGTGTCGTCAGCCGGAGAGCTGCTGGCGCCTGCCGCGGCGGTCTTTTTAGGCGGCATTCTAGTTCCGCCGGTGTGGTGGCGCTGGTTCTTGTGACTGTGGCATTGAGTTGTGCCGGCGGTGGTGAGGAGAAGGATGGCGAGGAGGAGCAGCGGCGGTGAGAGCATGACGAGCGCCATGGTTTTGGGAAGCGCAATTGCGCGAGCTAGTGTCTGGTGTGGGAGTGGGACTGTGGGACATGTACTGGATACCGGAAGTAGTCCCTCGGCTCCAAATTATTTTAAGATATTTTGGTTTTTACGGTTATGCAGCTAGATAAATATTATGTTCAAATATAGAGTAAAATCTATGAATTATAAAATATCGAAACATCTTATAATTTAACACAGAGAAAATACTATACAAGGCTCGACAACGGGGCATCATGTGTGTTGGATGCTATGATCCAAAGTTTACTAGTAGAAATTTAGCTTTTACTGTATATCTAAACTTAATATAGATTAGATACATAGCAAAAACTATATATTTAAAAATAATATATAATTTGGAACAGGAGTAAACACATTCCTCTTTCCGCATATTATATTTTTATTATGATATGAAAAAAGATGGATAGAGTGCTAGTATTTTCTAGCAACTACCTTTTCTTGTTAGGTTTACTCCTCTCGATTAATATAATAGTGGGCTAGTGACACCTGATTTTTAGGATGCATTTAGTTCATGCTCTTAGGGCAAGTACATTGGTGTTGTCTCATAGGTCGCCTCGTATAATGTCACGTAATTTAAGATGACTTAACAGACCACATATATAATGGTTGGTTTTTTAAGTTGACTCGTAGTAACTCATGATTCCTTAATTTATGCATAGATGAATATTAACTTGTGAGGTGCATGGCAACAACAATTGATACAATGGTGTAATAATTGTCTCATAGTCCTAAATCTTAGTTCATGAGGTGGTTGTTTCGCGAAACAACGACCTCTTTCTCTCTCACATTTCTCTTTCCTCCACATAAGAAAAATCCTACGTGGCATTGCATGAGACGACGTACAAGACCGCTGACGTGTAGCAATGTACCTGCCCTTAAATCACTGACGACGATCTAATAATGAACATGTTTTTGTCTTAGTGAGCACTTCCGTCTCTCGTCACTCCTACTGTACTTAACTCTAGACGTCCTCTTCCTCCACACGTCACTTCTCTTTTTGTTTTGTCCGTCCTTAACATTAAAGGTATTGTCCTCCGCTACGCTACATGTAATGACCCAAAAATTCAAACTATTAAAAATATTTCAACCATTTTCATGTTAACCCAAAACCCACCACTAGTTTGATCCTATATGCCCTTTAAAGGACCCACAATAGTCTAGTTAGTCACCTTACACCTTAGTTGTTTGCTCGCTTTCTTTAGCTACCGAGAAAGGCAAGATGAATGACTAACCCCAAGTAGATTATCGTTAAGTCTGATTTCTCCCTGGATAAAAAAAAAAGTCTGATTTCTCCCTCACAAACTCTAAAGTAGCCTCCCATCCACAAAAGGAATAATAACTTTCTTAGACCTAATTTGGAAACTTCAATCCTTCCCGGATCCTAGGCTTTTTCTATAGTGGATTGTCCATAAGATATAATTATAGTTATCATCTTAGTTCTTAGTGGGAGATTTTCTATCATGGGTTTTGCTTCCCTTTTTCCAATGGAGCCATTAGAGTTTCTCCAATCCAACAGTTTCTCAAACCCACTTGCTATCCTTTATTTATTTTTTTGGCAAAACTAGAAAAATCACCCCTCCAATAATTTGACGTCCAACTTTGTAAATCGCGCATCGCCGGCGTGTAGAGGTGGAAGGGCACAGGTTAATTTTGTTTCACTCTTAGGATTTTTGATGCAAATTTGCCAGAGGTGGAAGGATATAAAACTATTTTTGTTTCACTTTTAAGGTTTCTGATGCAAGTTTGCCAAAAAAATTTCAAATAATTATGCCAAACTGCTAGAGAGAGACCATTTTTTCACTTGTCATATATTTTAGTAAGTTATCAAATCACGATATTTGCCAAGTGAATTTTGACAAATTGTTGGAGATGCTTAACACTTCCATATGGAATTGCTGATGCATTTACATTTCAATTTCATTCATGCAAAATAAAAATGAACATATTTCTTGGAATACACTAATCGATTATTTTGTCATATATTTCATGGAGGGAAATTGTACACTACTGCTAGGAAGGTCAATACGTAGACCTTCCAAGGCGCTAGTTAGTGTTCGTCGTTTGGTTAAACTTTTTTTCTTAATTTAATTTTTTTGCATATTTGGAAAAAAACATTATATGAGAGGAAAAAATATTTTCACACACTCTAAGCTAGCTCCCTATATACTCGACGTAAACCTCGATATGGAAATTTTTCAATTTTTTTATAACACGTACTCTTTCCATTCCAAATTGTAAGTCATTCTAAGAATCTTGGAGAGTCAAAGTTTCTCAAGTTTGACCAAACTTATATAACAATATAATAATATTTATGATGTCAAATAAGTATTATTAGATTCGTTATCAATTATATTTTCATAGTATATCTATTTGATGTTATAAATTTTTATAGTTTTGTCTATAATTCTTGGTCAAACTTGAGATGTTTTGACTCTCTAAGATTCTTGGAATGACTTACAATTTAGGATGGAGGGAGTATATAGGGAAAAAAAAGAAAACCAATCGTGAACCTCCGCGTAAACCTCGACGGTCGACATCTCATCCGTACCGTTCCGTCGGCCGGGACGGGACGACTTTTTTTTTTGTTGCCATTGCGCAAACCAGCTACGACCGTCGGCCGGGCCGAGTACGCGCGGACGCGCCTACGACGCCACACCGGCTCGAATCTCCAAGCACATCATGCGCCATTAAGATCCCCCTTCTGGAAAAAAAAATTCCCCACCCATTAGACCACCACCCGTTGGCTCGGCTTTGCTTTCTCCCCTCGCACCGGGGAACGCGGCCGCCGATCCGCTCCCGATCCCCTCCGCTCCCCTCCTCCTTCCCGCCGACTGATCCCACCAAATCCGCGGCCGCGCAGTCCCCGATTCGATTGGCAAGCGCGATTGCCCGCTCCTGATCCGCGCCGCGGGATAGGGCAGGATTTGATTGGATTGGATCCCCAATTGTGTTGCCGCGTCCGTGCGTTCGGCAAGGCGTGTGGGGGGATTGCTTTAGGGTTTCGGCGGGTGTGGTCGCCGTGTAGGCGGTAGGGTTTTGCCATGGCGGAGAAGGGCTGCCTCAAGCGGCTCCAGAAGGAGTACCACGCGCTCTGCAAGGTGAGGGCTCTCTACTCTGATTCCCGGCTGGATTGGGGTCGATTGGCGCGCGCTGCTTTGATTGGGCTTCGTCGTGCCTCGATATCTAATGGTTGATTTTTTGTTTGGCTGGATTACAGGAGCCGCCTCCGCAGATCGTGGCTCGCCCGCTGCCCAACGACATATTGGAGTGGCGTGAGTAGCCTCAGCTGACCCTGCTACTACTTGTAGATTCGATTTGTCGCCTTTTGGTTGGCTATATAATGTTTGCAGTGAATTGGGTGTGATTGGTTGATTGCGCTTGATTTTGTCGGAAGCGATGATGGTGTAGGCGCATAACGGTTTAGGCGTAACGCTAACGCTTACGTTCATGTTGGGTTACAAATCTTTTCATTCGGTTTTGGAAGTTTCTATACACGTGTGGTTGCTCCGTGCATTGCGTGATGTGCTCAGCTCGTCTGCTCACTGCTAACGGTTCCTGAGCAGCGTGTGCTGCCTAGCAATTTATTGTTTAGAGTTCAATTTGTCGGATGTGAGCCTTAGTTCTGTATTGTGAGCTGAATTTAGTATACTGCTCGCTCATATAGACTAGCTCCTGGCAGTAGTTAAATTCTACTGCATGTTGTGAGGGTCATTCATTTTGCATATAGAAAGTTCAGTGTCAAGAATTCTGAAAATAGGGAACACTTGTGTAACTGATTGTCGTTTTGTTTCAAACTTTCTATCTGAAAATAGACAATAGTGCATCAAGGTCTTTGCATGTCATTCTTGTGGTGCCATGTATATTTGCTGCATCTGCTAAATATTTGTTCAACAATCATTTGGATATCTGGTTTAGCTGCACTATTGCCTTATATCTAGTCATATGAAAGATAGTGCTTGTTCTGCTTATGGTGCATGGCTCTGTGACTTCCATATGTTTGTTTATATTTATGTTTGTGTGACCATCAGGGTTCTTTTATTGGTATAATTATAAACGTCAAGTGCAGCGGTAATAGCCCAGCACTGTACATGTTGTCAGATGGTGACTGCTAATTGTGTGCATCAACCTGTCTTTATTAGACATTGCAGGTTCTTGTTGGGCTATTTATGACAAATTGAGCACCATTCATTGCTACTCATAGCCTTCAACTTGCCTCTTGGATGGCTGATTCAAGAAGTATAGGCTTTAGTTAGTCATTTTACCTTGTATGCTTAAAGGATAGGAATTATAATAAATTATGTGAATGATATATGTGTTCATGGAAGTCTTAAAAGTTTGCGTTATTAGTTATTATGATTTTCTAACTTTGATTGGTACGATTTGAAAGTAAGAGATTATTAGACATTGTAGGGTCTTGGTGAACTATCAATGACTAATTCAGCACCATTGATTTCTATTAAAAGCCTGCTACTTGCCTCCTTGGATAGGTGATGCTAAAAGTGTTTAGTTTTTTAGTTAGTCATTTTACCTTTTGTGCTTTAAGGAAATTAATTGTAGTAACCTATGTGATTGTTATAGGTGTCTATGGAAAGGTTAACAGTTTTTACTTCTTAGGTATTACACATTCTTTGAATTTGATTGCTTGATTTTAATAAGTGATGCATTGATGCATTTATCAGTGGCAACAGAATATCCCTGTCCCTGTACTTTGCCTCATGTATTCCTTGATGTTGAAGTGCCCTTACTCATTTGAAGCTTTGGTTTATAGTTACAACTTACAATCCATTTTATTCTTCAGATTGTATCTGGAAGGCTTTGTATTTGTCATGCTTATCTTAATGCAATACCAATTTTCTTGCTTTCTTTCAATGCTATATTTGCCTATTTGGTACTGACTCATGTGTTTTTCTTCTTTTAATGCCAGACTATGTACTTGAAGGAAGTAAAGGCACACCCTTTGAAGGTAAAGATCATACTATAATATACCGCATTATCTACTCCATCCAATATTTGTTTTGTTACTTACAATCTCTAACAATGTTTTTTTTTTCACATTTTGATTACCCACCTGCAGGTGGATATTACTATGGGAAGCTCAAATTTCCACCGGATTATCCTTTTAAACCTCCAAGTATCAGGTGCGGAAACCTTTAATGTTATTAGTACATGATAAATGTTTGTGTTTTAATAGCATGTTGCAACTTATTAGAGTGTAAAGATTGAAAACTGTAACTAGAAGATTTTTATTAGATGTAAATGAAAATGCTAATTCTTTATTTCTGTTTCTGACTTATTTAATCGTTCAGCATGACAACCCCTAGCGGCAGATTTGCGCCACACAAAAGAATATGCTTGTCAATGAGTGACTGTAAGTTCTGAACTTGTTTGTGGATCATAGTTGCTTTTGTTATTATTAGCTCTGAAATAATGCTCGTTATTACAATGCTTTGCAGTTCATCCTGAATCTTGGAATCCAATGTGGTCTGTTGCAAGGTAGGCACATACCAATAACTAGCTACATTATTGCAATGTGTTTTTTTTTAAGCCATAGCATACCTTTATTTGTTCAGCTACTCTACAATGTACAGACTCTAATTACTGCTAGTCAAATCAATGCTCTGTGGTAATCCACAGTCATTTCAACTTCTGTTGCCATGAGATGGGAGAACTGAAATGATAATCTCACTGTTAGTACTTTATGAGTTATATGCTGTTCCAGTGATCCTTCACTACCGAGCAGTCAATATGCTTCAGTTTAAATTGTTTGTATTTTATTTCCTTTGTTGGTCTGACATGTAAAACTTTATGCTGCAGCATTCTCACTGGGCTCCTGTCCTTCATGGTAAGTTGTTCCTTACACCTCACTTTGAGTTAGCCTTACCAAGAAAGAATGTCTAGGTCTTGTCATAATTTCTAGCACATTAAATTTGGAAGATTAGTTGTTGCTCCCGGCTAACAATTTAATGTTAGTTGCTCAACATTGCAGCAAGCAATTCTTGGCATTTCCCTTGCAAGAACTCCCTTGTTTAAAGGTGTTTTCTCAATTTTGATAATTTTCATACATGCAGATGGATGATGCACTGACAACTGGAAGCATCAAGACATCAGATGCAGAAAAGAGACGTTTAGCAAAAGCTTCCCTTGCCTACAATTGTGAGAGGTAGATGCATTTCTCTGCAGGCTATTTCATCCTGACCATTTTTTTTGTAGAACCGTTACAAACTACCCCTTAAGGAAATAACTGGATTTTGTTCAGCATGCTATGTTTTCAAGTGCAAACTGATTAAAGTACCTAAATAAAATTGTTATGTTACTATCACTTTATCTTCAGCAAGTTATACTTAAAGCCATGTTCGAAATACCATTTGTTCATCGTGGCAAGTCTGTGGCTCAATAATTTAAGTGTTCCTCTTGCAGCAAAAACTGTCCGCACTTCAGGAAACTTTTCCCAGAGTATGTTGAGAAGTACAATCAACAGCAACAATTGGAAAACACTGCTGCAGAGCCAGTGCCTCAGGAGAGTCCTGCACCTGCTCCATCCCCTGCTGTCCAGCAAGCTCCGGTCGTGGCGAATAGGGCACAACCACTGGCGGAGGCGCGCCGTGACAAGAACCAGAAGAAGGCGGTGCCCTTCTGGATGGTGCTGGTCATGTTTTCAGTTTTTGGTGCAGTGATGGCGTTGCCCCTAATGCAACTTTGACAATAATAAAGACAATGAGAAGGTGTGATACCGGGGCCGTAATTTTGTATAGTTTTCCATTGGTTTGTGTGAGTGTGACTCAGTTGCCCCCTAGACTACCTACCACCTTGGAGTCATATTGATGAACCTATGATGGTAACATCTGTAGAACCGTTTTCTCTCTTTGACTAGTAGCGTCAGAAGCTCGTTCGTATTTTGCTTCTGTTCCCAAAATCGTATACTTTAATCTTTTTCTTGCCTTAGTTCATTTTTGCTATGTGTGCTGACTTCAAGGTTTTCACAATTTCACACCCTCTTTCCAAGTGCATGTATTCTTTTGGATTTTACAGCATCATAGAGATTCTCCTGCAGTTGCATGCCGACTTGCGTGATGCGTACTGCGTCCTCGTGCTAGCATATGGCAACATGACCCAGCAACCTGATTACTCGCTTAGGTAGGTACTCTCTCCGTCTTTCGTCTTATTTAAAAAATTTATGCAAATAATAAGAAATATAAAGCATTATAAAAGTATATCTAATAATAAAATAAATAAGAATTACATAATGTTTTTTAATAAGACGAACAGAAGTCTTGAATTTCAAAACGACATTTTCAACAGGAGGAAGTACAAGGTAAAATCTGTAAAAACTTTTAGGTGGCTTTTGCCACAGGCCACTAAAAAAGCTTGTCTTTGCAAACCACTGCTGAAAGACACTCCAGCCGTCTAGCGCATATAATAGCATATCCACCTTAAACAACTGACAAAAGACATAAATTTGGACAAGAATACCCTTATCCTTCGAATAGAACAAATAATAGTGCACAATTTGATTGAACACAGCATACGATTTACTTTGCACAAGAATACCCTTATCCTTCAAATTTTGCCAAGGTACAATTAGACAGCTTCTCACTGAATTCGCAGTCAGTCAACAACTCCACCAGCAAAGTCAACAACTCCACCAGCAAAGCGGGGGCCACTTGAGAGTAGGCTCCATAAATCACTGTTTTTCCAACTAGAATTTGAATCCGTTTCCATAAATCACTTTTCCCAACTAGAATTTAAATCCGGCCACTAGAGACTAGGCTCCCTAAATCACTGTTTTTCCAACTAAAATTTGAATCTGGTAAATGGCTAGAATTTGAATTCGGTAAATGAAGTAACAGATCATCATTAATTCTCTTGTGAAGTTCAGTAGATGTATTCCTTTCCGAAGTACAAAGACTGAACTCTCATAAACTTTGTGCTTAACCTCCATAATACTAATGCCATCTTACCCACACACACATAAGAGTTTTCTGTATTAGAACAATTCATAATGCCATCTTAGCCATATGGCAACTTCGATATATACATAGTACACCCCTTACGGCAAAAGGATGAGATAAGAATCTGATTCCTGAGAGCAGAAGCACCTACAGCTCAGACTGACCTAGGACAATCGAATACTAACTGGTTTTCTTCCATGCCTCAACCAGGCTGCGGTAATGAAGCAACCAGTCGGCAGTCCCATACTAAATGATATGGAATATCCTAGCTTAAGTTGACATCTGTATTGAAAATCAAGCTCTAGGAACAAAGCAGTCTTCACCCTATCAAGTTTCTTTAGAAATCAGGCAAAAGAAATCATTTGCTGATCTCAAACAATGCTTCTCACAAGATAGAAGAATGTCAGCTATCAGGTACTACCCAAGAAAGAAGTTTCTCCTCAACTTCTTCCCAGTTGTGAACCTTTGTCACCAGCGGATGCAATTCATCAACTCCAGTTTTGCACCAAGGATATGTGTTATCATAATCGAATAGAAGGACCCTCATGCCATCATTAGCACACTCTTGAGCATATCTCGGGTTGTCATCAATTAGAACCTGAGCGCCAAAAGACCTACAATGAGTCATGCCACAGCAAATAAGTTAGCCTCAGCCCTTCAGAGAAGACACAGCTATAGATCACTGCTTGTAACAGTAACAGTTAGCTGATGAACCAGGTTTGCATAAATCAGCTGAAGCATGTTTGCCCTAAAAATAATCTAAATCTAAAACACAAATAAGAAACCACCAAGGTTGCCACATTTTTTAACTAATGTTGTGTTATAGTATGTCTTAAGTCATAATGCAATGCTGGTGAATGAGTTAGTATTATGAGCAGAAACAGCTACACGCCTACGTGGCAATAACCGTTAGTAGATAACACAAGCGAAGCTTAATTGAGATATGTTGCACCCTAACTAGTATTTTAAAGAAAAACAAAAAACAGGCAAGCCCGTCACGGTGTTAACCATTGTTAGAGCATCTCCAGCACACACAATAACAGACACACCGTCGCCTTTTTTACACATTGTGCAGGAAAAAGTGCCTCCAGCAGAATGGCTAACGGCCTCACCATCTCTGTTGACATGGTATTGGGCAAGGGCAGCCTTGTTCGCTCGAACTTATCAGCCCAGCTTATCAGCCATGATACAGTATTTTTATCTCACAACAAAAGAGCACCAGCGACTTATCAGCCACGGAAACCAACACCCAAACACAAATTTGGCGGGTGGGCATGCTTTGCTATCCTCCAGTATGTGAAGCAGACAACTAGGCCTAGGACCAGTGCATATTCACATTCTTTTGCTTCAAGACTGCATTCCTTTCCCCCTCTTTCATAAATTTAGAATGTGACTATATCAAGTCCCTGATATCATGTCCTTTTTTTTTGTTCATAGAACAAATAACAAAGAACCCATTCTAATTGGATCTGACGCAAAATCTCTTCTTGACTTTAAACTAAATTCCTCAGAATTGACTGTTTTTATAAACTATTTGATCTCAAACAGTGTCAATTTAATTATTAAAAATCAAAGGAAAAATGTATAAATTTGTGTCAGTTTGAATACCAATAAAATTAGATCAACATGGTATGGAGAGCGGGATTTCACTAGTATTCCAGAGTTCGCTGAAATATGGAAAAGGAATCGTATGGAATGGATAGCCAAACAGTGATATGGAGGGTGGGATTTGGAGTGTTCAGGAGATATTCTTATGCTCCATGCATGTTTTATATTACCACATACTAGTCTCCTAAAATGATTGGGACACTATGTTCCCTCAGTGTATTACCTGCAAATCTCTGATTTTGGCCTTGATTGACCTTCCAAGGCGAAATGATTCCCGAAATGGATCTGCTCAAATAAGCCTGGATAATACTTCTCAATCCATTCCAATGTGTGATTCTTAATTACATCCTGCCGAGATCTTTTAAAAGAAGGTTATATCAGGCAAACTCGTATAATGAAAGGCAAATTGATTTGTCTCTTATATCAAATAAATGACTTACGTTACTACAGACAAGCTACAGAAAGAAGAAAGAGTTTGCAGAGCATCTCGAGCCCCCGGGATAGGATGAATACCATCTTGGAAGTAATGGGTTGTGAAGAACTCGTGGACAAGAAAATTAGCTGCAGAGTTTCAGATCAGTGCTTGATTTCATATGATGAGTTGTATGTTTAATAAAACACTAATATGTGTAATTCCAAATGAAACAAAGATAGCATCAACACACCTCTTTCTTGAGAACAGTTCCATATCTGCATAGGGTTTTGCCACAAAAATAAAAAGATGTAAGAACCACCTGGTGAACAAACATTCAACTTGAATTGCTCAAACGAAAATGTGACCAATCAAAATCACAAATTCCAGGACTCAATTTTTTTAAGGGAGCCAGGGACTTCTTGTTCACCTTAGAGAACTCGTATACATGGTACTCTGATACTGAGTGATTCCAAGAATAACGTTCAGCAACAAATTTGTTCAGAGCCGCAAGAAAGCTACCAAGAACTGCAAGCAAGATATACAGTACAAGGTAGTGAGAAAAAGGTCAACCATAAAAAAAAAGACTAAAATGGTGATACTTCCTTGACCAGATCAGATGCAATTTTTTTAAAGGCTATTCAAATGTTGGTTATTCCATTATTTGCTTCGAGACTAAGGACCACAAAATCAACCACTAATACTAAAACAGTCAATGCATTCGACTACAAACTCTACAAATGCACAGCTGACAACTTCAAATGAACAACTCTATGCCGTAATCATTTCACATACCTTCATCCACATCAACAGCAACCACCATCTTAGCCGCCACAGGCTGCTCCGGGAACCCTAGCGGCTTCCCACGCCGGCAGGCGCCATTCCCGTTCATGATCTTCGCACTTGCGGCGGTCTCCTCCAGCGGAAGCACCTCCGGATCGCGCATCAGCTGCCGCTGTTTGGTAAGCACCTGCGCCTTCATCCCCGGCGCATCCCCGTCCACCCTCCTCCTCAACTCCCCGCCGCCGCCACCATCTTGCCAACCCAAGCACCCCCTCGAGCTGAGCGCTCCGCTCGGCGCAAACCTCCTCCCGGCTCCCAGATCAAGAAACACCGCCTTACCCGGCAGCGTCCTACCACTCTCGCCGCAGCGCGCGGTGGAGTGGGCGAACCTGCAGAGACAGGCGCGGTTGGCGGCCGCCGATGGCGATGGCGGCGGCGGAGGCATGACAGAGCTGGGATTCCAATTCCACCCGAGAGGCGGAGGCCGGAGACGATCCAACAGCGACCGCACGGCTCCGCGGCTTAGCATGTCGACACAAGCATTCCCTTCCTTCCCCGGACAGCCCAACAAACAAACCTGCACGCATCGCATTCGGCAAATCAGATTCGTCACAGCCCAATTGAGAAGGGCAGATCGCAATAACCGACGGAATCGCTTGCCTGAACACGCGAGATGACGACGAGGATCGGGACGAATCGAATGCCCCCGGTGAGGTCGGAGGTCGGCGCCTCAGTCCTCACACCGGTCCCGTGATCTGGGGCATCCCTTTCAAGCGAGATCGCAGGTCGCGGCGAGGGAAAAGCTCGGAAAATTCGTGTGGAAATTCTCACGAAACGGAGATGGCAAGGCGGATTTCTTGGACGCCTCTAGTATTCCTTTTTCGTTTTGTTCTTTCGTGGATTTGTGATTCGAGAGAAAAAAAAAACGTGGTCTGAGGAATTGGTGTGCGATTTTTTGTGTACGTTAGTGATGGTGGTGGTGGGATCGCTTCTTTTCGGGAATTTACATTTTTACCATTATTAAGATTGATATTTACTAGAATCTCACTATTACCGTGCCGCTTATACATTTATCACGTTCGCCTATGTGGCACGCCAGGTCGAAGCTGCCACGCTGGCACGGGCAAGTCAAAAGACCCGGCTGCCCCTGCCCTTGTATCGCTCAGACAGTCCCTCTCTTCCCCATCTCGTCCCCTCGCCGTCGCCGCCCCCTTCTTAGCCCGCTGCCACCCACCTCGCATCCCGACGGCGACACCGTCTCGGCGAAGTCGTCATCCTCTGGTTCATCCCTCAACGACAGATTGAAGGTATGTGGGCTTACTTCCCCCCTACGGTGGAACCCAGAGGACGTATCGTTTAGGGTTAGGGTTAATGGCCGCCACTGACTTCGCGCTTCCTCAGTTGTTTCCTTCATAGTAGGCACTTGATGTAGGACGTCTCCATCTGATACGTGTTGCAATGGGTAGTGGTGATTGCTCCTGCCCTCCTTGGTACGCCATCTACCACCGTAGCTAGCTGTGTAGTACTTCTATTCTTCTTGCGCCCTTATGTTTATCCATTTTCGTTTATGATGATGCCAGAATCGATCCTGGCAGTGCATTTAGGTTAGATGTTAAGGTTGGTTAATATGTTGCTGATGGTGAATATGGGCTAATGGACATGGCAGAGCAACAGCATCAGTTATGGTTTGATAGGAACAGTCAGTACAGTCTCTCTCAATTCCATGATGATTTATCCACAAAAATTATCTGGGGGGCATCTTAGACACTTGCAGTATGGGCTGTAGACCAAAAAACTGGATCTGAGTGGAAGCTTAGGAGGGATGAGCATGTGCAGCAGTTGATTAAGGACAACTGGGATGAGAGGTTGGCTTATCTGACAGTTGATGTAGTCTGCAAAGGCTCATTTGTTGAGAAAGATAACTCTGCTGCTTCTAGGCCTAGATGTTTCTCTGGTGTGACTAATGAACATAATGCAGAGCCTAATGATGATGAAGGTTGTGGTGATACTTGTAGCACCTCATCTTAGCCTGATGAACAACCAGTAGCAGTAGTTGATTGGAGCCTTCTAACCATACAAGAGAACCCAACTGATGATGGTACTGCTACATAGCTTGTTGATGAAGATCAGATATATGAGGCTATGGGATTCAAGCAAGCTGAGGTTGAGGATGAAGAAAATGGTACAAGAGAGGTTCCAATTCTAGCTATGTCAACAGAGATGCATGCAGACATAAATCAAGCAGCTGTTGATGTTGATGACATAGCTGATGAAGAGCCACTGTTTGAATGGGATAGGGATAATCCTAATATGAGTGTAGGAACTTGCTATCCCAGCATGGAGGAGTTTAGGCTAGAAGTTAGACAGTATGCTAATAAAAACGAGTTTGAGCTGGTTACTGAGCATTCAGACAGTCAGAGGTACAGGGTTGGTTGTGGTTCTCTAGGCTGTCCATGGAAGCTTAGAGCCAGAACTCAGCATGATGGCAGTGTGAGGGTACATTTTCTTTTAGCTGTTTTCATGTTTATTTCTATTTTTATTTCTATTTAAGGTTCTGTTGCATTGCTTTGGTAGTTATTGGTGGTTCCCATCTGATGTATTATACTTATGTATGGCTGTTTTTTATGAATGCAGATTCAAATTAATAAGGTAGCACATAACTGTCCATCTAGGCATAGGGTTGAAGCCCCAACTATGGCAAATATAAAATGGGTGGCAGAGAGAGCAGTTCAATTTCTGAAGAAGAAGAAGCCAGGCATGGAGGCTAAAGAGATGCAAAAGGAGCTGAAGTTCAAATATGGCCTTGACTTCAACTACCAGACAGTGTACAGTGAGACTAAGAGAGCATCTGAGAAGCTTTTTGGTAAGTAGAATTATTCCTTTGATTGGTTATATAGGTTCAAGGCTAAAATAGAACCGAGGTCACCTGGTAGTGTGATTGAGATAGATACTATAACTGATGATGAAGGCAATGTTAGGTTTAACATATTCTTTTGTGCATTCAAAGCTTGTATAGATGGGTTTTTGGATGGTTGTAGGCCTTATATCAGTGTAGACTCCACAGCTTTGAATGGCTTGTGGAGTGGCCACATGCTTGCAGCCTTAGCCTTAGATGGCCATAACTGGTTGTTTCAAAAGACAATTGAGTTTGGTTTATGGAGCAGCTTAGGATAGCAATTGGTCCCATGGAGCACTTAGCAATCTGCACAGATGCATGTAAAGGTTTAGAGTCAGCTGTGAAAGATGTGTTTCCAGAGGCTAAGAAGAGAGAGTGTGTTAGGCATTTGATGGAGAATATGAAGAAGTACTATACAGGGGATGTGTATGGCAAGAACATGTGGCCAGCAGCTAGAGCATATTCCCCATATAAGTTCAAGTACTTCTTTGATAAGGTGGTGGCAGCTAGTCCAGATGTGCAGACATGGATAAATAACCATCATCCATTTCTTTGGGCAAGAAGCAAGTTCTCTGCTCATATCAAGTGTGACTACATAAACAATAATCTAGCAGAATCTTGGAATTCTTGGATAAAAGAGCACAAAGACCTACCTTTGCACTGCATGGCAGATGCCATTAGAGAGCAGATAATGCTGTTGTTTGCCAGAAGAAGGAAGATTTCTACTGCATTGCCTCCTGGTATATTGTCTGATGTAATCTATCAGCTCAATGCTGCCTCCAAGGGACTAAGTCACTTACATATTTCCAAAGGGCACCCTAGTGAGGCTGAGGTCACTGAGGTTTACAAAGATGAAGGAGGCTACAAGAAGAGAATTTGCTCCAGCAAGGGTAGATGAAGGAGGGCTGCAAGTGATGGCTTTGGCCGTCATTAGCCCAGAAACAACAACAAGGGAAAAACTAGAGGCAACAACAAGGGCAGAGGAAGGAGGGCTGCAAGTGATGGCTTTGGAAGTCATTAGCCCAGAAACAACAGTTAGAAGGTATCCATCTCATGTTCTTCAAACTTGAAATTATAACTTGTCATTATATGTACTAACTACATATATTTTGGTCCTATCATAGGGCAATATTTGGAGAATATGAAGAACAAGTTGAGCCTGTCAAGAAAATGACACCAAGGAGGAAAGTGTTAGGAAGGAAAGTGATGACAACACCAAAGAATGGAGGCAAGGGCAAGGGCAAGGGGAACTGACCATGTTTGGTCATTTATACACTATGTTGATGTATTCCTCAGAAACCTATCTTTTGATGGACAAGTAGTAATCTATGTTATGTAGTTAATTGGGCACAAAACAATCAGTATGGTGCCTTTTTATTTTGTATGGTGAAGAGCATTAGTATTTTATTAGGCACAAAACAGTCAGCATGGTGCCTTTTATTTTAGTGGTCAAGATGATCTCAGTTATGTAATGGCAAACAAGTAGCCCATATTTCTATGTCAAAAACATCTTACCTATGTAATATATGCTGTCAGATTGCAACTCCAAAATTTTGCACTGAATGCATGTTACTACCCACATATTCATACAAATCTAAGAAGATGCTCATTCATTCAATGACTCCAAATAGGGAATTTCATTGATTTCAAAAGGTTCATTATCATACAAATCCCATAGCTTTCATACAAATCCCATCAGGTCATAGCTTTCATAACAACTCCAAACACAACAATTACAAGACAAGCAATGACATAGTTCATTTTTGACATCATTTTCTCTAGCTTCATCTGCCCTTGCTCTAGCAAGGGTAGATGAAGGAGGGCTGCAAGTGATGGCTTTGGCCGTCATTAGCCTAGAAACAACATCAAGGGAAAAACTGGAGGCAACAACAAGGGCAGAGGAAGGAGGGTTGCAAGTGATGGCTTTGGAAGTCATTAGCCTAGAAACAACAGTTAGAAGGTATCCATCTCATGTTCTTCAAACTTGAAATTATAACTTGTCATTATATGTACTAACTACATATATTTTGGTCCTATCATAGGGCACTATTTGGAGAAGATGAAGAACAAGTTGAGCCTGTCAAGAAAATGACACCAAGGAGGAAAGTGTTAGGAAGCAAAGTGATGAAAACTCCACCAAAGAATGGAGGCAAGGGCAAGGGTAAGGGCAAGGGCAAGGGCAAGGGCAAGGGCAAGGGGAACTGACCATGTTTGGTCATTTATACATTGTGTTGATGTATTCCCCAGAAACCTATCTTTTGATGGACAAGTAGTAATCTATGTTATGTAGTTAATTGGGCACAAAACAATCACTATGGTGCCTTTTATTTTGTATGGTGAAGAGCATTAGTATTTTATTAGGCACAAAACAGTCAGCATGGTGCCTTTTATTTTAGTGGTCAAGAAGATCTCAGTTATGTAATGGCAAACAAGCAGCCCATATTTCTATGTCAAAAACATCTTACCTATGTAATTGCACTGAATTATCCCCTATATATGTTGTCAAATTGCAACTCCAAAATTTTGCACTGAATGCATGTTACTGCCCACATATTCATACAAATCTAAGAAGATGCTCATTCATTCAATGACTCCAAACAGGGGAATTTCATTGATTTCAAAAGGTTCATTGTCATACAAATCCCATAGCTTTCATACAAATCCCATCAGGTCATAGCTTTCATAACAACTCCAAACACAACAATTACAAGACAAGCAATGACATAGTTCATTTTTGACATCATTTTCTCTAGCTTCTTCTCCAGTTCCTCAGTTCTAAGGTCCTTGACGCCCTCAAGTTTGGCGCCAGCACTGTCTTCTGCTCCTTCTTCCTCCTCCAGTTCCTCAATCTGTTCACAGCTGACCCTAATGATCTTCTTGACGACCAACTCATCGAAATAAGCCATCTGGAACCTAAAAAATCCACACAATTTTCGATTGTGCAAAAAAAACCAAATCAGCTGAGATGCTAGGGTTCAATGAATAACAAAACCAAATCCACCAAACTTACCGCGTTTCTTGGGCATTTGAAGAACATGCGGCTCTTGTTCGTGGTATCCTGCTTCACACGAAGCTCGATAACACGAGCGAGCTTGCAATCGGGGCACACAATCAAAGGGAGCCCAGTTTCCGTACCAACCGGATACGCCACCGACCTCGCCACCGGAGAGCTCAGCCTCTTAGGGGACCTACTCACGATGGATGACTCGGCCCTATGAGACATGGTGACTTCGCCGGGACGGTGTCGCCGTCGGGATGCGAGGCGGGCGGCGGCGGGCTGAGAAGGGGGCGGCGGCGGCGGGGGAACGAGATGGGGAAGAGAGGGACTGTCCGAGCGACATAAGGGCAGGGGCAGCCGAGTCTTTTGACTTGCTCGTGCCAGCGTGTCAGCTTCGACCTGGCGTGCCACATAGACAAACGTGGTAAATGTGTAAGCGGCACGGTAATAGTGAGATTCCAGTAAGTGCCAACCTTAATGAAAGTACATGTTTGGTTTTGGTAATTGAGTGACAACTTAGGTGGACTAATATGTGTTTAATGTGAGACACACAAGTGATTTAGTCCTTAGGTACACAAGTGTGAGCAACCAATACAGTCATGGAGAGATGGCTTGTGCATATTGATGGTGCTCAACTTGATGATGAAGGAGCTCATTGCATATGAAACATGACATGGAGTCATGTGACAAGGTGGAGAAGGTCAAGGCATGACTTAGCTTGATGGACTGGTTGCAAGCGTGAAGGGCAAGCTAGAGGCTTGAAGCGTTTGACCGCGTGGCGGGAGGCTTGAGCAAGACTTGGCACCGATGGACGAAGGCAACGGTGAAGGGCAAGTGAAGTCAAGATCGATGAACCAATATGTCACATGATGATATGAAGTGGATCATATCATTTGTGATAGGTTGGTTCATGGGTTGCGTCAACATTGGAGAAGAAGATGAATTGGAATGCACACGGCAAAGGTATAACTTAGAGCATTTCATTTCACCGGTCATAGTTGTTTAGAGAAGTGTTTGACCGGGTTGAGTTATAGGAAAATCCGTACTATCAAGAGGGATGTATAGTAGACTAGCTTGATGAGGATAAGAGTGCTCATGTCATAAGTCTTTATGCGTTCGAGAGATACCTTGCACTCATGGGCACTTAGAAGATGTGTTTCTGCCAGGGTGCAAAGGCTTAGCTGGGTGCTGAAATTGTGCTAAAAAATGAACTACTGGTAGTACCGGTAGGCAAAATTCCTGCGCGTCTCAAGTTGCGAGATTTTGAACTAGCGGTAGTACCAGTTCCTCACGGTAGTACCGATGGTGACCGGTAGTACCGGTTGGCTAACTTTGTGCAACGGTCGGAAGGCTCCAACGGTCGGATATCTTGGACCGGTAGTATCGGTGGGACACTACCGGTAGTACCGGTAGTGCATCTGGAGCTGCGGGAATAAATAGGCTGCCCCTTCCGTGGGGCGGTGGAGACCCCCATTATTTCGACTCCACATCTGAGAAAAGGTTCCCAAGTGTTAGACCCACTCCCTCTCTCTCCCTCTTAGCCCCTAGACATCAATCCTTGCTAGATTTGAGCTAGAGAAGTGAGATTAGAGAGTGGAGAGCTTCGATCTACAACTTGAGCACTTGGATTCCACATCTTGCCGGTTTGTTTTGCATTTGTTACTCTTGGATTCTTGGAATCCTAGTCGGCTAGGTGTTCTTCGAGATTGCCCGTGTTGATTCATTTGTGAGGGCACCCCGAATCGTTTGTATTACCCATTCGATCCTTAGTGAAAATCTTGGGCTAACCTTTGTGGTTGCTTGAGGGAGGCAAGGAGGTGGAAGAGACTCTGACCTTTGTGGTCACCTCAACAACGAGGAGTAGGAACTTCTTTGTGGGGACCGAACCTCGGTATAAATCTTGAGTCTCGCGTGCTTGATGGTGTGGAGATAGCTTCGACTATCCTTTGTTCTTGAGTTCTTCGTGTTCTTCCTCTCTCCTTCAAAGTTCATAGGTTGGGAAGGCCCGATCTACAAATTGGAGAGGAACCAATCCAAGCAAAGCTCAACATCGTCATCCTCAACCTCAAGGAGTATGGGGAAAAGCTCGGATTCGGATTCAAAGCTCATTACATTGAGATCTCGGAGCTACAGCGAACCACCGGTAGTACCGATCTGCCTTCACCAGTAGTACCGGTCAGCCACCGGTAGTACCGGTCCTACTGCCAGTAGTACAAATCAGTGGTTTGCACTCTCTATTCACTAGCTTATACTTATTGTTTCATACTTGTGCTAGTGTTTAGTGGTTGCTTTAGTAACTAGTATAGCTTGTGTATCTTGCTAGTTACCTTCTTGCTTGTGTAGCATAGAAGTAGCTCTTGAGTGACTAATTGACTTGTGTAGTCTTGTTAGTCACATTTCTTAGCTTGTGTAGCTAAGCTTTTGAGCTCTCTAGTTTGACTTGTGTAGCCATGCTATTGAACATTACTAGTGAGCTTAGGCTTTGTGCGCTTTGCCTTCACTAGCATGTGTAGGAGCTCCCGGTTTGCTTAGAGTACTAGTTGCTTAGGTTTGTGTGACCTTGCAACCTAGACTTGTTAGGTGAGCTTCCTAGCCCGGCATCGTAGTAAGCCTTCTTATCTTAATTTGCTAGGTGCTAGTGTTTTAAGTAAAGGGGTGTTGCTTTGGCTAGACCAATAGTTTTAATTCCGCATTTATTTCGGTTAGCCTTTGTGATAAGTTTTTAGATACGCCTATTCACCCCCGCCCCCCTCTAGGACAATTAGGTCCTTTCAATTGGTATCGGAGCTTGGTTCCTCATATCATACGCTTTACGGCGTGAGGAGTTATATTGGCCAATATGGATGAAGTTCAAATCAACCAACTAGTTGAGCAACTCACCGCCAAGATCTCCGCCAAGTTGCAAGAGCAACAAAGAGAGAAAATTAACAAGATGCAAGAAGAGCTTGAAAAGTTAAAACATATGACAAGTATGGTTGATAATATAGTAGAAGGTAAAGATGGTGGAGACAAGTCACCGGAGTGTGATACACACATTTTTGATGGCACACACTATGCACGGTGGAAACACCATGTGCTTGATCATATTTGTGCTCTTGGCTCAAAGTTTTGGTGGATCATTATTGTTGGGTTTACTCATACCTTGGATAAGAGTAATCAAACCCAAGCGCAAAAGGAGTGCCTAACACTTGATGCACAAGCCCAATGTTTTCTAATCAATGCTTTGAAAAATGAGATATTTGATAGGGTGATGACTTCAGAGAGTGCCCATGATATGTGGATGGCACTCAAGCATCTCTATGGTGATGTCTCTACTTGGGATGATGGCAAATTCAAGAAGGAGGAGGATCACATAGAGATGGAGGCACATGAGGGTGTTGAGCATAATCACAACTTGGTGGTTGTGGAAGATTGCTCTACCTCATGGTCAAGTGATGATGATGATAGATCAACTACAAGCTCACTTGACAAGATGGATGATGATGATGCCTCAAGTGTTGTTATTGATGATGTCACTCCATGCACTCTTGATGGTAATAATGATGGTTCATGCTCGGGCAATGATCATGATGCTACTACAAGCCCATCTACATCACCACATTGCTTCATGTCACAAGGTGACACAAAAGTATCAAATTGCAATGTAGTTGATCATGTTGATTCATATGATGAGCTTGTAAATAGACTTGCTAGCATGGCTATGTCTTTAGAAAATGAGAAAAATAAAACTATAAAATTAGAAAATGAAAACTCATTTCTAAAGAATTCATGTGAAGAACATAAGCACTTACTTGATGTTCTTAAAACTTCACATGAAGAGCTAAAAATAGAACATGAGCAACTTTGTGTATCTCATGAAGATCTAGTTAAGAAACATGGTTCTCTCATCAAAGTATTTTTCAAGAAACTTAAGAATGATGAGAGCTCATCACTTGGGTCAAATGATCAACCACATATTATTGCTAACCCTTGTGATGTAAAGAAGAAGCATGTATCCACCTCTTGTGATGATTTACTTGATATGCCATGCTCTTCACATATAGATGCTTGTTCTACTTCTATGTCTTGTGAGACTAACCTTTTGAAGGAGAACAATGAGATTAATGAATAAGTGAAGAAATTGAGCTATAAGTTAGAGAGGTGCTACAACTCCAAAGTCACCTTTGAGCATATGTTGACAAACAAGAGAAATCATGGTGACAAGAGTGTAATTGGACTCAACAAGAGCAATATCAAAGGTAAGAGATGGGGAAAGAGAAGATATGAAAGAGAAATGAAGAAACAACAAGAAGAAAAGCTATCTCACTTTATGTTCTACCAATGCCATGAAATGGGACATCTTGCAAATGCTTGCCCCCAATAAAGAGAAGCTCAAGTTGAAGAAAGAAGAAGAGAGGCTAAATCATGTCAAGTGCTTCAAGTGTCACGTTTAGGGTCATCTCACCTCAATGTGCCCAACCAAGCAATTGGTGAAGCAACAAATAGATCCTCAAGCTATGCCACAAATCAAGCCCCAAGAGCAAGACAAGATCAACCATCAATATGGTTACTTGGGGATGGAGAAGAAGACTAGAAGAAGTGGCAAAGTAAGATCAAGGCCTCCAACTCCTATTCAAGATGTCAAGATGATGATGAGCAAAGATCAAGGGAAGAATCATTTGGCTCACATCAAGTGCTACAAGTGTGATGATATGGGACACTTTGCCTTGAAGTGTCCTATCAAGCTTGAGATGAAGATTCAAGCAAAAGAAGAAAGGCAAGGCAATGAGAAGAACAACATGAGCAAGGAAGAAAAGGATCAATCAAAGAGAGTGTGCTACTCATGTCGGGAAAGGGGGCACATGGCTAATTCATGTCCCCTAGGTATGACTTCTAAGCCCATTTCAATTAATAATGATCATATGCTTAGAAAGGATGAAAATGGTACCTCTATGGTTGCTATTACAAAACATCCCGCTATTCATACTAAGGCATTGCCTAAGTATGTTGCTCCTAACTTAAGAGGACCCAAACTAGTTTGGGTACCATCAACAAGTGGATGAATGTTTGTAGGTACCATCGGCATTGGAGGCTTGATTCAATTGTTTCATATTGTTCATCATATATTGAATCAAGTAATGAAGCTTAGTTCTATTATCATACTAATGCCAAGTCAAAAGATGAAGTTCAAGTGCTACAATATACAACTGTAACACCCACAAATTTGAAATGCAATTAAAATAATAGAAAATGAGTTATTAAAGAATTTTGTGAGCATTGAATTTAATTTAAGAATAATTTCTATGGAAATAAAATTAATTCTAGTTTAGAAACATGTTGATGCATACATGCAGCTGCATAATTCTTGATGTGGTGATTGAGTTTGCAAAACAAAATTCAAATGAATTCAAATTGTTTAGAAAAGGATTTTGAAAAGGAAAAGAAAAAGAAAAGGGAAAAGGAATTCTCTCACTCTCCTGAAATCCAGCCCACTCTTCCCTCCCCCTCATTCTCTCTACGCAGCCCACAGGCCGGCCCAGAGCCGCAGCCCAGCAACTCCCTCTCTCCTTCCTCTCTCTCCTTTCTTTCTCTGTCTCGCTGCCTACCGGACCCCGCAGGTCAGTCCCAACCCAACCGTCCCCTCTCTTCTCTCTCTCTGCCGCTTGGCCCCGCTGTCAGGCCCGTCCCCAACCTCCCTCCGCACTGCTCGCCGAGTTCGCGCACGAGCGCGCCGCGGACGGCAACCGCCGCACGATCCCCGCTCCCTCTCACCCGCGCCCACGTCCGATTTCGTCGGCCGCAACCGCACGCCCCGCACGCTCTGCTCTGCGCTATAAAGCAGCACACCATCCCTCTGCTCTCCCCTTTCCCATCTGCTCCCCGCCGCCGCCGCCGTCACCGAGAGGTCCCCGGAGCTCGAGCCGCCTCGAACGCCCGACGTCGTGGACGCAGAGCTCGGATCGCCGTCGCACGCCGACCGCCGTTCCACGCTGTCAAGCCACCCTGAGCCGTCTTCGTTCCCTTCGAAGCCTCGGTGAGCTTCGACATCGCCCTCTCTCCCTCTCTGAGTCCTTAATTCGGCGAATTTACGGCCCTGTGGCACTGCTCGCGAGCGTCCCGCGCCGCCGTTAATGGCACCGTCGTGGTCAGCACTCGCCGGCCGCGCACCGCCTCACCCGAGTGCCTCTCTAGCATCGCACGGATACACAGCACCTTCCAGCGTCCTCAATTTGACCTCTAATGCGCTGAATTCACTCACCCGCACACACCGATCGAAACCGATCATGGCGCCGCCGCGGACCTCCCTGTTCCGGCAAGCCGCCGCCTCCACCGAGCCCTCGGTTGCACTCGCACAAGCACGCCGGTCCTCCCGGTGCTTTTGGTTGAAGCCGAGACGGTCGGGAGCGGGTTCTCCGTGTTCGCCGACGAGATAGTGCCGCTGGGATCCATGGCGCTGCCTCTGTCTTCCTCCCCGCGTTCGACCGAGTGCACCATCGCACTCGCCTCGGTTTTCTCTCCCTTCTCCTGCCCTTGCTTTGCGATTTTGTGGCTGGAATCACTGATCTCGTGAACTCCGGCGAGCTACTCGCCGTCGGCAATGGCGAGCCGCCGCGGTCACTGCCCCTCCGGCCGACTCTCTCCCTCTCCCCCTCTCTGATCTGCTCTGAGCCGTCTGATCCAAAGCCAACGGCCAGGATTAGAACCCCGAAGGGGTATGGAGCCCGGTCCACGGTGGACCGGTGGACCGAAGTCCCGCACACGGTCCACGCGCCCTTTGTGGACCGCGCCTGTCACACGACGCCAAGTGGCAGACCCGTCGGCCCCGCGCCACAGCGCTGGCGCACTTCACCGAATACGTTTTCTCTGTTCAAAGACGTAAACCCGATCGGTTTGTTTTAATTCTGGAAATTAAATAGCAATTCAATAATTACAGAATTGCCACTGCCTTATATTGCTTATAAAAACTTTATTTTAACTCCGATTTGGACGATTCGAGTTGCGTTAGATTTGTAACGAAATTCTCTACATGTTAAACCATCTGTTAGTCATGTTTGAATTATTTAAATTCAAGGATAATTCAAATACTAAAGATGCCCTTAGAGAACTAATTAAATTCATATCTTTTGCGTTTTAAATCCGATTTTCGTGAAATTCACGTTGAAATGATCGTAGCAATGCGTAGTATCTTTTTATAAACCTTTTAACTCTGTTTACTGTTGATGGTGTACTGTTCTAATATTAGTTTTGTTTGCTTTGTATGTATGCAATTGGAATGCGTGTTGTTGCAATGCCGTGATTGAGTTCAGGCAGTGAGGAGTTTGTTGGTGATCAAGAGTTCTTTGATCAGGAGTGTTTTGACCAGCAAGACTTTGAGAGCCAAGGCAAGTATAGCATGGGACCTACCTTGTTATCCTATTTACCATAACTATGATTTCATGTGCATGTGTTTAAATTGATACCCGTAGTATGTTTCCATAGAATTGAAATCCTATTCCTTGACTCCTATGGGTTATGCATATGGGTAGAAGGCTAGTGCTTTATGAAATGATACTTGATCCCTGCCAAATGTTATAATGCTTTGAATGAATTTGTGATCCTGTTTATGACAATTGGAACATAACCTTTTATAATAACTCACTGTTGGCAAAAGCTGGGACTGACAGTGCAACCGTGAGAGCTACATGGCTCTGGCTTTAACTCAGCAGTAGGCTCTTTTCTAGCTCGTTAGCGGTTACCCGAAAGGGCGCATTAGGCTCTTGCCGAGCTAGTTATAGTGCGGCCTCTGTCCGAGTTTGAGCGTAGGCTGCGGGTCTTTATGCTACTCGGAAGGGGAGCTCTATCACCCCTTGCCAATCCTAGTGGCCCTAATCTTGTTAGACGAGATACTATGAAAGGTTTCATAGTGAACCCCGCCCCTCACCTTGGCAGTGTTATGGGAGTAATTAACCCGGGCATTTGGGGCATCACGACTCATGGGTAAAGATGCACAACCTCTGCAGAGTGTTAAAACTGATATATCAGCCGTGCTCACGGTTACAAGCGGCCCGGAAAACTGACGGTTTAATTAATTAACTTGACCAACCTTTATGTTCCTGTTGCCACCTCTGTTATGATGATGTTTATATTCTTTAAACGTTGGCAAGGATATAAGAGGGATCATTTGGGGCTTAAGCATAATCTGATGTTACTTAATAATAAAACTTTGACCAACTAAAAGTGCTAAAACGCAGTAAGCCAGTGTCATCCTTTTGAGCTTCATAACCCCATGTTATACTGCTGAGTACGAGTGTACTCACGCTTGTTTTCTTTTCAATTTTGGATAAAAATCCCGGATGGGTAACAGAAGCAGAAGGCTATGAGGAGTTTCCCGAAGATTTCTAGGCTTGGTCAACCAGTTGCCCTTCCCCGTGAGATGGAGCCTCAAGAGCTAGATGTATCTTCTGTCTGTTTTATTTATTCTTGTAATGGATATATGTACGATATGTATTAAACTCTGTGATGGTACTTTGTAATTTGTGAACTTATGTGTGGATTATTGCTGGGCACACATAATGTTATGCATCCTATTTCGTCCTTGAAATTGGGTGTGACAACAAGTGTCACATTCAAGTTGTGGTGATTCATTGAAAATATTTGAAGGCTTGCAAATAAGTTGAGTTGAAGCTTGCTAATGGATTGATCATGAGCTACAAAGGTATAAATCTTGTTGATCAAAATACATTTGGGTGTGTATAAGTTGCTTGAATTGGATATACACATAGTGCATACGAGTTGATTGAATTAGATATATTATGCATATGTTGTTTGCTATAAGTTGATTGAATGGATCAAATGCTTAGTGATCAAAATTGAGTTTATTTGAATGGATGTGATCATGAGACTACCTTTAGTAAGTGAATTGAATGGATATATGTCTTGTGAGAATGTTCAAACAAGTTGGATTTAAATTTGGTTCAATTTAAAGAAGTTTAGCTCATGATGCTCAAATCTGCCTTTTATTCAAATCTGAGCTAGCTGTGATCATAACCATGTTTGAGAGATCAAATCTATTCGGATTGGCTTGAAATTTAGTGTGCATGCTCTACACTTATGATATTAGTTTCTGTTCAAATTTCATGAGTATTGGATAAGGGATACTTCGGTTGGAGTGGATCTTCTCAACACATATGCAGCAGTTTTCAGCATGTACCTATGTGGAAAGATGTGAAATCTGGTAGCAATCTAGAAGTCCAATGAAGCTAAAATTTTTATGGCTGCTAGATGACTTAGTGAAGCACCTCTCCCCCAAATTTCATGGTCTTTTGATATGTACTTTGGGAGATATGATATATTCTTTAGAAAGTACAGAATTTGTCTTTTAAGTGACAAACATTGGATTATCTTAGAGTCACTCAGATTGAAAGGTCCTCAAGTAGGAATCATGTTTATAAGTGATTGAGGCACCTATGTTTGATTTTGGTTTGTGCTAGAAGCATGACAAAAATTGAGTACAAGGTCATTTGATTATGGAGTGTATTTGACACCTATTTGGCACTCAAGTTAGAGATCAAGATCAAACTCAAGATAGAGATGAAATTTAAGTTCTAGTGATGATTGGAGATCAATAGATAGAAATAAAAGGACTTAAAAAAAATAAGGATGAACTCATATTGGATTCAATAATCTCATCAAATGGAGTTCATCAATTGGATCAATCAAACAAAGCAATTTCAAGTGAGTATCAAGGATGGTTCATAGAGAAAGGTCACTTCTCCCTTTTGTAGGGGCTTGCCGCCTTTTGTAGGTAAACCAAGTGTGGTACTTGGAAGACTAACATGAAAGTGGTAATCAAAGGGATCATTTGGAGAAGCTTAGTTAAAGATATCAATAGGATTGATCAAGAAGAAAGTAAGCAACACCCAAAAGAGAGAGATTCATGAATTTAACCTACAAGTGGTATCATGAGATTCAAGAAGTATCATCTTCTACAAGTGGTACATCATTTGGAATTCTCTCATGCAAGCAAATATCAAGAAATAAGCAAGTCAACCACAACAAGAAAGTGCATTTGATCATTAGTGGTTCTCAAATCATATGGGTGAAGATTGGTATTCTAATTGGTTATCATTGGTCTTCACCAAGCTCTTAATTGGACTTCACATTACTAATTGGAGATGATTTTATTTGACTATCCTCTACTCCAACATAGCAAAGGTGAAATTGTTTGACATATGCATACATCATTGCTTAGACATGTTTTAGTGCATATAGTCATACATAGTGATCATTCATTGAAAATCAAATGAATTTCATGCTCATAGCCTGCCACTATTGTTTGATTGATTGTTTGTATCTAGTGGTAGTATATGAGTTTGATCATGAGCTAGTAAACCCAAGTACTTGATCTATTTTGGATTGCAATCAAGTGACAAGTACAACCTCTATAAGATAACCGTTTAATATGTGTGAACAAGCTTAGAGAGGGTTTAAACCGGACTTGAAAGCTTATGCTATTCACTTTAGTTCAAGTCAACAATAGACGCTCATGACAATGAATCTAGTTCAAGCACAAGACAACTATGCAAATGGATATCAAGATAAAACTTACAAATAGTATCTAGACTTATGCTAATCTTTCTAATAGTATCAACTTTCATATTGGTACTTGCAAAAGATGTCTAGTTCTAGCATACATGTGATGATCTACAATTAGTTCATTCAAGTAATATCCTTCATGTGGTATCTCACAAGTGATATCCTACAAGTTAAAAGTGATCCTCAACCTTAAGTGATCAAAACAAAAGTTCTCTTACTTGCAAAGCGTATTTGGATGACAATTGCTTTGACCATAAGGGAGTTGCCCTACTCAATGGTATAATAGCCAATGATCTTATATTAAGAGTCATTCCAATACATATGTGTTGGTGTCCATCAAAAATGAGAAGAAACAAGTATCAACCATCTACCCTAGTGCAACCTTTGCATCAATAAAAAGCATACCTTTTATGGAAATTGATGACAAAGGGGGAGATATTAGTGAACAAAGATATATTAGTGAATGGACATGCACTAAGGGAGAGAAGACATGGACATAAGGGAACAAGATTGAAAGGATCAAAGTCTTGGACTAAGTGATGCACATAAGTAGGGGGAGCAAGCTCATGAACTTTATTGATTGATATATTAGTGAATGGACATGCACTAAGGGATAGAAGACATGGACATGGACATAAGGAAACAAGATTGAAAGGATCAAAGTCTTGGACTAAGTGATGCACATAAGTAGGGGGAGCAAGCTCATGAACTTGATTGATTGCATTTTCATATGTGCATATTCATGTGCTTGCTTGCATATTACATAAGTCTTATCTTTATATGCATGCTTGTGTAGTGTATGCTAGTTATAGGACTTGTATAATGATTTGATAAACTAGCATGCATAGGTTGGTAAGCTAGATATATGTTCCTTCAATTGGTATCTAGAAACCTTGCTTCTAATGTTGATCTCACGGGGTTTCTAGTGTTGTTTTTTGTGGTATCTAGCTAACCATGGTACTAAGGATGAACTTCAAAGTGGAACTACATGGATATCTTCAAAGGTTTATCCTATATCCCTTAGCATCACTTAGTAGTGCTAGCACTCCCAAAATAACTATTCATGCATGTGTGCAAAGCTTAATTCAAACCTTTGTGAGCACACATGTAGGGGGAGGTATCACTACCAAGTCGGATTTTGTGGCATTTATCCAAATCTTGGTATAGAGCTTAAATATTGGATAAATGACATAATGTCCAAAAAGATCTTAATTTCCATATCTTTGTAGAGTTGTCATCAATTACCAAAAAGGGGGAGATTGAAGTACATGTTTGGTTTTGGTAATTGAGTGACAACTTAGGTGGACTAATATGTGTTTAATGTGAGACACATAGGTGATTTAGTCCTTAGGTACACAAGTGTGAGCAACCAATACATTCATGGAGAGATGACTTGTGCATATTGATGGTGCTCAACTTGATGATGAAGGAGCTCATTGCATATGAAACATGACATGGAGTCATGTGACAAGGTGGAGAAGGTCAAGGCATAACTTAGCTTGATGGACCGGTTGCAAGCGTGAAGAGCAAGCTAGAGGCTTGAAGCGTTTGACCGCGTGGCGGGAGGCTTGAGCAAGACTTGGCACCGATGGACGAAGGCAACAGTGAAGGGCAAGTGAAGTCAAGATCGATGAACCAATATGTCACATGATGATATGAAGTGGATCATATCATTTGTGATAGGTTGGTGCATGGGTTGCGTCAACATTGGAGAAGAAGATGAATTGGAATGCACAAGGCAAAGGTATAACTTAGAGCATTTCATTTCACCGGTCATAGTTGTTTAGAGAAGTGTTTGACCGGGTTGAGTTATAGGAAAATCCGTACTATCAAGAGGGATGTATAGTAGACTAGCTTGATGAGGATAAGAGTGCTCATGTCATAAGTCTTTATGCGTTCGAGAGATACCTTGCACTTATGGGCACTTAGAAGATGTGTTTCTGCCAGGGTGCAAAGGCTTAGCTGGGTGCTGAAGTTGTGCTGAAAAATGAACTACCGGTAGTACCGGTCTGGGAGACCGGTAGTACCGGTGGTTACCGGTAGTACCGGTAAGTCATTTCCCCGCCCAGATCTAGTGTGCTGAAAAATGAACTACTAGTAGTACCGGTGGTTCCACCAGTAGTACCGGTAGGCAAAATTCCTGCGCGTCTCAAGTTGCGAGATTTTGAACTAGCGGTAGTACCGGTTCCTCACCGGTAGTACTGATGGTGACCGGTAGTACCGGTGAAAGACCGGTAGTACCGGTTGGCTAACTTTGTGCAACGGTCGGAAGGCTCCAACGGTCGGATATCTTGGACCGGTAGTACCGGTGGGACACCACCAGTAGTACCGGTAGTGCATCTGGAGCTGCGGGAATAAATAGGCCGCCCCTTCCGTGGGGCGGTGGAGACCCCCATTATTTTGACTCCACATCTGAGAAAAGGTTCCCAAGTGTTAGACCCACTCCCTCTCTCTCCCTCTTAGCCCCTAGACTTCAATCCTTGCTAGATTTAAGCTAGAGAAGTGAGATTAGAGAGTGGAGAGCTTCGATCTACGACTTGAGCACTTGGATTCCACATCTTGCCGGTTTGTTTTGCATTTGTTATTCTTGAATTCTTGGAATCCTAGCCGGCTAGGTGTTCTTCGAGATTGCCCGTGTTGATTCAATTGTGAGGGCACCCCGAATCGTTTGTATTACCCCTTCGATCCTTAGTGGAAATCTTGGGATAACCTTTTTGGTTGTTTGAGGGAGGCAAGGAGGTGGAAGAGACTTCGACCTTTGTGGTCACCTCAACAACGAGGAGTAGGAACTCCTTTGTGGGGACCGAACCTCGGTATAAATCTTGAGTCTCGCGTGCTTGATGGTGTGGAGATAGCTTCGACTATCCTTTGTTCTTGAGTTCTTCGTGTTCTTCCTTTATCCTTCAAAGTTCATAGGTTGGGAAGGCCCGATCTACAAATTGGAGAGGAACCAATCCAAGCAAAGCTCAACATTATCATCCTCAACCTTAAGGAGTGTGGGGAAAAGCTCGGATTCGGATTCAAAGCTCATTACATTGAGATCTCGGAGCTACAGCGAACCACCGATAGTACCGGTCTTCCTTCACCGGTAGTATCGGTCAACCACCGGTAGTACCGGTCCTACTGCCGGTAGTACAAATCAGTGGTTTGCACTCTCTATTCACTAGCTTATACTTATTGTTTCATACTTGTGCTAGTGTTTAGTGGTTGCTTTAGTAACTAGTATAGCTTGTGTATCTTGCTAGTTACCTTCTTGCTTGTGTAGCATAGAAGTAGCTCTTGAGTGACTAATTGACTTGTGTAGTCTTGTTAATCACATTTCTTAGCTTGTGTAGCTAAGCTTTTGAGCTCTCTAGTTTGGCTTGTGTAGCCATGCTATTGAACATTACTAGTGAGCTTAGGCTTTGTGCGCTTTGCCTTCACTAGCATGTGTAGGAGCTGCCGGTGTTATTAGAGTACTAGTTTCTTAGGTTTGTGTGACCTTGCAACCTAGACTTGTTAGGTGAGCTTCCTAGCCCGGCATCGTAGTAAGCCTTCTTATCTTAATTTGCTAGGTGCTAGTGTTTTAAGTAAAGGGGTGTTGCTTTGGCTAGACCGATAGTTTTAATTCCGCATTTATTTCGGTTAGCCTTTGCGATAAGTTTTTAGATACGCCTATTCACCCCTCCTCTAGGCCAATTAGGTCCTTTCACTTAATAATGGTAAAAATTTAAATTCCGCATTCTTTTCCGAGAAAGTGAGCCGTGCAACCGTGCTTATCATACAGTAGGTTTCTGGCGTTTTGCAGATGAGTCCATACTGTTGAAAGTATTACTGCTAGTATAAGCATGTCTTTTTTAAAAAAAATAAAGTCATGTTTTTACTTTAAAAAATACATGCCACGTGTAAATCATGTCGATCGTGAGTACTCCTCACGCTCATGTCACGTGAGGTACTGCAGAAAAATGACCCGCAAAATCTGATACAAACAGTTAGTTAAACCGTATTATGAAACGAAAAAAGTCATTGGATTCTATGTTCTAAATTATAGTTTGTTTAACTTTTTTATCTTAAATTTGATCAATCGTTTTATTTAAAAAAAATATACAAATATAGTTAAATTTAAGTCATTCTTGAAGAACTTTTACTATTAAAAATTTAAATCATTGACTATAACAAAAGAAGTGATATTTTGTATACATTTTTAAATAAGAGGAATAGTCAAATTTGGAATAAAAAAGTTAAACGAACTATAATTTAGGAATGAGGTTAGTATTATATTACTAGAGAGCACAACGGAAGGATAAAAGAAAACATGTTTTACTTATGGATCTTTTGTGTATAGGGATAAAGAAACTGTGATTTACTATTATGTGGTCATACTTGTTTTACTTATACTTACTCCCTATTATATTACTAGAGAGCACAACGGAAGGATAAAAGAAAACATGTTTTACTTATGGATCTTTTGTGTATAGGGATAAAGAAACCGTGATTTACTATTATGTGATCATACTTGTTTTACTTATACTTACTCCCTCTGTCCCAAAAAAAGAGTATTTCTCGCTTCTCAAAAAGTCAGCAAGTTTTAACTTTGACCAACTATATTTAACAAAATATTAATATTTATGATACATAATTAGTACCATTAGATAGATCTTTGAATATAGTTTTATAATAAACTTATTTGGAGATATAAATATTGCACACATTTTCTACAAACCTAGTCAAAGTTGAGAAAGTTTGACCAACACGATTCTCATAGCGACTCTTTTTCTGGGACGGAGGGAGTAGGGCTTAAGTAAAACATTCATGAAAAGAAAAATAGATATAAATATATGTCTATGTGTGTATATATAATATAGAGAGAAATTTCTTTCTACACATGTGTAGTTACTCTCTCACCTATATATCTTTATATCTATGATGATATAAACCGACAAGTATTTGTTCATAAAGTACATGATCATACTAGACTATTTAGAATAGTACGTATATGGAGTATGCAAATATATATATATAGTATATGGTCATACTTATTTTACATACTATAATAATATATTAAAATATATGTGCTCGTTTGAAATTTTTTGAGTAATAAGTTTTAGAGTATCTTAAAATAAGTATGTAAAAATACTTAAACTATTAGATGAGTATACATACATATGTAAATGGTTTATTAAAGAAGACAAAACTTTTTAAAACTCACTTATAACTGGATCAGAGAGGTAGGATGAATGGTTTTAAAAATTGAGAGAGTTGTTTTTGTTGTTCTATTTTAATTAAAAATAGACTTTCACAAAAATTGGGGAGTCAATATGTACTCTTACAACAGTCCATCTCCCTTGATATGTTGTCGGCCTGCAAACCCGTACGCCAATTTGGGCCTCTATTAGGAATCCCGAGCGGGCCGTCTACTACGACTACGTGCCGACTGGCCGAGCGCGCCCCTACGCGGCCAAGTTGCCCGCGCCTCCGGTCCGGTAGTTCCGGAGTGCACAGTGCAGACCGCACCGGGTCCACCACTGCGAGTCTCACAGTCTCCCACTCGGCCACTCTAGCGGGCGGACGTACCGCGCCGCACGTCGGGACCCCGGTGGCAGCTAGCCGTCCGCCGACCAGGGAATATTTTTTATGCACCCACGAGCGCTTGTCTTTACTGGGCCGAAATCACCGCGCAGCCCATTCCTCTTCTGCAGATGGACCGGTCTTCGCACTCCGTTTTCTGCTCACAGGCTCGCAACCACGCTCCGCGAGATCTTCTGCTCACAGGCTGGCACCCCGAGAGCACCCCACGAGTGCATGCGCCATGCAGCTGGGCCCCCACAAGGAGCACCACCATGGCGCTGGCCCCACAAGCAGCACCACCACGTAAAGCACAGAAAAAAATTTGCATGTGTTGGGATAGAACATACGACCTGACATTGGTAAAGTGACGTTCTCCACCAACTCACCTCATATCTATTTGGTTAAAGTAACATAACTTTTAATTAATAAACCATATGACTCTTTTTAACTAAAAAAAGTAGTCTACTCTTACCGAAATAGTTTTCTAGACCCAAAAAAATATCATTTGACATTTCATGAAATATAAAAAAGCTACATAATAGAGAAAACAAAATAAAGATATAAAAAGGAAAGGAATAAAAAATAAAAAAGTAAAAAAATAAGAAATAAATGTATACAATGTACAAATAGCAAAATATATCATAGAACATCATATAACTATGAGTCACATGTATGTCATGAAAATATAGGAAATAAAAAAATGCTAGACTATAGAAAAATACGAACATTATAGAACATCACATATATACTACATGAACATAATAAAATATATCAAAGAACATCACAAATATAGTACATGAACATCGCAAATATATAATAAAACACTACATATATAATATGTAAACATCTCACATATCTCATTAAATGTTAGAAACAAGAGAATAATTATTATAAATAGACTAAAATAAAAAGAGAAATAAAAATAGATGACAAATGTTGTGAATATATACACGTGAATAAATAAAATAACTTAAATACAAACAAAAGATAAGGGGAATTAAAAATAAGAAAAACTAAAAAACCAGGTATATACGAGAACATCTCACGAGAAGTATATGAATACTAAAAAACAATCGTGAAACATGACATTTATAAAACATGAACTGTGACAGAACCGTCCGAATTATAAGAGATCAAGTACTAAAGTAGCCGAATTAACTGCCACTTAAGAGCACTTGAGGCCATATAGTCTAAGGATTTCAAACATTTCCATAATACAGCCAAGATCGAGATAGTTCAGTAGCACCATTCACACGACATAAAGTTCAACATAATAAAATAGTATCGGAGTGCGAAGACTCAACAGTTATTACAAACCATAGTTCGAATTTAAAGAGAAGCGGAAGTCTTTTAACACGATAATCTCCAAAGTAGCTCTTAATAGCGTGCCAGACCAGGGACATCTCCCGCAACAGCAAAAGAAGAGTCTGGAAGTGACCAAGCCCATGGTCTAGAAGTCATCCCCAACGGGGTAGAGACAGTTCACACAATAACCATACAAGAGCTGACCATCTACAAAACCACATGGGATAAAACCCTGAGTACAAGAGGGTACTCAGCAAGACTTAACCGTCTTAAACGAAAATAAATACTCCAAGGAGGATGAAGGCTTATGGTGGTTTAGCTGACTCTTTTGCGGAAAAGCATGCGACTAACCTATCAAGTTTTAGTAAAGATATAGCAACAAGCTTTTAGTAACGTTACCTGTTATCTACATTAGCCACTAGTCTATGCCAGACATGTTGGAATTAAGCATACACGAGATCCATCATCATTCCAGGCTTTCCATAAACCGGATCACCAACATTAGTTTCATAGTCATGTAAATGTTGTCATTGCCCTAGTCAAGTGCTCTCTAACCAGGAGCGATGGCAATTCGAATCGGATTCCTACTCAGCTAAGGGGGTATTCCCTACACAAACCACACTCACAAGCCACGTGAGTTACAGGTCACCGAAGACACTATTCAGGTAAAGTCGCGGGATGAACAGGAACCGCCGACACCCAAGGGCCGCCCAAAAGCCAGCAGCTGTGAAGGTCTTAGATCGCGCCCCTGTGTCCGAACCCCGACTCGCACTAGCACGATGCGTCACGATCCAAACCCGGCCCGAATAGTGTATCGGCTTCACGGTCGGAACGAGTTATCCTTCCAGTTAAGTGCAGGGCATGCGTTCAACATGACCAGAGGGACGACAACACGAACAGTCCTTAGTTGACACGGTTGAGTCACCCCTATCCAAAGTATAGGGAGTTTTCCACCGATCTTAGTTCCATTACCCATTCCGGCTATCATTCCGAGATAACCCGTAACATGTGATGAGGATATATCCTATATCTCGCGGGTAATGAAATCACCCGACTTCTACCGAACTAAGCCAACTAAGCATGACTGCCATGATCGAACTTTAGGTAACAAGGTAAAGGTATAGATAGGATAACAAGGTAGTATGCATCAACGGTTACACTCAACTCCTATACTTAATGCATAAAAAAAGTAGGAATATTAAATGTTAGACTTTTGCAAACCGGGAGAATGCTCCGGGGCTTGCCTCATTCAAAGATGCTGGCGACGTGGTTCGGGCACTCCTGTAGCTGGTCCTCCTCACCGGGATCCTCAGGCTGCACCTCCTGAGTGGCTTGCTCCTTGAAGAATCATGGCCCTAGTTGGTTTCGGTGATTAACGACAATTAGAGATTATTATGGCTAACGTGTGTTTTTGCAGAGGCTATGAGTAACTTAGCCATAGTGATCAAGGAGAATGGGCTATAATGGTCATCACTTAGCCCCCAAGATGGATATCGTTTCGGTTTTTAAGGAGACATGATGAAGACCCTAAAATGATAGGCTAAGTGTCATAAGGAGATGAAGGGCACTTAGAATTAGATAGGGCTTCTCTTTTTCCCTTTGACCGTACTATTAAGAGGGGTTGAGACTAGTAGCTTGACTTAGGAAAGCTTCATGTTTAGGTGTGGTGCACACTTGACTTCCTTAGCTATAAGCAAGCCTATGGTGACCGTAAGATAGCCTAGAACAACTTCCATATTCATCGCGACGAAAAACGGAGTTGTCAAAAGCGTTTTCTGGGCGTCGGACGCTCCTGGCAGGGGCGCCGGACGCTGGGTGGTTGAGTCCACAGCGTCCGTCGACCTTCCAGAGAGGTTGTTTTCTGGCTAAGTTTTTCAGGGTCCGTAGGACGCTGTCCGTCGGCCAGGCGTCGGACGCTGGGAAGAGCGTCCGTCGACCTTCCAGAGAGGGTGTTTTTCAACCCTAGCCAGAGCTCAGCGTCGGACGCTGTGGCTGAGCGTCCGTCGCCCAGTGACGTAGCGTCCGTCGCTGGGATCAGTGTGTCAGAACTAGCCGTTAGACAGAGGCGTCGGACCGTCCGTCGCCTAGGCGCCGGAGCGTCCGTTGCCTCAACTATGAACAGAAACTAGCCGTTAAGCATGCGACGGAGCGTCCGTCGCCTAGTCGACGGAGCGTCCGTCGCCAACTTAAATTGCCAGCCCGAGGCAATTTTCAGAGGGTCTATTTATAGCCCCTCCCTCTTCTCTCCCACCGTGCCTTTGCTCATTTGAGTTGCTGAGTTTGTTGAGAAGGTTGGGAAGAGAGCAAGAGCCCTAGAGAGAGAGAGAGTGATTCGCGAATCCATCCATCCTCTCTCTAGTTCATCCAAGAGTTCAAGTGTGCATCCTCTAGTTGTGAAGCTTGAGTGAGTCAAGCGAAGATCGAGGCTTGTTACTCTTGATGATCGACATCACCTAGACGGTCCGGTGGTGCTCGGAGGAAGGTGATCGCCGGAAGATTGTCGGCGGCCCTTCTCCATCGACGTTTGTGATCGGTTGTGGGCGATTCACCGAGCCGGAGTGGCGAAGAATCAGCCCGTAGAGAGCACTCATCCCTTGCGCGGGATTGAGGGGGAGCTATACCTTGCGAGGTGCTCCAACGAGGACTAGGGGGGAGTGTCGACTCCTCGATACCTCGGCAAAACATCGCCGTGTCAAGCATCTCTTTCCCTAGCTCTTTATTATCGCATTACCTTCCGCACTTGTTTTTCAATTCATACTAGAATTATGTAGGAAGTTTTCGCTTTCCTTTGCCTTGCTACCGCTTTCTAGCTAGGACACACAAGCGGTAGGCACTAGGGGGTTAATTGGCTCTTTATAGGTTTAATTCTTGTTTAGAAATTAAAAAGAGCCCAATTCACCCCCCCTCTTGGGCATCTTGATCCTTTCACTCCTGATTTACGTTCTCCGGGTTCTCGTCATGCGATCCTATATGATGCGATGCGAGCACATATAAGCGCATATGATGAAATGAGAACATGATGAAATGATATGTATGCGAAGTGCTGCATATAATAATTAATAAATATCCATTCACCTAATCAACTTAAGCAAGCAAGGTTACACTAATAGCCTTTCTAAACATGGTAAGATAACAAATGAATTTGAGTTGCACTTTGAAAAGCATCAAATAGTTCAGCACATATTTTTATTAAATACTACTAAATACTAGGATACCTCAGAAAAAGTATCAATTATTTATATTGCATAAAACACCTATTAAAATTCATTAACATAGTGATTTATCACATTTTAAACTATACACAGATTTGCTAAACAGAACATAGGATAGCTCATATTTTTCATGGATAGATCTCTGCTATAGAAACCTAACAAAACAAGTTTCACATTTTTCAGAGCTATAAAACATTACTTATGCATTTCCCAAGTTTTAGCATTAAACAAGATTAAATACATCTACACAGAAAGCTTATACAATAAATCATGCAAAATACATCAAACTGTAGATCTAGACAAAAGAAACCTAAAAAAACTAGTTTGACATTTTTAGCATTTTTCTGTGATTTGATATGCATTTTACAAGATTCACATGAAATAAAGAAAACCCTTTTTCATTTATGATGAAACCCTAACTGCTACGCGCACCCGAGAACACACACAGAAACACTCAACAGTGGCCGACAGGTGGGGCCTCGGGCCCACACGTCAGCCACATGCTCACGGGCGCACACGGCGGCGGCTCTGCTCGTCGTCGGTGAGGTCTCCGGCGACGGTGCGGGCATGGCGGCCACGCGGCGGGCGGTGTCACCCATGGCGTCCATGCGGCGGCCACGGCCTGCGCGCGGTCGGCGCACGGCGCTGCGCGTGAGGCGCGGGTGGGAGACGGGCGCGGGCGCGCGCGGCTGCGGGCTGGCTGCGGGCGAGCTTCGGCTGCTGGGCCGGAAGTGGAGCGCCGACCCACCAGGTGAGTTCTTCCCTTTTTCATTTTTGTTTTTCTGTTTTAATTTTCAAAATTGTTTCAAAACTCATTTTGATCAATTTCAAATGTTTTTCAGGTTTTGGTGCAAAAACATAAGTTGCTCAGAATTTAAAACCGTACAAAATTGCTTTAAACATTATAGCTAAATTCAGTTTACTTTTCAAACTAGGAAATCAAACTTAATTTAAAGCATAAGGAATTATTATTTAGCTAAAGCTAAATCAATTTAAATTTTAGGAATTTAAACTTATTTTTATATTTCAAATAAAGCATTAAACTCAAGGTTGCAATTAACAAGATGGTTCAAGATTTAAACACATTTAAACAAACAAGATCATAGTAACAAGAATAACACATGAAATGATGATGCTATGCATGAATGCTCCATGTGATGCATGCTTTATGTTTAATTAAGAATAGTTTAATTATGCTTAACACTTGAGGTGTTACATGAACACTGAAAAACGCATCATATATTACATAAACATAAATGACAAAGCTATACCATATATAGAAACAGAAAACGTTAGAACAAAACATAAACAAGCAAAATGGAAAAAAAAATAAAAGATTCAAATTTTAAGAACCTCACATGGATACCTAATTGAATAAATAAAATATATTATAAAACATCACATTATATTTCATGAACACCAAATAATATATTTTAGAACATTACATGTATATTGTGTGAATATCGCAAGATATATCATAAAACATCACATTCATATTACATGACATCTAAAAATATATAATAGAACACCATGTGTATACTATATGACAACATATACATTTCGTGAACAATAATATATTTCATGAATATGTATATTACGTGAACATCACGTGTATACTCGCGAACATCACGTATATATTTCGTGAACATCACATTAAAAATAAAAAACATATAATTACTGAAGTAATTAATTACAATAAAAAATAAAGAAGAAAATTAGTACAAACAATGCAAATAAACACTAGAATATCACATTAACACTACACGAACATCACTAAATATAGAACATAACACACACACACACACACACACACATATATATATAATCAAATAAAAAAGAATAAATGGTATTGAACATCACAAAATATATCCAACATCAATATTTGAATATTAAATATCACATTTCTACTAAAGACATAAGAATTACATCATGAAATATCACATGTATACATGTGAACATAAATAAATAAAGGGGAAAAAAGAAAAAAATAAATAAATAAATAAAGGTAAAAGAAAAAAGAAAGGAAAACATTCAATAAAAGATGAAAATAGAAAAAGGATAAAAAAATAATAAAGACCAGAAAAAAAGAAAAGAAAAAAGGGGAAATAAAAATATGGAAAAAAATAAAAAATAAAAAATAAAAAAAGAAGAAGAAAAAGAAAAACATACATACCACCTCGATGCCACGTTTAAGGAAAAGAAATAAAAAAGAAAAAACATAAACATAAATAAAAGGTAAAGAAATATGTATTATAATAATAAGAAAGAAAACTCAGAAGTTGTGTCGGTGTAGGAATAAAGAAACGAGAGAAATGTACGCAAAAGAAAAAAGAAATATAATAAGAAGAAGAAAGAGAAAAACTGGAAAAACATACGTACCTGTACCTGCATGTCGGACTCGGCGTGGGATCTGGCGCTCACTCCCTCAATCTGGGCCGCGGTCGCTCCAGCAGATGGATCATGCTCACGCTGATGTGGGCCGCTCGCTTCAGTAGATGGGTCGCTCCATCAATTCGGCCTATGCGTTCCGCCGCACGTCCCCCTTCAAGTCCCCTCCTACTCCCCACGCCGCCCGACCAACCAGCGCGCACGCCACGCACGGTCTCACGCTACGGCAGCGGGCGTGGCCGCAGTTACGCTCACAACGCCGCCACCGGTCTTCCTCCGCTACTGCCTATGCGTGCAATGCAACAGTGACCTGCCGCTGCCGGCCGGCCCGGACGACGGCACTCGCTTGCTCTCTACCATTGGCCTCTCCGGGAAACACGTGTTCGCTGCTGACCAGCTATTACCACACGGTCAACGCACGCCGTCCCGCCACCGTTCGTCAACAGGCCCCTCCTGCCCCCGAGCCCGCCAAAGCCGGCCGCCGCGATAAAACCCAGCACCACCTGGGGTAGGGTAGGTGAGGTGCGCTGCGGTGGCTGACGCACGCAGCGGAAGCGTTACCGGGGGCTGCAACTGGAGGTGGAGGGCATGCAGCTCGTCCGTCTGACGTGAGGCCAAGCATGACGCACACGGTTCCTCCGATTTCGTGCAGGCAACTCCCAACCGTCCGTGCCCTCAGATTCCCGCACCTGCATTCTTTAATAAACACATTATTACAGTACTAAACAATCACGTCGCCCAATCATACGAGAAACTCGATCTCGGGATGGACGCGCGATCACGATCTACGTCCAATTGTCGTTAAACAAACAAACAAAACAAAAGGCGCCTCGTGCTTGACCAAAGCTCCATCAACCACTACAAAATTAAACCATCGTCGATCATTAGATTCAGTGGAGTGGAATCTATCGTCTGTATACGTACACACGTAGTAATACGTGTTGTACCCACTGGTAGCAGTAGCAATTCAGCATCATTAACAACATAGTACAGGCTTACCACTACTCAGCAGCAGCAGTACGTCTATGCGCGTCGCAGACAGGTAAGAAGCTCGGGACACATAGCGCCGAGAGTGACGCCTGACCTTACCTGACACCGTCTGCTGTGCCTCCACTGCTGAGACGACCTGTTCCTGCGACGGAGACCGACTGACTTGCGCCCAAGAAACTTCGCAGTAGCACGCAAGGCAAGGCAAGGTGACGCGACGCTGTCCTGATGGATCGTGCCACCCATTTGGATGACTTCACCGCGCATTCGCCCGCGCTGCCTGCCTCTCTCGCACACGTGGTTGACTGACCGGCGACTGCTAGCTGGCTGGCTGCTGCTACGAAACACAAGGGGATTGCAAAGCTAGAGGCGGTTTCAAGTCAATTGCTGCTTAATTTATGCAGACGGACGGGGAGGTCGGGGGTCAAAGCTTGTACTACTCGGCATGCACGCCAGCCGCCGTTTCTGGCTTTGCGCCGGCGGACGCGGCGCCGTGTTTGATCGGCATCGCCGCATCGGCAACCGACGACCAATCGACCCGAGATGTAACGGGGCTGGACGAAGGGCGTACGGGGGAGGCGAGGAATGGCTTCACGGAAACGAACTTCATGCCTCATCCTGATGACATGATCCAGGTCTGGGATTTTTTATAAGGCGATGCTTCAAGCTAGCACACTGAAATCCTGAACGTATAAGGTGAAGTGCCGATATCAGAGTGTTGGGCCCTGTAGGGGCAGGTTTTCGTAAGCTGGAACGAAACGACGAACTCTTTGCCTGAAACGCGCAGACCTTGTCCGCTGCACACTTGCTACTCCGGTTAGCTTTCAGTTGAATTTCCAATTTGTTAGGCGCATTTCCACTTCCATTCCTTCTTCTACCTTTTCCGTCGACAGTCACCTTTTGAGCTCCTGCCGTACAGTTAGATCATGGCTGTGTTTAGATGCTAGGAATTGGTGAAAAGTTGGTAAAAAAATTCTTGTAACATTTTTCGTTTGTATTTGGTAATTAGTGTCTAATCATGAACTAATTATATTTAAAAGATTCGTCTCGCAAAGTTAAAACAAACTATGCAATTAGTTTTTGATTTCGTCTACATTTAGTAGACCATACATATACCGCAAATTTGATATGACAGAAAATATTCTTTTTGTATAGTGCCAAAGTTTGGGGATTTCTGGGGACTAAACACATCCCATTTCTAGATCCACCTTTTTTACTCGCTCGCAGCTTGTAAAAATGTACTGCTGCCAGTTTCTGAAAGAAGAGGAAGTGTTCTAGTGGAACACATACACCTCCTCGTAGCAAGCAAGGAAACATCCTCACGAGACAAGCCAACAAAGTCAAGAATTCAAGAAAAGTCTCTGGATTAACATATGAACAAATTCAACACTTATCCCCCAACAACAACCAATCAACATCAGTCTTTTCCTCTGTTTACACCGGAATTTTTGACCGAAAATTCCTTCTTTGTTTTTCGAATCAATCAAGAAGAGTAAAAAAAGAGATGAAAGAAAGAATGAACGCATGTGCGCGCTCCGGTGATCGGCGAGTGGAGCCAAATGCGTCCCGGAGCTCGGGGGGAGAACTCGATCAGTGCTCCGACGACGGAGGCGTCTTCGGCGTCTTGGGCGTCTTGGGCGGGCGAGCGGTCTCGGCTCCGGCGGCGAGCCCCTGCTCGATGTCACCGCCGGCGGCACCGCGCGGGCTGTAGGAGGTGCCGACCACGGCCTGCTTCCCCCTACTCAGAAGCCGGCGCAGCGACCGGAGCCTAGCGGAGACCGGGGACCGCATGTCGTCGGCGGTTCCAGGCATCCGGCTGGCCGGCAGCGGGGAGTTCATGGGCGGCGTGTGCACGGCCACGGGCCGCGTCGGGATGTCGATGACCAGGTTCTCCTTCCTGCTGCGCCCGGAGGCCGAGGAGCTCGCGGAGGCGGCGCTGCCGAAGACGTGCTGCTGCGGCGGCGGGGGTGGGGGTGGGGACGTGGTGGCGAGGCTGCCGGCGTTGGTGACGTCGTCGTGGGTGCCCCAGAAGAGGACGTTGGTAGGGAACAAAGGGAACTCGAGCGACGCGCCGGAAGGCTCCTCCCGCGGCAGCGCGTCGAGGTCGCCGCCGACGGGGGCGCGGCAGAGCGGGCAGGTGTCGTGGGAGTGGAACCACATGTCGATGCACTCCACGTGGAATCCGTGCCCGCACTTGGGCAGCGTCCGCACTTTCTCGCCGTCGGCCACCTCCGACAGGCACACCGCGCACTCGAGCCCCTCCTTCTCCTTGGCTCCGGCGCCGGCGGGGGAGCCGACTCCGGCTCCGGCGCCGGTGGCGGCGTAGACGGTGACGGGGAGGGAGCGGAGGACGGATGCGGGAAGGCCGCGCTGCGGGAGTGGTGACGCGGCGACGAAGAGGAACCGCGACGACGGCGAGGTCGGCGCTAGCAGCGGGTTCGCGCCCAGGTAGCGCTTGGCGTAGAGGTAGAGGAGGAAGACGAAGACGACGACCATGAAGAGGAAGATGACCGCGGCGAGGAGCACCCCGTTGCTGATTGCCAACTGCTGCTGCCCCCCCGAGCTGCCGCCCGAGCCAGCGAACATCCCGTCGCTGCCGCTGCCGCTGGGAAACATCGGCGGCGTTGTTGGCGCCGATGCTGGTAACGACGAAGAGGCCGTGGACGTCCTCGGCATCATGGCTGCGCCGCTGGCTTCAAGGAACGACGACGAGCTTCTCGCGGTGCCGGTGCCTTGTTTCGATCTTGGCTGGCTGGCTGACGCCGCTGATGAGAGGAGACGACGACGACGACGACTGGACACGAGAGAGAAGAGAGAGAGGAGCGAGCGGCGAGCTGGAAGTAACGGTGGCACTCTCTCGGGTATTTGAAGGTGAGCGGCGTGGTGAGTGAGGCCACGGCGGCTGGGCGTCGTGGCAGTGGTGGGATCCTCTGCGGGCGGAGCATGCGGCGACTGGGCCACGGCATGGCCTACCCACCTGCCTACCTCGCGCATAGGATCCGGGGATGCGTGGCGGGACTTTGTCAACTAGTGGTTGGGGGTCCGCGGAACGAGACAACGCCCCGGTCGCGGGTCACCCCGGTCTGTTTTGACTGCTCTCCCACCCCCTTCTGGCTTCGGCTTCTGCTGTGCTGGGCGTTCGGGCTCAGCTGCCCGAACCGAACCGCGGCGGCCTCGCAGAAGCATCCACCTGCACAAAGAAACCGGAGTGACGCGCATCAGCACTGGGCGTCGGAGATTTTCGGCACTGGGCATTATAGATTAATTAGGTTTAATAATTTTGTCTCGTGAACTAGTCATGAATTATGCAGTTAGTTTTTTAATTAACTTATGTTTAGTTCTTATAATTAGTATTCGAACACCCGATGTAACACCTCCTAAATTTTTTAGTTGTTGCATGATATGCCATGTTTTATCATAGTATATTAGTATTTATGACTCTAAATTAGTTATTACAAAAACACATTTCGTAATTAATCTAATTATGTTTATTTGATATAAAAATTATTTATAATTTTAATCTATGATTGATCAAATTTGATATTTTAAAAATAATAATGTTTCAGAATTGTATTTTTTTTAAAATGAAGGTACTACTCCAGACGCGAGTGAATACAGATCAACGAGAAAAACAGCTTACATTTACTTAATGTTTCATACGGTCAATGCTCGTATACTAGTAAATTGTTTGACTCGTGTCTGAAGTTTGACGCATTTTACTTGGAGGACAATCGTAGCAAGCAAATCTTTATTCTACAACGGCTCCGCTTCGGTGATTACTTTCTTCTATGAACTTTATTTGAGTAAATAAAATACAACACAAAAGCATATTAGAGGGTTCTCATCTTCTAAATTTTAGTGGACTAAACTTCAGTCACTTTAGAAACTAAAAGTTACTCGATCACACCTATGAAAGCACCCACTCACATCCTACTCTTATAAACACATCTAAAAGACTAAAGTCAGCAAACCTGAGATAAATCTTGTTGTCAACAAACATATTACATATCATTTAAAAAATAATGTTATTTATTTACGTATTATGGACAAACGTGTTCTAATATGAAGAAACTAATCAGCCCTGCATAAGTTTATGATTAACAGTTGGCATATTAATCGACATCATCACATCATGTACTGCAGGTAAAACAACTCCACTGCTCGCGGTCGCGGAATGATCCACGCTGCCTCACGGAGTCACGGAAGCATACGGCCCTTTTCGGCGTGGTCGCTGGCGTTTTCGTCAAACAAGGCAGACAGTGCTGTCAACCGTGACGAACGGGGCTGGTGCCTGGTGGTGGTGGGGAAAGTCGATCGATCCGTGCGTGTGTTCAGATGCTTGGGTGGGCACAAGGAAACGCGTGTCTTGCCTAGACCATCCAAGTCTTCGTGCACGGCCAATCACGGCTTCCCCGCGTCGTGCTGGCGCGCGCTCGTGCCGGGAAATTGTTGTGTCTTGCCCCCGTACTACGGTGAATGTCTGGATGATCACACGCTGGAAATTGGTGCTCCAGCCTCCAGGTCATCTCACCTCTCACCTGTGATGAGCACTAAACCTGGGAATTCTTTTGACCCGTAGTACTACCTCGCTTGTGTGTTGTCCAAACAGAGAGACGACGCGTCATGTGCGTGGCCGTCTGGGAGTCAGAACCTGAAACATATAAGTCAGGGCTGTTTGGTTGTCTGACTTATTTTTAGTCCCTTGTCACATTGTATGTTTGGTACTAATTAAATAAATTAAATATAATTTATATTATAAAACTAATTACAACGTCATGTAGTACTTCACGAGACTAATCTATTAAGCCTAATTAATCTATCATTAATATATGTTTACTGTATCACCATATTGTCAAATCATAGATTATTTTATATCAATAGATTTGTTTTGTAAAATAGTCTTCGGCTGACAAATTAGTAGTTTTATAAATAGTCTATATTTAATACTCCTAATTAGTATATAGATATCCGATGTGACAGAGACTCCGAAACCATACACCCCCAGTGACAGTGGCAAAATTTCCGCGGCACCGGCCCCGCACTGTAGCGCGAACGCACACAGTGAACAGTGACAAATCTACCACTACTGCACCTATTTACAGTCACAAATCTACTGGACCTGGAGGACGAGGCTATCGTCGGCCCGGCCGGCGAGGTTCAACTGTTGCGCGCGAAGGCCTGGTAGTAGGTGGATGGGGGCGGCGGACGCGATCCTCCAAACGACCCGGTCTGCTGGCAGTAGCAGTAGCAGTACCGACGTGTCACTGACGCACTGACCGCGGTGATGGAGCGGATGCGGACAGGTCCTCGGGATCGGGATTTGCCGGGCGAGTGACGGGCAGACGGGACACAAAAAGCGCAGGGAAAAGGCCCCGAAGCGTCGTGGGAGTGCGCGGTGCGCGGGAGCGGCGGACCGGCCGCGGGAGACGCGGAGCGAGCCGCGGCGGCGCGGGGGGCACGCCGTACGCACGCACACGGCGCACGGCCACCGCGGAATGCCGGGTGGGCTTTTGCGCGGCATCTCGGGCACAAAGGCCAAGGCCACCCCATCCACTGCGTTCGGTGCTTCGGTTGGTTCGTGGCGCTGTGCCAGACCTCATCGCAGCACAGCGAATGCACGGGGCGTCGGTCCACGGTCCTCCGGGACCCCCGGCGCCGTAGGGAAAGCACCGGAGCAAGCCGCGGATCGCGACGACACGACGCGGCCGATGATGACGCCAACGTCAGCGTCACCGCGCTTTCGAGCGGCCAGATGGGGTCAGTCAGTCGGGCGGCAGGCACACTGTCACCTCACCTGCCGGGCCGCCCGGTCAACCGCGGGATGGGTTCTGAAATGTCCTGTCGGATCCTATGGACCAAAGGCTCCGTTTGTTCAGCTTGCCGGGTTTCAGCTTCCAGGACCTTTTAAAAGCCAAAAGCTACCACGAGCTAAAATCTTAAAAGCTGACTTTGAGGAGTTTTTGGCTTTTTAGCTTGAAAAAAAGTTATTTTTGTTCTTTCAAAAGGTCTCAAAGCCGAGGTCTAAAAGATCATAGGATGATGAAACAAACATGCCTAAACTTTTAAAAAACCGTGGAAGTCTTGAAGCTCTAAACATGTGATCTGCTACCTAAAGTTTAATTATTATTTTTTTCAAAAAAAAAATGGTTCATCAGATCTCACAAGTGAATTAAATTCATGTAAGTTTAGCCTTTAATTTTAGACAACTAGGCTTGTATTTGTAGCTCACAGGATCCAAATATCACATAATTTTTATTTTTCAATATAGCCCTCTTCTAAGATAAATATTGTCAATGGTAAATATCTTGATGTCATATGCTTTGGTCCCATCCCTTCACCGAGGGGCAAGGGCTATGCCGCCTACCTGAGCACTAACAAGAGCGACACCAAGGTCTATAACTTAAAGGTCCATATGCCGCGCCGTGGCCCCTCTTGGATCTAGAAAATGGACTGTTTTTCAGTTGAGCTTCTACTAGAGCAACATAACCTTCTCCCCTCCTCCCATCCAATTCTATCCATAAATTTGAAGGATTTTATGTGTGGTATCTTGTTGGAATCTTAGGATGAGGTCTAGGATAAAATAATTTGAGTTTGTTGTGTTAGTTCTTAAAATTTTCACAATAGATTTGTATATTGATGTAGCTAGGTGGTAGTTTAAGATGCGAATATGTATAAATGAATATCGGTGATAATGTGAGTTGTTGCCAGTTGAATATCAAATTTGTCTTATAAAATGATTAGTAATGAATTTTGGGTGTTGTTATGGATAGGTTTGTTGAATTATGTGTTTCTCAAACTCTTTACGTTGATAAGCTTGATGTCGGTTACTCCCAAAGGGCTACGCCCGTTATTAACTATCCAGCACACGTAAAGCAATCAAGGCATCATGAATCAACCATGCGGGTTTTACTCCACATGCCAAGTGAAGCTCATATGAACCCTTCATTTAGAGGATCGAACCATGCAAATTCTTTTAGGCCTTGTTTGGATGCACATGTATCTCAATCAAACCACATGTGTTGGAGTGTATTTGAACTAATTTCCACTCAAATACACTTCAATCCATATGGTTTGAAATAGATACATGCGCATTCAAACAAGGCCTTAGTACATAGATGGACCATAAATGGTTGCCCCTAGGATTGAGGCTCTTCGTTCACATATATGATGAGGATAAGATTTGATTGAATTGGTGCCTCTTCTACTAAACCAGTGGATGTCGTGTAACAAAACCCTTTGCTATGCCATTGTAAAGTTAACGCAAAACTACAGAGGCCAAACCTCGGTGTTGACTTTATTTCGGTTTTATATATGGTGCCCCGCGAGGTCACATGTAAGTCGCCCGAGCTTGATGTGGCAGAGTTCGTGACTCGGTTAAAGGGCTGGCCAGGCCATAGTTTACGAAATCCAAACGATGCACATGCTATTTCCGAAATCCACATATTGTCAGCTGATTTCTAAAAGGTGGCATGTAAGATGCAACACAGGCACACAGCACAAGCAAAACAAAAACAATCATGAAGGCCCGACCTCACTACCAAAATCTTAAACTTCTCCTAGTGAGGTGGCTTTCTCCTAGTGTTTTAGTAGTTAAAAATTTAGTACAAACTTTCCCTACTAAATGTCTTCTAGTGAAATTCCCATGTGCTATAATTAGTGGTAGTATTTTAGTACTACTTAAAACATTAGGAGAAGTCCATCATTTTAGTAGTGCCCGATCTACGCACAAAATAAATAAAAGAAAAACAGCAAGATAACACGAGCGATCACACCACAATGAGGTTGGCGTTCACTTGAAACACACCACACGTGCACGCAACCTAACAATCAAAACAAATAGCGGCAACTAACAATGCAGGCATGCCGCATGCGCACTCCAGCTAATCACACAGACACACACAATTGTAGACCCACGCCAGAGGCCCAAGAGCAGTGTTAGTAGCCTCCAGCCTCCTTCTACGCCTTCCTTTCGTTGGCCGGGCCTCTCTTCTCAGTAACTACAATAAGGCCCGTGTTCTATTTTGACACCAACAATGGTAGGCCCACGCCTGAGGCCCAAGGGCGGCGTCAGAATATACGTTGGTTTGGACTTCGGAGCTGTATACGTGTACCACTTATTTTTTTAATGAAAGAAGTACACTCTCCGCCGTGTCCAGGTTCATAGCTAGAATTGCGAATTTTTTGAGACGGAGGGAGTATGTACTACTATATATTAGTTGGGTACATTATTATGCTACAAGCACTCTAAAACACACTAGGTATATCTAGAAACTGATAATCTAAATTGTACCCACGCTTTATATAGACACTTACAAAAGACATGAAAATAGATACTCAATGAACAACGGTCAACATTTTTGCAAGTGAAGCTGTGAGTCTTCTTCTTTCTTGTTCAACTGGTACATAAGCTGACTGATTGAATATTGTTTTGTGGGAGAGAAGACTGATTCCAGCTGATTAAATAATGTCCTGTGAGAGAGAATAATCTATAGTTCAAGCGAACGGAGCCACTTTGTCTTCTTGTCTTCTTTCTATTATTATCGAAGAATAAGAAAGACTAATTTGAAATTGATTCTCTCTACTCCTTTATCCAAGGAAAAAAATAGCCCGTTATTTTTGTCGCTATAGCCTGAAATAGCTTGAAAAAAAATTGTGCCGCTATTTGCGTTCATGCATAATTTTACCGCTATTTTACCGCTAAAGTCCGCTAATTACGGTTTATAAAACGCTAAACATCTTAGCCTTAACTCGCTATTTAAAACATGGCCTTTATCATAGCTAGATCTTACATGTGTTGTACTCCCTCTATCTCTAAATATTTTTTATTTTAACTTCTTAAGAAATAATTTTAACTAAATAAATTTATTTAGAAATATAAATATTTGTTAATATTTTCTATAAATTAAGTTAAATTATGACTCACACCTCAATTGTGATATTTATTTATCTATTACTCAGCCTTTTTAATGTGGTCTGCATCTACTCCCACATTGCGCTCTGTATCTACCTAGTACGGTAGATTGTCAGATCTCGTGAATGGTTTAATACGTTGTACAGTACAGTTCAGTAGTGTCTTGCAAGCCAGTACTGTGTGCCCACTCCTCTCCATCATGATTCACCCAGTACTGTTTATTTGCAATACCTTGTGCCTGTATCTGGATCATTCATTCATCAACCAAACGAGAGAAAAAAAAACAACAAAAAATAGCAGGAGCGACTAGAGAGCAACTACACAACAATGAGCTAAAAGGTCTCGGTGTGTTCACCGACGAAACACAACTACACCCCCACACACAACCCAACGACCAACGTACGTGTAACCATCAAACCAGCAGCAGCAGTCAACAAATGGACCGGAGCACGCACGCACTCCAGCTAACCATGCATGCATGCACGTACACACACCACCTCTACTAGCTACGCCTTCCCCTCGTTGGCCTTCCTGAAGGCGGCCGCCTGCGCCGCGGCCGCGCCATCGGACCCGCCGGCCGCCGCCGCGGCGAACGCGTCGCGGACCTGCTCCGTGGTGTAGGGGAAGCCGGCGCGGGTCATGGAGTTGAGCAGCGCGGCGGCGCCCTCGCGCAGCAGCGCGCCCGTGCCGTCGGACCGCGTGTTGGCCAGCGCGTCCTGGATGCTGGTCACGTCCGACCCACCCACGCTGCCCGCCGCGCCGAAGAAGTTGCCCATCGAAGACGACGACGACGACGTGCTCGGGAACCGCCCGCCTATCGCCGACCAGATCTCCATCGGGTGTGACCTCCAGTAGCTGGTAGTACATACGTGGACGACGATGCGTGCATGGAGAGCAGAGCACACAAGAACAACTTTTTGGTCAGTGACTGCATGCGGCACGTCTTGCATGCATGTGCTGACGACCGAAATAAACTTGGAAAAAGTGCGTGCGTGCATGTATGGCGTGCATGTATGGCTGCTTACTCGCAGGAGGCCGGGAGGGAGCCGAAGCTGTGAGGGTCAATGGAGACGAACGGCGTCGGCGACGAGGTCCCGATACCACCGCCGTGCGAGGGTGACTCGCCGCCGTACGCGGGCGTCGGGGAGCTCCCGTAGGCGCCACCGCCACCACCATGAGCAGGCGTGGGAGACCCGCCACCGTAGGCGCCACCGCCACCGCCGGGGGTGGACGGAGACCCACCGTACGCGCCGCCGCCACCGCCAGTGGACGGTGCCGTGGGAGAGGACCCGTAGCCGCCGCCGTGGGACGGGGATCCGCCTGTGGACGGCGACGTCGGAGAGGAGCCGTAGCCGCCGTGGGACGGGGAAGGCACCGTCGTCCCGCTTCCTCCGCCGTGCGACGGTGTTGGCACGTACCCGCCACCGCCGCCGTGGGACGGCGTCGTCCCGGTGGACCCTCCGCCGTGCGACGGCGTCACGGGCGTGATGCCGCCGTGCCCGCCGCTGATCCCCGGGAATGAGCGCGGGTCCAGCCCCGGCACGCAGTCTGGCTTCTTCACGTCGTCGCCTGCGTGTGCGCGGCGGCGGCGACGCAACCACAGAGGTCAATGCAAGTTCGCCGACCACGGTCAAGAAGAAGAAGATGTACTATACCTTGGCTCGCCTTCTCGGCGGGGCTGGCCCTGGACTCGACCACGGCCACGAAGGGCTGAGCGGCCAACGCGGCGAGCACGAAGCTCGCGAGGAGAGCTCTCGCTGCCATTCGCGCTTCCATAGCACGCAGCTGCTGTGGACTGTGGAGTGTGGTGTGGAGTGGAGTGGAGTGGAGTGGAGTGGGGAGTGCCGGAGTGGTGTGCTTGGAGCGGAAGAGCGAGATGGTGCGTGAGATAAATAGCGGGAGCAGAAGCTAGCAGACTGGAGGCACGGAGAATTGAAGGCGAGCGCCGTGAATTCATGGGTGTCGCAGATGACGCAGTAGGGTGGTTGGCGGGGGAATTCAATGCGCGCATCAACGCGTGTATGAATCCGAGGGTCCGATCCGTGTAGGAATATAGGGCGTGAATAGGCCAAGCGTGAACTGCTGGAGTGCTGGAGCAGGTTGGTGCATGGGCTCTGCGCTGTTCAAGCCCATCTCCTCTTGTGTCACACTGTCTCAGGCCCCGTTTAGTTCCCACCCAAAATCCAAAATTTTTCAAGATTCCTCGTCACATCGAATCTTGCGGCACATGCATGGAGTACTAAACGTAGACGAAAAAAAAAACTAATTACACAGTTGATCGAGAAATTGCGAGACGAAACTTTCGAACCTAATTAGTCCATAATTGGACAATTTTTACCAAATAACAACGAAAGTGCTACAGTAGCCAAAAGCTAAAAATTTTCGCATCTAAACGCGCCCTCAGTCTCGTCTCTTTCCCTACAGTGAAATTCACTCCCCTCCCGTGCCGATCGAGCCTCTGTTTTTTTTTTCTTGTTAACGTGGATGTGCTCCTGTTGCGAGCCGCCAAAAAACAGCGGGCACATCGCTTGGCTACTTGTGTTGCTTTGAGAAAGAAATAAGTACTCTCAGTTCCAAATTATAAGTTGTTTTGATCGATTTAATTATATTACTAGATATTTTGATACGTAGATAAACATACGTTATATTTAATACATAGCAAATTTAATATAAAAGTAAGTCAAAATAACTTATAATTTAGAATCAAAAAAGTAGGTAACACTGGGTTGTCTAGAATGCATACCGTACATGTTTTCTTACCCCTTCCAACCAAACATTCTGGTACCATTAGCTTATAATACACAAACTTTAATAAAACAATAAAATATAAAAATATAGTCTCTCTTGATCACACAAAAACTTTACAATTTCAAGATAGAAAATGTCCAATACAATGTGTCTTAGCGATTTCCTTGGAGATTGAAAGGTTTACATAAAAGCCCAGACTCTTTTTAGTATACTAAAGCTAGGCTATTATATTGGACATTGATGAACCCAAATTATCGGTGCTACCGTGCTAGTAAGGAGGCATAAAAGCTGCACCCCGTGAAAATCTCTCTGTACGCCTCCTTAGTCGACGAAGAAGTTTACCGTTGGAAAGACGCTTCATGATAAAGTACTCATCTCGTTTGGCTGACGGGATATGAGCTATGCTTTGCGCCTTTATTCTCCTGCTTCACTTTGGGGAGCAATGACGGTGCAATGACCATCTTGACTCTAGGAATCTCTAGAAGAGCTGGTTGGCTCACATTGTGATTCGCTCGGTGAAGCAATTGAGACGTATGTCGGTCGATATCGTCTGAGGTGAAGGGGTGCGATTAACATCTCTTGTCGCAGTCAGTAGCGTGACGTCTGCCTCGATGCTAATCAGTTCTGGGGTCACATGTCGGCTAGGGGTGCCTGTGTCTACGCCTAGGGTCCTTGAGCACACCTCGACGAGAGCGATAGCCATGGCCACGATGTCTGGATATCGCTCCCGTGTTGGTGTCACGTGTGGCAACGCCTGCACAGGAGACAAGAGAGGTGAATCCATCATCCAATAATGAGCCTCCACCACCAAGGGAGGTGCACCAATGATGCACCGGCTTCCTAGTAAGCGGTTTCCATTGCAAGAGGGCACCCAGGCGTTGGTGCTCCAACTGGCTAGCAAACGGCAAGCTCCTGCAGCATTAGGTCAATCCACACAGAATCCCCGCAGTCGCGCCCCGCTTCAAACAATAGCAGGTCTGAGTAGTGAGAAACAACGGAGGTGGCGTCGTTGACGTTGTGGGGGTAGATGCACCCATGGTGACCATTGCTTGTTTACCCCGTCTTCATCAGCCTCGTCGCCGGATTCCGCCAGCTCTCGCCACGGCACCCTACACGGCACCATCCGTGCTTGGCATACCATTGCTAGGCGCGTGCTAAGAGGATGGTGGGAACTACATATTGCAATAGAGAAGAGAGACTTTACAATAATAAACATGAAAAAAAACACCCTTATGAAGGATGCAATAACAAAACCATGGTCATAAGAAACACACTGCCTTCAAAGCATCTGCTGTCAAACGCCACTCTGCATGCCAATAAGCAATGCAAACTAGGAGATGGGGAGGAGGGGTAGTTGTTCCACAATGATGTCTCTAGGAAGGAAAACAACATCTACAAATGTTGTCATGGCTACCAACCAGAAAACCAATGTTTTTCAACTACACTCGTAGAGGGTAAGGATGCCTCACAAAAATGCCTTTTCAATGAGGGGTGTGCCACTTAAGGCAGTGGCGAATCTAGCTCGAGAATTCACCTAGGGCGAACTTATATACTCTAAAATTTTTGTTATCAACCACAACTAGGTTCTGTTTAGATCCCCTTCAAAATTTCAAAATTTCAGTAAAATCAAATCTTTAGACGCATGCATGGAGCGTAAAAAATATAACTAATTACACAGTTTATCTGTAATTTGCGAGCCGAATCTTTCAAACTTAGTTATTTCATAATTGGACAATAATTACCAAATACAAACGAAACGCTACAATGCTAACTTTACTGGATCTAAACAAGACCTTAGCATATTTTAGACAAAAATTATTGAACGAGCAACAAAAATCAAGATGTTATATTTTTATTAATAGAAATATCAATAATAAATATTTCAATAAACAAATGAAGTCGCCTATCATTTTTATAGCAAATCAATTAGAAAGGGCCAGACGCGGCCTACCTGGCGATGCGTCAGTCCTATCGAGCTGCCATCTTATAAATGTTTCAATAAACAAATCAATTAGAACTGGCCTCCTACGGCCTGTTGCCTTGCTCAGAGTCTCAGACGATGGGTCTGGCGCCTGTGCTGGTCCATTCGAGTGACTGCAGCGGTTCATGACTTCTCTGCCGGCCGCCTGTGCTATCTGCCTAGTAAAAAAACAGCGTCGTGCCGCCGAGTGCCTTCGGCTTCTCCCCTTCCGCTCAGAACTCCGGCAGTCTACAGGGTGGGGATGCGGTGGCTGGACAAGGGGACCTAGGGCAGCCGTCCTAGCTCGCCCCAATGGTGGCTCCGCCACTGACTGAAGGTGTCACCATTGTTGGGCAAAGCCAAGGGAAGACATTTGCTGGACGACAATATCCACACCCAAGTGCAAACCAGACGCGTCGTAGATGGCCATAGCAAACCAACACTAGTAGGAGATTGTTGGGCACTGATGAGGTCATGACATGTGTGACCTGCCGCCACACCCCACCCCACAAGGGTCACTCCGGTTCAACGTGACATATCGTACTGCTACGGGAAACCACGTCTTATTCTCGCACCATACAAAGAGTGCTACTAATGGTTGTTGGACATCGTCACCACTCACTACTAAAATAGTAGAATTGTCTTAGTGTTTTAAGTAGTAATAAAACACTACCATTATTTATAGTAATAATTGAGAATTTTACAAGGAGATATTTTGTATGAAAATTTTATACTAAATTTTAAATATTAAAATATTAGGAGAATCTCACCTCACTAGAAGAAATCAAATGTTTTAATTATGGGGTCGTGCTTGTAGAGAAGCCATGAGGCCAGCAATATCGTTCAAATACCCCGAGGCTGAAAATAGAAATACGGACTACACGAAGGTGAACTTTCAGGAGCTAATCATCACAAAAAGGCAGCCTTCCAAAAATCATTGATCTTTAGCAAATCTGTGGAAGTCTTTAAGCAGGTTGACTGGGTTGTCGTCATTGCCATTCCACGCATGGATCTGTAACTCCACGCACAAGACATAGATGCGGCAATGAACGAAAGGGGTGTTTAGTTTCTTGTCCCCTGCAACAGTGCGGCTGAAGTGGGTCCGGGGGGGCGGGGGGCCATTTCTTCTCTCTCGCGAGCTGGTCAGCCCGGCCAGCTGTTTTGAACAATAGCTATGGATGCGTGGTAACAGTACTGTGGATGGGAGGGGTCCGGTCCGGTTCATGCTACAAGCTTCTTTTGCGGTGTGTGAGAGAAGGCATGTATGGATTTTTAGTGAAAATTTAGATACAAGTTTAATAATTGTACATGTGCCATTTAATTTATAATTACTAAAGAGCTCCTCTTTACGTACTTGTTGGAGCAAAATACATGGACGGTCCTTAAAGTTGGTAAGAGATGTCATCTAGATCCTCTATTTTTAAAATGTTAATGCTTGGTCCATGAACTTAGCTTCGGATGCCAATCAGATCTAAATAGATCCAAACGAGCTTAGATGAAGACAAACTTTACATTAAAATTGTAGCTCTCGACACGATGTACGACTTTGTAGTTGAAAAGTTTTTGAATTTAAATTGTTCAGGGTACCAAAATACTATTGTAAGTACGCAAAATTTAAAATTATTCAACAATTCAGATGTTGGCATTATCTATATAAAAGTTATAGTTATCAATACAATCTACAAAATTGTATTTAAATCTTTTTTTATTTGAAGTTGTTTAGTGTCCCAAATATGTGTAAGTTTATAAATTTTGAAATAAAAAACATAGTTAATTGAGATACTAAACGAGTTCAAATTAAAAACTTTTCAACTATAAAAGTTATATATTGTTTTTATAAATATAACTTTCATATAGACCATGTCAACATGCGAGATTTGTTGATAATTTTAAATTTTAAATTTCAAACTTTGTAAACTTACAATAGTATTTTGGGACCCTAAATAGTTTTAATTAAAAAAACTTTTTAATTACAAAGTTGTAGATCGTGTTGAGGGCTATAATTTTGATGTAGAGTTTATCTTCATTCGAGCTCGTTTGGATCCATTTGGACATGAATAACACCTGAAGTCAAGTTCATAAATTAAGAATTGACATTTTGAAAATAGAGAGACCTAAATTACATCTAATGCTAACTTCGAGGACCGTTCATATATTTTGCTCTACTTATTGTGAAGCCTCATGCATGTATAAACTGCAGCACCTCAGTGATTAGAAACCACAAAATAGAGAGGTTTAATATATGATCATGTACGTTTATCAATACTACTTCAACATAGTTTTTCAACGAACTAATAATGTTTTTTTTATAACAAATCAATATAAGCATTCAACATAAGCCCTTGTTTAGATCCAAATTTTTTTGGTGACACTGTATCACTTTCGTTTGTATGTGGTAATTATTGTCCAATCATAGAGTAACTAGACTCAAAAGATTCGTCTCGTAAATTATAGATGAACTGTGTAATTAGTTATATTTTTTTATTTATATTTAATACTAAAATTTGGAATTTTGAAGGAATCTAGTTAAATTACAATAAAAGAACATAGACAGGGCCAGCTGTGTTGATCTTACACCCCCGCACATGCTTCCGCGCTGCACCGCACAGTCCTTTTACTGCGTTCCGTCGGCCACGAATGCATGCACACAGACACAGCACATGCACAAGATGGCAGGAGGATTGTGAGGGTTTTTTTTTTTTGAAGAAGAAGACAGGCGGTACGTACAGTAGTTTGCAAGGGAGGTGCTGCGTCCTTCATCCTTGCTGCTTCACTGCTTGACCTTGACGTGCCAATGCCATTGCGAATTTTACTACTGGCACACCGTGTACTACTCGACGTGCGTAGATGGACGGTCGCGTGCGTACACACGTCAGTGGGCCGACGACCTGCGCAGTGCGCTGCACCTCATCAGAAACCAAATCGTCAACAGTTGCGCGGGCATGATGCACTCGCGAGGAGAGGAGCCTCGGACACGGCAGCGAGAGCCAGCCGAGAGGGCACTCTCTGGCTCGCCAGCTTGGCCGGCGTCAGACCGTCAGTACAGTACAGTACAGTACAGCGAGGTCCATCCACCGTCCACCGCCACAACAAGTCACACCGTACGTGGAGTAACCACTGCTCCTCCTCCGTCCATTCATTTACCTCGGCCCTCCGTGGCTCTTGCGTGCAACGGTGCAAGCTGCTTAGCTTTGATCGGCTGTTCTGCGCATCCTTCGCATGCATAGCTAGCTGGAACCAGAAAGAGTGCATTGCAATGGTAGCTGATCTATATTACGTTGTTCGGCTCAGCTCGTGGAAAAATCGGTTGATTGTTACTAATTTAATATGATATTATTATATCGGTAACAATAAGCTAAAATAAGACTGGAAAGTTGGCTAAGAGCAAGCTAATGCGTCGATTCAATATTGTTCACAGGTGATCAGTGTGATTCCATTACTAATTAAGCTTAATTAAAAAAGCCCCAGAAACAGGGCTACCTTCGCTGGGTTGCTTTCTTGGTGTTTAAAATTACGATTACCAACAAAAGACCTTGTACAGTAGTAAAGTGCGGTAGCAGTAGATCCCAGGGGGCATGAATGCGTTTGCATTGATCGAGTTGGCTTTTTGAGAGACAGAGCCAACAGTTGAAGCCTTTTCGAGTTGAATGCCCGTCCTGACTGTCGTCGCAACAGCAGCGGCCGTAAATGGCACCCTGCTCTGCTCCTTGCCAGCTGTGAAGCTAGGTCCAAAATAATAATGGTAATAAAATTGGTTGGACTGTTTTCTTTCAGATATGCAACGAATTCGGATCAGCATTGCGAATGGATGAGAATGGTGCATTGGGGATAGTACATGCATCTACTACATACATTTCCAAATCATTGTAGTCAATGCTTGCAGTGACAAATTTATTATTAATAGCACGATATGGCGCGCTCCGCTGCGCCGGTTTATTTGACACGCTCAAGAATCACAGTCCGAGAGAAATGCAAGTGCTGTATTTCACAGTGAGGGTGTGTTTAGATCCCCCAACTTTCCATCACATCCTCATCACATCGAATTTCTATTCCTTATCACATCAAAATACCGACATCGAATTTCTATTCCTTATCACATCAAAATACCGGCACATATATAAAGTACTAAATATAGATAAAATAAAAAACTAATTATACAATTTTGTTGTACTTTGCGAGACGAACATTTTAAACCTAATTAATCAATGTTTGGACAATTATTACCAAATACAAATAAAATTACTACAGCACGACGTGACAAGTGCTACAAGATTTTTTTCACCCCATTGTCAGGATCTAAACACAGCCTGAGAGATAGAAAACATGTCCGCTATTGGTGGGGATGCAAGATGATATGTTGTCACTCTGTGTTACAATAGATGCTACGTTGTAAATCTTAGAAATATTAATATGTAACAAAATTATTGAGAACCATAACTTATTGGGAAGTACCTGCGCACTGCTGTCAACATATTATGGAAATAATAATAAGTACAAAACTCTCATACTGTCATGCATATATATAATTATATGGTACGTTTTTTTTTCTGTCAACTGAAAATGCAGTTGCATTCACAGAAATGCAGAGTAACATGTTATTGCAGATGATCAAAGCAGCACTGGAGCATCAGAGCAACCAAGTACTATTGATGTGGTTAATGTAACTTGCAGTCCAAATATTGTCCAAGCTCGACGACCTGTGGTATCAAACCAAAAATATTTCTCAAAGATTAGTATAACCCAAGTGTGCATATCACAGTTCAAATCGACATAGAGGTAAAATTATATCTAAATCAAGTTGATGGAAAGAGTACCTGAGTAACCAGTTGGTATATTGGGCAGAAGCCAAATGTATAGTATGCATTAGTTTCAGAAGTTATGCAAGATAAGCCATTAGCCTATTAAATCCACTAAAAAGGTTCTTTCTTTCCAATGTTAGGTCGAACTTTAGTAAAAAAAAATCCATTGGTATTAAACCTAAAAAAAATTGTATAGATTACATTTATATATGAATCCTTTGAGGGGAAATGCTAAGCAAGCAAATAAGAAAACAATAGAAAAGAAAAAAAGGATCAACAAACCCTTTTTTTTTGCCTTAAAGAACACCGTACAAACAACCCGAGTTAGATCAGTAATCTGCATAGAGGAAGAGAAAAATTAAGGTGCTACCTGACCATACCATCATACATATTAATAAAATCAGGTACATGTTATCATAGTGAAAGAATGCATGCATCACAAGAGGGTTGGAAGTAACCCTCCACAAGATACTAAACAGATTAATTTTAAAGAACACAATTCATTGATTATAGCTTCTCGTTTATGAAATGTTCCCAAGCTATCCATTCTTGTATTTATATAACACAAGACAAATAATAAGAGTTAAATGGAAATTAATTTATTGGATGATGCTTCCCTACAATTGAACTACACATTAACTTCTTAGGAAAGCATGGCACAGAAAAAGGTGCACAACCTGGTCTAGGAAGCATGTACAATACATTATTGAACTGGGATATAGGAACAGAAAAAAAAAGTTTCTTAAGGAAACAATATTGCAACTTTTGTATAGGAACAGAAAAACAGAGAACTAACGAAATCAATGTATCATTTTTATTTTGCTTACCATCTAATTAAGTCCTAACTAAGAAATGAAAAGGCTAATTAGAGAATTCACAAGTAAAGAAACCATCCAATCACTAAATTAACAATTTGAAATTATTTACTTACTTTAGCCAACTCTGAATGTGAAATAGGACCGTACATTTTTTTACACTCTGATCATGGGCCTATATAAATAATGTATTTCTAAACATGAGGTTTCTATAACTCATAAAGTGGCATAGTGTCTAGGTTGATCTGTAGACTGTAGGCAATGCAAAAAGAAATAATTAGAGTGGCTAAGACGGTAAGACCCATATTGATGAGATTAGTACACACATCAAACTGACTGAGATTTGGCTAGTTGCACACTCACCATGTGTTAGAATATAGAAGCGGACCCATGGATGGATTGATAATATTTGATGTTCTTTAAAAAATATGGTACCTAACAAAACAATGCACCTACCAGTCAGGCTGAGCCTTATAATCAATGCAAGCAATAGGAAGAAACTTCGCAAGATTTTGAGCTTACCTTCATCGAGGAGAGGGCAAGGTGCCATTCGTAAGATTACCGTGCATATAACGTGCATCTCTTATAGTTTTCCCTCACTGAAAATTCTCACACAGTTCGTTGGTGCTAACTAATTCAAGTCAACAGATGCAACATGTGTTTCCTCAGGTAAATGAGTACCTTATTAGGGCAGCATCATGAATAAAATGTACCTTTCGAAAATAGTAGCGAACACGAGGAGATAGACAATATATCATATATGGCCTTATTAACGTTGCAATGAGTATCCAAGAGGAGTAGATATAGATAGTAAATAGAATCAAAGAGGAAGAGGAATACATCTGAAAAAATATTTCTTATAGAATTATGTTAGGCACAATTCATCCAAAACCGGTGCACTTCTTTCACTATTGCAAATGAATTTTACATTATACGTAATACAATAGCATAATATGCAGAAGAAATAACCTGTGCTCTGGATTGGCAGTGCCTGATAGGATCCATTTTTCCTGAATCAACGGACAGGGTATCTTGTGTATAAGTAAACATCAACAGACCACCATGGATTAGAGCGAGGACAAAAATTGATCAGGCACAGTAAGGTGAACAAACCTTGCAGAGTCTATAGAATCTGAATGTAAAGTATGAGCCAATCAAATATGATGATTAAAGAAATAAATTTATGATCAAAGTGTACAGATAGAAGGCCATTTCTGACAGTAGCACAGAAACTATTGTTTGAGGAAACTATTTTGGTTGAATTGCAGTAAATTGGATGGATTTGTACCTGATATGTGCCTTGGTTGACATATATAATTGGTTTAGCGCCCATGTCATCTGGTCCTTGCCCTAAAATGGTTGAGCCAATCAAATATGATGATTAAAGAAATAAATTTATGATCAAGGTGTACAGAAGGCCATTTCTGACAGTAGCACAGAAACTATTGTTTGAGGAAACTATTTTGGTTGAATTGCAGTAAATTGGATGGATTTGTACCTGATATGTGCCTTGGTTGACATATATAATTGGTTTAGCGCCCATGTCATCTGGTCCTTGCCCTAAAATGGTTGAGCCAATCAAATATGATGATTAAAGAAATAAATTTATGATCAAGGTGTACAGAAGGCCATTTCTGACAGTAGCACAGAAACTATTGTTTGAGGAAACTATTTTGGTTGAATTGCAGTAAATTTGATGGAATAAGAACTATAGCTAATTAGCATAAGCATGCAACAATAGCTAATTAGCATGAGCACGGAATAATATCTAATTAGCAAATGTTGCTACAAATTTGGGAACAAAAATATAGATATATGTACCAACCCATAGTTTACATACTTTTGAAGATACATATTTGATTGGAAAAGGGAAAAAAGGCTAAATCACAACATCAAAATATACAGGTTTTATGTAGCAAAGTATGTATTCCATAGATAGGCATGCAATTTGCTATATGTATGAAAGCATCTATGGAGGCAAGCACATATGGCATGAATTCTAATAAAGGAATATATGATTAAAAAAATGAAAGGTGGGATGGCACGAACCTATGAAGGTGGGGTCACCTAGAACATTTTTGTCTTCGCAACAACCATTTAGTCTGAACCTGAAATAGAACAGCACAACATTTTCTGCTTCAATGTGCAGGTAAGCAGTATTGTGCAAAATAAAGCAACACATTGGAACAATGTAATACTACATACCATCACGACAGACCAAATATAGCACAGGCAGGCGTGGGGGGCGCAACCACGGAAACACAAACAATGTAACCTGAGTTGCATGTAGGTCCAGATCAGACAACTCGAGTTGAAGGAAAATCCAGATCGAACAACTTGAGTTAAAGGTAGGTTTGGATCGGAGACCAGATAAAGATGGTGGAGGGACACGATCCTGAGGCGGCGAGGTAGTTTGAGGACGGCGGCGAGGTAGACATCCCATGGTTACCGGCAAAGACGGGGATGTCGTAGGCTTGCCTGCACCCCAAGCGCCGTCGCCATCCCTGCCTCTTCGTCCAGGTGCAGGCACACAGGCACCGGTGGGGCTAGTCCTGCATCTGCACACGACGCGGCGGTTGGTGGAGAGAAAGAAGGTGAGGACGTGATCTCATGGACACGCGTAGTTGCTGGCTGGGCGGTGTGGCCATGGAAGAGGCAAAGGCGAGGAAGAAAACTGCAGAAGCGGAGGCGGCGAGGTGCCTGGGTGCGAGTGCGATGGACTCGAGGCCTATTTTCTTTTTACTTTAGATAGACAGGTGTTAATGTACGCGGCAGAGATCCTTTGCATTTGCATGTACGGAGTAGTATATATCGTGAGACCAAAGGCTAGCTAGTCCTATCCTGGAACGTGACACGCCGTGCATTTACTCGCGGCATCCTTAACGTGACGCGTGCTAGACAGTTCGGAACAGTCGCTGATCTCGCTGGCCTTCAATTTATCGGCGGTTCGGTTGAAAGCTATCTTATATTATATATATATATATATGTGAAGGAAAAAAATTTGATTGCTCTTGTACGTACCACAACTCGCTCTTGCCAACCACGACAGCAATACAGCGCAGCCAGCAAAGAAGGAAACTGGGGAAAGAGGAAAAATAATGGGCCAGGCCCACTGTGTAAACAAGAGCCCATACAGCTGTCTGTCCTCGATCTTGTTAGATTATCCACGATGTAGGTAGGAAAAAAAACATCAATGCCAAAAGAAAGAAGAGAGCGCGCGTTTTGTTTTACACTTTGTCTCCTTCCTCAATATCAGTTGGTGACACTTTGTCTCCCAATCCAACCACAAACTACATATACCAAAATAAAACTTAATGAACCATCAGGATTCAACCTCCAAAAGATATGACCAACTCTGTAAATATGAGCATGCCATACCTTAGCGATTTGTTTCACAGCTGTGATATATTTGGCGTCATCAGTATTAGGACTGATGATTTTTGTGCATCTTGCAACCTTCATGCAAAATCATACAGTATTTGTTATACAATAGCACCGAGAAAGCATAAGAGCAAGGGACAATGCAAGTACTAATCTCCTGCGGTGCATTACAGTACAATAGAGTGAACAGGTGAAGGTCACGGGATTTACCTGCAATGGTTGCTCCTCTTGCATCATCTGCTTGTCTGACACAAGATCCCACTGGCTTGGTGGAGCCAGTCCAGCATCCGAGTCTTTGATAACTGAAATTCAAGAAATTTACAGATCAGATCAATTTAACGCACTGCACCAACGTGCAGCTGCACTGGGCTCCTACAATTTACAGAAAATTGGTAAAAACTACTCAGAACTGAGGCAGACAATTTGCCTGTTTCGACGTTATATACATCCCAATGTTGACGTACCACAAAGGTCATTAATCTTCTTTGCCATCTCCTTCATCTCCTTCTCGACCTTCTTAATGATGATCGAGTATGGCCCCAACCCCTATTAGACAACAAGACATCGCAATTGTTAAAGTCAGCAATGCTCAGCCAAATCGACGCATCCGTCCGTACTGAACAAGCAGCGTATCTGACAAACCAAAAACTTGTTTTTTTAAAAAAAAAGAGCAAAACCCTATACGTCGCAGTCAACAGAGTGCTTAATTCTCCGCATCATCTCAACCCAAGTTAAGTTCACATGGCGAGGGCATGAAAAGCAAATCTTCCGCAGCAATCAACCAGTAGTTCGTGTTCGTGCTTGTGTGGAAGGTAACAGGAACCAGAAAACCTAGATGTACTTTCTGAACCTAGCACTGAAGAATCCCCACCAGGCCGATCGAATCGACGAGAACAGCGACGGGAGAAGGGACAACTCGGGCCTGCGGCCGGGGCACTCACGTGGGTCTTGATGAGCGCGATGTCGTCCTCGTCGAGCGGCGGCGGATTCCTTTCGTCCATGATATCGCCCTCGAGCTCCGGCGCCATGGCGTCGACGGCTTGCTGCCTCCTCTCCGGCGACGATAGGTAGGCTGGGCGTTTGGCTGGCTGGGTCTGGGTATCGACTGCAATTTTGTATTTGGACGTCCCAGGGGTCTCGGCCTTGAGTCCCTTTCTTTCCTCTTCGGCAAGAAGAAGAGCCTGCCGTTGGATTTGGACGTACGTCTGTTGATCACGGATGATAATGGCAGACATAAGCATGTATAAGCTGTGGGGCCACACATGGTTCTTTCCATTTGCTGCGTACTCACTCCATCCCTCACTCCATCCCAAATTATAAGACATTCCAATAATTTTCAAGAGTAAAAAACATCTCAAGTTTGACCAACTAGTATAGAGAAAACTATAAAGATTTATGACATCAAATATGTATACTATGAAATATAATTGATAACGAATTTAATAATACTTATTTGACATCATAAATGTTATTATATTATCATACCCTGTATAAGTTTGGTCAAAACTTAAGATACTTTCACTCTACAAGATTCTTAGGATGTCTTACAAGATTCTTAGGATATCTTACAATTTAGGATGGAGGGAGAATTTTCTTCATTGAATAGTTTGACTTTTGAATTGAAGAGCAAGACCTTGTCACCTTGTTTGAATTCTTTTAGCTTTATTCGGTGATCGTACCATCTTTCAATTATTTTCTTGTAGATCTGGCACTATGCATGGTATGTCTTCTCTTGTCACTCTTCTAGCTCGATAATTTGTTTTTGCCTGTTTTTGCGGGCTAGTTTCACATCCATGCTCAAGCTCAAGCTCAACCGACAGATGACAGTTTTTCTGATTACATGAACTGATCAGTGAAATTTATTAATTATGGTACATTATTTTTCTCTCACAATAAATCAGTGAATAATATTTTTTAGCCTAGCTTTTCAGTGAAACGAACCACACCAAACAAGCTGGAATGGTGACATGCTGATGGGGGTTTTGTAGGTCATCCATTTCCTATCTCGTTGACTGTTTTCTGTAGAATATTTTTGTTTTATTTATTTTGGATGTATACTTAACCGCTTATTGAAGGATGGTAAGGGGTGACAATTTTTTGCTTGGTCCACGAAGACTCTAAATGTTTTGTCGATGAAATCTGGTCCCCCGGCCCGTCACTTATCACCATTCTTGGGTTTCAAAGCGTGAGAAAATCACTTTATGAAACATCTTCCTTGCATGCTTGATGTCTGTAGCTCCACATGGCAGCGCTTCCCATCCACTTGGATACGTAATAAAAAATGACGAGAATGTACTCGCGGTCTTGCCATGTCTTGTTTAGATCCAAACTTTTTATAAAATTTTGAATTGTAGCGTTTCGTTTGTATTTGATAATTATTGTTTAATTATGGAGTAACTAGTCTTAAAAGATTTGTATCGCAAATTACAGATAAACTGTGAAATTAATTATTTTTTGTTACCTATATTTAATGCTCCATGGATACGTTCAAAGATTCGATGTGACAGGAAATCTTGTAAAATTTTGGAATTTTGAAACAACTCGTGCTTAGAGTCCGGCTCTAAGACATGTCAAGTGACAAAATATCGAGTTTAATTCTAAAACATAATAGAATGTATCACGAGTGTGTTATTAAGTCCGAGCTCCTAATCGTCTAGGTGACATGTGCAACAAACTATGCATTGCTGATTTGCTTTTTTCTTATTGATCAGAGTACATAAGTGAGTAGGGGCTAGAAAGTGAGAGGGACTCTCGGAGCCGAGGAATTCTTGTGCGGATGAAAAGGTGTAGTTAATCTCTCTGAACCGTGGTTCTACCTACCCAATCCTTGCTCTTATCAAGTCAAAAGTTTTGTTTGGCACAATCATTAGTTAAGATCTAACAAGGATGACGTGCAACGAACGCAGTTCAAGGTTCAATCTCATCCAGGGGCCAGTGATTTATTAGCATAATATAGTACTTTAGTACTTCACACACCATCATACTCCACAAAATAAACACAATTACAATACACCAAGTTCTCTCAACGATCAACAATCATCCATGGTAGAGATACTCAATAAAAAAACACATAGATGTGATGAAACATTTAATTCTAACTTCTAATGCAGAGACAGTTTAGTACAATGTAGTACGTTAGGCAAAGACATACTCAACGACGTCGTAAACGCATGGAGACCCAATCATCATCATCATCATCATCATCATCATCATCACGAACTCGGTAATTCTCGTAGATAGCATCTTCTTTCACATCAAGCACTCAGTCCACAAATACACGTTTTAAGATGATGATGTGGCTGTTGTTATAATACTGTTTTCCTCGCCCAAAGAAGGCCTCTCCAAAGTCAGAGCCATGGAAAACGGCCGGCAAGGCCGGATGGATGATCCTATTCGCGTGAGTCTCACAATAAAAGCAACGAGCTTGTCCTGCAGATGCAAATAAATAAATTAATTAATAATGTGCATAGCCGCATTAGTATTTGGAAAGCGTCATTTGACCACGATCAATAGATCATAGATCAATACAAATAAAACATACTAGAAGATATGTGGATGAGAAACCACTTATGCAACTTTATCAGCCAAAGCATTAATTTGAAAAAGGTTGTTTGCCAACTTTTCTAAAGTTTGACTTAACTATACTCCCTATATTTTGAATTGGGAATATCTACATATCTTGGCAAGATTTTATAAAGAAAATCTGTCAGGATGTGACCAATAAATCACGACAGATCAGTAGGCACACATGACGTGCGTGATGTGTGTCTACTTAATTGTAACCAATAGACAAGCAGATGCACATCAATGTTTCCGCCATTCCACCAGCACTACTCATAATAACAGGATTGATTAAAACAAACACAACTAATAATCATATATATCAATTTAATAGCACACGTGCAAATAGAAGGAAGAACGGAGCTAATAAATTACATAGAAAAAAAAACAGTTTAGCATGATGGTAACATTGAAATAAACATCAGATATGATACGGTTAAAATAAATAGTACACATGTTGATTAGCAAGCCAAGAGACATGGCAATATACCTATTAGGAGAAAATTACTATTACAGAGCAGCTAATGCAAAATAACGAAATGGTGCACTTACACTAGCAGTGGACTCTATACTTAGAATGCATGAGTATACAAAACGTTACTATGAAAACTAAATAGTGGCAACTCACCCCTCAAAAACTAAAGGAAAAAATTCCTTCACAAACAGCAAATGTAAAAAAAAAGCTTTCTCTCTAGCCCAACAAATAAAGAGGTAACAAGCAAATACAAATCAACAAAGAAAGCATTTGTGTTGACATCTCACCAGTGCTCAAAACCAAGAAAACTCTAAACTACAAAAAGATAGAAGAGATGGAAAAGCTAGAAAACTCAATAGATGACATCCACATTCATGAAATATGTTTCAAACCCATAGAAAATTGAAGGAGCAACCTTAGATCTGGAAGAAGAAAATAGAGGAAAAGGAAGAGCAGATCTATAGATGATTGAGAGCCACAGCTATTCAACAAATACTGCTGCTCGATCTACCTGTGGCGAATGACTAAATAGGTTGTAGTTCAAATGGGTTCAAGACCAATGAGCAAATGAAGCAAACATATATAGCGGTAGATCTCAAAGGCAATCCAATATATAGTTCTTTTGCCACAAATCGTGCAGCAGTTAATTAAATCGCATAACTCTATTTCAAAATGGACATTTCAGATTGCAAAATTAATTGATATAGTACTCCCTCCGTACTCAAAAAGGTTGTCGTTTAGGACAAGATTTTAGTCAAACATTGGGAATATAAATCATGAATAACTTTTAAGTTGTTGAATTTGAAAATGTAAAAATCATATCAATAGATTTGTCTTGAAAAATAATTTCATAAAAGTATACATATATTATATTTTAATAAATATTTTTCAAAAAATAAATAGTCAAATTAGTTACACTTTGGAGACCGTGTCGTTTTCTAAAACGATAACCTTTTTGAGTATGAAGGGAGTAAGAATGAAAGAGACCAATCTATTTGACAAGACATAATAAAATAAAAACTATGAGCCATGAGATAAGAGACTAGAGCATACCAAAAACTGGGCGTGACCAATTCACAGGGACACACCAAGTGTCGTCACCATCATCAATGTTACATTCAGCAAAGAAGAGCTTTGTAGATTGACCATCCAGTTTTTTGTCGTCTAAGCAAGTCGCCAGAAAGTTGACATGGGAATACTGATATTTGAAAGGAAAACTCGCACTGATGAAGCCCCTATCCCGGCTCGAGCATAACTTTGGCCCAGATACAAGCTCATTAACACCAAAGATAACATGAAGACTATACTGGGATTCCTGCAATCAATTTCAACCATGAAGGAAGAGGGTTAAATAATGGAAACCAGGCTTAATTAGCTGAAAAGAGTTTAACTGAGGCAAATAAGAGTGAGGGAGTAACAGAAGAAACCAACGTACATTAGTTCTGTTGAATTTCTTCAGTGCAGTTGACACCATGCTACTGACTTGGTCATGCAGGCTCCAGAACTTGTGAACACATTGAGATGCTTGAGCGTATTCTGACCTGCTAATTGCCTCTGTAGTTTCAGGTTCCTGTTGCTGCTGCGACATGCCAACAGAGGAGAGGCATCTTCGTAAGTGCACGCAGAGCAAATCAAATTCTGTGTTCGAGAGTTGGTGACCATCGTCATCCAGACGAAACACCCCTGAGGCATTCTTGAGATTTTCCACAGAAACCGGAGATCCAAGAAACTCTTTCTGCGCATGTGGGCTGGGGTGGTGAGCAGCAGTGGCTGCAGCAGCATATGCTTCTAGGACACTGACAGAGGCCTTCCTAACTGCTTTCATCTGTACTTCATCTGTGTCTTTGCCTGATCCAATTTTCGGACAACCATACCAGTCCATCTTATTTGGGTTGCTATTGCTAGGCGGCGTATCGAAAAGATTAGGATCAGCAACTTGCAAGTTGGCCTCTGCCACCAGCAAGCGCTGCATGGCATGGTCAGGTGTGAGGCTCGGGTAGCGGTTGCACAAGAACGATATGAGGCCGAAGAGTGACCGAGCTGCAACTCGCCACAGGAATCTGGTGCCGATCATGGTTGTCTTAAATCTTTTGGTAGTTGCTGAGAAGGTTTGCTCATACCATATCATGTTGACAATGATGTTGGCAGCAGGCTGCAGTGGGCCGTAGCAGTAGCCACCCATGACCAAGGCACGGTGATACCTCTCGGTCAGCTCATCCTTGGGAAGACTGGAATCCATGGATTTTTGCAAGGAGCATGCGCTTCATGGCTGCGCGGACAGGAGGAAGACCCATGAGGATGCCAACATCATCGGAAACTCTAAGCTTGGCAGAAAGCCTCTCTTCTGCAAGTTTCCACGCAGCATGGACATCAAGATTGCAATATTCATTCTGAAGTTTGCGGTGTAGGTCAGGTAACCAGGGTGTTACTAGGCTTGCATTTGTGTAACAAAATTTTTTCTGCTTAATGAAATACGCGCTTCGACGGCGTGGTCTCAACAAAAAAAAAAGTTTGCGGTGTAGGAAATTGTAGTCGTCAGGACGGGGGTCTGACAGACGACCGGCGACCTCGTGCAGGCAATGTGAAATATTCGTCCATCCTTTCACTAGTAGGGACGGGTCTGGATGCTGGGCGGCAACTGCTGCGCATTTGAGGACCATCTCAATGGTGGCAGCAGTGGCGGCAGGGTCCATCATCGAGGAGTAGTTGAACGACGACGACTGCCCACGTCTGTCGACGATGAGGACGGCGGCGGCAAGGGGGTCGGCGTCGGCAGCGTCAAGGAACGCCAGGGCCTCCGGGTCCGGGAGGCAGGGGAAGAGGCAAGTTAGGAAGGTGATGAGGCCGTCTAGACACCGCTGCGCCATGTCGTCTCCGCCCTTGCCCGGAGCCGGAGGCGAAGAAGCATTATTGGTGTTGAAGATGGCGTCGTTGACGCGGACGTTTGCTTCAAGATTCAGCAGGCCCAAACAACAGCAGTAGCCGCTCTCCAGCGAGTCATTGTCGAGCCCCACCTCGCGAGGGCGAGGGCGGAGGCTGGCTTGTTGAGCTGCATCGCCGGATCGGGAGGGGTGAGGAACTGCGTCGTATCGGAACCGCCGGGGGCGGAGGCAGGCTTTTTGAGCTGCATCGCCGGATCGGGACGAGTTAGCATATGCAGCGTCGCATCAGAACCGGCGTCGTATTCGAGTGACAGACGAAGATCTTGGCTCGGGAGAAGGGACTGCCGGAGAGCTTGGCACCGCCTGGGAAATTTAAGGGCTCGCTTAGACAACAGAAACGGATCTGATTAAAACACCAGCGGTGAAAACGGTAGGTAATCTACGGTGAAAACGGTAGGTTTCAGGTACGTGAGATTTCCTTCTTTTTTTTCCCTTTTCTTTTCCATATATTTGGTATTTTATTTTATTTTATCTTTTTTATTTCCAGTGTTACGCGATCCTTTTTTCTTTTTTTTCTTCTGTTTTGTTTGCCTTTTTTTTAGAGTACATAGTACAACGTAGACACTCAACACGCACGCATACTCGCCCCTATGAACACACGCACGAAAACCTCAGCCTGGGCACATTTTCACCGAAAACCGAAAACCGAACCAAACCAAACCAAGATGTCGGTTTTTCGGTTTTTCAGTTCGGTTTCGGTTTCGGTTTCCAATTCTATAATGTTCGGTGTTCGGCTTCGGCTTCGGTTTGTATTACAAACCAAACAGTTAAACCGAGTAACCGAAATAGGCCTGTTCGCACCCCACTAGTCAAGTAGTCATCTAGCCCAATTAGCCCACCAGGAACCACCAACCCTCTCCTCCCCCCATCGCAGAGACGCAGACTCGCAAGCGTCGGCGAGTCACGAGTGCGATGCGAGTCCCTTGTCTCGCTCTCGCAGACTCTCTTAGTCTCTCTGACTCTCTCCTAACCCTAACCCTAACCTAGCCGGTGGATGAGTGGATCAGAGGCGGCGGCGGCCGGTGCGGCGCACCGGCAGCACCCAACTGACGTCTCTCTCTCTCTCTCTCCATCCCAACGTGGCGCAACGCGGGCGTCTCTCTCTCTCTTCATCCCGGCGTCCGCGCAGGGTAGCGGCGGGCCGACCGTCGAGACTCGACCGCGCGCGGCCGCGTAGGGCAGTGGCGGGCGGCGGCAGGCCGACCGTCGAGACTCGACCGTGTTAATCATCAGAGCAGCCGCGCCGGCGTCGGCGAATCCCGAATCCGGGGACTTGCCACTTCGGAGAGGACTCGGTGCCTCTGTTTGAGTTCTGAATCCTGTGTTTGAGTACTTCGGAGCCTGTGTTTGTTCGCGGTTGAGGACTTCGGATCCGACTCGATGTCTGTGTTTGATTTCTGAATCGCTGAATCTGACCTGTGTGCCTGACTGCCTGTGAATTAGTTCAGGCAACGGTTTATTCGGTCTAAACCGAAAAACCGAACTAAAAAACCGAAACCGAAATTGTCGGTTCTTGTTTTTTTCACAAACCGATCGGTGTTCATTTCCTGGAAACCGAAGTTCTGGGAAACCGAACCGAGCTGTCGGTTTAAACCGAACGCCCAGGCTGACGCAAACCCTACCCCTATGAGCACCGAAAATCCTGGAATAAATCCAGAATAAAGTGTCGCACCCAGGATTTGAACCCTAGGTGGGAGCCCCTAACCAATGGCATTTGCCATTGCACCGTGAACCCTTTTTTTTAAGATTTATTCTTTTTATTTTCTAATCGTTTGGTTTCTTTTTTTATTAATTTTACTTTTTGTTCTTTTCTTTTATGCCAACTTTTATGCTTCTTTGTTTTTAATTTGTTATATGTTTTCTTCTATTTTACTTTGCTTTTCTTTTTTATTTTGTTCATATTCTTTATTTTGGTTTTCATTTTTTATTTTACGTGTTATTTTACTCTAATTAATTAATTTACTGATTTTACTTTTTTTATTTCATGATATATTGATGTTTACATAGTATATCTGTAATGTTTAATGTTATATCTTGTGATGTTCGTGAATACAAATGTGATATTATATGATTTATTTGTGATGTTTTAAGATATATTTCGTGATATTTGGTAGTTTTTTTTCTTTTTTAGTTGACCCTAATTATTTACTTAACTAATTTTATTATTTTTTTTACATTTTATGATGTATATGATGTTTATATAGTATACATATGATGTTTTATGTTATTTTAGTGATATTCGTATAGTGTTCATGTCATGTTCTATAATGTATTTGTGATGTTCGATAGTATACAATGGTGTTTTATGATATATTTTGTGTTTTTCAATAGTTTTTTTATTTTATTTGACTAATTAATTACTAGACTATTTTTATTTTTATTTTTATTTTTTACATTACTACTAGATTCACCGGAATAAAATGCTGCAGTGGGTTGCTAAATAATATTTAACAGCCAGACTACTAAATAGTAGTTCTATATATGATGTTCGTGTAGTATACATATAATGTTCTATGTTATTTTTCTCTGATGTTCTTGTAATATTAAGGTGATGTTCAACGATTATTTTTAAAAATATAGATTCATTATGAGATAAATATTTTTTAAAAATTTATCGAAATATATCCATGCAGGGTCTATTTTTGAAGATTTTATTACAAGGAAGACAATGATGCAATTAGATTTTAATTAGGATATTAGGTTTAACAGATATAACTTTTTTACTTTAAAAAGTATGGGATTGATGCTGATATCATCAAATTTGACTTTTAGTGTATGGTTGCTGCTTGTTTACTATTTGATCCAATAAACAATTGAATTGGACCAAATTTAGTGAGGAAACTAAGGAGAAATTAATTTTTGAGGAGAGGGAAGAGGGTCGACGGGGTGCTGACCGCCACCGGGTCGGCAAGTAGCACCCCAAAAAACGATATCTATATTTTCCAAACCGTAGACCAAATCCGTTTAAGAGTTTTGAATTTTCTGTATTCTGGATATTTAACATCTGATACCGTATCCGTATTTGAATACCTAAAACGCATATTTATGATGTTGACATATAATCGTATCATATGTAATATAGATGATACTATCCGTAATCAAATCTGAATCCCAACAAAAGTATGAAAACAAATGCAATATTGGTGAATATTTGTTCGTACCCAATCTGTTTACAACCCTATCAGCCATGTGTGTTCGTCTGAACGCTCTGAAGCATGCATAGTGGACCACACTCCTCCCCTCCATTTCTCCCTAAAAAACCCCACTCCGCCTCGCCTCGTCGCGGCGTCATCGCTCAGCTGCCCGCCGCGCGGTGCCCCCTTCCCCCACAGCGCCCCGTCCCCAACTGTGTCGTGTCCTTCCCCCATCACACCGCACCTTAGAACTTGTGAGCGGACGATGCTGGACGACTACTGTCGAGCGAGAAACAACGCTGGAGTAGTAGCAGCGGGGCCACGGTGATGAGTGCGAGCCTGGGTTGCAGCAGGTGTGGGGTAATTGCAGAAGCAGCGATGGGCCACACTGACAAAAGCAAGTGCACGGAGCATCGTCTCTCTGACCTAACCTTGCTGGCTACAACAATTCCCCACTAGGTAAGTTGTGGCCGCTGGCAATGTCGTGTCTTAGGCATTTCAAACTTATGTTTTAAGTGTTTCATTTGGATGCTACAAAAGTATATCTATTGCAATGACAATAAACACATGTTGCAAGTGTATGTTTTCAAATGTTTCGGGTGTTTAAGATGTACTACCTTTGTCCTCAAAAAAATGCAATTCTCGTTTTTCGAGAAGTCAAACACTTTGAACTTTGACTAAATTTGTATAAAAAGTACTAACATTTGTGATATGAAATAAGTATGGAATATATTGTTATAATAAAACTATTTAGAGACATAACTGCTAATACTATTTAATATAAAGTTAGTCAAAACTTAGTTACTTTGATCGGCACGGTTTCCACAATTGCATTCATTTAGGGACATGATGTTGCATATGTTGTTATTGCTATACATGCATGTTTCAAGAGTAAGTTTCAAGTGTTTTAAATGTTTCAAATTTACGATGCAAGTGTTTCATCTAGATATTGCAAAAGTAGATCTAGAGGCTAAATATATTGCTATGGCTATATATCCATGTTTTAAGTGTTTCAGGTGTTTTACACGTATGTTGTAAATATTTTCATTTGGACGTTTGAAAAGTAATATGGTGTTGCATATGTTTGCAATGTCACCGGTGGCTAGCGGACAATGACCTGTCGTAGGGATTTGGCTCCCACCTTGCACCTTCCTCGTGTGTCGCACCTTGCTCTCTCCTCTCCATCCCCTCTCTTCTCTTCCCTTCCCTTCCCTTCCCTTCCCTCTACCTCGTCGCAGTAGTTTGAGCTCGACGACTCTAGAGCAGGATGGGACGTGAGCGGGGGTGTAGTGCAATACGAGCAGCGGTGCTGCGTCCAGAATGCGGGGCGTTGTCTTGGGATGGATGCGGGCGAAACATGGGATGTGATGCTAGAGGAGCATGGGAGGTGCGTGTGGACGGGTCATCCATGCGAATGTCTAGGTGCTAACCCTTTCATTTAACTATTTTCCATTATAAAGAACGCCACCTCTCCGATTATCGTGTTCTTATGGTTGTCTTTACATAATTGCCACTGGAGAGAAGTTTAAACAAATGGTTTGACATTTTTGCATATGTGGCATGCCACGCAATTTGCGCCATGCTAGAGTCTAGTCATATGTGGATGTGAAATGACCTACAACTAGTGACGTAGATCGGTTGGCCCATATGTAAGTAGGAGATTCAGTGTTACAAACGCGTCCAACCATGTGTTGCATACTCATTTTATCAATACGCGTCTATAGTAAGCACTTATTACAGACATGTGTTGACCTTTCCTGTGACCTCGGTCGACGATTTATTATAGAGACATGTTGGGAACACGCGTTATCACATACGCGTTTTGACGTCTGTAGGGGATGCTGACGGATATTACAATTTTTTTATTAAGTGATGTATATTTGGTTTTGAAGAGAAGAATATGCTTTGAAGAATTCTTCAATCGCAATCGTAGAGGATGGATTATTATGTCATGTACTCATGTTGTAGAAACACTGCTAGTTCCTACCCTCCATCAGTTCTAGTGCACATGAGTCCTGGAAGCTACGGGTAATTGAAGTGTCATGAGTCCTAATTGTAGAAATTTAGGAGTTGACGACCCTCAAAGTAGGCTTTGTTATAATGTTATCTCTAGAGTGGCTTTCTGTTGCAATGTTATTATAAAACGAGACTAATACACTCAAATGAATTTTGGGAACTTTTTAAATATTTTATCAATTTAGAAATTTAAGAGTACCTCAGCTGTCCATTTTAGCCCCGCCAATCACCTTATCCATCTGATCAAGAATGAATGAGCTCGATGCCCCCCATTTTCTTCTCACTGTTCATGTGACCAAGAATGAATGAGCTCACCGTTCATTGTGCGTCGAGGAGGGGGGTGGGGGTGAATAGATAGTGACCCTTAAATGAAAGGCACTAAGAAAAAATTAATTAGAAATACAAGAGACCCTAATACACACTACCACCTCTAGAGGGGTTTGCAACCTAGGGTGATAGTTTAGCAATTCAATTCTAAGAATGTAAACAACTTAAAGTAAGGATTTGAAATGAACTTGAGCACAAGAGATAGTGCAATAAAGACACATGAATTTATCTCATGGTATCAATGACTTGTCAATTACCCCTCCTAATCCACATTGAGGTGGGTTCAATGTTCACCACTCCTCTACCAAGCCTTCCAACCCCACAATGTTGTCTCAGTACCTTGAGTGCTTGATCATTGAGCCAGATAGTACCAAAGAACTACTCAATACCTTGATATCCACTAAAGTTGCTCTTCACCTCACAAATCACCTCCAGAGCACCTACACAATTTTTGTCAAAGTGCTTTCGCCAAAGTCTTGAAGATTCAAGTCACCTCCATGAGTAACAAGAAACCTGCTTGCAAATCAACCACTTAGTGCAACTTGATCAATCTCTAAAAGCCTTGCACTAGAAAAAAAGTTTTCACTCTTCAAAGATGCAATCCTAAGCTATGATATTGGAGGCTAAACTTATGCTCTAGTATGTGTATAAGATTTTACAAGTGTTCTAGAGAATTCCGACAACGGGGCAAGCAAGTATTTATTGCCCCACTTCACATATTAGCCATTAAAAAAACTCCTAGTCGAAAAAAGATCATTGGATGATTTGTGCCAGAGATTAAATAACGGTCACTGACATAACGTTAGTTAACGGAGCCATTGTAAACTTTGGGTGGTTCTTTCGGTGAAGCACCAGAAAAGCTCAGGTGAGCTCTATGGCTCTAGAGTCAAGCTCCGACAAAATCTCAAGTGTGTGTGTGTGGGTGGGGTGGGGTGGGGTGGGGGGGGGGGGGCACCAAAGAGATCCAATGCCATTTTTCCACCTCAAACAACAGCCTTGCACCAGCACTATTCCATATTTCCGGTACTAGCACTCTGGTTTGCACCAGAAATGCTCCATATACTTACCCAAACAGCCCTGAGTCAGTTATTGTTCTATACTTGATACTTCCGATGGCCTGTGGTGTTTTTATAGGTTATATAGGTACTAAACTACGTGTTATGCATGTACCACAATATATCTATATATATGTATCTAACCATATGTAGCTCCTCAAATTCATAATTAGTTGTGTTTTTTTTTCACCCAGCCACAAATTTCTATGTAAGAGGAAAGACATTTCAGAAGTGTTTTTCATGTGAACTGTTTGTGCAAACAACCAGATTAACGAGAGTCGATCAGGAAAATAACTGAAGAAAACCTTTTTTTATCATTTTATTAATCAAGATGAGCTTTGTAAAAAAATAATTTTATGAAGAGATATATCGTGTCTAGATCTAGTTAAATTTATAAGGCATTTATATTTTTTAATACACGGGTTTAGAATGCACACCATTATGGGTTTACGCTTATAAAAGGGGTTGTTGTTAGAATTTTTTAGTAGTAGTGTATTTGAATACAATCATATCAGCTAAGAATATTTATTTGATTTTGCATAGGAATAATCTCAAGTTGTCAAAGTTTATTGCTGTGTCTCAAGAACTACGACTCTACGAGTGACGTCCTAACTACCTAGATCAAGTTGAGGTTTGAGAACAGGCAATTCATCTGTCGATCCAACAAGTGGCGTAAAAAGGCCGGCCCACTGTTTTTTTTAATATAAGTGTGCCGTTTTGGTACGGTTCGTAACAGTTGACATTCGCGCGTCAGCTGAGCTGTAAACGTCTCAAACTGACATACTCCAAACTGACATAGTGCCTCAGTCTTAATATCTGTCATTTTCAGTGTTCGTACCACAAGTTTAATTCAATTCATAAAAAATATTTTTGACATTTATATCTTTAAATAAATTTATTAAAAAAACTAGATTTAATGATCTTTGAATAATACTAATGATACTAATTATGTATCATAAATATTAATATTTTTAATATATATTTTGTCAAAGTTATTTCTTTAGAATAAAAACGACATATATTTTGAAACATAGAGTACTTTATAATCGATTAATCAGATGATTAGTGAGAAGAAACAGCATGAGCATGGACCTATGAGGTGAGTACGTGACCGCATATTTATTTACTTTTATAGGCTTATTAATAGGATCCTCACTGTCCACAGGAGTTAAACAACCGGAGACACTCAATTTAAGGTCTTGTTTAGATCCAGATCTAGCTAATAGGTCATTTCCTCTGTTCTTGAAAAAATCAATTCATATGATCCGTTTCAGTAAAAAAAAAATTTAGCTTTGACTAACTTTATAGAAAAATATGACAACATCAATGACTTAAAATGAGCAGCATGAGAAAATATATTCTATGATAAATCTAATAATATTAATTTGATACCACAAATTTTAATATTTTTTTCTAGAAATTTAGTCAAAGTTTTAAAATTTTGATTTAGGACAACTCTAGAAATTCATTCTTTAAGGGACAGAGGAAGTAGCTTTTCATTTGCTATTATTTAATTAATAATTATCTCATTAGCTATCTCAATGCAACCCACCTAATAATAGCTTATAGATTGAAAAAATATATTTTATCCTCCTATATCTACCTTTATTTACTCCCCCTACCAATAGAAAATAGAAAATAAAGGGCACTACAAATAATTAAAACTATCAATACATCCACTTTTTTTTTTTGTGAATGCATCTAAGCATGTATTTCATTAAAAAGAGAGAAAGCTCGATCGACCAGGTATACCCAAACCCAGAAATAGCTAGGCACCACAAGATTCAAAAGTTATTAATACAAACAAAAGTGTCCGAAAAATGACAACGGCTTAATACTAAGACTAAAAAGAGGACTATCCATCTAATATGGGAAAAACTCCTTCAACCGAAGAAATCCTGCCATAATCTAGGTACTGACTTCTTCTCTAATCTTCAGCACTATAGCACGCGGTCACCGTGCTTTTCTAAGTTGTTAAACACCTTGTGATTCTGCCATTTAGAGGGATCAACACTACTAGAGCATCAAAGGCCATGAGTGCGCTCTTGTTGATCCTTTTCCTGCTTGGTATATAGACACCAATGACCAGTCCAGATCACCTTGTTGTTACCTGACAAGGACTGCAGTCCTAATTAAAGGCAAGCATCCGGTACCACACCTCCCTGGTATACGAGTATCTGAGTATAGGGGTGCAAAGGGTTAACCTTTAGATGCACCTCTAAACCTCTTTAGTTCAAATATTTATACTACTTTTCAAAATTTTTAAAGAATTAGTATAAATACTTGAACTAAAGAGGTTTATAAGTGCACCTAAAGGTCACTCGTTTGCACCCCTATCTGAGTAGCAGATGGTCCATTGTCTCCCTGTCCTGATAACAGAGGGCACCAATTAAGTGGATCCAAAATAATATCTAGCTAGTAAGTAGCCAGCTAATAGTTAGATAATACTATTAGCAGTTAATTATTAGGCAACTAATAGTTAGCTACTAGCTGTTATAATTATTAGGCAGATAACTATTAGCTACCAGTGGATCCAACTGATCTATGCCTAGTGTACCAAGTTAGAATATCTTCAATATTCGCCAGTTACTCGTCCCAACTTCCAAGCGAAAAGACCCCATGCCATTCCATCTTTGGCCCATGCACGAGAAATAGGGTGCCATTTAAACTTTTCTCGTAATATATCAACACTATACATTTGGTTTTATACAATGCAAAAGGCAAAATGCAAAATGTGCGCAATCCTAGCTAGCGCTGTGTGTGTTCCCATGACTTCGTTAGATGGCCATATCATTTGATTAGGTAGAAAATTCCGTGTAATCTCGGCCGACATTAGTTCTGAATTTGAACTGATAGTGCCGTCAATAAAAAATTGTTAACATGTACTCTCTCCATCTCAAATTATAAGACATCCCAAGAATCGTGGAGAGTCAAAGTATCTCAAGTTTGACTAAACTTATATGATAATATAATAACATTTATAATGTCAACTAAGTATCATCAGATTATTTGTTATCAATTATATTTTCATAGTATATCTATTTGATGTCATAAATTTTTATAGTTTTCTCTATAATTATGGGTCAAACTTGACATGCTTTGACTTTCCAAGATTCTTGGGATGTCTTATAATTTGGGATAAAGAGAGTAGTAGTTAATTAGTTCCACATATCGTATATTAAACATTCAAAATAAATAAATAAGTTCTTTTGCAATGGGAGCTAACCGTCACTACTGGAAACAAGCGCTTTGCCGAGTGCCTGACCTACTCGGCAAAGGCCCAGATCCACTCGGCAAAGGCTTTGCCGAGTATGGCACTCGGCAACGAATTCGTCGGCAAAGCACGCTTTGCCGAGTGTCAGGTCAGCACTCGGCAACGGAAACGGCGACTAACGGTTGACGGATTTTTTTGCCGAGTGCTGACGTGGCAGCCACTCGGCAAAGGATTTTTTTTTGAAAATTCGTTGCCGAGTGTCTGCCACGTCAGCACTCGGCAAAAAAAGTTTTTTTTTGAAATACTTTGGCGAGTGTCACCTGGTCGACACTCGGCAAAGGGAGTTGCTTTGCCGAGTGCCACCTGGTCGGCACTCGGCAAATCTGGCAACCTGGCCGAGGCTGGGGTATTTTCCCTAGATTTGCCGAGTGTCAGGACCCCTTTGCCGAGTGTGGCACTCGGCAAAGCTGGGAAATTTCTAATTTTTTTTGTTTTTTCCTTTTCATCCCGATAAACACCATATACATCACATAAATATTCATCCATCACACAAACACAGTATATATCACATGGATATGCACATCGAATCATAGAATACACAAAATATGTCCATAATCCATTCATCACAACAACATGTGTTCATAATCATCCAACCATCACAAGTTTAGCACAAAAATCCACATCACACCCACATCACAGGCACACTGCTCACAAAGTTATCACTACTCACCTGCTTCGCCCCCAGTGCCTGAAGGGCTCCCACCTTGGCCCCTTGCGGCCACTCTTGCCACCCGCCGGTCGGTGGAGGACCACCTTGCCACTAGGGCGGCGCATTAGGGCCAGGAGACCACCCAGACTGCGGAGGAGGTGCACCTTGCCACCCATAGTACGGAGGAGGGGCACGAGGGGGCCACCCGTACGGTGGCGAAGGCTGACCTTGAGGCGAAGGCTGACCCGAAGGCAAAGACGCCGAACCCTGCGACTGTGGCTGCACGAAGGAGAAGCGAATTCGTTAGTACCTGGAGGACGGCCGAAGAAGCTAAAACAATAAACAACCATATATATAAACTCACCGGAGTCCATGAAGGACCAAGATGCGGCACTTGTGGAGGAGCGAACGGAGCGAGCAGCGAGGGAGGCACGACCATACCAGGGACGTTCAGGCTCGCAAAGAAGGTAGCCATATCTGCCGACCTCTGGTCCCAGTCGCGGTTCCGAGCCTCCAACTGTAGGCGTTGGGCCTCCACCCGTGCCAACTCGCGCCTATGGGCCTCCTCTCGGGCCTGATCCCTTACTTCCATGTCGGCGTTGATCCTTGAATCTCCTCCTGCATCTGGTCTGCAATATTCATCCAACAAGGTTTAAATAATGCAAATGCAAGGTAAGAATTGATCGAAATTTTCTCAAATTTTTTTCATGTCATATGCGATCACTTGTTTGAACTACTGGTTTCTGAGCATCGTACGTGACAACATGCTCGAAACTTTCTCAAATTTTTTTCATGTCATATGCATATGATGTAACGACACCTCGCCAAGTTTCGTGATTTTCGGATTTCGTTTGAATTTTTTAGAATTAAAAAACCGTCCGCACGTAACTTGGAGGCGTTAGCCCGAGAGCACGTTGATCGAAACTTCGGGTCAGTTTCTGGATTTGTCCTAAACATACACTCAAGAACAAGAATAGCATTTTTTCATTCATTGAAATCCATTATTCGATGCACTCGCAGTTCAAACTTGACTATTTCGGGAAAAATCAAGTAAATGAAATAAAGTCAAAAAATATAACAAAAAGTTTTGAAAAAGTGTCAAACTTGAACATGTTGACCATGCTGATGTGTGAAAGGTAAAAAAACAATTTGGTGGCAAAAATAAAAAAAATTAAAATACTTTGCCGAGTGCCAGCCCTGACACTCGGCAAAGGGAGTTTCGTTGCCGAGTGCCAGCCCTGGCACTCGGCAAAGGGAGTTTCGTTGCCGAGTGCCAAACTGCTGGCACTCGGCAAAGCTAACGGCTATGGATGACGTTAGGTCCGGGATTTTTTGCCGAGTGCTAGACACTCGGCAAAGCGCGTGATTTACCGAGTGCCGCTCTGTGCCAAGTGCCCGGCACTCGGCAATGCAAGATATGTCGAGTGGTTTTCTGTGCCGAGTGGCGCGTTGACCAGCACTCGGCAAAGCGCCCGATATTTGGCACTCGGGAAAGCATGTCGCACTCGGCAATGCTGTCGTTTCCGTAGTGCTTCTGTTGCATTGACCAGACATATAAAAACTGGGTGCATCATTAGGGGGCAGAAATACAACACAATAACCATAGAACTAATGCTGACCTAGCTACAAGAAAATTCTAGCTTGCTACACATGGTATAGCACAACTATTTGTTTTTGTTACAAATTCTACAATTGATCTCATCCTAAATTCATTGTTGTAACCTCTCAATAGGAGTTAATGCCTCTTATGGCTGGTTATGTTTCACGTAACCCCCTTCTCATTGATATGACATTGTATATATATATATATATATATATATATATATATATGTGAGAAGATCAATGGAAAGATAATACGATTTCACTCTTGTCAATATTTTTACTCTCATATTGTTCTCCAAACCATACTCGTAACACGTTATCAACACTTTTGCTCGCTTCGCTCCTTCCATTCAGCCCCATGACGCCCACATGGAAGAAGCGATCCTGAAAGTGGCTGCGCCGCAAAGTCCAGGACCGGCATCTCCATTGCCGGCACCGGCGCCATGTCCTGTGCATGGTTACGCCCTGTTTCCACCACACGAGGTGTGCCCGACGCACCCGGACTTTGACGCCGCGGCGAGTATGCCAACGACTCCTCCACCGCGGACTCCACTGCCGACGATGGCAACACGCATGTCTGCTCCATCACGCCTCATGGCATATGCCGACGTTGATCCAATGCCGGCTACGCCACCCCCATCACCAGCATCGCCGGAACGCGTCCACGACGTCGTCGGTGCACCTCCACCGCGCATGATCCGCACATGGATTAGTGTCCCTCATGGACCATCAGCCCGCCGGCTCGCAAATGGTGTGGGCCACGCTCACGCCTGAGCATCACGTGAGAAAAGGAGGAGACGCTGGCTATCACAAAGCAATGATCTAATTACTCATATCAATTTACTATTTCATATAATAATTGTACCGAAAGCTTTCAGCTTCAATTTGGAATAAATAAAGCGTTTATCACATGGTAGTTATTTTATTCCATTGCACCTACGGTGCTGGTGCCTTTTCCATTGCACCTACGTTTTTCCATTATATTGTTTTACGTTGCTGACTTAATTCAATTGCGTCCAACTGCATATCATACTTCCTCCCCATTGCAATTAGTACGTGGAAATCCTCCTAGCATTTCCCATCTGAGAAAATACGGTTGCGCTACATACGTACCGATCTCACCACCGCAGCGTACAACTATGGGTCCCCACAGAAAATTGGGTATCTATGTGGGATATCAATCACCGTCTATCTTAAGATATTTAGAGCCCTTACAGGAGATCTATTTACGGCCCGATACGCTGATTGTATCTTCGACGAAGATCACTTCCCGGCATTGGGGGGAGACATTATACCACATAAATAATGCCAGGAAATTAATTGGGATGATCCACGTACTTTAGAATCTGAACTTCAAGTCAAGAAGATAATCAATTTGCAACACATTGCAAATAACACGCCAGATGCATTTACTGATTACAAAGGTGTTACTAAATCCTATAATCCTGCAAGAAATGTGCCTGCAAGAGTAGAGGTACCAAATAAAACTACTCAGCTCCCTTGTAAGAGGGGGAGATGTACGACAATTCTCTCAGATGCAGGTTCTAGCATGCAAAAGAAAAGGAAGACCAAATCTTCCAAAATAGTAAATGCAACTCAAAATCATGTTGAGAAACACCCTGTGGAGATTCAACCTTCACATCCCACATCAACAGTGCACTCAATTACTGATGTTGGGACATCGGAATGCCCTGATGCAACCATTTTGGGAAATGATGATGCATCTGAAAGGGTACACGAAATTTCAATCAATTATCTCGAGTCTGGAGAATCATATGACCAAAAGACTACAATTATCGACATTAATTTCTCTGCAATGATTGCAGAACTCATCCAAAGCAATCCAGATCTTAAGACCATGGCAGAGTGCAAATCACGCTCAGACTGGAATCAATGGAAAGAAGCAATCCAAGTAGAAATTGCTTCGCTTTCAAAAAGGAAGGTATTCTCTCAAGCAATACCTACACCCCCAAAAGTTTTCCCTGTGGGATTCAAATGGATTTTCATCCGGAAACGGAATGAGAATAATGAAGTGGTGAGATATAAAGTGAGGCTTGTAGCACAAGGGTTCACGCAGAGACCCGACATTGATTTCATTGAAACATATTCTCTAGTTATGAGTGGAATAACATTCCGATATCTTATATCTCTGGCTGTACAAAATCGTCTATATATATAGTTGATGGACGTAGTGACTGCATATCTTTATGGGTCACTCGATTCGGACATATATATGAAGGTTCCAGATGGAATTTCTATACCAAATCAAAGCGCAAGTCGCAACATGTATTGTGTAAAGCTCCAAAAGTCATATTATGGCTTAAAGCAGTCGGGACGAATGTGGTACAACCGACTTAGTAAATACCTTTTGCAGAAGGGATATACTAACAATGATGATTGCCCATGTGTCTTTATCAAGAAATCCCAAAAAGGCTTTTGCATTATATCTGTGTATGTTGATGATTTAAATATCATTGGCAACAAACAAGATATTGATGAAGCATGCAAACATCTAAAGACGGAGTTCGAGTTGAAGGATTTGGGTCACACCAAATTTTGCTTAGGCCTACAGCTTGAGCACCTTCCAACTGGAATTTTTGTGCATCAGTCTACCTATATCTAGAAAGTATTGGAGAAATTCAATATGGACAAATCACATCCCTCCAAAACTCACATGGTTGTTCAGTCTTTAGAAATGGAGACTGATCAATTCAGACCACAGGATGATGGAGAAGAAATTCTGGGTCCTGAGGTTCCATATCTTAGTGCCGTTGGAGCGCTCATGTATCTTGGAAATTGCACCAGGTCTGATCTTGCATTTGCAGTGAACTTGCTAGCTCGACACAACGCTGCTCCTACCAAACGACATTGGACAGGAGTGAAACATATCCTCAGATATGTGAATGGCACAAGGGATCTTGGACTATTTTACAAAAGAGGTCCAACATCCGACATTGTTGGATACACTGACGCTGGATATCTATCTGATCCCCACAATGGCAGATCTCAAACTAGCTTTGTGTTCCTACACAATGAAACAGCTATCTTGTGGAAGTCTTCCAAACAAACTTTGGTGACTACATCCACAAATCATTCTGAAATAGTTGCACTCTATGAGGCATCACATGAATGTGTTTGGCTTCGCAGAATGATTAACCACATACAACAGTCTTGTGGTATTGGAGTCATTGACTCACCAACGATTATCTATGAAGATAATTCGGCTTGTGTTACACAGATGCAGGCAGGTTACATCAAAAGCAATATCACCAAACATATTTCTCCTAAATTGTTTTATCCTCATGAATTACAACAGAAAGGAGAAATAAATATCTTGCAAACCAAATCATGTGATAACCTCGCTGATTTATTCACTAAGTCTCTACCAGCTTCCCCATTCGAAAAATGTGTTAAAGGCATTGGTATGTGACGACTTAGAGATTTGCAAGGTTCAGGGGGAGAAATCCCCTAGACATTGTCTTGTCCAAAGCATCTTGTTGTACTCTTTTCTTTTATGAGTTTTTCCTCTCAAGGTTTCTCATGAAAAGTTTTTAATGAGACAATAATAACATAAGCATATGTCATATTCCTTCTTTTCCCCACAGGGGTTTTTAAAGGGATATCAAAGACATATATTGTCCTCTAAACCACACTTGAGTTTTCTCCTGAAAAGGTTTTTCTCACATGGATTTACAATGAAGCAATAATCATTATATGCTATACCTTTCTCCTTGTTTTTCCAATGGGTTTTAAGGAGTTTTTAGTAGCATATCTATACATATTTCTTCCTATTTTTTCCCATAGGATTTTTGGAAGATTTAAAACATTCATGGATCTCAAGAAAGGATTCGATCAAGGGGGAGTGTTACAAATTCTACAATTGATCTCATCCTTAATTCATTGTTGTAACCTCTCAATAGGAGTTAATGCCTCTTATGGCTGGTTATGTTTTACGTAACCCCCTTCTCATTGATATGACATTGTATATATATATGAGAAGATCAATGGAAAGATAATATGATTTCACTCATGTCAATATTTTTATTCTCGCATTGTTCTCCAAACCATACTTGTAACAGTTTTAGTCACCTAGCTAGAACAATCACCTCCAGCGACAGATCACAAGCAACCGACACATGCATACACTACAGTTGTACTACCACAATACCACAAAAACAGGAAGATACAAGAAGATGACTGACACCATAAAAAACAACCGCTGTGCCAATGCATCCCATTCATCGCTTGATTATATATAGATAGTCACAAACGCCTAGTCACCAAAACATTCACACAAAGAAACAAGAACTGAAGGTGGAAGAAGAGCTGACCTCGCTCGAAGACAAAGTGCATCAATGTCGACGCACCTCAAGAAGCCGTTCCCCTGCACCACCACCTCCCTCATCGTCCTCCTCCCTCTCACCCTGATCTTATGCTTCATCTTTCTCCTTCCGTTGTCCGCCTACCTCAGCAACAACCGTCTTGTTGTTGCCACGTCGGCAGTGGCGGCTACCACTACCAGCGCCTGCGTCGGCACCACAGCCGGGGACGACGACGACGGCGGTGTGGGTAGCCAGCAGCGCCCGGCGGAGCTGATGAGCGTCCTCGTCGGCGTGCACACCATGCCCGGCAAGCACTCCCGGCGCCACCTCATCCGCATGGCGTACGCGCTGCAGCAGCAGCAGCAGACGCCCGCGCGCGTCCGCGTCGACGTCCGGTTCGTGCTCTGCGCGCGCCCGATGCCGCCCGAGCACCGCGCGTTCGTGGCGCTGGAGGCGCGCGCCTACGGCGACGTGCTGGTCCTCGACTGCGCCGAGAACGCGGAGGACGGGAAGACGTACACGTACTTCGCCAGCCTCCCCGCAATGCTCGGCTCCGGCTCCGGCTCCGGCTCCGGCGGCGGCCGGCCGTACGACTACGTGATGAAGGTGGACGACGACACGTTCCTCCAGCTGGACGCGCTGGTGGACACCCTGCGGTCGGCGCCGAGGGACGACATGTACTGCGGCGTGGGTCTCCCGTTCCAGAACCGGGAGTTCCCGCCGTTCATGCTCGGCATGGGCTACCTGCTGTCCTGGGACCTCGTCGAATGGATCGCCACCTCCGACATGGTCAGAAGGGAGGCCAAGGGTACGCACTTGCATTTTTTCATGCCATGCATAGAATTTGTGCTCTAGGTTTGTAAGAAATATAAATATTATTAATAAAAAAAAGAAATATAAATATTAGCAAATTATTGTAAAAACGATCTATCTAACAATACTAATTATGTACCATAAATATGAATAGATTTTATATATTTAGTAAAAATTCAGTATGTTTGATTTTCCAGGAAGTGAAAATGACAGTTAAAATGGGGTAGAGGGAGTTGTACTTTACATATATATACTGCTACATTTCTCATGAAAATAATTCAGAAGAATGTACCTTTTTTTTTAACAATGTTTAGCAACATGTATATATGCGCATATTCAGGTGTAGAAGATCTGACAACAGGCAAATGGCTGAACATGGGCCACAAGGCCAAGAACCGGGTGAACATTTTCCCCAGGATGTATGACTACAAGAGCGCCAAAGCTGAGGACTTCTTGGAGAATACCATTGGGGTGCATCAGCTGAAGCAGGACCTAAGGTGGGCACACACACTGGAGCACTTCAATGTCACCCGGTTGGAGCCCTCCAGCAAGCTACACAACTTCTAGAGAGCGTCAGGATCGGAATCCTCAGATTCTTTCGCAAAGAATATGTAAATTTGTACTAGTATTGTTGATTTGCGGGCGTAGCGAATAAAATATGAAGGGCTGTTGATACGTTGCTTGAAACATATATAATTGATAGCTTCCATTGCAAGTTATATACATCTCGTTGACGATATCTTTTCATAATGGAGAAGGGCATTGTCAATTGGATAGGGACTCCAAGAGTTTTGAATTCAGAAAGGCAAATACTCACAATTATTCGATGCCAAAATTCAGCATTGTAAGCTGCTTCTTTGTTTTGACTACTCACTTCTCAGCATTCTAAGCTTCAGCATGTACAGCATGCGAAAGTAACCTTTTTACATACATATATGCAGAATCCCATGATTAAGATGTTACTACCTGACATTTACTAAATGGTGACAAGTGTGACGACAGAATATCATACCATTAGTTTTGTTAGTGGCTGGCACTCTGATGTGCTTACAGCTAAATTCGCTGTAAAGTATTTTATATCAACTGTGAGCTTCTTCATAACCTAAGGGGTTCCTTGCTCCTCTTGTTCTCTTAAAAAAAATGCCTTCTTCATACTAAATTGTGGTTTGATTTCGTGCCTTGCACGGTTGCACCAGTTTGAGTTGATCGAGTTTCTCTATTATAGTGACTGAAATGTCAAGATAATTGTGCACTGACAGCAAACAGTTGTAGTGGCAATGGCATAGATATAGCTGCAGGAGTCTTTCCGTCCAATATAAGCGTCGATATTAACAGCAATAATATGATTCAAATAGGTTCAAATCAGTGCCCTAGACATCGCAACCAACCGTTCCCTTGAGGTACTGTCTGATGATTCAGGTCTGTTGTTCGTGAAGATCTCAATGCACTCTTGCAGGAACCCAATTTCTTGATCTCTGTCATTATTGTGTAAGCTCCTCACCATGGTTTCAGCTGACTCTGGACATCACTTTGATGGCATTTTGTAATAGCCATAGCTCTTGAGATGTCATATCATTGAATTATTCATATTAGATTTTGTGGATCAGCAGTTCTGATTTCTCAGTCCATTATCGGTACTCCACTTGCCAAGTCGACTGCTGCTCAGCAGCTTCTACCACCAAGATGAAACTGTTTTTTGCATCATCGGCAAGCAAATGTTGTAGCTGGAGTCTGTTGTTTTCAACTGAGTTCTTTTGCATAAATTTCATTTATGTGCCTGTAATGTAGCAGAACCGGACGCGAATTTCATAGTTGATTTTGGAACCCAATGCAGTGTCCAGACTCCAGAGTACCCATGTCACTGTAGGCCGGAAATGGTGGAATGGTTGTGAAGACTTGAAGTACTTGGTGAATTGAAGAATCATGGCCCTAGTTGGTTTCGGTGATTAACGATAATTAGCGATTATTATGGCTAACGTGTATTTTACAAAGGATATGCGTAGCTTAGCCATAGTGATCAACACGATATGAACATTAATGGTCATCACTTAGCCCTTAAGATGGATATCGTTTCGGATTTCAAAGAGACATGATGAAGATCCTAGAATGATAGGCTAAGTGACATAAGGTTATGAAGGACACTTAGAAATAGATAGGGCTTTTATTTGATCTTTGACCGTACTATTAAGAGGAGTTAAAACTAGTAGCTTGACTTAGGAAAGCTTCATGACTTAGGTGTGGTGCACACTTGACTTCCTTAGCTCTAAACAAGCCTATGGTGACCGTAAGATAGCCTATAACAACTTCCATTTTCATCGCAACGAAAAACGAAGTTGAGAGGCCTGTTTTCTAGGCGACGGACGCTCCTGACGGAGGCGTCGGACGCTGTCCGTCGCGTCGGACAAAGGCGTCGGACGCTGGGTGGTTGAGTCCACAGCGTCCGTCGGCCTTCTAGTGGCCGTGTTTTCTGGCTAAGTTCTTCAGGGTCCGACGGACGCTGTCCGTCGGTCAGGCGTCGGACACTTGGAGAGCGTCCGTCGACCTTCCAGTGAGGGTGTTTTTCAGCCCGAGCCAGAGTGTAGTGTCGGACGCTGGGATGAGCGTCCGTCGCCCCTGTGACGGAGCGTCCGTCGCTGGGAGATCGTGTCAGAGTTAGCCGTTGGGCAGGGCGTCGGAGCGTCCGTCGCCTAGGCGTCGGAGCGTCCGTCGCCCAAAATTTGTGCAGAACTAGCCGTTGGGGCATGCGACGGAGCGTCCGTCGCCTAGTCGACGGAGCGTCCGTCGCCAACTTAAGTTGCCAGCCCGAGCTAGTTTTCTGAGGGGCTATTTATAGCTCCTCACACTTCTCTCCCACTAAGCCTTTGCTCATTTGGATTGCTGAGTTTGTTGAGAGGGTTGGGAAGAGAGCAAGAGCCCTAGAGTGAGAGAGTGATTCGCGATTTCATCCATCCTCTCCTCTAGTTTATCCAAGAGTTCAAGTGTGCATCCTCTAGTTGTGAAGCTTGAGTGAGTCAAGCGAAGATCGAAGCTTGTTACTCTTGGTGATCGACATCACCTAGACGGTCCGGTGGTGCTTGGAGGAAGGTGATCACCGGAGGATTGTCGGCGGCCCTTCTCCATCGACGTTGTGATCGGTTGTGGGCGATTCACCGAACCGGAGTGGCGAAGAATCAGCTCGTAGAGAGCATTCATCCCTTGCGCGGGATTGAGGGGGAGCTATACCTTGCGAGGTGCTCCAACGAGGACTAGGGGGGAGTGTCGCTCTTCGATACCTCGACAAAACATCGCCGTGTCAAGCATCTCTTTCCCTAGCTCTTTCTCACCGCATTTCGCATTTGTCTTTCAATTCATACTAGAATTGTGTAGAAAGTTTTCGCTTTCTATTAACTTGCTACCGCTTTCTAGTTAGGACACACAAGCGGTAGGCACTAGGGGGTTAATTGGCTCTTTATAGGTTTAATTCTTGTTTAGAAATTAAAAAGAACCCAATTCACCCCTCTCTTGGGCATCTTGATCCTTTCATGAATGTTGAAACTCTTTGAACTTGCAAATTGTAATTGTGTACAGAGTGGTGACAAATATAATGTGTGCATTCCTAATTGGTACACATGATCTCCATTATTGTTTTTTACACCTTTCATTTTTTACAAACGTATAGTACTACACGTGTCATGAAAATATTTTCAGAACATTCTAGTTTTTTTTTAACATTTTTTTTGAAAGGACAACAAGAGAATTGCCATGATTTTTATTAGATGAGAAAAAGGGAAAACAAAAAGATTACAAGAAACACCACCACCAAATGGCCTCGACCGGTACTTCCAACTAACAAAACCAACAGAGTAAAAGAACCCCAAGTCCCCAACAAAAGAAAATGGAAACCGCCACCGCACTAAAAAAAACTAGGGTTTTTTAAATCACACCATTACAATTTTCAAACTTTGAAAAAACATCATTTCAATTCACCTATTTTGAAATATGCCATTGCAATTCTTCAGTTCCTACAAAAATACCACGAAATACATATGGAGATGATTTAGGGCCAGCTGCAGCGTATATGAACACATATTCTTTACTACAGTCCCTCTCACCGACGCGCTGGCCCCACATGTCATCTTCTTGCCATCTCCATTGCCAATGGGGCGCAGCAGCAGCACGCGCACGAGCTGCCGATGGCGAGCAGCAACAGTACATGGCACGCAGCAGCAGCAATCGCGCGAGCCGCCGGAGATGGAGCGTACGCGTGCGTGGGAGCGCAGCAACTGCACGCGTGCGAGCAGCACGCAAGCACACCGCCCGCTCCGTGCGAGGCTGCGAGCAGCACGCAATGCACGCGCCGGCCGTGTGCTCCGCGCCGGCCGTGAGCTCCTCGCACCGCCCGATCCTCGAGCTCCCTAGCTGCGTGCTTCGCGCGCCGCCAAGGTTGTGAGCTCCGCACGCCGCCCGAGCTGCGTGCTTTGCCGGCCACGTGCGCCCCATCGCCGGCCGCTCGCCTGCGTGCTGCTGCTGTTCGCCATCGACGACGGCGGATGCTGCTCGGGCGCGTGCACGGCGTGCTGCTCGCACGGTGCGGGCGGTGTGCTGTCGTGCTGTGGCCTGCTGCGTGAATTGTGCTGCTGCTGCTCGCAGATGGCGACTCGTGCGCGTGCTGCCTGGTGCGTGTCATGTGCTGCTGCTGCTCGCCGATGGCGACTCGTGCGCGTGCTGCTGCTGCGCTCCATCGGCAATGGAGATGCCAAGAGGAGGAAGAAGAAGATGATATGTGGGGCCAGCGTGTCGGTGACAGAGAGAGGGACTGTAATAAAAGAATACGTATTGATATACGCTGCAGCTAGGCCCAAATAGTCTCCATACGTATGTCGTGGTACTTTTGCAGGAAGTGAAGAATTGTAATGGTATGTTTCAAAATAGGTGAATAGTAGTGGTGTTTCTCTAAAGTTCAGAAATTGTAATGGTGTGATTTCAAAAAACCCAAAAAACTAAGGGGAACTGGCTTCTGGTCAAGTCACAAAGTTGAATTATTAGATGTCATCTTTGATCAATACTGCCACTTTGTTCGAGGAAAAAAACTGTTATTTGGGATGGTTGCAAATCCTTATGTCGCAAAACTTTGTTCTTACTGATGTTCCGTCAGACATAAATTAGAATCCCATGGAAGGAAGCCTTATGAGTTTTTGTGCTCGACATTTCCTCCAATATTTGTAGAAGAATTTGCCCCAAATTAAACCAGTTGTGGATTATACACCATACTTTTTGTTTTAACAATGTTTAGCCACATACGTATAGACAAATAGTAGTCAATTGTAGAGATTCTGACCACAAAGGAACAGCTGAACATGGGCAACAAAAGCCAAGAGCCGGTTGGACATTTTCCTCGATTGATAGTAAATTAAGTTTGCTGTTTTAAGTAAAACATAGGAAAATAGCAAACTTTCAACGTGGACAATGCTATAACGACGCACAAATCATTTTCTACAGTTACCACAAACGCTTTCAACGTGGACAGTGCTATAACGACGCACACACGTCAGTACGAAGAGCAACGTGTCGTTTATTCTCTTTCCCTGTCATCACTTTTTTTTCTCCTCTGCACCATGTTGGCCCTCCGCTGCTGCCCCGGCCTTTGCTAACGTTGAGCTTGTCACCCCCACCGCCGATCCCACTCACCGATTGTCCTTCACAGCGTGAACGACGGCGTGGCCTTGCCTTGCCGCCCTCGAACTCCCACCGCTGCCGGGCCGGCACCCCCAGGCCCCAACTATCCCTCTAGGAATGAAGGACAGAACCTAACCTATGCTTCCAACTTTTTGTCACTTAGAAAACTTGTTAATTTACTAATTGTTTTTAAAAAAAAACTATTGGAGTTGATCTAAAGCAAATATCTGATCCGCTGCACACAAATTGGGTCTGCATTTTCTGTGTTTTGATACATTGAAAGATATATGAGCAGCTCGATCTGAGCTGTGAAACCATGCACGACCAATTATTCCTTTTCTTGTGAGGAGCAACATGATCAATTGCTTCTGTTTTGCGAGACAACCATGACCATGTTCATTTTCTTCCAAGGCAATACGATCGATTGTTTGTCAATGTTTGAATGAGAGTTAGCTGAATCAGTTCAAATGCAAAGTCAATGCCGTGCCACTGCCGAAAACAACCCATTTTAAAAGGTATGAACAACATTCATTCAGCTACTATAGGAATTGCTAGTGGCACATGTATTGAAGATCAGTTTAAGACTTAGAAGCAATGCTGGCTCACAGTATATTACATTTTCCATTGATGCCCATTTGAAAGGAGAAAAATGCATAAAGAGATGCTTCCTCCATTGTAAACATAGTGTATATCTAGCTGCATAGCAAAAGTCATATACCTAGAAAAGCCAAAAGGACCTATAATGAGGGGGTACAATCTTGAACGTTAGATGATAAAATTGTTTTACTCCCAGGATGTAGGATCAATCCATATACGTAGTCTAATTCCCTCGAGGAATTCAATCTGTTACAGTCCACTAACTCTGACTCTTTGTGAGCGGTCAATACAAAAAATTTACAGGTACGAGGCCTGGATACATTTCTCTATTCACAGTACACAATGAACGCAGAGCAACTAGCCTTTTTGGTTGAAATTACAAGGCGCATTACATTTAACCTTCGAGGACATCAAGGTACAAAACACCCAAGTCAATCCGAGGAATTCGTCTCATGGCTGTCAGAACCTTATTCCACGGAAATGCTTTCAGTCACCAACAATTTGACGATTTGTAAGCATAAGTTGCAGATACTGGACCAAGATCACCACTTCAGTCCTATTATCCAACTGGAGTAATCCATAGATTTGGTATGTTCCTCTTGCTGCTATTTTCACATGAGAACTCAAGCTAAATGACCAGAGATTTGCGCTTTCTCCAGCATGCGCTGCATAGTTCGTTGAGGATAATCAACTCAACAACAGTGACAACAGATTGAACTGAGCCATTCTACCTTTGGCACATGCAGCACAGGAATAAAATGCTAAATTGGCCTTCATCTTGGGGCCGGATTTTTTCTAGTTCTTGAATCATTGGGCTTGCGTTCAGCACTTGACTGTCCCTGTGGTACTTTAGAATTTCTGGTTTTGCTCCGGCTAGTTTCAGCTGTGCCAGACGTGGACAAACGTTGGCTCGTCCTAGATCCTGTGCAGTTAGCAGTTTCCGGCTTCAGCTTAGCCCTCACTGACCAAGAAGGAACTTGCGCTTTCTGCACTGAGCTTGCACACTGTTTATCCTTTTGAACAGATCCTTGCTGGATTTGACTCTGGTCATCACTAACATGAAATTCCCCACAAACAACTGATACTGAGATGCCCTGAACAAGAAATATTTATATTTAAACATATCAAAAAATCAGAAGAAAAAAGAGAAATTTGAAATAAAGAGTAATGAACAGAGAAGAAAATTTCTGACAAATTAAGTATAACCATGAAAACAAAACCAATCATGTATGTTTATGTTCCTGGCAAGTTAAAGCAGAACACAGCAATAACAAAAAATAAAACATCTTTTCCCATGCCATGGCATTTTTTTAAGAACAAATCATAATACAATGCTATACTAGGATCATGAACATTATTATTATTATTATAATACTAATAGGCGTATCTACAAGCATCACCTTATTTTGAATTGGAGAGGCTTCTGGACTCTGAACTTGCTCCTCTTCAGAATCATCCATTTCTTCACATTCAAACTCAACATGCTGGCTATCTTCCTCGGAATCACTTAACTCTTCTTGTTCCATTACAATTCCTTGCATTGATTCTTCATTAGGTTCTTGAATGCAATGATGAGAATAGGAATTTACAACCTCGAGCTCTGGAACACTAGATTTGTCCCTCCTAGAAACTTCATCTTGAACATTTGATCTGCTAAAACTACTTCTGATGTCATTTGAATCATTTATGGCCATTGGAGAACACAAATGAATGTTCAAGTCAATATTTGTCTCCCGCTCAGAAGGGCATGTGGATGCTTGCCCAGCGGTTGATTGGTCATCTACTGGGATTTCGCTCATGTTATTATCAGACTGATGGCAGTCAAGGTTATTATCATATTCTGGTACTTCATTATGCACATCAATTTCCGTTCTTTGCAACAGAGGATGGAAGTCGATAGTGTTAGCATTTACAGTACCATTCTTGGTGGAACCTGTAGTCTGGTTGTTACTTCTCTCAACTCGAACATTCTCAAAGGGGAAAAGATCATATTTTCTTGACTGATTAATAAGATTTTGAACCGGGTGACTATATGATGAAACATCTTGAGGATACTGAAACAGTAAAGGATGCATCTGCAAATCTTGCTCAGCACCATCTTCTGTAGCATTATCACTAGCGATCCCATTCTGCTGCAATCTAGAATTAGCTCTGTGATCAGGGAACAGATTTAGCTGTCTATCAGTACTTTCTGTAAAGGAGGTCAAAGGTGGCACAGGATACATATCCTTTGCTGCATTGTCCGAGGTGCCATGAAAGTGTGTTGCGTTCCGATAAAATTCAGCCTCAGATAGGACACGGACAGAAGGGGGAAGGTTCACAGGAGGCAAGTCTGGAGCCAACTTGACCACACAACTACCTTTCCGTTTACTCAATTGGGAAGCTGGCAGATGGTCCAGAGATCCAGATGATACCACCGGAGCTGCAATGGAAGGTGTTCTCAAGCCATCAGAGGGGCGGAACATAAAAGGTATATATGAGGTGGTTACATCAAGTTTCACAGCACTTAGTTTCTTGGGTTCAGTGTAACCACCTGTAGTACCACATTCTTCATCGAGGCCTGTGCCTGACTGCTGACAAAGCATACTATCTGTGTCTTCCAAAAATGCTTCATTGACATATGAATCATCATCATCATTTTCAGCATCTTCAAAAGCATTGTTATCAGCCTGTGATGAAAGCATTAAAAATTATGCTCAACGGCATCACTTTAGATGGAAATTAAGGTATTATTTGAAATCCTACAAGTTACAGAAACAAACCTCTTGCCCACAGCGTGAATTGGGCATGGATACTCTCAACTTTCTCCTCTTTGCGTCATATGTTCGCCTTCTTTCTTTTTGAGCATCACTTTTACTGTAAGATTTCTGGACTCCACTTGCAACTCTCCATTGACGTTGGAGCAGTGAAGGATCTCTATGTGGCACTACAAACTTCCAAACTGATGTCCAGTCGTTTTTGAATATCCTCAGCCCCTGAAATCACAGTAGGTATGGAAGAAATTATGCAACAAAAATCAAACATGAAAAAAAAAAGATAGCCTGCAGTCACAAATTATCACCTTCTCGATACATTCTTTCTCCTCGACTGTCAATGGAGATGCCTTCATACGACGCACATCCTGCATTAATTCAGATAAAAAATATAATTAGTTGGAAGGCTATTATGTTGGGTTTTGCTGAAAGCAGTCAATGAGCTCAAAATCTCTCATCCTCATGGTTGACCATGATAATTCACAACATGGCAAAATCAACCTAACCCAAACCAGTATCAGAACAAGGGAACACACAGACAAACTCTTCCACAACATATATATACATACTCTTTGAAAAAATCTAGTAGCCAGAGGTTGAATAATATAGCTCCACACACAAGCAGAGCAACCTGTGCCGCGAAGAGTAGTAAAAAAACATCTCTCCAATTTGCTACCGAGTACACTATTTAAATAATGTGATTTGTCCACAAATCTTGCAAAGAAAATTAAATAACATACTACTATTTTGTTGGCACATAAGTAAAATGGTATAGATATCAGAATGAGATAGATAAAAGTTATCAACAGTGTAAGTGCTGCAGCAGAAACTTCACTACATTCACAATACAGGAAACAGGATTTTATACAGCACTCTCTTCAATGTTTAAAGATCAGTTCAAAACCAGAACCTCAATACTACACAATATGGAATGACAACATACTGTTATTTGTTAGCATGAACTGTTAATCTGTTACACTACTATGCAACTCAATGGACACCTTGACCACAATGTTGAATATTGAACCCAAAAAGGCACATAAAAGTGAATTCAGCATCTTATCTTCAAGTAAATGAAGGGGGGCAAAATACTTACCTTAACTGGATTATCAGGAGCTTTGGAGGAGATACGATTCTTTTGTCTCACAAATATCTGCACCAAAGAAATTATTTCACTCAGCAGGCATAATACACAAGTCCAGAAGGAGTTATCAAAGATCATGATCAACTAACAATTTAAGACAGCTAAGCAATAGGCATTATAGAAATTGAACAGACAGTCTCAGGTTGTGATTGTATGCAGAGATTAGATGAAGGATTTCCCAACTTCGAATAAGCAGGAGAGCTGAGTGTTAAATCATTAAGAAAATTAAATGAAGGATTTCATCCAAGTTTACTTGCTTGTGCGGTAAAAAGGAAAGCAAAGTAAATTGGAAATCAGAACTCTGACAATAAATGTTCAGACTTCAAAATCTTTATTGAAAAACACCCTCCTTTGGCAGTACTGAGAGCAGACATCAACTTTGGGCCAAGAGTTAATGCCAGCAAGATGAAAAATGTTATTGCCATGTCAATACAGTCAAAACAACTCCTTTTTCAATACTGAATCCTTGAAGGCATTTCATGTCCTTCATTAGTCATTACTCACAATTTTTTTGTTAGATTAAGATAAAAAGAAACTATTTCATGACATGTCAATCTTCACCAGATAGATGGTAAAAAGAGCTGTTGATTTGTGCCTGACAAATCATAAAAGGAAACTTTTGGATCTTGAAGAAATTTTGCAATCAAAAGGAGTAACAAAAAAAAATACCTGATGCTTTGATTTACAAGGAAGAAAGCGCTTTTGTATTGCTTCCCAGTCATTATTATATTCCAGAATTCCTAGAGCTAACAATCTGCAAGCAGATAATATACTATAAAATTAATTAACCGTGAAAAGAAAGTGACAGGCATCATATCAGCTATACAATTGAGGAGGGTACTGTACATGATGTCCTTTAGGAAAGTGGTAATAATAACAAAGCAACCATGATACAATTAACCATACAAAAGGTGGCGACCTTGAGGAAAGTTGAAAAAAAAAAGATGAATGGAATAGCTGTGATACAGCAGATGAGGAAGTAAACACACAATTTGCATAAACGGATAAACCAACATCACCAATACAGAAATAAAACTCGACCTGCGGGGGTAAGACAGCCCCCGAGTATTGCATTAAGAAGAAGACCTTCTCACGCAGGTCGAGAAAACCCCCGAACCCCTGCCCCACCCATACACAGCGGCACCGTAGCCCATGTGAGACGACCACGACCGGGGCCGGACCTTAGACCTGTGCTTTGGCCATGGGACAGACGAGGGGATTTTTTTAACCCCAGCCTGAAATTCGCTCCAACAAGGAGTCGAACCCAGGACCTGAGGAGTGCCGCTGGGTTCCTCTAACCAACTAGACTAGAGGCCCTTTGGCAATACAGAAATAAAAACAGTATGCAGTTCAACAAAACCTAAGTATTCAGCTTTCTTGATTTTCTATGTTTTGAAGTCAAGATGGCAAGGAAGCATGCACGAATTCTATTTCAAAATAAATCTTGAAGAAGATATAAACCACACCTGTCCTCTGCATCAGTGAAAAACACTCTATTGGCCATAGATGAAGGAGGTGGCTTATGAGGAAAGAGTGCAAAATTGAAAAGTGAAAAGAATCTCTGTGCCAATCTTGCAATATCAGCAGGAACAAGAGCAACTGTGCCCTTTTTAGTACCCTCAAGCAGGGTAGCAGCCAACGATTTCTTCTGCTGCAACTGCCCAGATGAAGGAGATGATGCTGTAGGCACACTATTTAATCTATCTTGAGAAACGTTATTCACTTCTTTGCAACTGTTAATCACTGGTGAAGGAAATAGGGGCTCTTTCCTGCGGATTTTGTCAGCAGTGCCATCCACATGACTTTTTCTATACTTCACAACAGCTGTAAATTCAATATGCAAGCAAAGTTACCAATCAAGTGGTGACAAACAAAAGAAGCAAAGTACAAAAAATTGGCCCATGTACCAATCTTGAACTTACCAGTTGCGACATCACTTAAATAGCCGAGGGCCAACTCAAGCGGTGCAACTTCAAGGATGGATATAACAGGACTCTTGATTAAAGGCATCCATTGGCATTCCAAATTTTCAGAAGAAACAAAACTAGATGAGAGATGCCGGGATTCAAAAATGATATGCTGTTGAGGACCACTCCTAGCCAATGCTTGATCACGAGAGCCAACCAACTCAACTATCATCTTTTTGACATTATTAGCCACATCTTGTTTAAATGAATCAAGAATACATAGGGAAAATGTTTGGATAAGGAGCTGAACATGCTCATATATCATCACATGCAGTTGCCCGAGTTGCTGATCAGTAAATCCACACGCTAAAGGTGCACACGGCAGTGAAACCAAGGATGAAGAGGAAAGGGCATTCTGGGTAGGATATTGCCATCCAAAAGCATGAGCAGGAGCCACCAATGCAGATCGAGTATATGGTACAATTGGTCTAAATTTAGTTTTACCAGATTCCTCATGATAGCTACGAGCCCCAGACAACTCGGTAAATGGCCGCCTCTGCCTAGTCTGAGGCCTACGTCCATCTATCTCTTTCCTATGATTTGTGTTGTCATAGTTCTCAGCATTTTCATCACCATCACTTTCTAAGGCCTCCTCAATCTCGAGCTCAAAGTCTGCATCATTATCATCTTCATCCTGGTTTTCATCCCCCTGGAATGCCTGTGTGTCATTGCCTATACCAGACAGGACAGCAGCAAGAAACTTGCGGTATTCCTCTTCTTCATCAACATTTTGCAGACCACTATCGTCATCGGATTCCTGGAGAAAGGTCTCCAATTCCTCAAGTGAATAGTTTGCTAGTGAGTATCTTGCCCTCGTCCGTCTGCAAATTGCATCTTCCTCACTAATTTCGAGAGATAGGTGATGAGGGTTTTGCACTGTTGGAGAGCACGCAGCTTCGCTTGCTAAAACGTCTTTTTCCAATCCATTCTCAAGATTAACCTGGGTAGACGTTTCTTCTGGAAATATTTCGTTGACAAGATCCTGAGACGACAATCTATTTTGAGGAACTGCACTATCACTTGTATTTTCATTAACTACACTACTCTGCAAATATGCCTGGCCACTTAGTTGATTGTCAGAACTATGTACCTCGCATTCTGCTTCTGATGTAAGGCTTGATGAGGTCTCAGATGGAGATCCTTCTCTAAGGAAAGGGCTAAAATCTATGTCATCCTCCTCCACGTCGTCATCAACTTCCATATTTGATGATGCAATAGTGTTTTAATCAAAACAGTAGGATTCCTACAACCTACCATCCATAAAGTGTAAAAAATTGTGTTAGGATCAATACAATATGTTGCACTTTGCAAAAAAAAAAAAAGAAAAAAAAAGGATGAGCATGCAACAGCAAGTCAGTAAAACTCTAGTACGAAACAAGGATATGAACAAACACGCATGTACGATCAAAACTTAGGTTACACTTAGCACACACATAACCATGTTTTATTCGCACATAGAAATAACATAGTTGCAACATGTTTAACGTGACTCTTTATAGTAGATGTCAGGCATAACACACTCATCTATATTTCGAAAATATGAAGTTTGAAAATAAGTCAAACTTAAGCCAAACATCTAAATCTAAAAAACAAAATGATTGTGTCATAAGTAGAATACAATACAATAGCAGACCATAAAAAGAAACATCATGAATACTGATGATGACCTACAGCTTCAATATCATAGAATGTAACTTGAAATATTGTGAAACATAAATTTTAAATGTAAGATGGTCCGATTATGCAGAAAAGATATGACTGCACAACAATGTTTATTTCAATTTCAACATGTAGGTTTGTGGGGGGGTTGTGTGGTTGTTATGGATCTCACCCCGTGTTTTGTTCTCTTCTAAATATAATGATACAAAGTTCTCCTGCGCGTTCAAGAAAAATAAATTTAAACCATAATAATCCACATAATGCCTTTTTTTAAAAAAAATAATAGAAAATTGTGGAGGATAAACAAGCCAGTGTAGCCTTCTGGGTAATAGTTATGTTCTGACATGAAGTTAGCCGAAATAACAAAATGTGGGGCAGACTCCAGATAGACGAGCAAATTGTGGGCTCCGTTATTTTTCAGCAGAACAAACTGCATCGGCACCACAATTGGGCATTAGATAGCGTGGCATCAACTGGCATCTATCGATCCTGCGAACTGAAGATGAGGAATGCGAACCTAATCGAACCATGGATGGATGGATTGTTCTCCTAGAGCACCACTACACCACGAAATTCTGCAGCAAACCCATTGGAGATCGAAGGGTTTCAGAGTTAATTAGAAGCCCGAGACATCGGCCCCAAGCAAGTAGGGTTACATACCGAGGGAAGAAGAATAAAATCCACGCCCAGATGGGTGTCGACTTCACGCCCCTAGACGAGGGTCGTAGCGACCCCGCTCCCGCAGAGGCGGCGGACTGAGGAGCGGCGCCGCAGCAAGGCCGCGCCGGCGTCGAGCTCGGCCCCACCGGAGAACTACTGGGTGCGCGCGCGCAGGATTCGCTTCGGTATTTCGGTGGACGGTTTCAGGCTGCAGCCAACTCTTCGCTTGTCCCATGTTTTTTTCAGAGTAAATTCAGGCTGCAACCAACTCTTCGCCTGTCCCATGTTTTTTTCAGAGTAAATTCAGGCTGCAGCCAACTCTTCGCCTGTCCCATGTTTTTTTCAGAGTAAATTTCGCTGGCGGCGCGTTCTCAAGTAGGTCCCGGTACTCTGAAAATATAGATTCCTAACACTAAACTTGGTTTAGTGTATTAATCAGGTCTAAACTGGACTCGGGGGCATCAGATTGCTGATGTGGCATGTCCAGCTGGACTCTGTCGCCGTGTCGCCATTTCCGTTTGTGTTTGTTGCCAAATATGCGAAGCCCCCTGTGAACCTCACTCCTCCCTCATTCTATCCCGCCCCTCCCCTGACAAACACAGGCGAGCAGAGGGGCGACGACACAAGCGAGCAGAGGGGCGACGACGGTGACGCGGACGGCGGAGCGGCCTTGACTGGTGCAGGGCGGAACTGGTGGTGGGCGGGCGACTCGACTTCTCCCCACTCTGACTCTCATTATCTTTCTCTCTTTGTCTTTTCTCTCTCACTAGTTCTTTGGGTTGAGCAGATCTGGATCCATGGCGTCAAGTGGAGGGTGCGCCGGTCGGAGGACCCAGCTCCCACTGATCTTTTGCCCGAGCTGCCATTGGAGGAAGGTGGTTGAGCTGACATCGCACACTCTTGGTAATCCGGACAAGGTGTTCTTCACTTGCCCAAATCAGAAGGTATGGTTGGATCTGATGCTTGTCTCATGCATTTGCTCTTGAGCCTCTCTGCTGATGCGCTTGAGCCTCTCTGCCTCTCTACATAAGGGACAGTCTGACTGTAAGTTTTACCTGTGGGAAGATGAGTATGTCGAGTATTTTGTGTGTGAAACATGGCTATAAGGGACATGGTGGACAGCAAGGAGGGGATGAAGGTGTTCTGAACCGCAAAATATTGAAAGTAGATGAAGCAGCAAGTGCACTCATCCACACAACAGCTGGAGGACATCCAGCCGATGGTGGACCAAGCACTCAGATTGGAGAAACAGTAGCAGATGGAGAAACGGTGAAGGCACAAGAGCTGGTTGATAATGTAGTGAAGGATATTAGGGTGTTGATTAAGGCCCTAATAGCTATATCTCTGTGTGGACTGGTTGTAATGATTTGCAATGTAGTAGTTTCTCTTTTGAAATAAATCTAGTTGTGATGAAAATGCTGTAATTGTTGAATTTGTTAACTTTAGTGATTTGCTGAAAATGAAGTCATTCTATCATCCAATTGCCTTTCATGATTTGTACTTGTTGAAGTTATGTCATTTGCAATGCAGATCACATAATGCATGTGCATCCAAACATAATGCAGTGAAACATAATACAGTCAAACATAATGCAGTCAAAATTGGATGATAGAATAAAATTGGATGATTTGTACTTGTTGAAGCCATGTCAAAATTGAGGTGTTGTGCATCCAAACATAATGCAGTCACATTGCTAAAACACATTGATAAAAGGGATAATTGAGACATAATGCAGTCACATTGTTGCTTAACCCAAAGTAGCTGAAACTACATTTCAGGCACTAGCATCCATACAGTTCAGATGTTGTGCATATCTTACATCATATAGTTGAGGTGTTGAGCTGATTTCAAGTTGTGCCTACATCCATACAGTATAGCATCCATACAACTCAAAGCACTATGTAAATACTAGACAAAATGATGCATGCATCCATATTGTTTTTGGTGCAAATTACATCACAAAAGTTGTGCTATCATTCACAAAAGAGGTCAGGCCTATCTTCATTCACAAAAGTGGTCAGGCAAATGTACATCCAAAAGCTTCCTTTCACTCTACTTCAGCAATTTCATCACTCAGCAGGTTTCTATGACTCTGCTGCCTTGGTAGTCTTCCTAGATGCCTTTTTCTTCTTCATTGGTGGTTCCTTGGTCTTCATTGCAGTAGCCTTGCCTCTTTTAGTTACAGTTGTCAGATGAGCAGGCCTTGGTAGAGGTTGGTTGCTTGCAATGAAGGAGCAGTCAGGTAAGGGTCCATGCTTATTGTCACCAACATTAACACTGATTGATGCCTGAAATGAAGATGTTACCATGATTAATATCTAAACATATGTAAAACAATATGTAAACAATAGAGGTCAACATGACTCACCTCATCAATCATTTGTGACCACATAGGTTCCCCAAAATCTGCTGACTGCATGTCTTGTGCTACAACATGGTCCTAGCAAAAAAAATGGAATGGTTGTGAACTAGTCAAATCCAAAAAAAATGAAATGGTTGTGAAGAGAGATGTGTACCTGGGTAATCACAAGTTCCTGCAATGGGCTATCATCAACATCGACTTCAATAGGTCGAGCTAGCCTTTCACCTGGCCTGAAACCGAGCTTCCTAAATGGACAACCTGCCCTATTATGATTCTCACCCTTGCACCAACTGCAGGTGATTATGATGCCATGCCTAGACAGTTGGGGACCATGTTTGCCTTGGACTTCCATAGGCTGCTTCCTCCTAGACTTGGGTGGTCTACCAACCTTCTTTTCATAAACATGTGGCTGAACTGGGGTTCCATTGGTATGCTCCCATAAAGACATGTCTCTGCAAGGAATAATATTGAAGCCGTACACTCTGTTGTATGTCTAAACTGAGTAGCATTATGGTAACAGTTCTTCAGCAGGATATCTCTCATGCCTAAGGCAGGCAACAACATGGTTGCAAGGGATTCTAGTCAAGTCCCATTTCCTACAGTCACATGACTTAGATAGTACATTGACTATGTAATCATTCCCACCAGACTACACTTGAAATATCCCCTTGCCAGCTGGAAGAACAAAGCACATATTGGAAAACTTAGAATTCTTCAACAACTTATTCCTAATTTTGGGGCACACAGGACCTGTCCATTTCTCACTCAACTCCTTTATCTTGTTGTAGAACCTTGTCATAAGTTGTGCCTTGATTTTCTGAATCATGCTTAGTATAGGTAGCTCTCTTGCTTCAAGAATGTATTTGTTGAATACTTCACAACTATTATTCAGTAGGATGTCACATTTTGGAAAACAACTGAAGTATGTTTTCACCCAAGTAGAAGGTGCCATTGCTCTAGCCATGCATGATATTTGGAGTCAAGTGTCTTCATTTTCTCCATGTTGGTGTTGAACTGAGTCACAATAGTAGACCTAGCACAAGCCCATAGTTCATTCTTTAAATTTTCACCCTTGAAACTGCCACTGAAGTTCTGGTACAAGTGTCTAACACAGAATTTGTGTTCTGAGTCAGGGAACACTTCTTGCACAGCAGGTATCAAGCCCTTTTGCTTGTCAGTCATTATAGTCCAAGGAAATGTGTTCTGGATCTTGAGGTCTTGTTTCAGAGTTTCTAGAAACAATTTCCAACTTAACTTGGACTCCACTTCCACAACTGCAAAAGCTATTGGAAATATACAGTCATTGGGTCAACACTTATAGCAGTTAGTAGCTGGCCTCCACACTTGGTTTTTATGTGACATCCATCCAAGCATATCACAGGTCTACACCCACTTAGGAACCCTCTCTTGCAACCATCTAGAGAAACATATAGATGATTGAAATGGCCATTAGCTAAACCAAGGTAGAAGGTGCTGCCTGGATTTGATCTCCTTATCTCTTGTCCATAGTCCCAAAGATGATTGTACTATTCCGCTTCATCACCATATATTTTTTGCAGTGTCAGGCTTCTTGCTTTGCAAAGCTTGCTCCTAGATGGTGTTAGGTTCCAATCCTTCTGCACAACTCTACCAAAATTTCCTAATGTCATTTTTGGGTCAGCTCTAAAACTATCCAAGTACTTCTGAGCAAGCCAAACTGCAGTGCATCTCCTCAAAGCCCACTCTCTCCTATAATTGTGTTGTGGAACATATGTCTTCACTAAAATAGTTTTAGCTCTGCTGTCATATGAGGCATATAGATTCCAAGGGCATCCTTCTGCACAGTGAGCACTAACTCTTCTCTTGTCATTCCTTGGCATTTTTAGATCTACCCTATGCCTCAGGTTGTATTCTGTCACTGCCTTCCTCACCATCTCAATTGAAGGAAAAGCCATACCCACCTTAAATTGGGGATTGTTGAGATCTTCAGGCATAAAGCTCTTAAACTTCAATCTGACCCCACCTTCTGCATCACTATCATCAGGTGGTTCCAACTCTTCTTCCTCATCATTATCAGCTTTATCATCATTTGCATCATTCACCACTGTCGAGGACTATTGCATCCTACTTCCTGCTGCCTTCTTACTCTTCCTCACTGTCCTACTAGCTTCCTGGTCCACACTATCCATGAACAAATCATCATCACCATCATCTACTTCATTGCCAGTGTCCACAAAGTCTAGATCTTCTTCACTGTCATCAGACCCACTGCCCCAGTTGAATTCTGCATCAGAGCCACCATCAGTCAAATCAACTTCACAAACTTCATCTGCCTTTGCCAAGTTCTTGTACATATCTGGGAGCTTCTCACCAGGGATCTTGTCCATGTATTGCACTTTCATTGGGCTTATGACCTTAGGCAATACACTAACTGGGTTGATAACTACATCCTCAGGGGGCTGACCTTGGTAGTCATTATAAATGTATAGGACAAACTTCTTCATCTTGTGAGCAAAATCCCTCATTACCTCTGTGTCCTCATCACTACATAAAATCCTTAGACCATCAGACAATTCCTTTCCAGGCAACAGCCAAAACACTTTCAAGTTGGGAGTAGAGACCCCATAGCCAAGCTTCATCGCAAATTCCACAATCCAAAAGTAGCACCATAAATCTGCATCCATATGGTCGAACCAGTCTACTTTTCCACCGACATAGGCACGGTTGACTCCAACTCCACAAAAAAATCCACCATGATGAATTTCTATTGAAATATGAGTATCATCAACACCTACAGTATGCAAAACCCTAGCATTAATATAATCAAACCAAAGCATCACCATAATCAAACCCTAGCGTCGCAAAAATGTAGTCAAAAACCTACTCATGCATCACTACAACTTCATTGTTGCAACCAATTCATCTGAATCTTGTTCCATCCAACCTAACCCTAACAGAATCGAGAGAGGGGGGAAAGGAGAGAGAGGAGAAACTAATAGTATTCGGGTGGGAGGTCTCCTTCCTTTCGACGTTGTGGAGCCATTGGGGAGTGGGATGGGACGAGTCGAGTCGCCCAACACCAGTCAAGGCCGCTCCGCCGTCCGCGCCACTGTAACACCCCAGGTGTTAATTTCCAGATAATCAACATTAGGTTCTCTTTTAAACTTCGTTTTTGGATCAAACTCTGATTTCAATCTCTAAGTGTCTCAAAGAGTTAACCCAAATCTTATGTTGATTTGGATTCTCAATATTTTTCTAAGTTTGAAAAACTGCGGTGAATTGCCTTCTTATGATGATTTTCTTGTGCAATTTCATGTGGTAACTATTTTGGATTCTTTAATATGAGTGAAGTACTATTCATGATAGAAACAATGAAACAAGTTTCGCAGATTTTGAAGCTCATTTGGATCTTTAAATTTGAATTCAAAAACAAGAAAAATTAACTTTTTCTCGATTTTGTTGAAATTCCGAATTTTTAGTTTCAAATACCAAACTTTGGGTGTTAATTCTTTTCAAACCATTTGAAATCTGTCAAACTCCTTTTTACCATGGTGTTCTACTTTTGTTGCTCTACCTAATGGTGCAATCGGTTGTTTATTTGAATTTACGATTTTGAATTTGGAAGCAATTCAAGAGAGTGGCAAATCTGTAAATACGATCAAATCTTGGGGGCAGTTTTTGTTGGGCTGGGCTGGACTGGCCAGCACACGCACCTGTGTGTCCCCCTCCCGTCGATCGGCGCCCTCCTCTCGACGCGTGCCCCTCTGTCGTGGCCGGTGCCGAGGGAAAAAGGGAGCCCGGCTCTCTGCCTCTACTCTCCCTCTCCCATTCACTCTCTCCCCCTCAATCCTTCCCTCTCCCTCTCGCTTCTGCTGCCGCTCGGCAGAAGCCGTGGCTCGGCTCGGCCGAGGCCGACGCCGACTCCCTCCCTGCTCACCTCCTTCTTGTGCTACTCCATGGCCAGCAATCCCTCCCTCTCTATTGATACTACTTCCTCCCTCTTTCCTTTGGATGTCTCCATTGATTTGATCATAAGAACCACGCTCTAATCCTTGATCCCCATGAAGAATCCCCGGTTAAATCAAGAGGATTGGTAAGGGAAGCTCTTTGTGGATTTTTATGCATATTTGCCTTGACTCATGGATTTACATTTAAGGACCTGGTAGATTTCTTGAAAAGTTGGGATTTCTTTTTCAAAAGATAAATCTCGTAATTATTTTCCTCTTATTTTGCTGAACTTTGTAAATTCATGTAAAATCATAGAAAAATTGTATGCATGTGTTTTTGGATTTTTTGGAATCCTCATGAAGTGCTCTATGCAGTAGATCCATAATATCTGGTAGTTTAGTTCGTATATTTTGCTGTAAAAATCATTTTGTGCAAGCATGTCAATTCTGTTAAGATGTTTTTGTTATTTTCGTAGCCACTCTTATACTTGTCAAATAAATCTAAAATTTTTATGGGATGTTTACAAGTTTATTTTTGATGTCTGGTTAAAATTTCATGATTTTAGGTTTGATGTTTGTAGAGTTATAAAAATGGCAAAGTGGTTGTATCTCTGTTTAAAACTGTTGCTGTGATGTTTGTTAATCATTTTATTTCGTAGGCAAGATGATATTTTCTGTGGATGAGTTGAATATCAAAGTGATATATAAACTTGTGATTCATCTACTGTTAAAATTTTATGGTCATAGCTTTTATATTTTAGGAGTTATGAATTTTATAAGTTGTGTTGTGAATCTGTTTGCTCTCTGGACAGAGCTGATAAGAATAAGTTGTTTGAGCAATTTACATTTAGATTCATGTTTTAGCACTGTGCAAACATTTGAATTATATTTCTTAAGCTTTCCAAATTATTAAGATTGATATTTTTATGTGGTCTAGATCTCAGGTTATAGCTGTTTCAAAGTTTAGTGCAGAATCTGCCTTGTTGTTTAAGTTGTTTGCAACAGAGCTTTTGTTTATTTTATAGAGGTTTCTATACTTTCTTAAATGACATGAAATTTATACAGTAGACTAATGAAAGCATGTGTAAGCCTATGTAATTTTGGTAGAATTGTTTATGTATGTTTGATATGTGCTCATAATTACACATAATTATCTAAATAAATTAAGAAAGTGTATGCAAAGAATTTATTTAGCAATGGACACTATGTTTTCTAGTGTTCATTAGTTGGTTTTGTCTAATTATGTGTTTGCAACATAAGTTAACTTTTATTTATTGTATTTAGTAGATTCTGGACAGTTCTAGGGGCAATATAAATTATCCCATGTTAATGATGTTTTCTGAGAATCTTGTGAATACCAAAGTTGTAGATAACTCATGTATCTAGCGACTGTTAAAATTTGGTGGCATTTGGACAAATAGTTTATTATTTATACATGTTTTAAGTTGGAATTCAGAAATAACTGCTCTTTGTTTTTCAGGGACAGATTTTGTAACTTTGTAGTTTTGACTTATTTAACTTGAGAATCAAACTTTGCTAGTATTATATGAAATGTATATAATTTCATAAGCTTTCCAGAATGTCTTATTGTAAGTCATTTGGATTTGTAAAACTCTAGATAGGATTAAAATGGTGACTGTTGTCTGACTATCCAAAACTGCATGCATAGTTTAATTGGGTAACTTTATCTTGATTGTTTAAATATAATGTTTACCTCTCGATTAATGAATGCTTGGCAAGTCTGAACCTAAGTTCAGTTGTGTGTGTACTTTAGATTCTTTTCATGTCTAAATATCATGCTTGGTAAGATTAAGTTAATCAACTATGGATGTCTATGCTTTGCATAATCTTGTGATGTATCGTTGTGTTATCAATTCATTGCATTTATACATTTACATCTTTGCATCTCATTAAGGAACGATAGATCCATACGTGATGGTTAATATCGAACCAGAAGACGGTGATTGGTAAATCTAATCGAACAAGTATTGGTGAATGAATCTAGAAGATGGATAATCTCGGAATTCTTATGTCAATCTATGATACTTGCCAAGCGAGTGTCATCTAACAAACACTGACCAGTGTTCTTACCCAGGCAAGCCCCGGTGCATTCAAACTCTACCTTGTATTTAAAAGTTTTCTTTAAATACACTTATGGTTAATTATTGCATGGTTACTATTCAAATAAATTCCTACTTGATGCATAGCCTTTATCTTGAATTATTTGTTCCTGTACCTTGATACCGTTTTAAAATATACGAATGATGCTTTATGCTGCTTAGCAATGCTTAGACCGATAGAGTCAGATGATTTCCTGTCATCTGCGAGAATAGGCGATAACATGATTGCTTCGGCAATGCTTATGGTTTTGAGAAGAATAGCGGATTGCTGCGGCAAATGGCTATGTCTTAAAAAGGAAATGATGTTGTTGGAAGTAATAACCTGAGACCGGGCGGGCACGGTGTTTGGAAGCCATCAGTGGCGACTGGTGAGCAGGTTCTTTCCGCCTGTGTCGATTAGGAACCGTCTGGTGTGGGTGTCCAAGAACCGTGACTTTGGAGTACTGGTCACATACTTTTGGAAGCCGGACTTTAGCTATTCTTGTTAAGAACGGTTAATCCACACTGGGAGTGGAGAGATGGCGAGAGTATTATGGACCCTCCAAGTTAGCGAACTGGATGGAGGTGTACTGTGCTCTCGGGTGGCGGAACCCCGATCTTAGCTAGAGGATCCAGGGAATGGTAGATATATGTATGCTTTAGTGCTGCATATGTCGTGTGACAAGGAAGTCCCAGCTGGGTTTAATCGATTCGAATCGTCGTGTTCCTCGGGTATGGAAACATGACTCTGACTACCACATCGTAGTAATATACTTAAACTGGATACTTGATGGTTTCCTTTCATGGATGTTGTATTACCTCGTTATCGATCATAACTTTACATCGGTACTCGAGTAATTATATGAAACGAAATAAATGAATTTCAATTGTTTTACAAAATGCTTATTTATGCAAAATACTTGATTCTTGTAAAACCCCACCTTTAATCCTATGACTTGCATATCTTTTGTCCACCAAATATTTTTATTTGTCGGATAAGTCTTGTTGAGTACTCCCGTACCTAGGGTTTGTTAACCCCTGTTGCAGATGAAGTTCCAATGCGGTGTGTACAACTTTGTGTTGTATGACCGTTGCTAATGTTGAAGATCAGTCATGGTATAACTCTTGGGCAGAGTACCTGGTTTGATTGTCTTATAATCTTTACCACTAGCTTGATGTAGTAATGACACATATGTTATATTTCTAAACTAAAGGTTTGTAATATGACTTATGTCTTCCGCTACTTTGATGTAAATTAAATTATTGTATTACTTCTGCAAATCTGTAATGAGGATCCTGCTCGGAAAGAGGTGGATGACCCGTTGCAAAACGGCGACACCTGACGGACCAATTAAGACTTGAATCATTTGTTGGGATTAAGTCGGGGGACGTTAATCCTGGCAAGTGGGCCCTGATTTTAAGAGGTTCTGTCACAACCACCGTCGTCGCCCCTCTGCTCGCCTGTGTCGTCGCCCCTCTGGTCGCCTGTGTTCGTCAGGGGAGGGGTGGGATAGAATGAAGGAGGGGTGAGGTTTACAGGGGGGTTTTCGCATATTTGGCAAGAAACACAAATGGAAACGGCGACAGAGTCCAGCTGGACATGCCACATCGGTAATCTGATGCCCCCGAGTCCAGTTTGGACCTGATTGATACACTAAACCAAGTTTAGTGCTAGGAATCTACATTTTCAGAGTACCGGGACCTACTCGAGAACACGGGACAAGTTTAGGGACCGCTAGTGAAATTGACTCTTTTTTTAAGTTCCTGAGACCACTAATCGTTTTTTGGGACCACAGTCAGCGACATATCATGGAACGAGGCGTCCTATTCGTAATTGGACCGGTTAATGTTGCCAGATCGGCCCAGCATGGCCCAGATGTAAAGACAGAAAAGGCAAAGAAACAAACCCATTCTTAACCAAATGGCCCATTTAAGCTCGAGACCTTAAAACCCTAGCTTTCTCACGAGAGCCCTCACAATCGTCCGATGGACTCTGCGAGACGATCTAAACCGTTCGTCTATCCGCCCGCTGCTACATACAAGCTGCCTCCGGCCCGTCTCGTTGTCTTCCCCCAAATCAATCTATCGTCTCCGGCGGCGGAAGCGGAAGGAAACAGGCGGCAACCATGGTGAAGGGACGCACGGGGCAGCGCGTCAGGCTCTACGTCCGGGGCACTATCCTCGGATACAAGAGGTGAGCTCCGTGCCGCCGCTTCTTCTTCTCCGTCGGTGTTACTTGGACCTGGTCATTTCGCGGTTCTATTCGTCTTACGGTGGTGGTGGCTGTGCAGGTCCAAATCGAACCAGTATGAGACCACGTCGCTCGTGCAGATCGAGGGGGTCAACACCAAGGAGGACGTCGCGTGGTACGCTGGCAAGCGCATGGCGTACATCTACAAGGCCAAGACCAAGAGCAGTGAGACCCGTTACAGGTGCATCTGGGGTAAGGTCTCCCGCCCGCACGGCAATTCCGGCGTCGTCCGCGCCAAGTTCAAGTCGAACCTCCCGCCTGAGTCCATGGTCAGTGACGCGCTCAGTACACTGTGTGTTTTGTTGCTTCCCAATTGATGCTCTGTCCTGATGCTGGTTTTTTTTTCCTGATGAGTGCAGGGGCGCAAGGTCAGAGTGTTCATGTACCCTAGCAGCATCTAAGGTTAGGATCCTCAAACGTCTGACATTCTCTATTTGTTTGGCTGGTTGATGTTGAATTTGTTGTTTGTGATCGAATGAATTCTGCTTAGACTGAACTTGTCATTGCTGTAGACCTAGTAGGAGGTTAAACGCATCATAGTTTGTGGTTTCGGTTGTTACATTGAGTCTGTGTAGCAGCAAACAGTGTCTATTCAGCTATGAATCATGGTAATTTGGCTTTTGTGGTTTGGTTTGCTCATGTTGATACTGGCTTGACCTCGGTGAGTATAGCTGGCCGAGGGAGTAATTCATAGTGAAGATTTCGAGTTAAAACTGCTGTTTGCTGTTTTTGGTTTACATGTCTCGATGATACCAAGTTCATGTAGAATATACATTGTCTAATTTCATTAGTTTTCAGTTTTACTTCCTCTGTTCATAAATGTAGGCATTTCTAGTAGGAAAGGAAATGACACTCATCAATCATGGACAAAACTGCTGGAAAATAACAGTGAGGGATGGGGATGGCAGCATATGCCAGAAATGTTTACATTTGTGGAAACTTTGGAATGCTAAAGAGTTCTTGCTCTTATGGACGGAGGGAGTATATAGTTGTAGTTTTTCCAGTTCTATATCATCAATTATTTTGTTTCATGAGATGTCTATCACCATTTGATTATATATCATGTTCTTTGCATTGGAGCAAAATCAATGCTATTTTGCATCACTTCTTAATTGTGCTGTCACCCTGTAATCGATACAGTGATGCCTATTTTGAGCACTTTAGACTTAGCAGTTTTTACTTTTACCATTTATATTTCTGTCCAAGCACGGATGTTTAGGGAATGTTTCTTACATTTTTGATAGGGATGAAAACGGATGGGGAAAAAAATCCTCTCCTACTTCTGTTTCGGTTTCTATATTTTTAGCAGAAACGGGATCGGGTTCAGAAAAAAACAAATAGTGGGTGGAACATAATAGAAAATGGAACAGGTCCGAACGAGATTTTTTTTTCCATCCGTTTTCAACCTTAAATACAATAGAATGGTTGAAAACATACTTTATCCTTTTTAGAAATTTGGACATGTGGCTACCAACACAAAGTTTGAACTTGTAACTTGATCCAATGCTTAGCCCTTAAAAAAGTTTCATATACATAGCCTGCGATGCCTTTTCTTATGATACTCTGGGTTTTTATGTCTCCAGGTTTTGGTGGAGTAAAGATGGACTAGAAATGGCCCATAGTTCTTACTTTTCGCTGAGCTTAAAATGCCATGTGTTGGCAACTTTAGATTGTTCATGTACTGAACCTGTCGAAGTTTTGCCAAAATTTGTTTTGGAACAGATGAACTATTGTCATATTGTTATGCCTGCAGCAGAGCTTATTTTGCCTCGTGCCATTAATGTCTGATTGCAGTATTTTCAAATTCCTATGATCATACAATATTTTCCCTTTTGTCTCCCAATGTTCTTGTGCCACATCTCAAATACAATTGTGCAATATGATCTTGGTGTAGATGTGTAATATTCTTTTACACTGCTCTGAGATGATGCATGCTTTTTCTTTTTACATTGATCTGGGATCCTTTGATGTATGCCTTTTCAAAACCAGTTCTGCAAAATTTTTGGGCACATGATTAGCTGGTGGCGATGTGCTTGGCCTCTGTATACCTAATTACCTATGGCCTGATTGGTGCAGCTCTCAACTTTAGCTTCAACGTAGTAAACCGAACTTTAGCTTCATAGTATACGCCCTTTTTGTTGTTTATTTGGCACCTCGATCTCTCAAACAACTCAATGCTACAGATGCAAATAGTAATGTTATACTCCGTGGTACTAAGTATTTGTCAAAAGAAACAGTGATGCTACACTATGTGCCAGATGGGAGAGAAGCGAGCGGTACTATACATGCCCGTAGTAAACAGTATAGTGCTGGAAGACGTTTGCTAGCGTGTGACGTGTACATATCTTGTTAGCATCCGAGAAGTTAACACTTCTAGAAGAACAATGTTGGAAGACGCCTGCAGCCTGCTAGCGTGTGGCGTGGTCATGATACTGATGGAATATCTCCACCAGATTGACAGAATGATGATATCTAATCCCCTATATAAAGCACCAGATTGATGATATCTAATCCTCTATAAAGCTAATGGGAAATGAGAAAACAAACTTGATGGGGATTGAGAAAACAAACTTTTGTGTATAATATGGAGCTAAAGGGGTTGAGAAAATAATTTGACTTGAAGCAACTCTAGAGGTAGATTTATTTCTGGACAAGAGAGCATGTATTAATGAATTCATTTCATCCATGTTTTGGACCATCTTTGCATGGATCATATTTTCAACTCATTTTTACACAAAAAAAAAGAAGGAAAACTCAAATTTACGATGGTGATGCCAATTGCATAATTGCATTGGTATGCTCATATCCACGCAAGGTCTCATCAGGTGCAGTGGACTACTAGAAAGCAATGATCTTCGGTCAGTTGTAACATCCTTGACAGTTTTACAACTTATCAAACCCCTATTCCAAGAATCAGCTACCACTAATTCTTTTTAATGAAATCTGTCATTTTGCAACCTGAAAGTAACTTTTTTTACGAATCCTACCATTATATTACATCAAAATAATCACACTATGTTTCACGTTGTAACTAAAATATGTTTGGCATCCGTTGGTGACTTGTGGTTTTATTGGATATAATCGGAAAACAAAAGGCAAGTCTGAATGATACACTCACACTAGGGCTCCTAAAAAATGATCACATTATGTTACACGTTTGTAACTAAAATATGCTTGCCATCACCATCAAGCTCAACACCGCAAACTCCTGGTGATGCGCAGAACTAAATATTCAGGAAACAAAAGCAGTTCTAAATACTACTCCCTCCGTTTCTAAATATCTGTCTTTCTCACTTCCTGAGAAATAACTTAGATTAATTTTATATAAAAACTATTAATATTTATGATACATAATTGATATCATTAGATAGATCTTTGATCTATTTTTTAATAATTTTATTTGGAGACACAAATGTTACACGTATTTTATATAAATTTAGTTAAAGTTGTGACACGGAAATCTAAAACGACACTTAATAAGGGACGGAGGGAGTACAGTCTAGGTAATTGGTCACCATCATCCATGAGCTCTAGAGAATCCAGCTAATTTCCTTCAACTATCTGAGAAGACATTGTTTATTGATCAAGAAGTGCCAACTTCATCGAGAAGATTCAATTTCACGGCTGGAGTGTCTGCTTGGAATTTTGGAAAAAGACTTTGGTTCTGGGTACGAGAACAGATCGAGGTCTTCCCCTGAGTGTTTGCTTGCAAAACCGGACAATTGAGTTCACAAGGTTTGAGTGGATCTTGTCGGCCTGAGACGCAATGAGGCCCTAGACGCAAGAGGCTCATGTGAAACTTGCCACTAATCCAGCTCGAGGACACGACATAGGCCACGTAGACCTGTTTGGATATTTAGTACTTAAAATGAGCACTATGTTTAGATACTAATTAGAAGGATCCAATAAAAATTCATTTCAAAACTAATTACATAAACGATGGCTAATTAGCAAGACAAATATATTAATCCTAATTAGACTATGATTAGCTTATATGGTTGCTGCAGTAAACATGGGGTAATCAAGGACTATTTAGGATTAATAGATTCATCTCCCGAATTAGACATTGCTTATGTAATTAGTTTTAAAATTAGCTCAAGTTTCCTCCTAATTAGCATCCAAACATGGTGCTAATTTTTAGCGGATGCAATCCTAGCTCGGCCTAGCTACATAAAGACATGCGTGGTTGTGCCATTTGTGGCAGCAAATTGTAGCAGCCAGCATATATTTTCCAAGAACCTCGTTGTAAGATGACAGGCAGCACCGGCGCGTACACGGCCTTCCTGCCCATGACGAACATTAAGCTAGCAGCACAGTGCAGCGGTGGACGCCACAGCCCTCCTGCCGTTGGCCTCTCCGCCGGAGCGCCACAGCCAGTGGTCATGTCCCAAGCCGTACCGTCGCCCGGCAAGCAAATGCTGCTGGTTCGACGGCACCCTCCGTGGCCGGGGAGGCATCTGCCTTCACTTGGTTGTACTAGCAAGACAGCCACCGCCGCTAGTAGTAGTAGGCAGCCAAAAGAGGAGGATCGTGCGAGCAGAAACATCTCGGGTTTTCAGCCGTCCATCTGGGGAGATTTCTTCCTTACCTATTCCAGTCCTCTGACTTCGGGTCCTCCACTCAAAAGGTTTGTAATGATATGTAGTTAAGTGGCATCTTGTTGATCTAAACTCAGTTTAGTGTAAGCTGAGCATTGAGCCGTCATGTATCTGAAAACATTTCTTTTTTTGAATGTAATGGCAGGAGCTCTGCTTTTCAATTAAGAGAAATAGAATTGGTTTGGTTTATAAGGGAAACCAAGCCTGAAAACCTTACATAGATCCAGATTAAAACACAGAAAAAAAAATACACAACACCAAAACATTGTAGTCCTGGCAACTAACACATAGAGGTAACACAAACCAACGACGCCACAGTACGTCCATGTTGTCGAGTTGATCACAAGCAGCAGAAAGTAGCTCCGGCTTCTCATGGTGAACAACAGCCAGACACTCTTCCCATCATCCGATATCTCCCACAAGACCATGTACCAAATCACACCTTGCGTCATCATTAGTATCCTCTATAACAACTTCGTCTAGCATGGCGCGAACAAGTCCTCGAGCAGCACAAACGGTGCAAGGAAGCATTACGTGATGATCTGCCCCAACATAGCTGGTCTGTCGAGCCCACTGAGATCCACCAGCGCCTTGACGACAAGGTCAGACAATGGACCTTTGAAGAGGTGGACGTAGCGCAGCAAGGTCATTTCCATAGTATCACTTTCTTCCTGTGTGACGCCATCTGTGACGCCCAGTCGCTTCATGAGCACTTGTCTTGCTCTGCTCTGCGCATCACCATGCGGCCAAGCACTGGCAGCTTGACGCGCACTGCGCCGGGACGGCTTGCTCGGCCTCTTCTTTTCTTTTCGTGGCTTCACTAGGCCATGTTGTTGTAGAGGAAGTAGGGGTTGCTGGATAGGCTTGGTTATTGATTGGATGAAGTTTGACAGCGCCATCTCATGAGCAGTCTTTGGCCACCATCTTCTGGCGAAGTGTGGCCCTGTCCTCCAGAGTCCATGCAAGTCTTAGCACCAGCGGCAGCTTCTGAGATGTACACGCGACATGGGCGTTTGGACTTGCAGCGCGGACGCCTGGTGTACACGCAACCCGGGCGAAAACGACACCTCCTCAACCTGAACCTCGTCGTCCCCTCCATTGTCACCTTTGTCATTTCTGTATTCTCGAGCTGATGGCTTGTTAGCACACGAGACGATGTGTCGATCTCCAGTGTGGGGCATTCGACCTCCTCGACAGTCTCTAGTCTAGGCATTTGAGCTGATGAACCTGTTGTATGCATCTCTGGTTGTACAACAGGACAGGAAGGCTCAACACTTGTTGAGGCTGAGGAGAATAGAAGTGAGTCGGAGTTCCCACCAGTGGCATGAGTGGTGAGAAACATGAAATAGAATTTAACAGGGGTTCCTTAGCTGCAACAATCTCTATTTGGAGAAGGGCATCTTCAACATCTTGGAGTGTAACCTCCTGTACCGCTGACCTGTTAGACGTAGAAGAATTAATCTTGTTGAACGTTGTTGTCGCCGCTTTCACGGGGGAGCCACTAGGGCCATTCTCCTTGGTCCTGTGAAGTTGGTCTTCCCAGCTCCTTGGTTCCTGGCTCCGTGTAGTGGCCACAGCCTTACTCATGGCAAGTTTGAGCTGGACAGACGTGTCGTGCAACTGGTTAAGTGTGTCATCATGCCCTTGCATATCAACTATCGTTGTCTGGTTCATGTCTACCCAATCTTGATTCAACGACGAAGATATCTTCAGCTTTTCTGTCATGACATGTATTTGAAACACAAAATTCTCCGCGAGCTTCATCCATTTTTCATTGGACTCTTGAAACTTTTGCAATTGTGCACTGAGTAGCAGGGAAAACTCACCCCACAAGCTTTGTATCTCTGTGTCAAGCATCTTCTTGATATCATGCTGGAAATAATTAGCATTTTCGGAAAAATGCAGAAATGCATGATCAATGCTCCTTTGGTGCAGACGCTCAGTGCGATAGTCATTCTGATGACCTGGTGATTGTTCCTCCCGTGCAAGACGCTGTGACAGAGGTGGACGGCAAGGCATGACTGAATGACGAGGGTGTTGGCAACATTGACGACAATCCTGCTCACGATGGCCCGAGCGCCGGCACCAGAAGCAAGTGATGGGATCTCGACAAGCCGCAGCCCAGTGACCCCGTGCAAGGCAAATGAAGCAGCGACCTTCAACGATCTTTCGAACGCGGTGAGAGAGACGGGTCATGCTCCCATCATTGCTGTTGGGATGGGTTGGCGAGTGGTGCAGCTCCTCCCGTGGATACTCAACCTTTCTCCACAAGGTGTTCCTAGACAGATCAATGCTTGAAGAAGCAGAGCACGAAGGGTTGTCAGCGAAGCGAACTCGAAGACCCACACGACGGGGACGAACTTCAGGCCGAGCAGGGTCTATGATAATTGATTTAAGTTTGTGTTCCTTCGGCTGGTGGTGAAGATTTTTGCCTGACGAAGAATGCTTCACGATATCGGCGTAGGTAAGACTTGTCTTGGGCTCGGACACGGGCGTTGGTGGCACTACCAGGTCGTCGTCAGGCTGTGGCTGACGTTGATTGAGCGGCGGTGGCGGCGCCGGAGTGTCCACGGAGTTCTGCAGATCCGTCATCGACAAGTTGAGGATGGGGCGCTGGTGATTGGAGTTGCAGCGGCTGGGAGATGATTGCTCCAGCAGAGGCGCGTAGAGAGGCGGCGATGATGGATGCGCACCAGGACGAGGAAGCGGCGGTGGCGAGTCCACCAACACGACCTCATCCACATCCTCATAATCGGAATCGTTGCTAGAACCGAGCTCCAAGAGGTGGAAGCCATTGGGGGAAGGTGGATCCACAGCAGAGGTCGTCAATCTGTAGCTGAACCTGGAGGCGGAGGCTTCTGGCAGCGGTGGGGAGGGCATGATGGGGATGAAGTCTGGAGCGATGCGGTCTTCTTCTCCGTTCATGGGCTTGGTGGCCATGGTCGTCATCGGCTTGGCAGCGGGGTTGGGTCTAGCGTCGGCGGCGAGGCAGGCAACATGACGGAGCTCCTCGCCCGCAGTCATCTTTCCGACGGCGACGAGTTTCCCCACGCGCGGAGCCTCCCCGCGGCCGGCCAGCGAGCGACGTACACGACCCAGGAGCTCACATCGTGGCCGGTGGCAGTTGAAGCTGGATGTGTACGCGCCCGCTGTCCTCGGCGACACAAAGGGCGTCGGCCCGGGCGAACCCCGCCGAGGGAGTGGGTGGCGCGGCGGAGGAGGCGGAACCGGCGGATGGTGAGGAGCCCCCGAGGTGGAAGCAGAGTAAGTCGACGATGTTGTAGGCTATTCCGGCACTTCCGTCGCTGGATCCTCCACCTAGGCACCCGTCACGGGCCCCTTCGGCTGCGGATCCGTGCTCCCAAACACCTCCGGCGGCAGATCTTGGGGTCGATGCGTCGGCTTCCTTGGACCGCTCGCTGGCGGCGCGCGGGCGGTCTGCAGGCGGCGTGCAGAGGTGCAGACAGCACGCGCAGGCGGCAGGCCTGGTGCGCGGACGGCGCGCAGGCAGCACGCGCGAGCGGCGCGGTGCGGGCGCCGACACGGGCCGGCCGCGGGGCGGCGGGGCGGCACTAGGTGGTCTCTGCCATTTTTACAAAAACTGTTCCTAATGTATTTTTATCTGGCATGGATGGTACATCGAGCAGAACAACTGAAGGAAGAAGTGGCAAAACTGATAGCAGCTTCAAGTGCTTGTAGCCTGTACCATAGGATTCACCTCATTCATGTCTTGGAGCAGTCTTTGTCTGGATCATCTTTTCCAAGACGAGATCAATGATATGCTAACTCAAATCAATAACGTTGATGTTAGTGGCTGTGATCTTCAAACGGTGGCTATGTGGTTCTATCTTCTCCGAAAGCATGGATACAGGGTCTCACCAGGTAACCAAAACTTCTAACTTGTAGCCTGTACAAGACAAAACTATATTGATCATTAAGTACACTGCAGTATATGAAACCGCGGAAGTTATCTTAAACTAAAACATTACACTGCAAACTGGTTTATAATAACATCCAGAATGGATGATACAAAGAAACAAATGTTGTTGTTCTGAGTACAAAATTAATTCTTGAATTATCTGTTCAGATGTCTTTGCCAAGTTCAGAGACGAACAGGGGAGTTTTGCAGCAAACAATCCAAGGGATCTACTGAACCTTTACAATGCTGCTTGTCTCAGGACGCATGGAGAGATAATACTTGATGAGGCTATTTCCTTCACGACAAAGTGTTTAAAATCAATAGCACCCAACATGGAAACATCACTGGCAAGTGAAATAAAGTGTGCACTTGAGATCCCCCTTCCTAGAAGTGTAAGAATTTATGAAGCCAAAACTCATATAGCTGAATATGAAAAAGAGACTGAAGCTAATGAACTGGTGTTGGAACTAGCAAAGCTCAACTATAATCTTGTGCAGCTCCAACATCAAGAAGAGCTGAAAATCATAACAAGGTGAATTGACTTACTCCATCCATTCAAAATTATAGGTCACTTAGCAATGTCGTTATTCAAACTTCTCTAACTTTTAAGGACCAAGTTTATAGAAAAAGCACCAACATTTAGAACATCAAACTATTTTTATTAAACTCTCCATAGAATTGATATATTTTTTTATAGTGCATAGATGTTAGTATATTTGCTAAGAACTTAGTCACTATTAGAGAAGTTTAGCTTATAACAAAACTGAAGGAAAGTATATTCGGGAAATATTGGATTGATTGATGAGGTACAGTATGTACAGAATATATAGGCAAGGATGTCGTAGGGTTTATAGAATCAAGTACCCAATCAACGGAGATCCTTGCCTAAGACTCAATCACAATCCTCTAAACCCCCTGGGCGCCAAGCCCATGTGGCCAGCCCAATAACCCTCTAGACCTCAATCTAACACGCCCCCGCAGTCTGATCGTCAGCCACTGCGCACGTTCAGACTGGATCTAAACTCTGTGAAAACTGAAGAAGGAAGACCTTTGGTGAAGACGTCCGCAAACTGTGACGATGTTGGTACATGGAGGACGCGTATATCACCAAGAGCAACCCGTTCCCGAACGAAATGAAGATCAATCTCAATGTGCTTTTTGCGCTGATGCTGAATCGGGTTGGAGGACATGTAGACCGCACTGATATTGTCGCAATATACCAGCGTGGCACGGCGAAGAGGAGCATGGAGTTCCTGAAGAAGCTGACGTAGCCAAGCAGCCTCGGCCACACCATTGGCCACTGCGCGATACTCAGCCTCAGCACTGGATCTTGATACGGTGTTTTGACGCTTGGAGGACCAGGAGATGAGATTATCACCAAGAAACACAGCATAGCCCGAAGTGGACCTGCGCGTATTCGGAGAACCAGCCCAATCAGCATCAGTGTAGACAACAAGATCAGTCGACGAAGATGGTCGCAACAAGAGACCCAAGTGAAGAGTGCCTTGAACATAGCGAAGAATCCGTTTGAGTGCTGCGAGATGAGGCTCACGAGGATCATGCATGTGAAGACAGATTTGCTAGACCGCATATGCAATGTCTGGGCGAGTGAACGTCAGATACTGTAAAGCACCAGCGAGACTGCGAAAGTCAGATGGATCTGTCACATGTGCACCTTCAGCAGCAAAAACCTTGGGATTGGTGTCGACTGGAGTAGAGCAAGGCTTGCAGTCAGCCATCCCAGCGCGAGCAAGGATATCCAGCATATACTGCCTCTGACTGAGGAGAATACCATCACCACAACGCTGGACATGCATACCAAGGAAGTGATGCAATTCACCGAGGTCTTTCATGGAGAATTCATGCTGAAGAGCCGAGATAATTCGCCGAAGAAGACCAGTTGAAGAAGCGGTGAGGACGATATCATCAACATAGAGCAGAAGATAAGCAGTATCTGAGCCGCGCTGATAGAGTGATGTATCTGTCTTAGCTTCAACAAACCCAAGGGAGACCAAAAATGTGGCAAACCGACTGTACCAAGCACGAGGAGCCTGCTTCAAACCATAACGTGACTTGTTCAGATGACAAACAAAGTCAGGATGAGCGGGGTCTTCAAAACCAGACGGTTGCACACAGTAAACTATCTCAGTCAAGGTGTCGTGCAGGAAAGCATTCTTCACATCTAGCTGGTGGACAAGCCATCGACGTGAGAGAGCCAAGGAAAGCACGGTGCGAACAGTAGCTGGCTTCACCACGGGACTAAAAGTCTCATCGAAGTCCACTCCAGGCCGTTGGGTGAATCCACGACGAACCCAGCGAACCTTGTAGCGCTCGAGAGAGCCATCAGCATGAAACTTGTGCATGAAAATCCATTTTCCTGTGACCACATTCGCCCGAGGAGGGTGCAGAACCAAATCCCAAGTGTGGTTCTGTAGCAAGGCAGCATGTTCCTCGTCCATGGCAGCGCGCCAATTCGGATCAGCAAGCGCACTGCGATAAGTCTTCGGCACAGGAGAAAGCGGTGCAGCGTGGTAAACGGAGGGAATCCGAAATCTAGTCTTCGCGCGAGTGGTCATGCTGTGCTGATTGGTGACAGGAGGAACAAGAACATCGCCCTTGGGCAGCGGTGCTGGAACCTGTGGCGTAGATGGGCGACTTCGACGCGAGTAAACTTGAGTGATGACACGCGCCGGAGCTGCTGCTGGTGCTGCCACACTGGGAGCTGCTGCTGGTGCTGCCACACTAGGTGATGAAGACCTGACCAGTGGCTGGAAGCCAGGTGGAGGACCTCGGGGACCTGGCGTGGCCGCACATGGCTGTGCGGGCGAGGAGTTGGCCGCACGTGGCTATGTGGGCGAAGAACAGGGGCCGGCTGGGAGCGTGCCAAGCGCTGCTGGACCAGCCGGAGCCAAGGTCGTCGAGGGGCCGGCTGGGAGCGCATCTAGCGCTGCAGAACCAGCCGAACTGAGCGTCGCACGTGGCTGTGCGGGAGGAGCACCATAACCTGCAGGGAGGAAGCTTGGTGCAGACCCAATTGGTGCTGGCACATAGTCAGTCACATTTAAGAAATCAAAATCCGCTGGTGCTGAAGGAGGGGCATGCTCAGCATAGGGAAAGGCCGACTCGTCGAAGATGACATGACGAGAGATGATCAATTTGTTGGAAGAGAGATCAAGGCAGCGGTATCCTTTGTGATGAGCAGAATATCCCAAAAAAACACACATGGTGGACTAGGGAGAAAGTTTGTGGCTGGCTGTGGCAGAGAGGTTGGGGTAGCATTTGCAACCGAAGACGCGAAGATGATCATAGGAGGGGGCAGTCCCAAGGAGGGCCTGGTGTGGGCTGGAGGATCAAAGCGTCTTAGTGGGCAAGATGTTGATGAGGTAGGTAGCTGTCTGCAGAGCTTCGACCCAGAAGGAGGGTGGAAGGGACGCCTGAAACAGGAGGCAGCGAACCACATTGTTAATGGAACGAATGATGCGCTCAACCTTACCATTTTTGAGGCGAGGTATATGGGCAAGACATGCGGAGGTGAACACCGTGGGAGAGGAAGAACGTGCGGGAACTGGGGTTGTCAAACTCTCGCCCATTGTCGCACTGAACTGCCTTGAGTGTGGTGCCGAACTGAGTGAACACATAGGCAATGAAATTAGATATCGTGGAAAAGGCGTCAGATTTAAGTTTTAAAGGGAACGTCCATAAATAATGGGAACAATCATCGAGAATGACTAAATAATATTTATAGCCCGAAACACTGAGAACCGGTGAAGTCCACAAATCACAGTGTATAAGATCAAAATTATTGGACGCTCTAGATGTTGACACATGGAATGGAAGACGCACATGGTGACCTAACTGACAAGCATGACAAAGTGATGAACTAATATCATGACGGTGGGTAGGAACGCCGGACGACGCTAGCTTGGAGAGGGCCTCGTGTCCAGGATGACCGAGGCGGCGATGCCAAAGTTCAGGCCCTGAGGCGGCGACTAGGGAGTGTGCAGGTGGCAGACGATGAGGATACAATGGCCCGGAGCTATTGCACCTGACGATCACGTTCCGAGACTGTAGATCCTTCACAGAACAACCAGTCGGGTCAAACTCAATAGAACAATTGTTGTCAATAGTAAACTGGCGAACATATATAAGATTTTTAATAAGTGATGGTGAGACCAAAACATTATTAAGATGGAAAGAAGGAGGAATTACTGTAGTGCCAGTGGTTGTAACGGGAAGTAAAGAACCGTTACCGACAACAATGGACGATGGAGTAGGATACCGCGAAGGAACAATCTGTGACAGGGTACTAGAATGTGAAGTCATGTGAGAAGAAGCCCTGAGTCAAAGTACCAGTCGTTGTTCTGAGGTTGATTCAATGTCATGGTGTTGAAGGTTGACGCGAGAGAGGGCTGGTCCCATGAGGGAAGACCAGCCATGGTGTTGTAGAACCCGGGAGGTGCTTGGGGCGGCCACTGACCGGCCGTAGCAGCCCACTGGCTGGACGCATCTACAGCAGCACCGGGTGCAGGCCCTTGGAGGAAGGGCTGCTGCTGCGCCAACAGTCCCTGCTGCTGGGCGAGCAGCGCCTGCTGCTGAGGCATGTGTGGCAGAAGAGGGGCCAGCGGGGGCCGCGGTCCAGGCCACATCTCGATGGACCCAGCCCACGGGTTGTGGAAGGAGGGCCACGGGGCACCGTCGGTGTGCTTGGACTGCCCTCCTGTCGAAGCACCGGCAGCTGTCGGTTGACCACCAGACTGTTGGCCAGAGCCGTCGCGCTTGCCACCACGTTTGCTGCGGCGGCTCTTGGACGAGGTCGACCCGCCCCCGTAGCCCGAGCTACCGGTGGTGGGCTGTTGGACAGAGGGAGGGCGTGAGCCAGTGGTCGACAAGCCGACAGAGGAAGCGACCAGAGCGGTCTGCAGGGTGGGCGCCTGGTTCTCCAAGGTGAGTTCTTCAAGCAGGAGATCGGGCTTGGCGTCGAGGAACGTGGGGAAGGGGCGGCCGCGTCGGAGGTGCATGCCGATCGTCTTGAACTTCTCGTTCAGGCCCCGGATGAGGTTGAGCACAAGAGTGCGATCAGTGACGATCTCACCCAGGTCCCCAAGGGTGTCCGCCATGCGTTTGAGCTCCCTGTAGTAATCTGTGATGGATTGGTCACCTTGAACGAAGTTTCGGAACTTGGCGTCGATGTAGAGGGCACGCGTCTTGCTGTTGTCGAGGAACTGCGACTCAATTGCTCGCCAGGCGGCACGAGCGGTGGAGTTCTGGCCCGAGATAGTCTCAGACAGGTCGTCAGTGATGGTCGCTTGTATCCAAGACTTGACGACGCAGTCCATGCGCGCCCAATCGGGGTTGCCAGGCGCTGGAGTGTCCGTGAGGACGAGATGTTGAAGGGAATACTTCCCAGCAGCCAGAAGAATTCGGTCGCGCCACCGATTGTAGTTGCTGGAGTTGGTGTCGAGGACGACGGTGACCAGGTGGCGGATGTTCTGTACAACCACTGCTTGGGCATGGAGGTGGGCGACGGAAGCAGCCTCTTGGAGAAGCAGGGCGTGTTGAAGATCAGCATGTCGGGAGGCGTCATCGACCTCACCATCAGAGGGCGCGTCGTCGTCCGAGGGAGCCTCAGCAGCCGCACGCTCCTGGGTGGCGCGAGCTAGGGTGTCGCGGGCGCGCGCAGCAGCGGCGTCGCGCTCGGTGGCGGTGGCCAGGGCTTCCTGCTCGGCGGCAGCGGCGCGAGCTCGCACGGCGTCGCGTGCAGCCTGCCGGGCGTTCGCCCGCTCGCGCGCAGTGGCGGCAACGGCGGCCTTGTCCGCGTCCGCCTGGGCCTGGGCGTCGGGAGCGACGGGAGTCGCTGAGTCAGAGGCGGCGGCGGCTGCCGCACGTGGGGAGAGAGGGGGAGTCCCCGGCATCGCAGTGCAGCAGGGATGCCGGCGCGAGGGCAGGGGAGGGGCGTGACCAGAGGGCGGCGCGCAGCGCAGCCGTGGGGCGCGCTAGGGTAGCGGAGGTGTCAGGGCAGAATCCCGGACTCGTGATACCATGAAGGAAAGTATATTCGGGAAATCTTGGATTGATTGATGAGGTACAGTATGTACAGAATATATAGGCAAGGATGTCGTAGGGTTTATAGAATCAAGTACCCAATCAACGGAGATCCTTGCCTAAGACTCAATCACAATCCTCTAAACCCCCTGGGCGCCAAGCCCATGTGGCCAGCCCAATAACCCTCTAGACCTCAATCTAACAAAAACTAAAGTAATATATAATTTAGACCTGAGGGACTCTCTCTTTAAAATAATTACTATCATGACGCACAATTATATATGGATGGGTGACACATAGATAGTTCTACCTCAGGTAGTTCATGTATACCCAATTTCTTCACTTCACATCTGTAGAAAGTTCAATTTAGTGCGTCATGGGTCACCTAATGAACAGAACTTGCATTCCTAATCACAACAAAAATATATGGAGACTACCATGATATCAATTTTTTTTGTTGGCATTATTACACATTTCATTTTTGTAGCTGTGGTTTAATTAAGAATGTGCAGGTGGTGGAATGATCTAGAACTTCAGTCAAGGCTATCATTTGCTCGAGACAGAGTTGTGGAGTGCTACTTTTGGATGGTGGGAGTATATTTTGAACCAAGTTACTCACGAGCTCGAATAATATTGTCAAAAGTTCTTGCCATTGTGTCCTTATTGGATGACACTTATGATGTATATGGAACTTCACAAGAGTGTGAGTTATTTACCAAGTGTATAGAAAGGTGTGTATTCTTTATGACTTAGATTAAACTCTTTACCTACTATGAATAATACTACTCCGTAGAAGAAAACAACGTATATAGCTAATACAGGATGAAAATTGCTTTGGTCCAGCTGGGACCCTGCAGTCACCGGAGGTCTACCAGAGAACATGAAGTTCATTTTTGGGAAAATTTTGGATACTTGCCAAAGCATTGAGGATGAGCTAGCACCGGAGGAGAAATACCGCATGCCCTACCTAAAATTTTTTGTGAGTGAAATTTTCCCATATTGTCGTATCTAGTACTTAGTTTACATCTCCTGTGCTGTCAATTAATTGACCTACAAGCCATATATTCGTTATCAACACAATCCTAGTTTTCATTCATGTCAACATGCCCATAGATGGTTTATCTACATCTTTCATCCTAAAGGGTGTAAATGTGCAGATGTTTCTGGACCACCCAAATAGTGATTCAGAGCTCTTTTTTTTTAATATCTAGATAATTTCTAGAATATTGAATACAAATTAAGATAGTATCCCCTCAGATATCGTTCAAATACAAGAGCAATTAACAATATCCATCAAATATCAGATATCTGGTTGGAAAATTTAGATAGTTAGGTTGGATATTTCGTTCGTAAAATTCATATCAGATATCCATTATTAGTCATGGTTGTATGCCCAATTTTAATAAATCCTAAAATGAATTTAGAACAAAAAGATAAGTGCAGTAGAGTTTTTATTATTATACGTATAGGTACAACTAATTATGAGGTATTACTTACCAACGTTTCTTGTCCCATAATATATGCAGATTGTAGATTTAGTAAGAGCCTACAATAAGGAGGTAAAATGGCGTGAGCAAGGGTATGTCCCTGCAACCGTTCGGGAACACTTGCAGGTTTCAGTAAGAAGTGGTGGTTGTCACCTCTTGTCATGCACATCATTTGTTGGAATGGGAGATGTGGCAGCTCAAGAAGCTTTCGAATGGGTATCTAGTGTGCCTAAAATAGTACAGGCGCTCTGCATTATTCTCAGGCTTTCTGATGATCTGAAGTCGTATGAGGTAATAATTATTTTGGTTTTGCATCCTATATATATGAGCTCGCTCATTGTTTCAGACTTTATAAGTTATAATAACAGAAATGGGTTTAATCTTTCTGTATCATATCATAAAGCTACGTATTTTTTTGTACTGACTATTACTGTTAGAAAAAAAGAATATGAGACATTATTGCACATGCACGCTGCTTGCTGCCTAATATTTATAGCTGCCGCCTTCCCAGAAGTATATAACCAAGCAATTACATATATACATCTCTGCAGCGAGAGAAAATGACCTCACATGTTGCTTCGACAATAGAAAGCTGCATGAAAGAGCACAAAGTCCCACTTGAAGTGGCACGTGTGAAGATACAAGAAATGATAGATGAAACCTGGAAAGATTTCAACGAGGAATGGATGAACATGAACAATCACCAGCCGAAAGAGTTACTCGAGAGGATCTTCAACCTGACAAGAACAATGGTGTATATATACCAACAAGATGACGCGTACACAAATTGTCATGTCATCAAAGACACTATAAACTCGTTGTTTGTGGAGCCTGTTTCGATGGCACAGGACATTCACTGAATAGTTGTGATTCTAGTAAGATTCTCTCCTTGCAAGGATTGTGTTGGGCTTGGTAACCGTGTCCTTATTAAGATATGTACGTGTTGTAAACTTTATCTTTCTCCAAATAATAAGCGTGCTCAGACACAGTTGCAAAAAAAAGTATAGACATATGCATTTTATCATTTAGTTAGTTGAGGACCATAAAGTTCATATATGTTATATGAAAAATGTACTTGTTATAAGTACAAAGACATAAGAAATGTTAGTTTGTCAACCTTGGAGAGGTAACTGCCACAAAACAGAAGGTCCTTGATGCTTATTGATAGATGTCACGAGTTGTGACAAAGGAATACATACCCTTTCCCATGCCATTCGACAAAAATAGTTTCTTCAACTTGGCCACCCAGGGGCAAAGAAGAGAAGCCAATACCTTGTGATGAACAGTAGTGTTGTTGCCAAGCTAAATCCTGTTCTTGAAGCAGAGTAATCCATCTTTCAAAGTGTAGCCCAGCACAACTGAAGGATAAACAACCAATTTGGATAAAAGATCACAAGCCATAGGATCCTTGATGTAGCTTTGCATCACCTTGCTACACTACTAACGAGTGTCAGAAGAAACAACCATGTGGCTGGTGGCTGGGACAGAGCATCAATGATAGGGTTATCACACCTTTTTTTTTTGTAGACAATGCAATAGGGAAGACCAAGAATCTTAGTAAAGACTTCCTCTTGCCAATTGGTGTGAAGGAACTGCTCGTCGATGAGGTGAATCTTTTTATGATCCATGTAAATGATAAACTCGGAATGTTGCAAGTATAAAAGCGTCATTGTTCCATGGCGAAGATGATTGCCATGTCCTCCTTTTCATATGTTGTCATGCCTTGTGTTTTGGGGTCAAGGGGCTTGCTGATGGTAGGCCAAAGGATGACCATGTTGCATAAGAACGATGCCAATACCATTTTGACTTGCATACGTCTCCAAGCAGAATATATATTGGACCGTCTAGTCCTTGTGATCCGCCGAGGCCCATCGCCGGAGTCCCTTCCTCGTGCAAGCCAGCTTGAGTACTTGTGTTAGTGGCACAAACGCATGGCCTATTGAACACATGGATGACACAAGAACAAAAATGGACTTATATTACTGTATATGGTTACCATGTGATATATATGTAGTGAATCTCTGTAGCCAAAATGTCACATTTACCACCAGAAATGTCTGGCCTGTTTGGAACGCAGTAATTTCATAGAAATTGTATAGAAATTTAATAGGAATCAGTTCATTTTTATAGAAAAAACGCAGGAATATGAATTTTTTCCGGTGTTCTAAACAAGGCCTAAACTTATACTACTGTATCACCCAAACCCCGCTTGGGTGCCAAGCGAAGCAGCTGCTGGAGCGTGTCCGGCGCGAACTTGCGCGCGAACACGTAGCACACGCCGCTGGCTCCGTCGTTGTAGTCGGTGCAGTTGCTTTTGGCGTCCGGGCCGAAGCCGCCGGCGCCGCTCGATCTGATCTCCCCGATCAGCGCCTCCGTGGCGTCCCCTGCCCCGTACGTGCGCGGGTGATCGCCGCCGTCCCTCCAGTCCGTGTACGTCAGCGTCCGGTTGGCGTTGCCCTTCCACCCGAGCACGCTCAGCAGCGTCGGCAGGTAGTGCTCCTCCGCGAAGCAGTACCTGTTGCGCGCGCAGTACTCGCGGAACGCCGGGAAGTAGGCGTCGTCGGAGACGAGCTCCACGGCGAGCGCCCTGTCCGTTACGAACCACTGCGCGCCCTTGCGCCACTGCGCGAACGTGATGTTGCCGCGGTTGCCGAAGAATGGGTTGTAGGGCACGTCGCTTTCGTGGTTGACGAAGCTGTCCACGAAGCTGGTGTTGGAGGCGGTGAGCAGGGCGTAGACGGTGGTGAAGATGTAGAGGGGGATGCACGACTCCGAGAGCAGCGCGAACCGCTGGTTGCCGAGGTCCAGCAGAGCGTTCGCCACCAGCCGCCGCGCCGCGTCCACCAGGGTCACGTCTCCCCACGACGTGTTCTGCAGCGCCAGGCATGGCCATGGTTGTCAATGCTTCTTCTTTGCTTTGTCAGTGAAACCGTTGGCCATTGATTATTACTACAGTAGTACATACCTGGCTTCGGATCATGCGACCGTAGAACACGGAGTCCTCCGGCGGCGGCGAGCCGGTGTAGGACGGATCCGCGTGCACGTAGATGGAGTAGAGGCCCTCGTGCCCCTCGAAGAACTTCTCCCACAATGGCCGCAACGGCAGGTCACCCCTGGCCAGGAACAAGAAGGCCACCTTTGGCACGCGATGGTACTGCGTGGGTTGGATCTTGTCCGACATGGACGCCAACCAGAGCAGCTCCTCGTCGGTCATGTTTTTGATTTGTACTGATGTCATCGAAGGTGTAGGCGGAGGCGACGGCACGGGTGGTGGTGACGATACCCTGGCACCAGAGGGCAATGGCGGCAGGAAAGGGAGGTACAAGTTTGGGAACTTGGCGTTGCAGGTGAAGCCCACGATAAAACCCAAGGAGAAGCAGAGAAACATCGGCACCACCATGTTTAGGAGATTCCTTCCTACTTCTATTCCTACTACGGGAGACACCCGGATGGGCATGCTTGTGTCCTTCATGGTTTAGCCGTAGCCCGCAGGCTAGCAGTTCCTGATCAGAGATGGAGCAACCCTTATATACCATGCCACCGATGATAATTTGGGTCCGTTTAGCTACCTAAATTTAATTTAGCCGTTAAGAATTCAAACGGTCTTAAAAACAACTAAAGTTTAGCTACTTCAATCCGGTTAAACTCGGTTAAAAACTTAAAGTATAAATAAATCTATTAGCTCGAAGAAATTTTAGCTAACAAAATTTTAGTTAGATGAATTTAAAAAAAAAACAAAATGACAGTCTATAATTAGGTGGATTCGAAAAGAGCCAATATAATGCCAGTCTTTTTTTTTTGATGGAATATATAAGGCTGACGATGAATACACGCATTGGTGCGTACTGCGTATACACAGCTCAGATCTGATCCACTGCGCGTATATACAGCTCAGATCCGATCCACATTGCTTCCTCTGCAAATTAGCATGCGTCGCTTGTGGGTTGCCAAAGTTTGACTTCTAATATTTATATTTATCTTTTCGATACTAATTAAACTTCGAAATTAGATCTTATGATGGTGACGAATATCTCGGCCTGCTCGCTTAGGGATAGATAATTGAGAAACGAATTAATGCAGCTTGACCCCTATGGAGCACAAGGGGCACCTTGGAAACCAAATTAAACTGTACGTGCATATACACTCAAGAAATGCCGCCAATACTGACAGAAATGATGCAAATTGTTTTTTTTGTGAAGAAAATGATGCAAATTGTTATGTTTCCATCTTTTCTCTATCTAGGTTCTCTCTCTTTCTTTGTCTCTATCTCTTCTCTATATATTTTTGCTTCTAACCTTCTATCTCTTTTGTTTTAAATTATAAGTCACTTTAATTTTTTTGGCTTATCAATTTTATTATGTATCTAGACATTTTATTATATCTAGATGCATAGTAAAATAGATGTATTAAAAATCAAGTGACTTATAATTTAGAACGGAAGGAGCACTACTCAGTACAAAAACTTATTAGAAGCCATTTTTTTGTTGACAAATGCATAATGAAAACTAAGGGTACGGTCTCTTTGAATACCAGAGCTAATTGCTAACCAGATCAAAATTAGCTAAAATTAGTCATAGCACATCCAAATAGGAGAGCTAATTATAGGTGGGCTAATTGTTTAGACAAGCCTTTAACTAGTTGTTAGATAACTAAGGGTCTGTTTAGATGAGGTACGGCTAGGTACTAGTTGGGCTAAAAATGAACTCAAATTAGTTGGATTTACCTATTAGCTAGTTGGGTAACAACTAATTAAAGACTTGACTAAAAATTAGTCCATCTATTTGTCCTCTTGCTTGGATATACTATAGATAATTTTAGCTAAACTTTAGCTAGCTAATAAGTAATTAGTTCTTATATCTAAACATTCCCTAAATAGCCAGCCTTAGTTAATTTAAGCTAGTTTTTAGCCCCAACGTATTACTGGCCCTTGCTCACCAAGCACGCCCTAAATAGAGAAATGCAATAGTTCTTTTATTCATTTTTGGGGTATTCTGTGGACAAAGATACGAAGCATTGTGAGATCAACGCATAATATTATTGTATAGGAGTTAGATCTCGTTTATAGTTTTTTCTCGAATACACATGAGTATGCGTATCTTTGTATTAAGAAGATAGAAATATGAAATTACAAGGAAAGCCGGCTTCGGCCACAGCACACTCTAGGCGTTACAGGAAGCTGAAGACGCCTACAAGAGTAGCAAAGCAGGAAACAAGGCAGAGAGACTGCAGGGTCTCTGATTAGCCGTTTGCGAGAGCAGCTAGCCCCTTGGCGCCCGCAGCGATCCAGCGGTCGGCCTCGGCCCGAATGATCTGTAGTAGGTCGTTCAGTGTTGATGACGCATCCCGAAAGCATCTAGCATTGTGCTCTTTCCAGATTTGCCAAGACACAAGCGCGAACAGGCTATCGATTCCGCCCCTCCCGACCCCTGTCCAGAGCGCGCGTAGAGCGCGCCACCAGCGACGTGTTGTTGGCTGTCCCTGCGGAGATTGATGGCCGAGCGCCTGCACTATATTGTGCCAGAGCTCTCTGGTGAAGGAGCAAGAGGTGAGCAGATGGTCGATCGTCTCCTGCTCCTGATCACAGAGGTAGCATCGGTCGGCAGCATCTAGTCCATGCCTTGTCCGCCGATCAGCTGTCCAGTGTCTTCGACGGAACGCGAGCCAGAGGAAAATCTTTGCGCCCAAGTTTTCCAGATCAACCAGTGACCTTTGAACTCCATGGCGCCCTTGTGCAACATGGTGCAGGCAGACTTCGCGTTATAGTTACCATCCGCGGTCCATCGCCAGACCGTCTTGTCTGGTGTCTCACTGAGCTCCACATTCTGTAGGACCCCCCAGAGCTCCAAGTACTCCGCCATGGCTGAGACTGAAAGTGCCCCTCTGATCCCTCGGGTCCAAAGTCTGTTATGCAGTGCATCCCTGACCAAGAGTGTGCTCCTCACCCTGGCCGAGATATGTTGGATCAGGTATGACGCCCGGTCTGCTAAAGACTCGCTGCCCATCCATCTGTCTGTCCAGAATAGGGTGCTAAGACCATCTCCGAGCACTGTGAGGGTGGAGGCTCTGAAGAAGGCGTGGACCTCCGGCAAGATGGTGATCGGAAGCTGACTCCAAGCTCTATCGTTGTCAACTTTCTGCAGCCAAAGCCACCTTTTTTGTAACGCAAGGGCAGTGAGTTTGAGGTCGCTTATGCCTAAGCCCCCCAGCTCGGTCGGCTTACAAACTGTTTGCCACGCCACCAGACATTTTCCACGCACTGAGTCATCTCTCCCAGCCCAAAGGAATTTACAGCAGATACTGTCAATCTCCTTACGTGCCCAAATTTGTAAATTTTCCACCATCATGGTGTAGATCGGGACTGCTCTGAGGACTGACTTAATCCACACCAATCGCCCACTCCGAGCCATCAAGGTCCCGTGAACAGGCGGCAGCTTGTGAGCCACCGTGTCTACCAAACTCTGAAACCCGACTTTTGGTATCTTCCTCGTCGACAATGGTAAACCCAAGTATCGAATGGGGAATTCCTGGATTTGACAACCGAGTATATTGACGATGTCTGAAAGTGCATCTTCCCCACCGTAGATTGGTGTGATCAAGCATTTGGCCAAATTTGTATGCAGCCCTGAGGCCTGACCGAACAACTGAAGGATGGTTTTGACCGCTGTTGCCTCACTGCGTGTTGGGTGGATGAAGAGAATGACATCGTCCGCGTAGAAACTGCAATGGTATTTGATCATGTCCGGCTTCATAGGACGTAGCACCCCCTCGCTGCTCGCCTTGATGAAGAGACGATGTAGCACGTTCATGGCCACAATGAAGAGGAGTGGAGATAGGGAGTCTCCCTGGCGCACCCCCTCCGATGATGTATTGCTTCACCATGTCTCCCATTGAGCATGATCCGAGAGGATGCCGTGCTGAGCAGCGATGCAATCCATCTTCGCCATGTTGCACCAAAACCGCATGCTCTCAGAATGTCCAGCAGGAAGGGCCATGATAGGGTATCAAAGGCCTTGGACATGTCAAGTTTTAGAAGCACCATCGGGATCTTCTTCTTCCTGATCAAAGCTGCCGCACATTGGATGTACTTGTAGTTATCGTGAATCGTTCTTCCTCTGACAAATGCATTTTGGTTCTTGGCCACCATCTCGTTCAGTCTTGGGGCGAGTCGCAGCGCGAGCACCTTGGAGATGATTTTCGCCATGCTGTGAATCATTGATATTGGTCGGAAGTCCGCCGGGCAGCGAGCACCTAATTTTTTTGGAATTAGCACGATCAGAGCGTTGTTTAGCTTGGCGAATGCTCTACTGTCCGCATATGCAAACGCATGTACAGCAGCCATGAAGTCTTCCTTAATCAGCGGCCAAACTGATTTGTAGAAATTTGTTGTGAAACCATCCGGTCCGGGAGTTCAGTTAGATGGCATATCGTTGATCGCCGTCCATACTTCTTGCTCGCTGAAAGCACGTTCCTGATCCTCCAAGTTTATGCTCTGGATCCCAAGTCTTGTGAGGTCCAGTGCAGTGGCTCCGGTTGAAGCTGTACCGAACACCACGGAGAAATGGTTGAATAGCGATGCTGCCATGGCATTGTGTTCTGTTATGGAATGGCCCTGTACTGACAAGGTAGGGGATGAAAATTTTCCTTTTGCGTCCTCTGGCAATCAGGTGGAAGTATGCCGTGTTGGCATCTACCTCGCTCACCTGTCTGACCGTGGAACGCTCTCGGGCCACGGTGCGTGCCAGCGACGAGAGGCCCAGGCAGTTTAGCTTCATCCTTCGGCGCAGCTCCAGTTCATGGACAGCCAGCTCCCTTTCCTCCTGAGCCTTGTCCAGCTGACGAACGATCTCTCTTGCCATCAATAGTTGGTCCCTGATGGAGCCAACCTTGGTTGCTGCCCATCTTTGCAGCTCTTTGACTAATGATCTTAGCTTGTTGTCAAACCTTGTCAGCGGGTCGGCGTCATGACCTGGGGCTTGCCACTGTCTTTGCACCGCTTCTTCAAAGTCGGCAAATTGGGTCCAGAAACCTTCGAAGTGGAATCTGGCCTTGCCCATGGCACCTGCATTGGTCTGCAGTAGTAAGGGGCAGTGATCGGATGCCTCTGAGCCCAGTGCATGCAAGTGCGAGTTTGGGAATAACTGGTCCCAATCGACTGAGACGAGCACTCTGTCCAGCTGGACGAGTGTTGGGGTTTGTCTCTCGTTGCTCCAGGTGTAGCACCTGCCGTGTAGGTGCAAATCTTGTAGCTCCAGAGTTGCAACCGCCTCCTGAACAATCTGAGGTTATTGCGATTGATTCTGTCGTTGTTCTTTGTCGTCCTCAGACAAGATTAGATTGAAGTCCCCTACTACCGCCCAGGGACCTGCGCAAGTATCGCGCACAACTTCTAGTTCTTCGAGAAAGAGCTCCTTGGCCCCATCAGCTTGTGGACCGTAGACACAGGTTATCCACCATTTTTGCGGGTCATCGTCGCCTTGGTCAGGTGACTGAACGGCAACCGTTACCGAGTAGCATCCAATCAGCACGTCCGCGAGTGCCAGCGTTGGCTGTCGGGCGGCGATCAGGATTCCACCTCGGGTGTTAGCAGACGGGTAAGCAAACTCATCAAAGCTTACACCGAGCATGGAACCCACCGTAGTGCTAGAGATTACATCGAGTTTGGTTTCATTTAAGCAGACTATATCAGGCCTAAAGTCGTCGACGATTGTTCGGACGTTGTCGCGTCGTGCTCTGGTGTTGAGGCCGCAGACGTTCCAGGATACAATTGTTGTGTTATCCATTGGGATGATCGACAGTAAAGAAACATAAGAGAACGACACAGCTTTTATTTCTAGACTGTTAAAATATTTCTCGACTATTAAAATATGTGAAATAAGATGACAAATAATATATATATAGGAGCACAAGCCCGAAGATTCAAACCTATGCTTCCTTAGCCTGCTGTCGTTCTAGAGCCAAATTAAAGATGACTTCACAATCTATTGTCGTCAGAATGGGATGGGATCACCCCCTAAACGCAACATGTTGAAACAGTGACTTGTAGTAGTAAGAACTAAGCAATAATATTAGCAATTTTGACCTGTGCTAACTCAAATTAAGGCCAAAAGTTTGACGCGTATCAACACGTGATTTTGGCTTAGCTTAGCCAGCTCCACACGGAAGCACCGCGCACGACTGGCATTGACTGCTCCCGGCCGGCCGTCGCCATTGCAGACGACCACGATGACTAGCAGATCTGGGTTGCTCCGGGGATACGGTACCAAAAAAATTGCGGCGTGGCAGTCGAGTTTTGGTCGGCTCTAGGAATGCAGCTTGTTGACCCCGCCTTCAACACCAGCAACATCCACACTTTCCCAGCTGGATCGGTAATCTCCCTGAAAAATATTCAATACATTTGTCATTCTATGCTATTGACAGCTGTGGAAGAGAAGAAACGGATTCGTCTTCCACAATGAAGCTCCAAATCTCAGAAGGACAACGAGGGGAGATAGGGGGAAGGAAGTGCAGACGTGCAGAGGTGTTGGGGGTGGAGTAGCATGCAGGTAAGTGGTGCTCTGATTTGCATTAGTTTTTCCGGCCCACTGCACGCATGAATCACCAAATCCATGCATCGCTTTATTTGTAGCCTGCGCCACTGATCCCGAGTGCATCAGATCCCTGATATTTAATGCCTAATACCCAACTCAGTTTCTGCTTGGTACAGGATTATCATTTGGTTCGGGTCTGTAAAATAGTACTAGATGCAGAACACCTGCTGTTAGTATAAGATGTAGAGGAATGATTTTTTTTTTCTTTTGTGAGATTAACCTAAAAATCTCCCACTGCCTCCACTTGATTTGTAAGAGCACGAGCCTGCAACCACAAGTTTTGACTCAGAATGATTTTTTCTGTTGATCACACTTCGTGTTCATTGAAAATCAATTTTATCCTTGTTAGGTCTGTTCGACAAATGAGTTTGTGATCCACAACAGCAACTAAGATGTACTCCCTCGGTCCCTAAATGTTTGTCGTTACGATTCGTGTGCCACCAAGTTTGATTTTATTTATAAAAAATACGTGTAATATTTGTATTTCTAAATAAATTTATTAAAAAACTAGATTCAAATATCTATTCAATAATATTAATTATGTACAATAAATATTAATATTTTTAATATATAATTAGTTAAATTTGTGTCTTTTTTTAGACGAAAGAAATAAAAATAACACACATTTAGAGATAGAGGGAGTATTTGCGAGTTCCTCTGATATAGATGTTTTACAAATTATGCTTTAATTATATGGATTTATGGTCACTTTCACCAGATTTAGGCAATGGGGTAGATCAGTCAACCAGTAGGGGGTTACCACTCATGTTTCCTTAAAAAAATGGGATAAATCATTGCTTGTCAGGGTTTGTGCAATGGCTGATATGACCATTATTCTTGCTTTCTCTTGTTTTATCCAAATGCATATTATAGTGAATTTGTTTATGTAACTGAGTTCTAAAGCACTAGTACAGAGTGAGCGCATATTGAAAATTTAGGTAACATGAGATCTGCAAAAAGAATTCATTACCAACTGTTATTCCTGAAAGGTGCTCATTTAGCTTGTAGATTGGAATGCTTTTTTTTTTTTACGTCGGTCATTCTCTAGATAGAAGCTGCACTCTTTCTACCTTTGAATATGAGTACCACTAGATTGGCCCACCTAAGCTGTAGCGCAAGTTAGGGCCTGTTTGGATATTGCAGTTTTTGAAAACTGTAGTGTGGTTTTATAAATCAAAGAAACATAAAACTGTGGTTTCTAAAAAAAATGGTCATGAATGGAGATTTTAAAACTCTAAAAAGATTACAGTTTTGATAAAACCATGGTTTTAGAGACTACATGATTTGTTGTATTCAAACACCTGATACCGTTTGAAAACCAAAGTATTTTGTAAAACTATAGTATTTCACTAATACTTTAAAAATACTTTGCATCCAAACAGGCCCTTAGTCTTTAGCCATCCAGTTTTTCTTGCTGAGTGCATATTAAAAACTAGTATAACTGATTTTTCTCTTGATGAGTTCTCACTTCTTAGCGACATTTTCAGTTCACCAGAGCAACCACTCTAGGCATGGGTGAGATGGTTAGGGCGTTGACTTTGGCAGCAGAATGGTGAAGCACAGGGCTTCCAACCAGTGATAGAACAAAGAGGCTATTGTGTCTCAACCTCCTCGCATGGACAGAAAAGCTATGATAAATTCCATTCTGATAACTTGAGGATGTCATTGTAGTAACTTGCCTACTCCACTGTTGTAACTCGTGCTATGGCAAATGGCCTTGTAGTAAAGCTTGTATTAATGATATTGTGGTATTCCTTTAGAGTTTAGAGGTACTTCAGTAAAAGTAGTTACATCATTATGGTAATTCTCTTGTGATCTTGATGGGTCTGGCGGTTCTGGCCACCCGCAACAGCGATGATAGACGCAAATTGCAGCTCGTCTCAGATGCTGAATCTTGATGGCATTTGCGATTTCGGATATTCATGAGTATATTACACTAGAAAATCTTGGACGCGGTGTTGCCGCATCAGAGGCTAGCTATGAACTCGTTGTAATGCCATTGTGAGTTTATGTACTCCAACAATGTAAATCGTTAAATGGCACTCATTCAACGGCAAACTAAAGTAGTAGCGTGCCATCAATAAGTTAAAGTAAATTCTATTAAAATTAGAATATATTGAAACTAATAGATCATTCAAGTATTTTATTTATGGCTACTTGAGAAAGATGCTGATATATCAATATGGTTTGGTAAGCACATGTATTGAATTGAACAGAAAATTTTAGACTATGGAGTCAAAGCACTTCGGTGCATACCAGCTGAAATATTATACAATCTCAAACTCTGAACTTATGTTTCTACAATTACTATGCCATGATCTGAAATTCTAAACTCGCATTCCTGCAATCTAGTATGATACATCTCAGGATCAGAACGTACACAATATGTGTTGGAAAGTATCTAAAGATGCAGAATCCTTCTATGTTGGGACTCTAAAAACATGTGACACAACTGGATGAAAATTTCGGATCGCCCATGCGTCGCTCCACGGGGCGACTCGGGCGGCTCCTCGCCGCCGAAGACCGCCGCCTGCGCTCCTCCGCTCTGCCTCCGCCTGAGCCAGCCCCGGGAAGCCCGACCGGAGGCGAGGATGGCGGCGGCAGGGCTGGTTTCTTCTCCTCCTTTCTTCCTCTCTCCCCCACGGCCGGATCGGGCTTCCCCACGGTTGGTGCGGCCGGATCGTCCTGCGCCGGACGTGGATCGCCCGGTGGTGATGCGAGATGGCGGCCTGCTCGACGGTGCGGCCGATCTGGCTCGCGCCTCGGTGGGCTCGGCGACGCGGACGGCGGCACCGTTCTCCCCACTGTTTGGTGGATGGACGGACTCGGCGTCCGGTGTAACTGCACCGGTGAAGGGGTCTAGTGGCGGCGGGCCGATCTAGGTATCTCAGGCCTGGATCCGCCGACTGCTGCCCCCTTCTCGGTGCGGGTGGTGCTCCGGTGATACGGACTCGGGCGGGCGTTGCCTCGGGTCGGGGACATTTTCTCTTGCGGCGGCTTGGGGGTCGATTTGGACTCCCAGGCAACGGATGGGGATGCCAGTGTTGACACCGGCCATCTCGACAAGCCATCCAACCCGCCCTCCCACAGATCATGTCGCTCCCAGGCGGCCCGTGAATCGGCTCCGACATTCACATCAAAGGACACCATCGCCCCTGTTTTTCTACTGCCTCGCTGCATCTGGTGAAGACCCTGCCGATCATCTCCGACATCTAGTCGTATGCAGGTTCGGCTTGGATGTGCCTGTGCAGGTTCTTAGAATACGGGTGAAAACTCTGCCTGACGGTGCTGGGCCAGCGGTGATGACGCAATCAACGTCATCTTCCCCCTTGGAGGTGTCGCTGTAATTCCCTCTTCCTTTCATTGATGATGGCGTCTGCAGACGTCATTTACCTTCTTGAAGGCATCAACACAAGCACAACTGCTCCTCGCCATGTCCTGCACTACGACATTTGGGACTCAGCTGCGACGCCAAGAGCAAGCCAAGGACGCTCTCTCGTTCAAACAGAGGGTCGAAGCATTTATCGTTTGCTGTATTGTCTTCGTCTATGTCTAAGACTATGAGTTTTCTTTTTTTTTCTATCTCCTTTTGTAACAATTGGCTGTGTACATCCCCGGACGTAGAGGTCGAATTTTGAATATCCTTTATCGAAAAAAAATGTGACACAACCGGAGCAAAACAAGTAAGGAAGAACCAGAGATGACTATTTAGGTCTATTTCAGCACAATGTGACACACAGGCTGCTCCTCTATTCCATTACACGTCGCCAGGCTGCAGTACATTCCATCACGCCACCAGGCTCTGCACGCACACATCCATCCCATCGGCATCCTGCTGCACGCACACTGCCATTTGGCGCATATACAACAGCGGCGGCGTCGGCTCCTCACCGTCCACTTCGTCGTCGAGCAGTTCATTTCTCCGGCGAGCTTGTTCACATCGTCGCCAGCAAGGTGAACGTCTACAGTATTGTCTGTCCAACGAGCCGAACGTCGTTGATCCCTACACAGTTGGGCCCTCACCATCGACGACATAGCAGCGCATGCCTATGGTGAGGTTCTTTACATGTTTAGAAGAATATTTTCTTATCTATTGCCGAGCTGTACGTATTTATAGATGCATATGGATCGGGAGGTTGGTACATGAACGCCGCGGTGGCTGCCCCACAACTCTCCGTTTCTAACCCGGTGGCGAGGTCATCAGCATCGGGCAATGGCACAGCCCGGCGCCTCGCCAGAACAGTGACGACTACAGCGAGCACAACAACTTGGTTTGCTACTGCCCGGCGGCGGCCACGCCAGTCCCAACGAAGGCTTATAGAGGTGTCGTACCAACGGCAAACACCAGTGACCGCGATAGCCTGGCAGAAACGGCAGTCCGACGAACATGCAATTTGGACAACTACAACAATGACGGCGTACATGCAAATCCCTGGCATTACGGCTCGGCAAAACACCAGCCCGGCCAACAGTGAGTCCGGTAATATGGCCAGAACGGCAAGCGTGGTCCCCGCGGCGACGACTCATTTTGGCAAGTCCGACTTGCAGCCCGGCGGCGCTCATCAGCTGGAGGTAACAGCAGGCAAGAGGCAGAGGCCAAGACGAATATGTTATTCTCACTAGCAACCGGAAATACGTGTATCTGTATTTGTATAATATTTTTTTCGATAAAGGATATTTAATATCCGGCCTTTACATTCAGGGATGTACACAACCAACAAATACAAAAAGAGATAGAAAAACAAAATAGAGAAAAGTCATAGTCTTATACATAGACCATGACAATTACAACAAAACGATAAATGCTTCTACCCTCTATTTGATCGACGAGAGGGCGTCCTTGGCTTGCTCTTGACGCCACAGCTGAGTCCCAAATGCCGCAGTGCAGGCATGACTAGGAGCGGGTGTGCTTGTGTTGATGCCTTCTAGAAGGTAAATGACGCCTGCAGACGCCATCATCAACGAAAGAAAGAGGGAACTTCAGCTACGCCTCCATGGGGAAAAATGACATTGATTGCGTCATCGCCGCCGGCCCAGCACCGCCAGGCAGGGTTTTCACCCGTATTCCAATATCTTGCAAAGCACATCCGAGCCGAACCTACACACGAAGATGCCGGAGATGATCGGCAGGGTCTTCACCAGATACAGTGAGGCAGCAGAAAAAACAGGGGGCGATGATCTTGACGTCGGAGCCGATTTACGGGCCGCCTGGGAGCGACGTGGTCTGTGGGAGGGCGGGTTGGACGGCTTGTCGAGATGGCCGGTGCCAACATTGCCATCCCCATCCGGTGCCTGGGGGTCCAGATCGACCCCCAAGCCGTCGCCTAGGGAAAGTCCCCGACCCGAGGCAAACGCCCGCCCGAGTCCGCATCGTCGGAGCACCACCCGCACCGAGAAGGGGCAGCACGGGGCAGCAGCCGGTGGATCCAGGCCTGAGATACACAGATTGGCCCGCCGCCGCTAGACCCCTTCACTGGTGTAGGTACGCCGGCCGCCGTCCGTCCATCCATCAATCGGTGGAGAGAACGGTGCCGCCGTCCGCGTCGCCTAGCCCACCAGGGCGTGTGCCAGATCGGCCGCCACCCGAGCAGGTCGCCACCTCGCAGCACCGCCGGGCGAATAGCAGATCCGGTGGAGGAGGACCGGATCGGTCACGCCTCCTCCCGGTGGCCACCGGCCCCGCCGCCGCCCTAGACCTTCCGCCGGCGATCCGGACGCGGAAGGGCCAGGTCCTGGCGCGGAGGGAACAGATCCAGTCGAGGAGGGGCCGGATCGGCCGCGCCTCTACCCAGGGACCACCAGTACCGGAGAAGAAGGGGGATGGAGGAGGCACGGAGGTGCACAGGAGGCCTAGGGAGGCGCGGTCGGGGAACCTGCTTGGGGCCCGCCGCTGGTCGCCGCCGCCGCCGCCGCCGCGCGCAGGGTGTAAGATATTTAGGCAATTTAACGAGTAATTTAATCCAGAAAAATACAAAAAACATCATGTTCATGACATCAAAAGTGTGCACGTGTGATCCAGCATGAGCATATACGTAGATGACATTTGTAAGCAAGAAAACAGTGAGAAATCGAATGATTTCATACCTAGCGGCATCCATGCCGGTCACGCTAGTCGACATAGAGTTTGTTGATGTAGTCGTCTCGCTCGATGCCGTGCAGAGAGGTTGTAGTGCCGATCTCCACTACCGCCAAGGGACACCGGGAAAAAGACCAAGAAGAGGAACGACACCGGGAAGAAGATGTGCAGCGAGTAATCGTGCCATGAAGTGGCACTCCCCAAAAACGTGATCGCCGGTCTCCACCCGAGCAAGTGAACTCGTTGTCGACGTGCGTTCTGGAAGCTCCTACTCTCCCAGGGTCTTGTGCGCGCAAGCCATGGGACGGGGAAGGTTGGATGCAGCTAGAACTATGCTTGTCTATGTTCTTGGCAAGTTAACCACTTCGGCATACGAGGATATTGGAATATATACACATATCCTAGCCAATCACTTAATGGAAATGGACTTACCAAATCCAATCACTTAATGGAAATGGAGTTACCAAAGCCAATCACTTAATGGAAATGGAGTTACCAAAGCCAATCACTTAATGGAAATGGAGTCACCAAAGTCAATCACTTAATGGAAATGGAGTTACCAAAGCCAATCACTTAATGGAAATGGAGTTACCAAAGCCAATCACTTAATGGAAATGGAGTTACCAAAGCCAAATGAATATTATTTAATACAAAACAAAGACTTTATTAATTATTAAATATATTATAAAGGCCTAGCCCATAATATATCAACAATCCCCACCAACTCTAGGTTTTGTAAAAATAATCTCAAAAACCATAGTTCTTTTAATATACCAGAGTTTCAACAGGGACTGTTAAGTTGAACACCTGTCTAGAACAAAGGCTCCACTCACTCACAACTGAACAATGGACTATGCCTTGAATTGTTAGTTTTGTGCGAAAATGAGCTTCACCAAAGTTCATATCATGGTACTAGGCTGCTACAAGCACCCCCTTTGTTTTGAAGCATATAAGTCACACTTCGTGGTCTTTCATGAGTGTCTAGAGATGACCCACATCTCATAGATTGTGACTAGCAATCGAACTCATATAGGTGTGTTCCTTATAGGATGTCATGTAGGACAACATCCCTGCTTAACCAAGCCACTCGGATCACATTAAGAACTTATCCAACCTGCCATACAGCATAGGAGAAACCGCGCATCTCCAATGAGTTTGAACTTTATACAAGGGGTTTCTCCCTCAGTCAACCACTAGCTTGTTTCGCCATTCTAATTCACGGGATCTCCGATCACATAGAACAGGTTACCACTATGGTGTGACTTCAAGTGGGTCTCAAGCCCAACTCCCTCAATGCACCTTCTATCACATTTCGTGATAGACCCTTGGTGAATTGATCTGCCAAATTTTTGGACGTATTTACATAATCCAAAGATATTACTCCGGAGTTTCTCAGTTTTCTGACAGACTTCAACCGCCTTTTCACATGCCTCGTAGACTTCATATTGTCCTTAGAACTGTTCACTTTGATTATCACTGTCTGATTATCACAGTTCATGGAAATAGCCGGTATTGGTTTCTCAACTACCGGTAGATCCATCAGAAGTTCACGAAGCCATTCAGCTTCAATTGTGGCGATATCCAATGCTATGAGTTCTGCTTCCATTGTTGACCTCGTTAAGATGGTCTGCTTGCAAGACTTCCATGAAACAGCACCACCTCTAAGTGAGAACACATATCCACTCGTGGCGTAAATCTCATCAGCATCGGATATCCAGTTGGCATCACAATAACCCTCAAGTACCCTAGGATACCCGGTATAGTGAATCCCATAGCTCATAGTACCTTTTAGATAGCGCAAAACTCTCTCGAGAGCACGCCAGTGATCATCTCCCGGATTTGACACAAACCGACTTAATTTGCTCACAACATAAGAGATGTCTGGCCTCGTTGCACTAGCTAAGTACATGAGTGAGCCAATTATTTGAGAATATCTCAATTGATCTCGAGCAATTCTTCGATTCTTTCTCAAAGCCACACTTGGGTCATAAGGAGTTGGAGCAGGCATGCACTCGCTATAACCAAAGCGACTCAACACCTTTTCCACATAGTGGGATTGCCCAAGCGTAACCCCACCATTTCCTTCTTCTCTCTGTAGCTTTATGTTAAGAATAACATCAGCCACACCCAAGTCTTTCATCTCAAAGTTACTAGACAAAAAGTCTTTCACTTCCTTGATCACACTTTCATTATTTCCAAATATTAAAATATCATCTACATATAAGCATAGAATCACACTTTCACCAGCACCAAAGCGGTAGTATATACGCATTTATCAGCTTCATTCACAACAAAGCCTGCTGATGTCAAAGTTTTGTCAAACTTCTCATGCCATTGCTTGGGCGCTTGTTTAAGGCCATACAAAGATTTTAATAACTTACACACCTTTCCCTCTTGACCTTTTGCTATAAATCCATCAGGCTGATCCATGTAGATCTCTTCCTCAAGCTCTCCATTTAAGAAGGTTGTCTTAACATCCATCTGATGAATGAAAAGACGATGTGAGGCAACCAAGGATAGTAGCACTCGAATAGTAGTGAGACGGGCCACTGGTGAATAAGTATCAAAGTAATCTTCACCTTCTTTCTGAGTATAGCCCTTTGCAAGAAGCCTCGCCTTGTACTTCTCAATAGTACCATTAGGCCTGAGCTTTTTCTTAAACACCCATTTGCAACTCACAGGTTTGCATCCATAAGGAGAATCAACCACCTCCCATGTTCCATTAGAAATAATTGAGTCCATCTCACTCTGCACCGCTTCCTTCCACAAGTCAGCGTCAGGAGATGAATATGCCTCTTCTATGGTTCTGGGAGTGTCATCTATCAGATAAATAATAAAGTCATCGCCAAAAGATTTTTCAATCCTGCGTCTCTTACTCCTACGAGTGACCATACTGTTATCCTCCTCAGGATTATTTCCATGGGTGACATCCGTAGCATCATTTAGTGGTTCAAAAGTTTCATTAACAGGAATAGATTCATAACTAGAAATGCTAGGCGTATTTTTCATAGGAAATTCATCTTCAAAGAATGTAGCATCTCTTGATTCCATGATTGTGCCTTTCACCATGTCTGACACTTTGGAATTTGTTATTAAAAATCTATAACCCATACTGTGTATAGCATAACCAAGAAAAATACAGTCAACGATTTTGAGTCCAAGCTTTCACTTCTTGTTAATTGGCACATTCACCTTTACCAAACAACCCCACGTTCGCAGATAAGAGAGATTTAATCTCTTTTTCTCCCATTCCTCGAATGGCGTAATTTCTTTATTTTTAGTGGACACCCTATTCAGGACATGACATGCTGTCAAAATCGCATCACCCCACCATTCCTTAGATAGTCTCGCAGTGTCTAACATGGCATTAACCAACTCAGTTAGAGTACGGTTCTTTCTCTCTACAATCCCATTGGACTGTGGTGAGTATGGCGGTGTCCTCTCATGAATTATACCATGCTCTGCACAAAATTCAGAAAACTCATTTGAGAAATACTCTCCTCCGCGATCTGACCGTAACTTTTTAATTTTCTTCTCAAGTTGGTTTTCTACCTCAGCTTTATAGATTTTAAAATATTGTAATGCTTCATCCTTTGATTTCAACAGATATACGTAGCAAAATCTAGTGCAATCGTCTATAAGTGTCATGAAATATCTTTTACCACCTTTAGTCAACTCGTCATTCATCGCACACAAGTCAGAATGGATTAGCTATAGCGGTGCCAAATTCCTCGCCGCAGCAGCCTTGTGAGGCTTGCGAGGTTGTTTTGATTCAACGCACACATGACACTTAGAACTTTTGACTAAATTAAATTTTGGGATTAAATTTAAACCAGCTAAGCGAGACATGCAACCAAAATTAATATGACATAACCGCGAATGCCACATATTCGTCTCATTATGATTATTAACATGTGTCGGGTACGAAGGTAAGGGGTACCCTAAACCCTTCGATAAATTAACGCTAAACATAGCAACCATTTTTAAGGCAAGGATCAACCCACTACTTGGTGAGACGCGGCCCATCAATCGAGGGCCCCCTCCACACCAACTACAGCAACAAGCCATGGGCCGGCTCCACCTCGACGACGGACGAAGGGTCGAACGAACGACCTCCGGCTCCACCTCGACGACAGACGAAGGGTCGAACGAACGACCCCCGGCTCCACCTCGACGACGGACGAAGGGTCGAACGAACGACCCCCGGCTCCACCTCGACGACGGACGAAGGGTCGAACGAATGACCCCCCAACCTCTACCTCGACTTCGACCTCTCAAACCCCGTCGACGTCTCGACCTCCCCCTCAACCAAGGGCCAAGCAGACGACCCTCGGACGGGGGCTCGATTAACCCAACTGCTCTGGCATGGGTAAAAGCGAACCCACCTAACGACATGGGCGCCCGCATCCGCTGTCAAATCCGCCAACTCCCCGTCCAGTCCTCGATTCCCATCAACTGTGCCGCCACTGCTGCCACTACGCGAGTACGGACTTCAACAGTACCCCTCGGAAAGTGAACAGTGCGACCCTCGACGACGACTGCGGGGACGCGGCGGAGTCACACAGGGCTCGACCCCCTCCCTCGACCCGGGGGCTCGACCCCCTCCTCTTCAACAACTCCGGTACGGAGGCCGTCCCGTCCGCCCCGTCCCGCTTCAGCTGTGGGATTCGTGTCCGTCTGCGGACACTGCGCTGCGATGACCTTTACTGCCGCCACGACCGGGGACACCTGAAGGACGGAAGACCACGCTGCCACAGTGCTCGATGTCTCTTCGCCAACACTGTGCCGTGGATACGCCGTCCATATCTCCGCTATTAGGACCCTGTACCCTCGGGTCTCCCCTTGGTGTATAAAAGGGGATGCCGAGGTAGACTTCAGGGACGACTTCGGGAGACCGATCGACCGGCTCTTACTCCATCTGGGACTCTGATTGGACTTTCGTTCTCAGGGACCCTAGACCACACCACACACACACGCCACTCGATCGACCCCTTGGGTGGCCGACTCCGTGTAACACTGCTTGTACCCCCCCTGTACGAGCACGCTTTGGGTGCGAGATAATACAAGTCATCCTCCCCCTGCTGGACATAGGGCCCTCTTGCCCGAACCAGGATAAATCTTGTGTCCATCTCGCATCACGTCTGAGAGAGGGAGCACGCGATATACAAATTTACTCGTTGGTGGTCTTGACCCCGGGTCATAACACCGACAACATGGTTCACAGACTTAACATCACCATCAGTTAAAGACAAGCGGAACAAGCATCCTCTCTCATAGCCTTTACCAATGAAAGTACCAAATTTAGACAACACACATTTATTCGACTCGAAGACAAGTTTGTAACCATCACGACAAAGCAAAGATCCACTAATAAAATTCTTCCTTATTGAGGGGACATGCTGCATGTTCTTTAGCTGCACGGTCTTTCCCGAAGTAAGCTTCAGATCGACCGAACCAACACCACGTACAGCCGCACGCGCCCCGTTCCCCATCAACAAGGAGGAAGCCCGCCCGACCCCGATGTTCCTCCATCAGCCTCAACCATGTTGACAGATTTCTTCTGATTTGGCTTCCACTTCGCATCTGGGCAATCTCTCGCAAAGTGTCCAGGCTTGCCACAAGTGAAACAATTGCCCTTTTCCTTGTTGTCTTTCTTCTTCTTCTTGAAAGAAGTTGTGTTCTTTGACTTCACATCTTGCTGGTTTTTCCTCTTGTGGAATTTGGAGTGATTCTTCTGCACCATGTGTGCACTAGAAATCTCTTCTCCAACCTTCTTCCCTTTGACATCTTTTGCTCTCGCCTTGTCCTCAACATCAAGAGTACCAATGAGTTGAGCAACGTCAAACTCCTGTCTCTTGTGCTTCAGAGAAGTAATAAAATTAGTCCAAGATTGTGGCAGCTTTGCAATGATGCAACCTGCCACAAACTTGTCAGGAAGGGCACAACCAAACAGCTCGAGCTCCTTTACTAGTGCTTGTATCTCATGAGCCTGCTCCACCACCGGACGGTCCTCGACCATCCGGTAGTCATGGAACTGCTCCATGACATACAACTCAGAGCCAACATCAGATGCTCCACAGCGGGCCTCAAGTGCATCCCACATCTCTTTACCAGTCTACAATGGCACATATGCATCAATTATGGTGTCTCCAAGCACGCCCAACAGTCCTGCTTTGAACCTAGTATCAGCATCATTCCACGCACGATCCTCATCAAAGGTATGTGGTCCAGCCGACCTAGGTTCGACCACATGAAAGCAGTGCATGGAGGTCATCCACAGAATGCACCTCTGGCGCCAGCTCTTATAGTGTGCGCCCTAAAAAACATTGGGTTTCAGCATGCTCGCAAAACCAGTACTCGAAAAAAGACTGTCACGTTTTTGGATTGTAAGATATTTAGGCAATTTAACGAGTAATTTAATCCAGAAAAATACGAAAAACATCATGTTCATGACATCAAAAGTGTGCACGTGTGATCCATCATGAGCATATACGTAGATGACATTTGTAAGCAAGAAAACAGTGAGAAATCGAATGATTTCATACCTAGCGGCATCCATGCCGGTCACGTTAGTCGACATAGCGTTTGTTGATGTAGTCGTCTCGCTCGATGCCGTGCAGAGAGGTTGTAGTGCCGATCTCCGCTACCGCCAAGGGACACCGGGAAAAAGACCAAGAAGAGGAACGACACCGGGAAGAAGATGTGCAGCGAGTAGTCGTGCCGTGAAGTGGCACTCCCCAAAAACGTGATCGTCGGTCTCCACCCGAGCAGGTGAACTCGTTGCCGACGTGCCTTCCGGAGGCTCCTACTCTCCTAGGGGCTTGTGCGCGCAAGCCATGGGACGGGGAAGGTTGGATGCAGCTAGAACTATGGTTGTCTATGTTCTTGGCAAGTTAACCACTTCGGCATACGAGGATATTGGAATATATACACATATCCTAGCCAATCACTTAATGGAAATGGAGTTACCAAAGCCAATCATTTAATGGAAATGGAGTTACCAAAGCCAATCACTTAATGGAAATGGAGTTACCAAAGTCAATCACTTAATGGAAATGGAGTTACCAAAGCCAAATGAATATTATTTAATACAAAACAAAGAGTTTATTAATTATTAAATATATTATAAAGGCCTAGCCCATAATATATCAACACAGGGAGGCGGCGACGGTGGCCGAAGAGGATGCGCGGAGGGCGGCTCCGGGGAGGCGGCGGCAGGTGCCCCGACGCGACGGCCAATCTTGTCCGATGAGAAAGCAAATAAAGAAAGGGCTACAGTGCAAGCAAGCCTATACGTTGCATCTGTACGTACGAAAAAGCAAATAAAAAGCTACATAATCATGTAGGTGCAAAGCAAATAGCACAAGTTACCAGCTAGCCCGATAATATTGCTCAGCTAATTGATGGTCTAATATTAATCTCTCGATCCATGCATGATATGGGCCTCAACAGACCCGAATCCTCATTTGGGTACAATACTCACAAATAATTCTAAGTCATGACAAAGCGCTCGAGTTTGTGAGTATATATGAATTGGCAGCTGATTAAGAGCATCTTCAAGAGTCTTTGTAAAATATACTCTCTAAATCATTAATTAGATAGTCATTTGAGTAAAAATAGTTTTCTATATCTCATACGCAGTCTAGAGAGTCATTCTCATCTTCTATATTTAGCTAGCGAAAAATCCGGAATAGAAGCTGTTGGAGTATGTTTTTTAACCACAAATCTCTATTCCTAGTACTTAGCAAGAATATAGTCTTTTGGAGATGCTCTAAGTATCATGCCAATGATCTTAGAAATTTATATAAAAGAAGAAATCTCCTAAGTATTGCATAAGCACAAGTCTCAGAATTATCACCACCATTTCTGCACCGTCAAAGGCCGGTGTCTTCCCCACCGACGAGGTTGGGACTTTTTCTTTCCACGACTGACGAGGTCGGAATTATTTGTTCACGGCCAACGAGACCGAACACCCTTGATTTCATTATGGAATTCGCACGACGAGGCTTCCTAGAGGCCGACCAGGCTCTAGCACTTCACCATTTTCATTTATGGCTCTAGCAATTCACTATTTTCATTTATTTATTCTTATGCATACATGGAGACAACTCTTATTTAATTTGAGATGACAATGATAACCATTGGCATAGCTTAATCGAAGATGTTATGCAGCCCAAAGCTTCACATGTAATTAACTAGAGGCCTTTAGAGGTCCCAGGAACCAGAAGCCACACAATCCTCTCATTGTTAAATGAAACTTGGCGCATATATATATATATATATATTATATATATATATATATATATATATATATAGGGCGAGGCTAAAATGCACTCAGGTGCATTTGCTACAGCAAATGCACAGACCCTCCCCGGCTGGACTCGCGCTCGCCCCCGCGTCCCGCCCTCGCCGAGCGGCTTCTTGTTCGTCAAGTCGAGGGGGGACATGCGGGGGACAAGGGTCACACCATTCGCGTGGTTGTCAGAGGGTGTCAGGGTCGGTTGAGCGCTGTCGGGCGCCAGCTGTGCTCTGTTGGCGACGTCACGCGACAGAACGGAGCAGCGGGAGGTTGAAGAGGGATAGAGTTGGGCGGTCCCACCTGTCAGTTGGGCAAAGCGGCGCGGAGCGTGCTGCGCGTGTGAGCGAGCGGTGAGGCCGGCCGAGCACGTGCGGGTGTGAGCCTGCGGTGCGTTCTTGGGCCACGGCGGGGTGTTCTGATGGCCTTCAGGCCGGTTGGCCTGGTTGCCTTCCTCTTCTTATTCTTGTATTTCCTTTTTGTTTACTCTTTTCTGTTTTGTATTTTAGTTAGTATATATACTTGTATATGCTGTATTTGTTTAGGTGCACGCATGTATATTTGCGTGTATATACTGTATATGTTCGTATATATGCTTGTTCATGTATGTATATACATTATATTTTTCTCCAAGTGTTGTTTTATTCACTTTTAAAAGTAAACATACATTTAAGAAAAACACAAGATCCAAATCAAGCAAGGATTTAAACATTGCCATGGTAATAAAGTTAGTCCAAAGTGAGTAAGAAGTCTAGGGTTAGCTACTGACAATGTATGGAATTCTAAGTCATGCATAACATTCACCAAGCAGTAGTAAAGTTTAAAGAAAAATTTTGAGGTTGAGATTTTTAAAGTGTCTAATTTTTAGGGATGTTACAATCTCTCCCCCTTATCAGAATCTCGACCCCGAGATTAAGAAGTGACGTACCCTTCGAAGAGGCCAGATGGTTGAGAAGCCCGCGAGTTGCGGATCCCTTGAACGGCGTACTCGCGTTTGCTGCGGCGTTGATCTTCTGGGGGCACTCCGCGATCTTGTGACCCGCCTGTCCACACCCAAAGCAAGCAAAACGCATACCGCTGGTAGGGGTTGGCGCAGTGGCTCTCGAGTTGGTGTTCGGGGTAGGACGAGCGGGCGTAGAGCGGTCCTGCTGAGGCCGGTTCGCGGTGTAGCAACCCGGTGCAGAGCGGTTGTTGTCGAAGATATCATAGCCTCCGCCGTGGTTGGGGTTCGGTGTTGCCTCAGTGTTATAGCGTGAGCGGTTCTGCGACCTGGGAGGAATAGGCCCACGTGAAGCGCCTTCGAAGCTACGCTTCCTGCCTCTGTTCATAGTTTCATCTTCCATACGTGCTTCCTCGCGATCCTTCTCAATCTCCAGGCACATGTCGATCAACTCCCTTAGAGTGTAGCTATTGTTACCAGACAGGGATAGCTTGATCCTGGTGTTCAGACCTTTGCGATAGTAATACATCTTCTCCTTCTCTGAAGCGACACATGCAGGTGGAGCATAGCGCATGAGACGAGTGAAACGAGTAGTGTACTCGTGGATTCCATCTGCACCCTGGGTGATGTTGCGGAATTCATCGTCCTTGGCCTCCATAACACCCTCTGGTACGTGGTATTCACAGAAAGCTTCGGAGAACTCATCCTAGGAGATGTCTGCGGGGTGGTCGTGGACATCGTTGTAGCTATCCCACCAAGCACATGCTGCACCAGTGAGTTGGTGAGCAGCAACTCCCACGCACTTCTCATCAGTGCAGGTGGTCAATTCAAGCTTCTTTTTAATCTCACGAAGCCAATCATCAGTGGCAATCGGATCACTATCCGTGCCGTTGAAGGTAGGCGGTCTTAGCTTCAAAAAACCCTCGAGCTTTCTCTGGAAGTCGTTAGGGCGTGGCTCATGGCGGCGATTCATTCCTTCCGCCAGAGCGGTGAGTAGCTGGGTCTACAGAGCCATCACCTCAGCCAAGCTTGGCGGAGGAGGTGGTGGTGGTGGTGCTTCATGTACCACAGGTGGAGGGTTCAGTGGTGCTCCAGCAGGTGGAGGGTTGAGAACATTATCCAGCACGTGAGGCGTGATAGCACGACGCAGTTCTTCCTCTAGGTTCCCGCGAGGCAGGTTGCGTCCTCTACGAGCACAGCCTCGCCCACGTCCACGCCCGGCGGGCGAGGGGGATGAGGAGCGGTTCAAGCGTGCAGATCGGCGAGTCGACATCTGTAGTAACCAGTGAGGTTAGTGAGTTGCATATACATGTAGGATGGTGATGTCGATTTAATTTTTATTTGATCAACTTAGTTATTTAAGTTGATTTAATCATTTAAAACATTTTTAAACTATCCTACACTCAAAACAAAGAGGCACAAGATCCATAAGAGGCATTAAGATCCAATCACTCATTACATGGGTTTGATTACATAGCATGCTCTGGCAGCTACGCACAGATGACGTGCGGGAAAACGTACTAATTGTAGGTAACATATCTCATGAAGGTGGTGCTAACAGGTCATCATCCTAGAGGTGGCTTTCTGAAGGGTGTCGAGTACAGCAGAAGAGATATGAGTGTCTGTGGCTATCATCTTGTCGTTCGTCATGTGCAATCTGGTGAAGTCGTCTGTCGACGAGCACTTGGTCGTGTCAACGGGATAGAGATTCAAGTGGTGGCACATCAAGGTTGGCCATTTACAAGGTTTTGAAAACAAAATGTGTCAGCAAGTCCAATAGAATATAAGCCGTTGCATAAAAGGGATGCAAGGTCGGTACTATAACCGAAGAGAGCCGTTGCATAAAAGGGATGCAAGGTCGGTACTATAACCGAAGAGAGTCTGTTTTCAAAATTTTTAGAACTTTTTGTGTATCAGGTTCGTGTTTGTGGGTCCAAGTTCTACGGTCTTGTCCTAGGGTCAAGCATGGCTCTGATACCAACTGAAACGACCTCGATTTCCGCGAAGGGAAATCCACAGATTCGCAGTGTAATAAAATAGATTGTGTGAACAATCCACAATATTACCCAAATTTCAGTCGATAATCATTACCAAACTTCGAGTACAAGAGGGCAATAGAAGGGTTTACATTAATTATTACATTGCCACACTGGCGGAAAATCACACTGGAATCAATCAAAGTAGCAACGCGGACGAAGCGCCGGGATCCTCTCCAAGCCTGAGGTTAGCAACGAGACACCTATTCCTCATCTTCATCGTATTCAACGTCCTGTTCAACACCTGTTTAATGTCTATCAGTACGGATTGTACTGGTGCCACATTCCCACCAATGACATATTTGTGGAGTTGGATGCAACAGGGTATATCAAAAAGACCTATCTTTGGCTGTTGGCTTCCTATGCAAGATTCATTAATTACTTTAGTAGTATAAGTCATTGTTTAGTTGTCCAAATTCATATTTCATCCATCCATTCCGCCCCAAACCCATCACACACATCTCACCACACCTCACACTCATTCGATAGGCCCAACTCCCGCTCGAGCCTGTCTCAGCGGCACACTACCCTTTCAGAGCACACTGTCGGATCATATATCAACCAGATGGAGAAGAGAAGACACCACTCTCTATCGGCAAAACAGGTCCATAGCCGACGAGTCGACTATGTATCGATCGATAAAACCGTACAACACTCTGCAGTATGTTTTACAATACCACGGGTTCTGCCATCATTGACATCCGGAGTCGTCTAGGCCAGACGTCGGCTGCTTGCTAGCCTAGGTCGATGCCACCCTATCGCTCAGCCCTGAGCCAACTCCACGTACCGCACGGGGGCGCTGAGACTGTGAGGCCTAGTAACCGGGCCCCGGGGGTTACCAGCTGTCTCGAGAGGGTGTGGGACGCACTCCCGTACCTCTCTACACTAATCCGCTTACTTCCAAGTAGTAGTGGCACCGCCCTACCAAGTAGTCCAGCCGTCTTCTACCCATTTCAAAGCAAGTGGCATGTAAGGTTTCCATGATTCGAGAAGCCAGGAAGTTCCTAATTGGCCAAGCAAGACATCTTCGTCAATCCCCATGCCGTCACAACATATCACTGTTCCGAGGTCACCCTCGAAACCTCCTTTCCGGTCCAATACCCGCCACATGTACACAACTAGGAATTCTCAGGTAGCTCTCCCGACAAGACTTGCCCAAGGCTCGTCGTCATTCTCACTTGGCCGACAAAACCCTCACCACATGCACCCAAGACACACACAACACTCTCCCCTCTTTCTGGCACCACGTGCCTCATCATCATCATCATCTCATCAATATGTGAGAGTAGTAGTAGTAATAATCTTATATATAGAGCAAGCAAGTGTGCGTCCATCTTATTGCGGGGTAGCAGGGTAAAGGTTCCGTCAAGGTAAAGGCTTGAGCAAATAAACTACCATGCAACCTATGCATTGCTTAATCATTCATTATTAGAAATGTAACATGTGAGCATGCGTAATAGGTTCTACGAGGGGGTGGGGTGTGACACCTTCGTTGTCGTCACCGAGCTCCTCGTCGTACTCGTAACCTCCCTCCTCAGTCAGATCCTCCTTGTTCTCTGAAATAATATGCAAAATAGTCGCGTTAGCGATGTGTATAGATCACACAAAGAACCATCGGAAAAATGAGAAGATTCAAATGCACACAATCATAATTCCATTGTATAGATATCATTTTTTCCGAGAATTTTGATAGGTTGTTTGCAATTTTTGGACTTCGTATGAATTTTCTATGAATTTCCGAAGTTTAAATTCATTTCTGAAATTGGCAAAATAGGGTTTAAATCTCACTGGGACACTTGTCATGCTCTGGTTGGCTGGACGATGTCATGCTAACGTCAGCATGAGGTCACAGTTGACAAAGTCAACAGCCACGGGCTTTTTGGGCCAGATATGGGTCGCGCAGGGCCTGGGTAGGGCCGGGCTGGCCTTACACATTTCATTACCACAGTGCACCATGTGTCCTGTGCGGGCCGCCACTGAGCTGGTAATGGGCTCGGTTCACGCTGGCCGGTTCACGGTGCGCCGGCAGCACCGGTCCACTGGACCCATGACTTGGTCCATGGTGCACCAGGTGCACCATCTCCCTCGCCCTTTCTGGTTTACATATGCCTGGGCGTCGGGGCATCAGGGTGCGCACGTAGCGCTGATCGGTCGAGTACAGGGGCTGCTACGACGCTCTGGCCTCGTCGGCGGGTCCGCGAAGCTTGCAGACACCACCGTGCCGCACGGCCAGAGGATTCGGGGGCCCGTGGAGGTCTTTCAAGTGGTCGATGGCTTTGGTGAGGTCTCAGCGAAGCTCGGAGGCTAACCATTTTGGCCTGAGGAGGTCTGGTCTGCTGGGAACGCGTCTCGCCACGAGAACGCGACGACGTCATTCACCATGGCTGCTGCGGACGGGCGTCCGCGCTCCAGGGTCAAGGGGCCACACTAGGGCTTGGACGGAACCATTCAGGTGCGTGTGTGTGCTCATCTGTCCAAGGGCTAGGCCAGCGAAGCATCGCTGCACTCCCAGGTTGGGAACACAGACGCAACTCCGGCGAGGTCTGTGAGCAGAGAAGGGCGGAGCTCTGAGTGTGTACCTTGCGCTTGGGGTAGGAAGGCTACTGGTGCAGTGTCGATTCGAGGCCGTGTAGCTCCGGTAGCCATGCCGTGCAGGTTTGACGTCGCCCCAACACGCCGGAACGCCTCGGTGCTCTGCGGTACAGCGGCTTCCTTCTTCTTCCGCTGCCCTTCGGTTTCTTCTCTGCTTCCCTCCCTCGTCTCTCTCTCTGGTGGAGCTCGTGTGCCCATAGTTGTTGTCGCAAGTGGTGGCTGGGCTAGGGAACCCTAGAGGCTCACGGGTGGGGGTTCTTATAGCGCAGCGCCATGGCGATGGCGTGCACTCGATCCGAGGGCGAGAGGGCTCTGGTGGCCGATCCAAAGGCTCCAAGAGGCTTGGGGAAGGGCTTCTTGTCCGTCAAGTCGAGGGGGGACATGCGGGGGACAAGGGTCACGCCATTCGCGTGGTTGTCAGAGGGTGTCAGGGGTCGGTTGAGCGCTGTCGGGCGCTAGCTGTGCTCTGTTGGCGACGTCACGTGACGGAACGGAGCGGCGGGAGGTTGAAGAGGGATAGAGTTGGGCGGTCCCACCTATCAGTTGGGCAAAGCGGCGCGGAGCGTGCTGCGCGCGTGAGCGAGCGGTGAGGCCGGCCGAGCGCATGCGGGTGTGGGCCTGCCGTGCGTTCTTGGGCCACGGCGGGATGTTCTGATGGCCTTGAGGCCGGTTGTCCTGGTTGCCTTCCTCTTCTTATTCGTTTATTTCCTTTTTGTTTACTCTTTTCTGTTTTGTATTTTAGTTAGTATATATATACTTGTATATGTTGTATTTGTTTAGGTGCACGCATGTATATTTGCGTGTATATACTATATATGTTCGTATATATGCTTGTTCATGTATGTATATACATATACAGGTATATGTATATACATATATATTTTTCTCCAAGTGTTGTTTTATTCACTTTTAAAAGTAAACATACATTTAAGAAAAACACAAGATCCAAATCAAGCAAGGATTTAAACATTGCCATGGTAATAAAGTTAGTCCAAAGTGAGTAAGAAGTCTAGGGTTAGCTACTGACAATGTATGGAATTCTAAGTCATGCATAACATTCACCAAGCAGTAGTAAAGTTTAAAGAAAAAATTTGAGGTTGAGATTTTTAAAGTGTCTAATTTTTAGGGATGTTACACTTCTTCTCGCTAGTAACGGCGCCACCGCCGCCGCCCCCGGCCCCGCCCCCGCCCACTGCCTCCCCTGCCAAAACTCGACGGATGGGGCCGTCGCCGCCGTCGGTAGTCGATGCTGGATCACAAACCCGAGTGATCCCATCGGATGCCGGAGAAGATCGGTTCGTTTGTTCGCCGCCGGGTCAGCCCCCACCTCCCGCCTCCCGCCACCCGCCTCAAATCTCATCCAGATAGGGCAGCCCCCACCTCCAACCTCCCGCCTCCCGCCACCCGCAGGGGCTGTGGGTGATCTCCCAGCTATAAGGGAGAAGATCGCTGCTCTGATTCGAGATCATCAGAGACATCTAGCGCCAATGTTGCCACTCAAGCTCCCCAGACGACCCTGTCCGCGGAACCAGCTCCAGCTCCTGCAATTGAAGCTCATCACATAGAGACTGCGCCAATGGCGATGCCCAGGGTTCCAATGACAACTACGACTGCGATACAAGCTTATACACCCATTGCTGCACACAGTTATAGTGATCCCCTCCACCATAGGACGACGCTCACGCCGCCAGAGACGTTGGCTGCAGGGGACATGATAACTCCTGAAGCCAACCAGATGTTGTGCCCGGTAAAAAACATCTCCACCTCCCCCCTCTTTTGTTACTTGTGATTACATGATATTAATTGAAAAAAATCGCTTGATAAACAAAAGGTGTGGTTGGTGCACCCCCCACCCCCTCACCTGCCAATGTCTTTCAATGTGTTTGAAAACAAAAAATGAATCGAATTGCAACACTCACATGGTGGTAATTGCAACGCTCAACATAGGCTCCTACCACCCCCCATAAAAAATTAGGAGCCCATGATGCATCATTTTTTATGTGTGATGTGGTTTGTAAAATGTAAATGTGAAAAATAATAATAATTTCCCTCTACATCTGTTGTACGCCATTTTGCAAAACATCATGCGTGAGCCTGTTGCAACATGGTTAATTAAAAAATGGGATTGGAACCTGGTTAGATTATGTTACTTGAAACATGGTTAGTTTGTTACATCTAATGTATACAATTTGCAACAACTTGCTTTCTGTCAGGAACCAACTATACCAGTTGTGTTGGTGCCGAGAGTGGGGCAGCGATTCCCTACTATGGATGATGCTCATGTATTTTACAAAGATTATGCAAAGCTGGTTGGGTTCAGTCTGAGGACATTAAGAACAAGCAAGCAAACAACCCATTGGGTCTGCAGTAGAGAGGGGAAGTGTGAGAGGAAGGATGAGACACCAAAAACAGATAAAAGGTCGAAGAGATGCGGTTGCCCGGCTTATGTGAAGGTTAAGATGGATGAAAAGCATAGATTCTGGTTTTTTGACCATGTACAACAAGTCCACAACCACAAGATTGATCTGTCTCCCAGGATGACAAGATACATGCACGCACACAAAAACATGGCAGAAGGCATGAGTGACTTGTTTACCATAATGACGAGAAACGGAGTTCCACATCAGGTAGCACTGCATGTGTTGGCAGATCTATATGATGGTCGACATATGTGGGGATTTACAGAGAAGGATGTAAAGAATATGTAAGTGTTGTATTTTGTTTCCGGTGAATTGCAACAACTGATATATTTTGATTGCAGCATGTCGCATGTCTGAAATTGCAAACCTGACATTTTTTTAAATGTTTACAGGAAGGCAGCGAAAGCTAGAGAGGACAGAGAAGACAATCTTAACAAACTTATACGGTTCATCAGAGAATGCAAGGAAAACAATGAGTATTTCTACTGGGATGTAGATGCAAATCCAAAAACAGGAGTAATCAAAAACATATTCTGGAGTCATGCAAGCCAGAGAGTTGACTACATAGATTTTGGAGATGCCATCACCTTTGACACGACGCATAACACAAACAACAAAAAGATGCCACTAGCGATGTTTGTTGGAGCCAACAATAACCTAAAGAATGTGACATTTGGACAAGCTCTGATTGGTGATGAATCGGTTGGATCATTCAAATGGTTGTTTGAGACGTTCAAGAGTTGCATGGGTGGACGTGAACCTCATGTGATCCTAACAGGCGAACCTTATCTCATTTTCCTATAAAAACACTTGGTTGTTTGATAGTTGTTGTTTGATAGGTTACATGTGTATAAATTTAAAAACTATATGATTACATCTTTGAAAACACATGCTTGTTTGTTTTTTGAAAAAATATTTGATAGTTGTTGTTTCTGGTCAGTTCTGCATCTGCTGAAAAAATAGTTAGTTGTGTGTGTTGTACACCATTTTCAACATGGTGTGTTGCATGATTGCAAAAAAACGTTTTTGTGTCACTGAAAAAATTGCAACTTGGTTTCTGTCTTTTAACAGACGAAGATCATGCGATGAAAGTAGCAATTGAGTTGGTCTTTGTCAAGTGTCATCATAGAAACTGTCGTTGGCACATAGTAAGACAATGGGAGTTTGAGTTGGACCAGCTGTACGCCGAGCACAAGGATCAAAATTTTAAGGAAAAGCTTGGGTCCTTGATAAACTATCCATTGGGCCCGACTCAATTTGAGGTTGAGGGGCAGAAGCTAGTAGATGAGTGTGGCATAGCTGAAAATCGTGCAATTAGAGCCCTGTGGGAAAAGAGGGAGAGGTGGATTGCTGCTTATTTCAAGGAGATGTATTGTGGTAGGATGATGTCGACGCAACGATCAGAGAGCCAGAATAGGGTGCTCAAAGATGGCTATGTTGGTGAGAGAACTAGCCTGCACATGTTTGCTAGAAGGATGTTGGACTCGCTACAGGACGCTGACCACATGGACGCAGGAGAGACACATTATGCGTAGGTAAAAAAATCACATGTGATTTTGCAAAAAAAAAGAGGAAAAAAATAGTTATTGTTCCCCAGTTATAAAACATTGTCCATATCCTACAAAAAATGATTAAAAAGAGTGCTAGAAATGCAGGCTGGGGTGGTTTGGGCTTGCAAAGCAAAAATTTGATGAGCAACTATGCAGAGTGTACACTAGAGCTGTATACCAAGAGTACAAAAAGCAGTACAATATCAGCACAACATTTGTGATTCGCCCTGATCCAGACCCGCATGTGAGTAATGGGTGGTTGGTGAAGCATGAACAAGCTGGATGGAGCTTCTGCTGGGCACAACATGAATTCAAGGTGGTTGCTGATAAAGACAATGGAGAATATAGATGCGGATGCAAACAATGGGAACACACAGGTATTAGCGAAGATCTGAATCAATTCATGTTTGGTTTGAAGCTCAATTAAACTTATTTGGTAAGTAGTTGCAACATATATTATAGACTGACTGCAACTATCTGACATGTGCATCTTTTTTTAAAAAAATATATGCAGGGCTGTTCTGCATTCATATTATAAGAGCCTTCACCCACCTGCAGGTCAGAAAAATTCTATAGAAGTACATCCAGAAAAGATACATTCGTCTTGCAAGACACGAAGTTCCGTGGGATAGGCATGACAACGTTCTAATTGGTCCAACAGCAAGCCAAGAGCAGACCCGGATGTCCAGCTTGCTGCCTAAGTTGATGATGCTTGGAAGGGCAGGAAGTAGGTCAGATTGTGCTTGTCAAGAGACAAACAGGCAGCTGGGCAAGATCATACCAGGGATTGAAATGTTCCCAAGAAGTGTGGAGAATGCGTCGTTGAGCAGTGGGCCGTCAGCAACTGAATCAGCAGTGACAGCGGCACACCCTGTCAATGATGATGCCACAGCTAATGGGTCGCCTAGCGGTGGGCCATCGGCCGATGGATCAGTGGTGACAACAACGCAACCTGGTGATGGTGGTGCTAGAACGCAACCATCATCAGCGTTGTTGCATGATGGATTGTTGCTGGTTGAACCCACTGTAGCGCACACAAAAGGCAGAGGGAAGAAAAGGAAAAATGAAGTTCAGCCTCCAATTGATGGTAACTCGTTCAACACGTATGGCAAGGACAACTATGGTGACAGACAATGCAGCGGGTGTGGGGTCCGGGGTACACATTACGTCACGACATGTCCAGTAAACCCCAATCGAAGCAATGCAGCAGAAAAGCGTAGCAACGAAAAAGGTGCTAAATCAACTGATGGGGCTCCAAAGAAAAGAGGACAGCCAAAGATGGTGAGGGATCTGCATGAAGATAGTGATGTAGATGTTGATGAAGTTGCTACAACACAGCCAAGTAGTTCTGTGCGCAGAGGATGCAGGAGAAGGATAGGAAGATGTTCAACGGTCAGAACAAGTGTAGGGAGATCTCCACGTGTCGTATGCGACGACTGAAAAAAGGTCATTTGTGGCCTATCAAAGCACATAGTGTGGGTGTCTAGATTAAAAAATATCTATAAATTATAGATTATATGTGTATAAATTTAAAAACTATATGATTACTTCTTTGAAACATATGCTGGTTTTGCTTTTTGAATACATGCTAGTTGTTGTTTCTATAAAAAAAACTATGGTTAGTTGTTATATACATCTACTGTAAAAAACTTGGTTAATTGCAATATGATTAATTATAACATGGTTAATTTGTTCTGTGCATCTACTGTAACACCATTTGCGACACGATGAGTAAGGCTATTGTAACATCGTTTAATAATGGATTGCAACATGGTTAATTGTAGCCTGGTTAGATATTAGTTGTAACTTGGATAGTTGTACGTTTAATGTACACCGTTTGCAACATGGTGTGTCGTGCAATTACGACATTATGTGTAACTCAACTGCAACTTGGTTAATTAGTAATTACAAATAAATAAAAAAACAAAAAAAGGCTAGTCGAGATGCAAGTAAACATACACAGATATCGTGCAGATGAAAATGAAAAAACACATAGCTTGGAACAAAAAACACAGTTGTTAACACAAAAAAAATGTTCCCCGAGGGGGTTGCAAGTTATAACACAAAGTGCTAGAGCGGGTTGTAACACACAAGCTACACGGGTTTGTAGCAAAAAGAGTCTTCGATCCAGTTACAACACAAAAAGTGCTCGAGGGGTTGCAAGTTATAACACATGACGCTGAATGGAGTTTTCATCATTCTTTAGAATCACAAAGTATCTTCCTTCCACCAATCCTATAAACATCAAGTTCGTCGGGTAAGTCAGCCTGGTTCATTGGATGAAACACCAAGTAGTGCATGAGCTCTACCCTGTATATCATGCCCTTGAACTACAAAAACACAGTGAAAAAAAAACAAAAAAAGAAAAGAACATGTTAGAATGAAACATTTTTTAGGGCAGAAAAAAGTGAACATTTTTTGGAAGGAAATACTCACTGGATTGATATCAATATTGAACTTATCACCATCCCAAAATTCCATATACTTCCAAATGAAAAACATGCAATCACTAGGCCCAACTTGTTTTGGGACGTCAATGATTGGCCTGCTCCAATTCTCAATGTTAGGGATTTTTTTCTTGCTGACCTTCTGGAATGCAGCACTTATAATGGGGACCTTCTTGGCAATGGGATTATGACGAAATGCAGGTCAGTGTCCACCCACCAATAGTCAACTCAGTCGAGGATATTAATCCGATTGTGAATTCGGTTGATACAGTAAACAAAATAGTGTTTCCCATCACATATTAGAATGAATATCTGCACACATATGTTGAGTACGGTGCATCAGTTGAGTAAACAGGAAAACCAAAAAAATGTAGTTGTTGTGTACACCTACTATACACCCATTTGCAATAAGGAGGAGATGCAGATTGCAACATGGGTGACTAAACATTTTTCCAGTGGGTGTCTTTGTTGGTCAGTTGTGCATTAGTTGAATAAACAACTAAACAAAACAAAAAATAATATATAATTGCTATCTGCACAGACTATACAACCATTTGCAAGAAGCATGGGAATCAAATTACAATCTGGATAACTAACATTTGTAGTGAGATTGAAAACTAGAAAAAATAGATAGATACTAACCAACTTTGCTTTGGTCAAATCAGGGTAATTCACAAGTTCGCACTCAAGATGTTGTCTTAATATTCTGAATTCTTCAGTCTCGGTTTTTCCATCGTCTGCGTAGATTCTCTAAGTGCCTTGTACCAGTTGCTGTAGACACGCACATAAAAAAATATCATTTTTTTTAAACAGACAACTAATATGCAGAAAAGAAGAAAATGAGGTCAATCAAAAGCTCACATAGATGCCAGTGGTGAGGAACAACCTATATCCAATTGAGTCATCCTTGTGGACAATGTCATCAAAACGGAGACAATGAACTGTGAAATCTAGAACAGAAGAGTCACCATCTTTGTTATCCGTGAAAGTTGTGAGTAGGTCATTGCCGTCAAGAGATATAAAGATACTGAAATCAATCAGAGTCATCCTGTGTAATGAGGAAAAAAATAAGAAATGTGTTAGCAAAAACAAAATAAAAAAATCAGGGGAGATATGAAGCTAATTGCAACAATGATATGAGGGTCATTACTGTTTCAGATCCTCATTAGACTCAATCTTTATCCTCAACGCTAGAGCCTTTGCCAATGATACTTTCGGGCGGCTGTTGGGAATTAGGAAAGGAGATGTGTACTTCCTTGGCTTCTTCTTTAGACGCTCTCCCACGTGTTTATAAATCATCTTCTGGAACTGATTAAAGTCTTGCGATCCTTGTTCACGTTCCTCTTGAGACAACCGGATGGGTGGGGTTACGCTCCTAATGTCATCAATCAGATCATCTGGAAAACATGGATCACATGCAGCTACGCCGGGGCCTGCCTCACCAACAACACTGCTCTTCAACGTAGGAATCTCTTCGTCAGCTTGATCGCGCATCTGACGCATCCATTTCTCCCGTTCATCACAGCGCGCTTCCTCATCTTTTTTTAAGACGTGCTGTAGACTTCTTGTTCATGCCAGGTTACCTTTGATAAACTATCTTTTTCCTGGATGCTAGTTGCTTTCTCTGTAAAAACATCAAATGTATATAAGAAAAATGTTGGCAAAAAATGGGTGCTCTCTACATTTGCTCTACACCATTTTGTGCAAAACACATTTGCAACATGGTTAAATAACATGATTGCAACATGGTCAACCCCAAGGTTGCAAAAAACACAAAAAAAGAAAAAAGGACAGAAAAATACAGTTAGCTGCAAACCTAATAAAACAAACATATAAAAAATAGTGTACATAACATACAAGAGGCGGGCGAGTTCTTGGGGTCGATTGTGTCTCGTCTTGAATATTGGCATCCTGTGCTTGCCTGGGTACATCACCGATCTCATTGGATTTGTTCTATACAAATATAAATTGCAAAACCAATCGAGTCAAGTATACAGACAAAATCCATATCGATGTTGCATGTGTGTAAAAAAAATCCAAACCCTAGTCAGTGAAAAAAGTGATGATTCATGTCACCTGGTCAGTAGGGTCATCAACATACATGGATGTCAGCTCATTTATTATGGAATCCAACCCCTGCACAGGACCGCGCAATGAAGGCGGTGCTGGGGTATATGACAAGAAAAATATATAAAAATTAGGATGACAAACGGAAAAAAGAAAAACTCATAATAAAATACAATAAATAAAGAGAGAATTACTTGATATGCCTTTATCCTGGCCATCAACATTGGTATTAGACATTGACGACGTGGACACAGGTCACTGGGCGTCAACATTGCCGCTGCTAGACATGTCTTGATCACCTGATGTTTTGTGCCAATCCCCTGTGAAATGTACTGCACCAATTGCAACTAAAAAAAGTTTTTAGTTGCAACGTAAATATATAACAAACTGCAAAAAAAGGCAAAAAAAAGTACCTGTTGGTTCCCTCCATTTTAAAAGAAGTATTGGAGGACTCCTTCCAAGATTTCTACCTCCCCAATCATCTGTTTGACGCTCTACTCCTCCATCAGATTCTCCATCATCTACCCAATCTTCGACGATAACTTCTTCGTCAAATCCTTCTCCGAATCCATCTCCATCAAATCCTTGATCAGCAAAGTCATACTAGGTAAATCCGTCTGCCACCAATTGCAACACAAAAAGGATGATGGTGATTGCACCCAAAAATGAAAAAAGGATAACAAACAAATTGTGAAAACATAAGTACCTGGTGGTTCATAAGTTGGAATATCTACTCTAGGATTTCCCCAGCAGTTTCATCTCGTGCAACATCTGCTTCGACACCTCCTACTTCATGTTGATCTTGATCAACAGATGAATTAGCTGATGCTGTGTAAAACAAAAAAAATATATGAAGAAATAAACAAACTGATGATAATTGGATAGTAGTAAATTACAACACATATGTAAAGTAATTGCAACACATATATATAAGTCAAAAATGTGAAGATTAAAACATTTGTTTGGTATATAAAAAAACAAAACTTGTATTAGACACCATAATTACAACACATATATAGGAGTAATTGCAACACATGTAAAATAAGTGATTACAAAACAATGTGAAAAAAACATTTTGTTTTGGTCTGGAAAAAAGGTACCTGGTGCTGTAGGTTTACTCTTCGTCCACTTTCCCCTCCTACGCTCATTAGCAGTTTCCTTAAAAGTACGAGAGTCATCTAGCAGATTTTGCATAGCGCTAAAACACTCCTGGTGACTTGTCCTCATGAGATCATTGGCCGCAGTAATGTACTTTGCAGCCTTGGTTACGTACGCCTGGGCCATGGCCGTGCTATTATCAAAAGCCTTCAATATCTTAAGTGCCTCTAACTTCCTACTTCTCCCAACTACATCAGCAATGCTCTGGCCGAAAGCAGCTTCCAAACTCGGATATTGGCGTAGAACTGGAGGCTGAAAATCCACGACAACATGACCACCAAGGGCATCATGTGTGCCAACCGTGTCGAGTGAAGTGCCAGCAGTATCAGGGCGAGGGGGAGCAGTGACAAATGGGGCGAAAGTAGGCAAGGGGATGTAACATATACCGGCGATGCTTCTCAACTGCAAAAAGTATTTATTTACAACATGTGTAAATATCCCGAGTTTGGAAGAAAACAGAAAAAGGGCAAACAAAAAACAAAACAAAAAAGAAAAAAAGAGAAAAAACCCTGATTAACAGCAAACTTACCCTGAGGTTGCCATACTCGGTAACTTTGTTTGCAACGTCTCCCCTAGGATCCAAATTTGAAATTGAATCGATTGTCTTACTGTCCAGTATAGCACATCGGGGCAGGGAGAACGAGTCTACTTCAAGCCTATGCTGCAAGTGGTCCACATATAACATCTGCAATATGGTTAAGGAAAAAAATCTTAGGGTCTAATATAGTTGGTTGCAAATTACAACATGTTTTTGACCCGGTCCCAAAACGAGTGTTGGATGAGTTGCAAAAAGAAAGAAAAAGGTACAAACAGGAAAAAAAGGACTTACTATCAAGAAAATGCCGCAGCCTGTCATAGGTGCTTGGGCGCCCTTCGCCGGAAAGTCCTTTCTATACAAACGTGTAGCTTTGCAAAGGTTATCCACAACTGATTTGCACCCGTTGATCTTGCCAATATCCTTCAAATTCTCAGTATATATCACATCTTCGAGCCTGATGCAACTATCAGTGTTGGAGAAAAGTAAAGAATGAAATAGAACCATAAAAATGCCCTTAGAGACAAATCCTCCGTGATCGCCTTACTCTTCAGTCCATCCACAATATCTGAGATCTTAATGCCGATCTTTTTGTTTGTGTTGGGACAGATTAGTTGCCCCAACTCGTTCCGCTTGATACGAGCTTCAGCATCAGATATGGAAGGTGGGTCGCCACCAACTTTTGGTAGCTGGAACATGCACCAAACTGCATGCTCAGTGACTGGAATCTCTTTCCCACAACCAAGCTCTAACTTCATGGTTTCTGGATTGAACCTCACCATAAGCCAAGTTAGCAACTTCCTATCCAAGCAAGTTGGTTTGAATTGCAATATTCCACCAAACCCAAATGCCTTTGCTTTGTTGATGACATCAGCAGGGAGAGATTTGAGAAGCTCTTTGATTTTTGAAGGTGAGCATCGAAGTGCGGGAGCCTGCTTGCGGCGTCTCTTCTGACCAACTACAGGCGCTGCATCACCATCAGCTTCAGCACCATCAGCGTCACCGCTGCCACCCTCAACATCATGATTAGGGTCAAAATCTGGATCTTGGGCATGTGGTTCAGCATCCTCTCCTTCCAGTCCTTCATCTACCTGACTCTGAACATCAGCTTGGCTGGGAGGTGATGGCAACCTTAATCTCTTCTTCCTCTCATTCCCCCTATGCACATTATGCTGTTGCTGCCCCTGCAGAGCAACACGGGGAGAAGGGTGGGGCATGCCACTGCCCTGAGCACCTGACTCGTTCCCTTCCGTGTTCATTGAAACAACTGCAAAATTTTGAGGGGGAGGGTGGGGATAGTCAACCAATTGCAACTATAAAAACACATACCCCGAGTTGCACCTAAAGATAATAACATAGTTACACAAAAAACTGTACATGTTATTAATACTGCAGAAAATTATAACTAAAGATTATTGCAACTAATTATAAAGCAAAAATGCACCATGAAAAAAACGCCGTTGCCCATTGCCGCTAAAAAAGGTAATAAACTTTTAGCAAAACACCTAAAACACACTATAAGAAAAGTACGTCATGTGCATCATTTTACTTTATCATCACAGATATGCAACATGACCAGTTGCAAACTGGAACAACTATCCGGTTACAACAAAAAGGTAATAAACTAGTGCACAAAAAATCAACTAGAAAATATAAATCAGGGGTACTGATATGCACATGACCAATTGCAAACTGGAACAGCTATCCGGTTACAACAAAAAGTACTAAGCTAGTGCACAAAAAATCAACTAGGGGATAAAAAATCAGGGGTACTAACTATAGTTGCATTACAGAATCATCTACAAAATCAACACATATGGCATCGAAAAACACAAAAAAAAACACATCCAATCGATGGGTTTAGGGTTTGAAATAAAACTTACATTGAAAATGCGAGGAAGCTAGAAGCCCGACGACTCAAAAAACTGGAGAGCACTCCAACGCGGCGGAGCTCGAACCCTAGGTCGGAGAGGATGGGTCCGGGACAAATCGTGGAGTCCGCCGGGCCGAATCAAGTCGGAATAGCATCGCTCCCGTAGCGGGGATCGCGAGCGGCGCAGCGACAACCGCGCGGGCGAGCGCTGTGGTACAGCGGAGCAGCGGCGCCTGCGCGCGGAAATGGGGTGGGGGAGTGGGGTTTTCGCGACGGAGCAACCGTCTACAAAAAACGACGAACCGCGCGGAGCAAATGGGCGCAGGGGAGCGGGTGTGGGGGCGTGCGAGATGAAGTGCAGACGGTTCCTGCGGTGGAGCAAGATGGTCGCCGCCGGCGCACTCGCGGTGGTTTCCTCTCCGGCTCAGCGGCACAAACGGTGGAAGGAGCGGGTGTGGGCGGCGAAAACGGTGGAATGACGGTCGGGAGGGCGCGCGGGTCATATACATAGAAGCCGAACGGTCGGGTTGCGTGCGGGTCGGTCAGGTGCGTGCGGTCTGGTCGGCCCAGACAAGTTTGGGCCTGGGTGCATTCCATACATATAATGCACCCAGGTGTATAATATACATATATATATATATATATATATGAAATTGTACTTGTAATTCTTCGAGGAATGAATACAGTGATATTTCCATGAAATTCTTATTTCTTGTGTTTTATTGCATATTTCCTTTATTTTGTATATGAATGTATACTCACAAGCCTGCGTATTATTAAAACTAAGTAGTACGATCCACAAAACACGACAAGATCCGTCTAGTGATTTTTCTGACAAAACAAAATCATAAAGCATACCAATTCTCAGAACCCTATTGTGCAGTCCAGAAGCAAACGAACATATCTTGCAATAGGAATGATGTCTTCTATAATACTTGTTTTTACATTGTGCTTTTAGCTTTGCATTTAAAAATAAAGGAAGAAGTAATTTTGGTGCACCTTGTTGCAGCAGTATAGGTCTTCTGCTAAACTCTGCAAGCCCTACTCATGGCACTATCATAGAGTGGGAGCTTTCTTCTTTGTCTGCATTGGACCAAACCAAATAAAAAGGGAGTAAAATAAAAACTAGCACAGAACGAGCATTGGACCAAACCAAATAAAAAGGGAGTAAAGTAAAAAGTGCTTAGAGCACCCGTAATGGCTAGCTCATAAGCTAGCTCTAAATTTTTTTCTCATATTTTAATAGAGGAGAGAGAAAAGCTAGCTCTTAGGTAAGAGCTAGGCTCATACACATGTTTCAAGGTCATGTGGTCCTAACCATACTATGAGTCATTGCTAAAAGCTAGCAATATTAGAAATATTAACTTAGAGCTAGTAGCTGACTTATACCATTGCGGGTGCCCTTAGATGACACTACAAACATGTGCCATCATATCCTAAGCTTGAACTTTTCTTACAGTTCCAATAGGGGTGTGGACTTGTGGTAAAAATTCTACCCTAATGTCGAATCCAGGGGCGGATATGGGCCTAGGGCCACTAGGGCCATGGCCCTAGGCGTGGCCCAAAATTTCCTTATGTAATTTGTTTGCCCAAATAAAAAGGAAAAAGTCCATTTTCTCTCTCTCTCTCTCAACTTTTGCGAAAGTCTGTTTTTCCTTCCTGAACTCCAAAACCAGGAAAATCACCTCTCTCAACTATTGACACCAAGCGTTTCACCTCTCTGGCCTTGTTATAAGCGGTTTTGAAGCCAGTTTTGTTTTTTGTTTTTTATTTATTTCGGCTGGATCTTTAAAAAATCATAGTAAATCACATAAAAATCATAACATGGAAAATTTATTTTTTTGGAATTCACATGAGTATATATACACAATAAACATATAATATGGTATACTATAGTATAATTTTTTGCTATAGGTTTAGATCTATTCTTTTTTGTAATTAATTTCAATAATTCATAATTGCAATTTCTATGCTCCAATTGTCGTAAAATTTTTATAGTGGCCTAGTTATTGTATGCTTGAACTGCAGTAAAAATTTCTACTCATTGAATTATGTATAAATTAGTTATAGATTTATTTAGTGTTTATGTTTGTTAAATCTAAATAAATCAATAAATAATTTATACATGATCCAATTAGTATGAAATTTTTACTATAGTTCAAGCATACAATAACTAGGACACCATAAAAATTTCATAAAAAATGGACCATAGAATCTATGTTTATGAATTATTCAAATTAATTATAGAAAATAATAGTCTAAATCTACACCAAAAAGATTGTACTAAAATATATCATATTATATGTTTACTGTATATATAGACATACACTCACGTGAATTCCAACAAAATTGATTTTTTCTATTTTATGATTTTTCTGTGATTTACTATGACTTTTTAAAGATCCAGCCAAAATAAATAAAAAAGAAAAAAAAAGAAAATTGTCTTCAAAAACTGCTTATAACAGGGTTAGGGAGGTAAAACGCACGGTTTCAATAGTTGAGGGAGGTGGTTTGCCTGATTTTGGAGTTTAAAGAGGGAAAACAGACTTTCACAAAAAGTTGAGTGAGAAAAAGTTGACCTTTTGCAAATAAAAATAGTCTTACGCGTTGGGCCAAATTCTACTACCAACCGGGTCCAGTTTCAGCGTCTCTCATCGCCCGACTCCACAACCACGAGCCCCCTTGTGCGCCGCAATCCCTACCGCTAGTCAACGTTCGTCCACCCATGCGCCGTTCCTCACTCACCGTCTGCTCCCGCTGTCCCGCATCGACCCAGCAGCAGGAGCAGGTACTCCGTAGACGGCAACTCAGGGCCCTACCGCTAGGGGCCGTCCGTGGCTTTACACTGGGGCCAGAGTCACCGGGTGTGCTGGGCTAGCCGCCTGGCCACACTAGTCGCCTAGTCGTGGTCGGCTAGCGGAAGCCAACGACTCGAAAGTGCGAGAGATAAGAGTTACAGATCTGAACTTATTTGATTTCTGGGAGGTTCAGTGTTCCCAATGTAAAAATATTTTTCTCTTATCCTTTTTTTGTTTATATACAAAAAAAATTAGAGTAATTTATAGAAAAATTTTAAAATAGCAAATGAAGATTTTTTGGAATCCTTATGATTAGAACTATAGAGTAGAATAATAATATGGTAGTTTTGTAGAGTGCTTTTACTGTTGTATTTATTTATGATATTTAAGGATAAACTCGTAGATTTTTTTGAATTTGTCAAGTCTAAAATAGCAAGCTCTTGGAGAGAGCCTCTTTTTTTACTTCATATATTATTTTAAAAGTTGACAAATCACATGATTTACCAAGTAGAATTTGGCAAACTCTTATAGATGCTCTGGGTGTCTAGAAATAGGGGGCATGGAAAGGCCGACATGCAGCCACATCCAAATTATTAGGATTTATTTAGATCATATTATTATTTAAAATAAATTATATTTTTCCATAGCAATCATGTGTGTGTTGGTACGCGTGAAAATTTTAGCCTTAGTTTGAGTCAGGTCAAAAGTGCTAATATTTGCTTAGTTCTTACTTCTTAGGGCTCACTGTTTCAACATGTTGCGTTTGGCAGACAAACTTTGCCTAACCTACACACAATAGAAGCTCATTAGTGTTGTCTAGAAATAGGGGGCCATGGAAAGGCCGACATGCAGCCACATCCAAATTGTTAGGATTTATTTAGATCATATTGTTATTTAAAATAAAAATATATTTTCCATAGCAATCGTATGTGTGTGTTTTGGTACGAGTGAAAATTTTGGCCTTAGTTTGAGTCGGGTCAAAAGTGCTAATATTTGCTTAGTTCTTACTGTTTCAACATGTTGCGTTTAGGGGGATTCCATCCCACTAACGGCAGTACATTGTGAGGTCAACTTTAGCTCTAGAACACGGAGCAGGATAAGGAAGCACGGGGTTTGAATCTTCGGGCTTGTGCTCCTATATATATTTGTCATCTTATTGCACATATTTTAACAGTTGAGAAATAAATGCTAAGAGAATGCTCTACAGTAAGTTGTGTCGTTCCTATGTTTCTTTACTATAAACGAGATCTAATTCTATACAATGTTTTGTGTTGATCTCACAATGGTTCATCTGTGACCACACAATACCCAAAAATGAATAAAGAACTATTTCATTTGTCTATTTAGGGCATGCTTGAATGAGCAAGGGTTAGTTATACGTTGGGCCAGAAACTAGCTTAAATTAATTAAGGTTGGCTACTTAGAGAATATTTGGAAACAAGAGCTAATTACTTAGCTAGCTAAAGTTTAGCTAAAATTAGCTATAATGCATTTATGCATCCATACAAGAAGCTAATAGATGGACTATTTTTTAGCAAGTCTTCAATTAGTTGTATTTTGAAACCAATCTCCTTTTTAACCAATCTCCTTCCAAGAAATGAAGATCAAAACCTCCCCCTTGTATTTTGAAAAATCTGGACCTCCAAAATCGCTTCTAATGGAAGGTGGCAGCTAGACTGTAGCTGGTCGGGAGGAAGAAGAGAGTGGGAGTCGGGAGGGTGGTATATATAGGCAGAATGTACCACAGGAGGTTGGCATAAGCCAACCGCCAGTGTAAATAGGCGTCATTTACATTGACGGTTGGTTTATGCCAACCGTCTGTGGTGTGGGATTATCACAGGCGGTTGACATAAGCCAACCGCCAGTGTAAATGACGCCATTTACGCTGGCGGTTGGCATAGCCAACCGCCTGTGATAATCCAACACCACAGGCGGTTGGCAGCCAAAACACACCACAGACGGCGTGAAACCCACAACCGCCTGTGGTGTGTTTTGGGGGGCGCCAGCAAAAATAGTTTTTCTACTAGTGAACTAGCACTACTAGAGAACAGGCATGGTAACACCAACCTATACTAAAAAGTCTCCTTTAGTTAGTCCCGGTTGGTAATATCAACCCGGATTAAAGGTAGACCCTTTAGTCTCGGTTGGTGTTACCAACCGGGACTAAAGGTCCTTTGATGGGTTGCTTAAAAAGGAAAACGTCACATTTATTGTTAGATGTGTTGTGTAGGTAGGGTGGTAAACTACGCGCGAGACTAGGAGGACTTTTGGTCCTAAGAAAACCGTGACTAAAGTCAGTTCCCAATCGGGACTAAAAGCCTCCTATGTAGTAGTGTAGCACACTATTCAATCAACTTATCCTCTCACACAACACTATTCAATCAGTCGACTCTTTTTCAGTAGTCGAACAAGGCGACGCTAACCTAACTAATTCGAGTTAATTCTTAGCCCAACTAGTAACTAGCCCTAGCTCATCCAAACAAGGCTCTTAGTCGGCTAACAACTAGTTAAGGACTTGTCTAAACAATTAGCCCACCTATAATTAGTTCTCTTGTTTGAATATACTATGACTAATTTTAGCTAATTTTGACATGGCTAGCAATTAGCTCTTATATTCGAAGAGGCCCTTAGCTAGTTTTGTTATTATGCATTTGTCAGCCAAAAATGATATCCTAATAAGTTTTTGTACTAAGTAGTAGTAGAAAAGAGATAGAGGGCCAGAATCAAAGATATATAGAGAAGAGGTAGAGATAGAGAAGAAAGAGAACCTAGATAGAGAAAAGATAGAAACAAAACAATTATTACATCGTTCTGTCAGTATTGGCGGCATTTCTTCAGTGTATGCAAGTACAATTTAGTTTGGTTTGCAAGGTGCCCCTTGTGCTCCGAAGGGGTCAAGCTGCATTCGTTTCTCATCTCTCCCCCAAACGAGCAGAGGCCGAGATATTTGTCATCATAAGATAAGGTTTAATCTCCAAGTTTATATATTCCATGGGGAGTACTAATTAGTATCAAAAGGATAATGTTCAAACAAATTAGAAGTCAACACCACAAACTTTTGCAACCACAAGCGACGCATGCTAATTTGCAGAGGAAGCAAAGTGGTACGGATCGGAGCTGTGTATACGCGCCAACACGTGTATTCGTCGTCACCCTTATAGACTGCTGGTATTATATTGGCCCTATTTGAATCCAGCTAGGAGCTTGTTTAGATGTCTATGTATTTACCTTAATCTATGTGGAGTATATTTAAACTAATTTTTATTTCAATTCACTCTAATCCATATTGTCCGTGTTTTGACCCAGGGGGTCAATCACCAACCAGTAAATTTGTTTATTGCGTGCTCCCTCTCCCAGATGTGATGTAAGAAGAACATAATATTTATCCTGGTTCAGGCAAAGAAGGCCCTACATCCAGCGGGGAAGGAGGGATTGTATTATCTTGCACCGAAGTGCTCGTACAGGGAGGCGTACAAGCTGGCTCACACGGGTGATCCCGGGGTGGGTCGAGGCCTAGGACTAGCAAGGCTACCCTAGGTGAGTCGGTTGATTGCTTGAGATGTTGATCAAGCAAGGGGTGGTTTGTGTCGCGAGTGTTGCCCTTGGATTGTTGCGAGTGTGAGCAGATGTCTTGTTTGCTCCGATGGATTGTGTTGTGGTCTGGATCTTCGATGTCCGATCTTCGATGTTCGATCTTCGATGTTCCCTCCCCCCACTATCCCAGCGTCCCCTTTTATAGACCAAGGGGAGACCTGAGAGTACAAAGGTCCTAGACTGTAGCGGCATGGGAGGTGTGTCCATGGCGCCATGCTTGCAGTGGGACGTCGATTGCTGTAGCGGCATGGCCTTCCTGTCCTTCCGGTGCTTCAGGGCATGGTGATAGCGGACTGGACGCTGCCGAACGTCATGGTGTGGGACGATCAGCCTCCAGTGGACGGGTACGAGCTCTGCAGCCGATACGGGGCGGATGAGACGGGTCCCATGCCGGAGTGGTTGGAGGTGACGGTTGAGCCCCCGGGTCGAGGAGCGTCGAGGCCTGCGTGACCTTGACGCGCCCCTGTAAACACGGTCAAAGGTTGTCCCGTTCATGGCTCGAGGGGGTGCCTTTGGGTTCTGTACTTGAGGCGTGGCTACAGTGGTCGCACGATCGGCGGAGAGTCCGGGTATGGGCGACGAGTTGATAGATTTGACCATGGTAGTGGGCGCCCATGGCGTTAGGCGGGAGCAGGTAGACGTATTGGATCCCTTTTACCTGTAACACCCTAAAAATTATGCATTTTCAAAATAGTTTAAAAGCAATTCAAATGCATTTTGTGTGGGCATTAAAATTTAGGAAAATTAATTAAAGAATTCATGAAATAAAATTTGTCAAATAGGAACATGGTTGTTGCATACATGGTGGTGCATAGAATTTTTGTTTTGTTTTGCCCTTTCAATTTTCAAACTGGAAATTCATTTGGTTTGAAATTGGTTTGAATTTTTGAAAACGAAAATTGGAAAAGCTTTCTCTCCTTCTCTTTCTCTCTCTCTCTCTTTCTTTCTTGGCCCGCAGGCCTTTCCCCTCCCCAGCCCAGCAGATCCCCTCTCTCTCTCGGCTTTGGGCCTCGATCCCGCGCCGGCCCAACTCCAGGCGCGGACGCCTCCCTCCCTGCCTGACACGCCGGCCCGCACGCTCAGCCCTCTCCCTCTCTCTCACTCCCACTGGCAAACGACCCCGCCTATCAGATCTGTCCCCCTCCCCTTTCCTTTTCCTCTCTCCCCTTCTTTCCTTTGCTCCGGCGCCGACACTGCTCCCTCGGCCGAGCTCGATGTGGAGCAAGAAATCCATCCCTTCCCTTTTCTGTGGCACCCGAACCGACCACCGCACGCCACGACCCTTTCCTTTCTTCCCTCCCCTCTCTTTCCTTCTCTGCCGCCGCCGCCTTACCTTTAAGGCGGGACGCGAATCCGCGTCGGATCCTGCCTCTCCTTCTCTGTGGAGCGCCTCCGGGCTATTTAAGGCCAGGCAATGCACCCTTCCGCCCTCACATTGACCCCTCGGAGCCACACAGAGCACCCAGCGCCGCCGCAAGCTCAGCTCCGCGCCGCCGCCGTCGTTCCGCCGCGGGCAAGTGTCTCCGAACCATTATGACCACCTCTGCACCTCGCACCGTGGTAAACTCAGTCCCCCGACGCCGCCAATCCCCTCTTCCCTCTCTGTTTCGTCCGATTGAGTCCTGTCCACGACCTCCGCCGTTGCAGAGCCGCCGCGCTGCGTGGTCACCACGTTCCCGTGCACAATCGAGTCAACCGAGTGCACCAGTGTCTTCTCCGTGTCTCCCTCTCCCTTCCCGTCCCGATTTCATGAAGAATGGTGCACCGAATCGCAGAATTGCACAGCGCCGCCACTGTCCGGCCATGGCGCCGCCGGCTGCCCTGACTCCGGCCGCCGAGCGCCACCACACTCCCCCTCTGATCTAATCCTGGCCATCCATTTCAGATCGGACGGCCCTCAGCGCCTCATACTGGTTCGGCCGGCAGTTTTACAAAATAAACCCCGCCCTTTTCTAAGTCTGAACCCGCAGTCCAAAGGCATATTCCCTCGTTACGCTTTCTGTTCTGCAAAGCGTAATTCTTCTCGGATTTTGTTTTAATTCAAAAATAAAAAAGAAAATCCCATTTACAGTTTTGCCACTCCATTTCAAATGCTTATAAATTGCTCGTTTTAAATCCAAATCGACCCGTTCAAGTTGCGTTAGATCCGTATTTTCATGCTCTACCCAGTAGTATAGATTTCATCTATGTTAATTGCTTTTGAAAATCAAAGAAAATTAATTCCGTAATTCTTTAATCTTGCCCTATTCAAAATCTTGTTTAATTCATATCTTTTCCGTTATAGCTCCGTTTTTCGTGATTCAAGCGTCTTTGTGATCCTAGTGAGACATAGATCAGTGTTATAAACTTTCCCTTTTGTTTTTATTATGTTTGGTGTACTGTTCTAATCTATAGCCTTTGTTTGCTTGCATGTTATGCCTCTGTATGATTGCATGTGATGTGGTGATCGAGTACAGACGGTGAGCAGTACGTGGGTGACCAGGAGTTTCTCTTTGAGCAGGAGCAGCAGCAGGACCCCTTTGAGCAAGGCAAGTATTCATGGGATCATCCTTGTTGTCCTAATCACTTAAATCATTAATTCATGATTGCATGTGTTTCCTTGATACCCTATTTAGTTTCACCATAGCTTTGTACCTTATACCTTGCTACCTTGGGAAGTTATGCATTTGGGTAGATCAAGCTAGTGCTCTCGAGACATAACCATGATCATGTAAACCTGACTAATGACTTATGCAACAATGGTAAAATATGCTTTTTAGCAACATGGATTAGGGTGAACTAGAGTACAGTTTTTGAGATGCTCTAGAACCTCCGTAAGCGATCACTCGGGACATACAGTACAACCATGGGGGCTATATGGCTCTGGCTTTAGTTCAGTATTAGGGTTACTCTCTCGCATGCGGCAGTTCACGAAAGTTGTCATTGCCGAGCGGTTGCGGTAGCGGCCGGAGTGGGGACCGTTGCGTGTGTGTACCATCCCGGGGCTCTTATATACCCCTTGCCCGTGGATCCGTACTGTCTGTGGTATGTCAACGAGCCCCTTTGAAAGACTTCATAGTGTACCCTGCCCGCTCACCTCGGTAGTGTTAAGGGAGTCATGATCCCGGGGCATTTGGGCAAACACGACTCATGGGTAAAGTGTATCACCTCTGCAGAGTGTTAAAAAAAATTGATATATTAGTCGTGCTCACGGATACGAGCGGCCTGGAATTCTTATGGAACAGAATGACTTTAATCTATCTTTTACTAGTTTGCTATTCATTATTCATGTTTACTCGATCATATGGTTATTGGGTTGTTGTTTATACTGATGCTATCCTATGCTAAAATTGTGATAACTTAAAAGCTAATGCAGTTTAACCAGTGTCATACCTTTTTGAGCCTCATGAACCCCATGTTTACTTGTTAAGTACGAAAGTACTTACGTTTGTTCATTTCTTTCATATTTGGATAAAAATCCCGGATGGGTACTAGATTATTAGAGTTATGAGGAGTATCCAGAGGACTACTAGGTTTGGGGTCAACCAGTTGACGTCCCTGTGCTATGGAGCTTCGCAAGAGTTATCTTATATATTTCCGCTGTTATGTAATAAATACTCATTCGCTATGTAATATACACTTGTGATGATACAATTTTGAGGATTTGTCGGCTTATGTGTGTGACTGATCTCTGGGCACACATAAGATTATTGCATCCCGTTTTGTCTTTAAAACTGGGTGTGACAGATTGGTATCAAAGCCGTGTTGACTGTAGGACGCAAACCTAGTTAGAATTGGTTCTTCGGAATGCTCTTTTCATGCTTTTATACCTTGTTATTATTTGTTAAAACTATTACTCATCTCAAAATTATATTATCTTGATTCTAACTTAGTCCTCGTCTTTGCTTTTCTATAGATGGCCCGCAACAAGCAGACTGCTCACAAGTCCACTCGTCCCCCGCCGAAGTTCGTGCCAATGGAGCCCCGCGAGGATGAAGAAGAAGAACCCCAAGAAGAGAGCTCTGAGAACAGCCGTTCTAGGACTCCCTCTGATGAGAACAGCCGCTCCAAGACTCCTTCAGGTGGTTCCAAAGCTGGTGAAGAACGCTTGGGATGGACCAAGCACTTCCACTTCAAGGAGGGAGACGATGAGGACTACTACCATGGCTTGTTGAAGTGGACTTTGGAGAACCACTACTCCGACTGGAAGACCGAGGTGAAGTACATGTGCTATGAGAACAAGCACTTCCAGGACCCCTCCTTCTGGAAGTGTACCCTCTACGTCTGCATCCGGAAGGACGCCACACAGTCGTGGCAAGTGGAGGCCGTCTATGAGCCTAAGATCAGTCGTGCCAACATGATGGAGTGTATGGAGGATGCAACTCGCATGGCCTTCTTTGATCTTCGTGCTCATCGTCGTAACCGCATGATGGAGGACAAGTACCGGCACCTTCCCTTTGAGACCCATGAGGGATGGTCCATGTTCGAGGCGAAGGATGGTTATGATGACGTCACCAAGGTGATGATCGACTTTGCTCATGAGCTGATGCAGCAGGTCGGGGTGCTGACTGATGAGCTTGGTGGCCAGCGCAAGCTACTCAAGAGAGCCCGTGCAGAGAATGACGAGCTCAGAGGACGCCTGAGGATGCCCAAGTTCCATCAGAAGCTTCCCCCAGTTTTCCTTCCTTAGGTTGAGTACCACCTTGATGTAATAAAACGCTAGCAGCAAGAGTTGAGTCGAGTCTTGTCGTGTCTTGTGAACTTGGTTTCATTATATGGTTATTATTATGATTATGAGTGATTTGGAGTTTTGTAATGAGTGCTGGAACATTGTGGGCCTGTCCACAAGTTCCTTAGTTAAAGAAATATAAGTTTGATATAAATAAAAGTGCTAGCGGGTGGGTTATCCTGTTTCTATCTTGCTGTTTTCTGGAGCAGTCAGTAATCTTTCGGTTGTATCTCAAAGATGGTTTGTCCAATGATCATGAAATTTATATGGAAACAACTAGACTTCAGTAAATTTCCAATGCATCTTGAATTACGTTTATACCTGTTCTGGTCTGGGAGTTATGACAGTTACAAGTTGAGGTTTCTGCGCAGTCTGGAACTCAGAAACAGTTTTGTTAACTTGCTGTTTTCACCTAATTTCGCATCAGAATCTGAAAAAGTGAGAATTATGAAAGTTGTACGAAGTTTCATAAGATTTCCAACCATGTAAATTTCACATTTGTTTGACTTTTTGATCGTGAGATATGACTGTTTTACAGTACCGCTTGTAAGGTTCAGATTTCAGAAAGTTATGATCAGTCATGTGTTTCAATGAACATTTAATCTAAAGGTCATACTACATGTTTTGGATGACAGATGGCCGCACGAGGTGGTAGAGGAAGAGGCCGTGGTAGGGGTGCACCGCCAGTACCACCAGTACCACCACCGCCACCACCACCAATACCACCGACCATGGAGCAGTTTATGATAGTGCAAACCCAGCTGATGCAGACCATGATGCAACACCTCCAGAATCCACCTGTACCACCACCACCTCCACCACCACCTGTCCAGCCACGGGACAAGCATGGAGAATTTATGAAGGGTCGCCCTCCGGTGTCCACTCATGCTTCCGAACCACTGGAGGCGGACGACTGGTTAAGAGCTGTGGAGAAGCAGCTGAACATCGCTCAATGCAATGAGCGTGGAGAGGTGCTGTACGCATCTGGCCAACTGCAGGGTGCCGCTCAAGATTGGTGGGACTCATACATGTATGGACGTCCCAACAATGCACCAGAGGTGTCATGGCAGGAGTTCACCGAAAGCTTCAGGTCTTACCATATTCCTGAAGGCATAGTGGAGCTCAAGCAGGAGGAATTTAGAGCTCTGAGGCAAGGGTCCATGACCGTTGCGGAGTATTGTGACAAATTTGCTCAGTTGTCTCGATATGCTCCTCATGAGGTAGCCAACGACGCTGACAAGCAGCGCCGCTTTCTGAAGGGTCTCTATGATGGTTTGCAGTTGCAACTCATGTCCAACCTCTACCCCAACTTTCAAGCCCTCGTGAATCGCGCTATTGTTATTGATAACAAGCGTAAGGAGATGGAAGCCAAGAAGAGGAGGCTTCAGGGACCAGCTTCAGGAAGCAATACCCGCCAGCGTCCCAACCCCTCTCAGAACTTCCAGCAAAGATACCAGGGTCCGAGCAATCAGTGGACCCGTGGTCAGTTTCCGTAGCGTAATCAGTTCCCACAGCGTGCTCAGAACCAGCAGCAGATTGTGCCACAGGCGCCACGTCAGGGGAACACCAACGCTACTTCAATGAAGAACAGTGCTCCCAACACTCCCAACAGGTGTTTCCGTTGCAACAAGGAGGGACACATGTCTTACAACTGTCCTGACAAGCAAAACCAGCAGACGCCTCAGAACCAGAGTAACCAGCAGAGGGCAAGGCACCAGCCACCACCCAACACTAGAAGGGTGAACCACGTGTCGGCAGATACGACACAGGAGACTCCTGAGGTTATGATGGGTACATTCAGCATCAACTCTATCCCCGCTACTGTACTTTTTGATTCTAGAGCTTCGCATTCTTTCATTTCTCAAGCTTTTGTTAGAATGCATGATCTTTTGTTGCGCACCAAGAAAAACCCCATAACAGTAAGTTCACCGGGAGGTTTTTTGACTGCAAATCACTATAGTCCTTCGGTTAGTGTGCTTCTAAGGGGGGTAGCCTTTGAGGTTGAACCTATCGAGCTAAGGACAGCTGGTATTGATCTGATACTGGGACTAGATTGGATGAAACGATACAAGGTAGTGATTCAGTGCCAAGAAAAGGTTGTTGTTCTGACATCACCTACAGGGGATAGAATCAGTGTGGAAGTTGTTTTGAAAGATCCGCCAATAGCTACTGTGAATCAACTGGATGATGATAGTCGTGAATATGAATCAGTTGTTGATGAGTTCCTGGATGTTTTCCCCGATGACTTGCCAGGTATGCCACCTGACCGCGACATTGAATTTCTTATTGAGCTTTTGCCTGGTACTGCACCTATTGCTAAGCGTCCATATAGGATGGGGGTTAATGAGTTAGAAGAACTTAAGAAACAGTTGCCGGCGTTACAAGAAAAGGGTTTCATACGTCCTAGCTCTTCACCTTGGGGAGCTCCGGTGATCTTTGTTGACAAGAAAGATGGTACACAACGGATGTGTGTGGATTACCGTTTGCTTAATGAGGTAACTATCAAGAACAAATACCCTCTACCAAGGATTGATGACTTGTTTGACCAGTTGAAAGGAGCTTGTGTGTTCTCTAAGATCGATCTTCGATCGGGATATCACCAGTTGAAGATCCGTGCCTCTGACATACCTAAGACTGCATTTACTACAAGATATGGGTTATATGAGTACACTGTGATGTCGTTTGGGCTAACTAATGCACTTGCCTACTTTATGTACTTGATGAATAAGGTGTTCATGGAGTTTCTGGACAAGTTTGTGGTAGTGTTCATTGATGACATTTTGGTTTAGTCCAAGAATGAGGAAGAACATGTAGAACATCTCAGGTTGGTCTTGCAGAAGCTCAGAGAACATCAGTTGTATGCTAAAAGGAGCAAGTGTGAGTTTTGGTTGAAGGAAGTGTCGTTCTTAGGTCATGTTATATCCAATGCTGGAATAGCAATAGATCCGAGTAAGGTGGCAGATGTGTTGAATTGGAATCCACCTACCAGTGTGACTGAGATTCGTAGTTTCCTTGGATTGGTTGGTTACTACAGGAGGTTCATTGAAGGTTTCTCCAAGCTAGCTAAACCAATGACTGTTTTGTTAGAGAAGAATGCTAAGTTTGTATGGTCTGAGAAGTGTCAAGCTAACTTTGAAGAGTTGAAGAAGCGGTTAACCACAACGCCAGTGTTGATTTTGCCAGACCTGAGCAAGAGCTTCTCCATATATTGTGATGCATCGCGTCTGGGTCTTGGTTGTGTGCTTATGCAAGAAGGCAGAGTTGTTGCTTATGCATCAAGGCAGTTAAGGAAGCACGAGTTGAATTATCCTACACATGACTTGGAGTTAGCAGCTGTGGTACATGCACTGAAAATCTGGAGACACTACTTGGTTGGTCATAAGAGTGATATTTACACGGATCACAAGAGTCTGAAGTACATATTCACCCAGTCAGATCTGAACTTAAGGCAACGCCGTTGGTTGGAATTGATCAAGGACTATGACCTGGAGGTACATTATCACCCCGGAAAGGCGAATGTTATGGCAGATGCTCTCAGTAGAAAAAGTTATGCTAATGAAGTATACCTGGAGATACAGTCCAAAGAGTTGTGTGGTCAGTTAGCGCATCTCAACTTGGGTTTTGTTGTTAATGTTGTGGAGTTAGTTTTGGAACCGACTCTGGAACAGGAGATACGCAAGGGTTAGTTGGAAGATGAGAAACTGAAAGAGATTGCCGAGAATATTGTGATTGGTAAGGCACCAGGTTTTAGTCTAGATGACAATGGCACCCTTTGGTTTGGTAAGAGGTTGTGTGTACCTAGAGTGAAAGAGATCCGTGAGACAATTCTGCGAGAGGCTCATGACTCAGCTTACTCTATACACCCGGGAAGTACCAAGATGTACCTGGACTTAAAGGAAAAGTATTGGTGGTATGGATTGAAAAGAGACGTTGCAGAGTGTGTGGCACTGTGTGATACCTGTCAGAGGGTTAAGGCAGAACATCAACGACCAGCAGGATTGTTGCAACCAATGAGAGTTCCCGAGTGGAAATGGGAAGAAGTTGGTATGGACTTTATCGTGAGTTTACCTCGTACTCCAAGAGGATATGATTCCATATGGGTGATTGTGGACAGGTTGACTAAAGTTGCACATTTCCTACCAGTGAAGACCACTTATCATGGGCCAAAGTTGGCTGAGTTGTACATGGAAAGGATTGTGTGCATGCAAGTCGTGGAGTCCGCCGGGCCGAATCAAGTCGGAATAGCATCGCTCCCGTAGCGGGGATCGCGAGCGGCGCAGCGACAACCGCGCGGGCGAGCGCTGTGGTACAGCGGAGCAGCGGCGCCTGCGCGCGGAAATGGGGTGGGGGAGTGGGGTTTTCGCGACGGAGCAACCGTCTACAAAAAACGACGAACCGCGCGGAGCAAATGGGCGCAGGGGAGCGGGTGTGGGGGGCGTGCGAGATGAAGTGCAGACGGTTCCTGCGGTGGAGCAAGATGGTCGCCGCCGGCGCACTCGCGGTGGTTTCCTCTCCGGCTCAGCGGCACAAACGGTGGAAGGAGCGGGTGTGGGCGGCGAAAACGGTGGAATGACGGTCGGGAGGGCGCGCGGGTCATATACATAGAAGCCGAACGGTCGGGTTGCGTGCGGGTCGGTCAGGTGCGTGCGGTCTGGTCGGCCCAGACAAGTTTGGGCCTGGGTGCATTCCATACATATAATGCACCCAGGTGTATAATATACATATATATATATATATGTTTGAAATTGTACTTGTAATTCTTCGAGGAATGAATACAGTGATATTTCCATGAAATTCTTATTTCTTGTGTTTTATTGCATATTTCCTTTATTTTGTATATGAATGTATACTCACAAGCCTGCGTATTATTAAAACTAAGTAGTACGATCCACAAAACACGACAAGATCCGTCTAGTGATTTTTCTGACAAAACAAAATCATAAAGCATACCAATTCTCAGAACCCTATTGTGCAGTCCAGAAGCAAACGAACATATCTTGCAATAGGAATGATGTCTTCTATAATACTTGTTTTTACATTGTGCTTTTAGCTTTGCATTTAAAAATAAAGGAAGAAGTAATTTTGGTGCACCTTGTTGCAGCAGTATAGGTCTTCTGCTAAACTCTGCAAGCCCTACTCATGGCACTATCATAGAGTGGGAGCTTTCTTCTTTGTCTGCATTGGACCAAACCAAATAAAAAGGGAGTAAAATAAAAAATAGCACAGAACGAGCATTGGACCAAACCAAATAAAAGGGAGTAAAGTAAAAAGTGCTTAGAGCACCCGTAATGGCTAGCTCATAAGCTAGCTCTAAATTTTTTTCTCATATTTTAATAGAGGAGAGAGAAAAGCTAGCTCTTAGGTAAGAGCTAGGCTCATACACATGTTTCAAGGTCATGTGGTCCTAACCATACTATGAGTCGTTGCTAAAAGCTAGCAATATTAGAAATATTAACTTAGAGCTAGTAGCTGACTTATACCATTGCGGGTGCCCTTAGATGACACTACAAACATGTGCCATCATATCCTAAGCTTGAACTTTTCTTACAGTTCCAATAGGGGTGTGGACTTGTGGTAAAAATTCTACCCTAATGTCGAATCCAGGGGCGGATATGGGCCTAGGGCCACTAGGGCCATGGCCCTAGGCGTGGCCCAAAATTTCCTTATGTAATTTGTTTTGCCCAAATAAAAAGGAAAAAGTCCATTTTCTCTCTCTCTCTCAACTTTTGCGAAAGTCTGTTTTTCCTTCTTGAACTCCAAAACCAGGAAAATCACCTCTCTCAACTATTGACACCAAGCGTTTCACCTCTCTGGCCTTGTTATAAGCGGTTTTGAAGCCAGTTTTGTTTTTTGTTTTTTATTTATTTCGGCTGGATCTTTAAAAAATCATAGTAAATCACATAAAAATCATAACATGGAAAATTTATTTTTTTGGAATTCACATGAGTATATATACACAGTAAACATATAATATGGTATACTATAGTATAATTTTTTGCTATAGGTTTAGATCTATTCTTTTTTGTAATTAATTTCAATAATTCATAATTGCAATTTCTATGTTCCAATTGTCGTAAAATTTTTATAGTGGCCTAGTTATTGTATGCTTGAACTGCAGTAAAAATCTCTACTCATTGAATTATGTATAAATTAGTTATAGATTTATTTAGTGTTTATGCTTGTTAAATCTAAATAAATCAATAAATAATTTATACATGATCCAATTAGTATGAAATTTTTACTATAGTTCAAGCATACAATAACTAGGACACCATAAAAATTTCATAAAAAATGGACCATAGAATCTATGTTTATGAATTATTCAAATTAATTATAGAAAATAATAGTCTAAATCTACACCAAAAAGATTGTACTAAAATATATCATATTATATGTTTACTGTATATATAGACATACACTCACGTGAATTCCAACAAAATTGATTTTTTCTATTTTATGATTTTTCTGTGATTTACTATGACTTTTTAAAGATCCAGCCAAAATAAATAAAAAAGAAAAAAAAGAAAATTGTCTTCAAAAACTGCTTATAACAGGGTTAGGGAGGTAAAACGCACGGTTTCAATAGTTGAGGGAGGTGGTTTGCCTGATTTTGGAGTTTAAAGAGGGAAAACGGACTTTCACAAAAAGTTGACCTTTTGCAAATAAAAATAGTCTTACGCGTTGGGCCAAATTCTACTACCAACCGGGGCCAGTTTCAGCGTCTCTCATCGCCCGACTCCACAACCACGAGCCCCCTTGTGCGCCGCTATCCCTACCGCTAGTCAACGTTCGTCCACCCATGCGTCGTTCCTCACTCACCGTCTGCTCCCGCTGTCCCGCATCGACCCAGCAGCAGGAGCAGGTACTCCGTAGACGGCAACTGAGGGCCCTACCGCTAGGGGCCGTCCGTGGCTTTACACTGGGGCCAGAGTCACCGGGTGTGCTGGGCTAGCCGCCTAGCCACACTAGTCGCCTAGTCGTGGTCGGCTAGCCGAAGCCAACGACTCGAAAGTGCGAGAGATAAGAGTTACAGATCTGAACTTATTTGATTTCTGGGAGGTTCAGTGTTCCCAATGTAAAAATATTTTTCTTTTATCCTTTTTTGTTTATATACAAAAAAAATTAGAGTAATTTATAGAAAATTTTTAAAATAGCAAATGAAGATTTTTTGGAATCCTTATGATTAGAACTATAGAGTAGAATAATAATATGGTAGTTTTGTAGAGTGGTTTTACTGTTGTATTTATTTATGATATTTAAAGATAAACTCGTAGATTTTTTTGAATTTGTCAAAGTCTAAAATAGCAAGCTCTTGGAGAGAGCCTCTTTTTTTACTTCATATATTATTTTAAAAGTTGACAAATCACATGATTTACCAAGTAGAATTTGACAAACTCTTATAGATGCTCTGGGTGTCTAGAAATAGGGGGCATGGAAAGGCCGACATGCAGCCACATCCAAATTATTAGGATTTATTTAGATCATATTATTATTTAAAATAAATTATATTTTTCCATAGCAATCATGTGTGTGTTGGTACGCGTGAAAATTTTAGCCTTAGTTTGAGTCAGGTCAAAAGTGCTAATATTTGCTTAGTTCTTACTTCTTAGGGCTCACTGTTTCAACATGTTGCGTTTGGCAGACAAACTTTGCCTAACCTACACACAATAGAAGCTCATTAGTGTTGTCTAGAAATAGGGGGCCATGGAAAGGCCGACATGCAGCCACATCCAAATTGTTAGGATTTATTTAGATCATATTGTTATTTAAAATAAAATATATTTTTCCATAGCAATCGTATGTGTGTGTTTTGGTACGAGTGAAAATTTTGGCCTTAGTTTGAGTCGGGTCAAAAGTGCTAATATTTGCTTAGTTCTTACTGTTTCAACATGTTGCGTTTAGGGGGATTCCATCCCACTAACGGCAGTACATTGTGAGGTCAACTTTAGCTCTAGAACACGGAGCAGGATAAGGAAGCACGGGGTTTGAATCTTCGGGCTTGTGCTCCTATATATATTTGTCATCTTATTGCACATATTTTAACAGTTGAGAAATAAATGCTAAGAGAATGCTCTACAGTAAGTTGTGTCGTTCCTATGTTTCTTTACTATAAACGAGATCTAATTCTATACAATGTTTTGTGTTGATCTCACAATGGTTCATCTGTGACCACACAATACCCAAAAATGAATAAAGAACTATTTCATTTGTCTATTTAGGGCATGCTTGAATGAGCAAGGGTTAGTTATACGTTGGGCCAGAAACTAGCTTAAATTAATTAAGGTTGGCTACTTAGAGAATATTTGGATACAAGAGCTAATTACTTAGCTAGCTAAAGTTTAGCTAAAATTAGCTATAATGCATTTATGCATCCATACAAGAAGCTAATAGATGGACTATTTTTTAGCAAGTCTTCAATTAGTTGTATTTTGAAACCAATCTCCTTTTTAACCAATCTCCTTCCAAGAAATGAAGATCAAAACCTCCCCCTTGTATTTTGAAAAATCTGGACCTCCAAAATCGCTTCTAATGGAAGGTGGCAGCTAGACTGTAGCTGGTCGGGAGGAAGAAGAGAGTGGGGGTTGGGAGGGTGGTATATATAGGCAGAATGTACCACAGGAGGTTGGCATAAGCCAACCGCCAGTGTAAATAGGCGTCATTTACATTGACGGTTGGCTTATGGCAACCGTCTGTGGTGTGGGATTATCACAGGCGGTTGACATAAGCCAACCGCCAGTGTAAATGACGTCATTTACGCTGGCGGTTGGCTTATGCCAACCGCCTGTGATAATCCAACACCACAGGCGGTTGGCAGCCAAAACACACCACAGACGGCGTGAAACCCACAACCGCCTGTGGTGTGTTTTGGGGGGCGCCAGCAAAAATAGTTTTTCTACTAGTGAACTAGCACTACTAGAGAACAGGCATGGTAACACCAACCTATACTAAAAAGTCTCCTTTAGTTAGTCCCGGTTGGTAATATCAACCCGGATTAAAGGTAGACCGGGTTGGTGTTACCAACCGGGACTAAAGGTCCTTTGATGGGTTGCTTAAAAAGGAAAGCGTCACATTTATTGTTAGATGTGTTGTGTAGGTAGGGTGGTAAACTACGCGCGAGACTAGGAGGACTTTTGGTCCTAAGAAAACCGTGACTAACGTCAGTTCCCAATCGGGACTAAAAGCCTCCTATGTAGTAGTGTAGCACACTATTCAATCAACTTATCCTCTCACACAACACTATTCAATCAGTCGACTCTTTTTCAGTAGTCGAACAAGGAGACGCTAACCTAACTAATTCGAGTTAATTCTTAGCCCAACTAGTAACTAGCCCTAGCTCATCCAAACAAGGCTCTTAGTCGGCTAACAACTAGTTAAGGACTTGTCTAAACAATTAGCCCACCTATAATTAGTTCTCTTGTTTGAATATACTATGACTAATTTTAGCTAATTTTGACATGGCTAGCAATTAGCTCTTATATTCGAAGAGGCCCTTAGCTAGTTTTGTTATTATGCATTTGTCAGCCAAAAATGATATCCTAATAAGTTTTTGTACTAAGTAATAGTAGAAAAGAGATAGAGGGCCAGAATCAAAGATATATAGAGAAGAGGTAGAGATAGAGAAGAAAGAGAACCTAGATAGAGAAAAGATAGAAACAAAACAATTATTACATCGTTCTGTCAGTATTGGCGGCATTTCTTCAGTGTATGCAAGTACAATTTAGTTTGGTTTGCAAGGTGCCCCTTGTGCTCCGAAGGGGTCAAGCTGCATTCGTTTCTCATCTCTCCCCCAAACGAGCAGAGGCCGAGATATTTGTCATCATAAGATAAGGTTTAATCTCCAAGTTTATATATTCCATGGGGAGTACTAATTAGTATCAAAAGGATAATGTTCAAACAAATTAGAAGTCAACACCACAAACTTTTGCAACCACAAGCGACGCATGCTAATTTGCAGAGGAAGCAAAGTGGTACGGATCGGAGCTGTGTATACGCGCCAACACGTGTATTCGTCGTCACCCTTATAGACTGCTGGTATTATATTGGCCCTATTTGAATCCAGCTAGGAGCTTGTTTAGATGTCTATGTATTTACCTTAATCTATGTGAAGTATATTTAAACTAATTTTTTTTTGAATTCACTCTAATCCATATTGTCGGTGTTTTGACCCAGGGGGTCAATCACCAACCAGTAAATTTGTTTATTGTGTGCTCCCTCTCCCAGATGTGATGTAAAAAGAACACAATATTTATCCTGGTTCAGGCAAAGAAGGCCCTACATCCAGCGGGGAAGGAGGGATTGTATTATCTTGCACCGAAGTGCTCGTACAGGGGGGAGTACAAGCTGGCTCACACGGGTGATCCCGGGGTGGGTCGAGGCCTAGGACTAGCAAGGCTACCCTAGGTGAGTCGGTTGATTGATTGAGATGTTGATCAAGCAAGGGGTGGTTTGTGTCGCGAGTGTTGCCCTTGGATTGTTGCGAGTGTGAGCAGATGTCTTGTTTGCTCCGATGGATTGTGTTGTGGTCTGGATCTTCGATGTCCGATCTTCGATGTTCGATCTTCGATGTTCCCTCCCCCCACTATCCCAGCGTCCCCTTTTATAGACCAAGGGGAGACCTGAGAGTACAAAGGTCCTAGACTGTAGCGGCATGGGAGGTGTGTCCATGGCGCCATGCTTGCAGTGGGACGTCGATTGCTGTAGCGGCATGGCCTTCCTGTCCTTCCGGTGCTTCAGGGCATGGTGATAGCGGACTGGACGCTGCCGAACGTCATGGTGTGGGACGATCAGCCTCCAGTGGACGGGTACGAGCTCTGCAGCCGATACGTGGCGGATGAGACGGGTCCCATGCCGGAGTGGTTGGAGGTGACGGTTGAGCCGTCGGGTCGAGGAGCATCGAGGCCTGCGTGACCTTGACGCGCCCCTATAAACACGGTCGAAGGTTGTCCCGTTCATGGCTCGAGGGGGTGCCTTTGGGTTCTGTACTTGAGGCGTGGCTACAGTGGCCGCACGATCGACGGAGAGTCCGGGTATGGGCGACGAGTTGATAGATTTGACCATGGTAGTAGGCGCTCATGGCGTTAGGCGGGAGCAAATAGGCGCATTGGATCCCTTTTACCCCATACTGGGAGTAGGTAAGTCGATCGAGCCTCCTACTCGCGGGTCGTTCGATCGACCCCGTATCCGTCGTTCGAGGGGTCGAGACAGAGGGCTGTTCGATCGATCCCCCTTCCGTCGTTCGAGGGGTCGAGGCAGAGGGTCGTTCGATCGATCCCCCTTCCGTCGTTCGAGGGACCGAGGTCGAGGGGGATCCTGCCTACTGTCCCTCCAGTAATGGGCTAGCCCATGACTGGCCATTTTTGTCGGTGGGGTAGGCCTTCGCTTGATGGGCCTTCCTCCATTGATCGAATGGCTGGTCGGATTTTGCCTGGATGTTAAGCATTAGATTATCACAGGTTAGGGCACCACTTACCTTTGTACCCGATAGTAGCCCCCGAGCCTCTATGCGGATAAGAAGAATCCGTATAGGGGCTTTTGCCGATGATCTGCAGAGTTAGTAAAATGTCCGATTCTCCGCGGGGTGCGCGCGAGCACACCGCGCGGTGGTAGCCCCCGAGGCCCCTTAGAAGTGATTAAGAACTCTTCTGGGGGCTTTGATTTTTGGCTTATCTAGGGGGATTAATATTAACTGGAGTCATAGTGCCCCATCGAGGGGTCAACTCTGTCTTCCAGGCTCCGAGTGTTTTCGACCCTCTTTCGTCGAGGGGTGCTGTGCGTAGTCTAGCCCTCGAGCCTCGTGTGGCTGGGCTTTTGCTACCTCATAGCGTCCTTCCCACGGATCCTTGCGCTCGGATTGTGGGGCGAAGAGCATCGTGCTATCCTCGTTCGGACGAGCCTCGAAGTCCTTTGTGAGCTGGTAACGGGGAGATCCAAGTGAGAACTCGTGCCCCCTTCGACAGGGGTTGACAGAAGCCCTGAGGCGTCCTCATTAAGCAAAACCATATGGATTACCTAGGTGCCAACTCTGTTCGATGAGAGTCGGTGGCTCGATGCCTCCCGTCGTAGGGATCCTTGGGTATTCCCTGGTTATTCCTCGGATATGTCCCGGGGGGACTCGAGAGCTCATTCTCGAGCTAGGCTTCGTACTGGCTCCCCCTGGGTCACCCCTGACTCGGGTACTCGAGGGCGGCTGTCGAACCCTGTTCGAGGGCCAGCCTTTGCCCCCTCGAGATTTGAGGGTGGACCGGAGTCCGTTTTACTTCCCTAATAAGGAACTGCTCGAGAGCGGCTATCGAAACCCTTTCAAGGGCCAGCCTTCGCTCCCTCGAGAGTTCGATGGACGGGTCGACGTCTGTTTCTTACCTCCGAAGATAATGCCCATCATTGCCCGTCGTCCGCCGTAAGCGCGCCTTTTCAGGAGATATTCGTTCGACTGTACGTAGCAGGCGTGGTGTGCGGCGAGGAGTCCGGTGACGTGACGGGTGTCCCTTATCCTATGGATCCTTAGGGGGTGTTAGGTGGGTGCATTTAATGCGGGGATTTACCTGCCTTTTCGATGGATCTGCCCTGAACAAGAGGCTCGATGACACCATCTCCGCCTTCTGCAATGGCATGGGGGTCGAGCCGGAGCTACCGGTTGCGGGTGATGTGCGCGGGGACTCCCTCGTGCGCCGCTTCTTCGCCATGACTTGTGAAGTGACGGAGCAGGTTTGTGCTGCTCTTCACATCGGCGTGAAGCGGGCGCTCGCGGTCGTCCGCTCGGGCTACACCTACGACCTCAACGTCGTCGCTCGCGGCTTTGTCGTCGACCCGACGCTGAATGACGAAGAGGACACGGCGAGATGCAATGAGCGGATCGACGCCGCAGAGGTGCCTGGTGGTGAGTTGGCGAAGCTCTTCGAGCCTGAGGTGCTTCCCCCGATGGACGGCGATGGTGATGGGAGTAGTTGAGGCCTGTGAGCCAGATGCGGACAAAAAAGGTCCATGTAATAGATTAGTTTTGTGAAAATATGATGTCGAGCCCCTGGGGGCTTCAAAACCTTAATGCATTTTATTCGGGATGCATCTGGGTGTTTTTATTTCTCAGACTATCTCCACTTCTTTTTGCCTGAGGTGTAGCTTTTTGACTAAGTGTTCGACGCGCGCTCGTATCCCTTGAGGGGGGAAGTGAGTGGGGGTACCATAGCCCGAAGGCGTAGGAGAGCCCCCGGCTCGATGGCCCTCGACCCTTAGGGAGTTCGAGGCGTTTTTTACTTAGTTACGGAGCGTACTCAGGGCAAAGATGGAAAGAGAAGCGTCGAGTTTTGAAAAAACGTTCAGGTTTTTAAGGGGCTTAGGGAGGGGGGTCCCCCTGTCAGACTCTGAGGTAGCCTCGACTCTGCAGGGGTAGATTAGAACATTTTGTGTTTGATCGTGGCCTGAGGGTCTTTAAAACATTTGGATGTTTTAATAAAATTATCGACTTAGTTTTTTTTGTTCAGCTCGAGTTTCTTCCTCTTAGCTGCCCTTACTTGTCTTCGTTTAAGCTGATAACGAACCCATGGGCCTCGAGGGAGGGGGTAAGTCGAGTGAAAGTAACCGTAGCCCTGAGGCATAGGTGATTGTTTTCGGCTCCACCCGTCCCTAGCCCTTTTGCCGGCACGAGTTGTTTTATTCTTAAGCGAGACGTGAGTTCTAGGTAGCGTGGAGGAGTTGAGTGACATCAAGCTCATTTGAAAAAACTGAGTGATTTTTCCGAGGACTCGAGGGGGTTCCAGGACTCGAGGGGGTTGCCCCCTTTGTAGCCCCCGAGGTAGGCTCATCTTTATGAAAATAAAGTCGAGGCTACCTTGTGCTTCTTGATAAAGAAAAGTACATTACGAGTAGCTCGATTATCAGAAGACTTTTTATCTTATTCATTCCAGACATGAATATAAGTACGGAGCCCTGAGGCCTAAGGGTAAAAGCGACGTAGTTGTTCGATGTTCCACGCGTTGGTGTAGAAGAATGCGCCAACGACTTCCTCGCCGGCTGCGTAATTGGCGACGATGTTCATGAGCTCGTTGGCGGTCTTGGGGGTATTTCGTCCCAGCTCCCGTACCAACTCCTTGCAGGTCGTCCCGGCGACGAACGCCATGATGACGTCGTGGTCGGAGATGTGGGGCAGCTCGGTTCGTTGCTTGGAGAATCGTCGGGCGAACTCGCGGAGGGGCTCCCCTGGCTTCTACCTACAACTACGGAGATCCCAGGAGTTTCTGGGCCGCACGTAGGTTCCCTTGAAATTCCCCTCAAAGATCCTGACCAGGTCGGGCCAGCCATGGATCAAGTCTGGGGGGAGTTCTTTGAGCCACCCTCGAGCGGTGTCGGAGAGGAAGAGTTGGAGCTCTCGAATGATGACGTGGTCGTTGTTGGCTCCTCCCAGCTGACATGCTAACCTGAAATCAGCAAGCCAGAGCTCTAGCTTGGTCTCACCGTTGTACTTGACCAGGTTAGAGGGTGGACGGAAACGACTAGGCAAGGCAGTTTGCCGGATCGTCCTGCTGAAGACTTGTGGCCCTGGTGGTTCCGAGGATCGACGTCGATCTTCGTCACTGTCGTAGCGCCCACCTCGATGAGCACTGTAACCTCGAGCCTCAGTGTCACCGTGTCGGCGTCGTTTGTTGTCGTTGATGTCGTGTCGCGCGTCTCGTGGTTGTCGATTGTCGACAATGCATTCCCGGACTGGCTGTCGCTCTGCTTGGCCCTGGGGTGCCTTGTCTTGGTGGACAGATACCTCTCGATCTTGTCGAGGGGGCACGTCCCGCCGCTCGAAAGCAGCTCCTCTGCGCCTCGAGGCCGAGCTCTCCGCCTGTTGTACGGCCATGGTTTGGAGAAGCCCCTGGATTTCGTCTCTGATGCGCTGCACCTGGGGCGTCGATGGTGCCGGCATGTCACGAAGCAGCATCGCGGCTTCCACGACATTTTGACTAGCGCGGTTGTAGTAGTGGCGTTCGTTCGCTCCTTCCTCGACGATCTGCTGATGGACTTCCCGGGCCCGGTCGCGGGCTCCTGCACCCTGTGGCCGCCCGTGATCTCGCTCGAGGGAGTGCTCGAGCTGCTGAAGTCGTAGGCGCTCCTCCTCGAGCTTGGCGAGCAGCTCTCGGACTTGCGCGATCTGGGCGTCCTGAGGTGGATCGGCTTTGTCGGGACTCGAGGGATCGGCGTCTCACACCGGGGTAGCATTGCCCCCTCCTCCTTCATCCGTGGCCACGGCGTCGTTGATGTCGTCCTAGGAGTCGACCGACTCGATGAGGTGGAAGCACTCCCGCGTGGGATCGTAATCCTCATCGGGGGAGTCTAGATCGGGGCGGCTCTAGTAAAAGTTGGGGAAAGATCCCCTGCGCTCCTCCTCCAGTCGTCGTCGTACCGTGCCCAAGGTGTAGTCCCTGAGGAATGGGGCTCGTCACGACTCCGGGCGCTCATCCGGTGGAGGGGTGGTGACGAGGTTAATCGTCGCACGTAGCAAGTTCCCTGGGGACCCGTAACGTGCCTGCATCTGCGAGTCTACAAAAGCAGAAGAGAGTCTGGCGTTGTTGTAGAGCCCGTGTGGAAACAGGTTGCGCGGTGGCGCGGCCGAGTATGTCGGAGGAGCCACGGGGACCCTCTGAGATGACGGTATGGCAAAGCCAAAGTCAGGCTCGACGAGGTACCCGCCCTCGACCCGCAAGCATGGGTCAAACAGGCTCCCGAAGGGAGGAACTGTGTCACCAGCTAAGGCCGGGGAGACGACGTCCGACGTCTCGGGATCCACGCGGTGAAGAGTGCGGCGGTTGTTCACGCCTCCTCCTGGTCGCAGGCGAAAGGCGCGAGTGGTGGGATCTTCGTCTGGTCCTCCTTGGCCCCGGCGTACCGGAGCTGCTGCTATCCATGCCACTACTGGAAAGTAGAACCATGTCGTGGTTGTGGTCCAAGGACATGAACTCTAGACTCCCGAATCAGATGATGGTGGCGAATGGAAGTGGTGGGACGGTGGATTCCATCTGGAAGAGAAGTTGGGAGTTGATCGACACGCAAAGCCCCCCTACCTGGCGCGCTAACTGTCGGTGTTTTGATCCAGGGGGTCAATCACCAATTAGTAAATTTGTATATTGCGTGCTCCCTCTCCCAGATGTGATGCAAGAAGAACACAATATTTATTCTGGTTCGGGCAAAGAAGGCCCTATGTCCAGCGGGGAAGGAGGGATTGTATTATTTTGCACCGAAGTTCTCGTACAGGGGGGGTACAAGCTGGCTCACACGGGTGAGCCCGGGGTGGGTCGAGGCCTAGGACTAGCAAGGCTACCCTAGGTGAGTCGGTTGATTGCTTGAGATGTTGATCAAGCAAGGGGTGGTTTGTGTCGCGAGTGTTGCCCTTGGATTGTTGCGAGTGTGAGCAGATGTCTTGTTTGCTCCGATGGATTGTGTTGTGGTCTGGATCTTCGATGTCCGATCTTCGATGTTCCCTCCCCCTACTATCTCAGCGTCCCCTTTTATAGACCAAGGGGAGACCTGAGAGTATAGAGGTCCTAGACTGTAGCGGCATGGGAGGCATGTCCATGGCGCCATGCTTGCGGTGGGACGTCGATTGCTGTAGCGGCATGGCCTTCCTGTCCTTCTGGTGCTTCAGGGTATGGTGATAGCGGACTGGACGCTACCGAACGTCATGGTGTGGGACGATCGGCCTCCAGTGGACGGGTACGAGCTCTGCAGCCGATACGGGGCGGATGGGATGGGTCCCATGCCGGAGTGGTTGGAGGTGACGGTCGAGCCCTCGGGTCGAGGAGCGTCGAGGCTTGCGTGACCTTGACGCGCCCCTGTAAACACGGTCGAAGGCTGTCCCGTTCATGGCTCGAGGGGGTGCCTTTGGGTTCTGTACTTGAGGTGTGGCTACAGTGGCCGCACGATCGGCGGAGAGTCCGAGTATAGGCGACGAGTTGATAGATTTGACCATGGTAGTGGGCGCCCATGGCGTTAGGCGGGAGTAGGTAGGCGCATTGGATCCCTTTTACTCCATACTGGGAGTAGGTAAGTCGATCGAGCCTCCTGCTTGCGGGTCGTTCGATCGACCCCCTGTCCGTCGTTCGAGGGGTCGAGGCAGAGGGTCGTTCGATCGATCCCCCTTCCGTCGTTCGAGGGACCGAGGTCGAGGGGGATCCTGCCTACTGTCCCTCCAGTAATGGGCTGGCCCATGACTAGCCATTTTTGTCGGTGGGGTAGGCCTTCGCTTGATGGGCCTTCCTCCATTGATTGAATGGCTGGTCGGATTTTTCCTAGATGTTAAGCATTAGATTATCACAGGTTATGGTACCCCTTACCTTTGTACCCGACACATATAGTTTGAAGGAGGTATATGTGCATCCAAATAAAGACTAAAGGTTTGTTTAGATCTGTATATATTTATCTCAATCCATATAGGTTGAAATGGATTTAAACTAAGTTCCACTTCAATTCACTCCAAAACATGTGGATTAACTGATTAAGGTACATACATGTGCATCCAAACCAACTCTAATGTCTTATTTGGATGCATGTGTATATTTACTTCAATTCTTTGTATAGTATTGGAATAAAACTTAGTTTAATATCACTATAATCCATTTTAATTTATGTAAATTGAGATTGATATATGTATCTAAACAAGACGTAACTAGAGTTTAGCTTAGCTATAATTTTAAAACTAAATTTTAGCTAACTAAAAGTTCTTCTAGCTAATATACGCTAAATTTTTGCTAAGTTTAGCTAGATAGATCAAGGTATAGCTAGACTAGACTTTAGCTGATATTTTAGTTAGACCCTTTGAATTTCAAGCATTTAAATTTAACAGATTAAAATTTAATCGGTAAATCCAAACAGTTCCATCATCAACGACGGTATGGTATATAAAGGCTGCTGCATCTCTCTGGATCACACACTTGCTGCTAACCTGCGGGCTGCGGCTAAACCATGAAGGACACAAGCATGCCCACCCGGGTGTCTCACATAGGAAGAAATCTCCTCAGCGTGCTACCCATGCTTCTCTGCTTCTCCTTGGGTTTTGTCGTGGGCATCACCTGCAACGCCAAGTTCCCAAACTTCTACCTCCCTTTCATGCCGCCATTGCCCTCTGGTGCCAGAGTATCATCACCATCACCACCTCCATTGTTGCCACCACCGCCTGTGCCATCGTCACCACCACCACCGGCACTACAGCCGCCGCCTCCTGCGTCGCTGCCTCCACCTACACCTTCGATGACATCAGTACAAAGCCGCCCTAACAAGGTGGAACTGATGATCGGCTCTCTTAGCAGTGTCAAGAGCAGCAACATGACCGACGAGGAGCTGCTCTGGTTGGCGTCCATGTCGCCCAAGGTCCAAGGCACACCGTACCACCGCGTGCCAAAGGTGGCCTTCTTGTTCCTGGCAAGGGGTGACCTGCCGCTGCGGCCATTGTGGGAGAAGTTCTTCGAGGGGCACGAGGTCCTCTACTCCATCTACGTGCACGCGGATCCGTCCTACACTGGCTCGCCGCCGGAGGACTCCGTGTTCTACGATCGCATGATCCGAAGCCAGGTATGTGATCATCAAAGAAGAAATGACAAACGGTTGCACTGACAAAGCAAAGAAGGAGCAATGAGCACGAAAATGGCCATATGTGGCTGCAGAAAACTTCCTGGGGAGAAGTGACCCTGGTGGACGCGGCGCGCAGGCTGGTGGCGAACGCTCTGCTGGACCTCGGCAACCAGCGGTTCGCGCTGCTGTCGGAGTCGTGCATCCCCCTCTACAACTTCACCACCGTGTACGCCCTGCTCACTGCCTCCAACACCAGCTTCGTCGACAGCTTCGTCAACCACGACAGCGAGGTGCGGTACAACCCTTTCTTCGGCAGCCACAACATCACAATCGCGCAGTGGCGCAAGGGCGCCCAGTGGTTCGAGATGGACCGGGCGCTCGCCGTCGAGCTCGTCTCGGACGACGCCTACTTCCCGGCGTTCCGCGAGTACTGCGCGCGCAACAGCTTCTGCTTCGCGGAGGAGCACTACCTGCCGACGCTGCTGAGCGTGCTCGGGTGGACGCGCAACGCCAACCGGACGCTGACGAGCGCGGACTGGAGGCGAGGCGGCTCTCACCCGCGCACGTACGGGGCAGGGGATGCCACGGAGGCGCTGATCAGGGAGATCAGAGCGACCGGCACCGGCCCGGCCGCCAAAACCAACTGCAGCGACTACAACGACGGAGCGAGCGGCGTCTGCTACGTGTTCGCGCGCAAGTTCGCACCGGACACGCTCCAGCCGCTGCTCCGCTTGGCACCCAAGGTCATGGGGTTTGGGTGATACAGTAGTATCCCTTTGTGCCAAAAAAAGAAGTCATTTTCGTTTTTTAAAAAATCAATAATTTTTAACTTTGATCAATTATATTTAACAAAATATTAATATTTATGGTACATAATTAGTATCATTAGGTAGATCTTTGAATATACTTTCATAATCAATTTATTTGGAGATATAAATGTTACACGTATTTTTTTATAAATCTAGTCAAAGTTAAGAAAATTTGATTAACACGGTTCTCGTAGCGACTCTATTTTTTGAAAGGGGAGAGTAGGTTTTATTATATATAGAATTTATATTTACTTTTGTGGGTCTGACCACCCGCAGCAACAATGATAGACGTAAATTGCAGCTCTTCCCTGTACTAGGAATAAATTCATCATATTTGGCAGGGTTTTAGATTGGTACGGAATGACATATTCTTGTAAAGAAGGATATTAGTCTACTGTATTCAGAAGATAGTAAACTACTAAACGAACTCTAATTCTACCTGCATGTGAGCAAGGGCATTGATCATCTCAGTAGGATTTCTAACACAGGGCTTGTCCAGTACCCATAACACAACACGAGCTCCGATTTGCAATGGCAGGTACTGCTAACCTAAAATAAATGCTTTCGCAATTTCCCCCCTTGACAGGTTAGAATCATAACGCAAAAAGGATAAAATACATTGTCCATATAAGTAGAGAGTTGAGAGGAACTGAGGGGCGGATTTGGGGCTAGGGTCAGTAGGGTCACGACTCTAGGCGTGGCCAAAATCCCCCTTAGAATATATGCAGTTTCTAGCCCAGTCTAGGCCTTGGGCCAAATTGAAGAGAACCAGATAGCACGGCGCCGTTTGTGATCTGTCTGTGAGCAGCCATTCCGCTAACCCTAGCCGCTGGAGACAGTAATTGTGAAAGGGAGCATTTGATTTGGTCAAGAGCATGCCTGAGTGAGGAGAGATTGACCACGTGTGATTTAAAAGAACAGCAACAAGACCATTAACACATTGCACGGTGAGGCCCTATTTGGGAGAGCTCCGCTCCCTGATTCTTCAGTTCTGCTCCTTGATTTTTCGATGGAGTGATTCCTTTGGATTCTTATGAAGGAGCTAGGTGGAGAGCTAATGGGAATTGATTCTCTGTTGATCCCCACCAGAATTTAACAGGGAGCAGGGTGAAGCATGTTTTTTAACTCCCACCTCGTTGTGTAAATGAAAAAGTGATTCTTCGTTGATGTCCACTTGAATCAATTGGTATTTTAGTCGTTTGGCTGGTTAGGAGTGATTCTCTTTGGAGAAGCTGGAGTTGAAGCTCTCCCAAACGGGTCTAAATTAGTTGTTAGATGAGGTAACATATTAAGGTTATTATTAGCAATGCATTGATCAAATTTTGTAGGTTTCCAAGTGAACCATGATTTTATTTTCACCCATTTTCACTCTCAAAATATAATATTTGTTGATGTACTTCCAATTGCTTACAAATATGAACAACTATGTTCATTAAAAAAGAATACTAGTAAATTCAAGAAAAAAAGATATTATACAATGAATGGGTCGACCCACCTTACCCACTAGGTCAATAGGTTCCAGCCCTATCAACCCGTTCTAGACTTTGAAGGCGACCCCTATAAGAGCAACTCCAATGTTTCTGCCAACCGAACCGTGGTCCTCGCTGGACGTTCGATCATCGAACCAAGAACACTGCGGACACCGAACCTACTAGGGAGGTGAGAGAAAAATCGAATCTTGTTTTAGGTTCGAACCATAGAGAATAAAATATTCAATCACAGTGGCTAGCTTACCTGCATGCGCACACACTACTGAGACAAAGCAAGCCTGGTTGTGAGTCCACTATTCGACGCTCACACTAGAGAGGACAAACCTTTCTTAGCATTGATTTTGACAAGACTGGTAGTCAGACTCGGGTTCGATAAACACACTGGAGTGCTCTAACACATTCGCTTCACTTTCATGGAAAGGGTCAACCATTCTAGACTTTGAAGCCGGCCTCTATAATCCATTCGCTTCACTTCCATGTACAGGGTCAATCACCCAACGGATCGACCCGACCTATTTCCATCCTGAGCGAAACTAGAGGGGTTTCTTTCCGTTATCTTCCATCTCGAACCTTCTTTCAAGTTTCCATTCCAACAAAATTGTAGGAGGGGAGGGGAGGGGTGCTATGTACGCTCTATGATTTACTACTGCTTACTACATGTTTTGATCTTTGTACGTATATAATCGGATACCGATGATCCTGTGGAAACCAGCTCCCCCTGCCATGGCTCGCCTATTGCATGATGGGGACGGCCACGACAACGACGGTGAGATGAGTGACGGCCACAAGGCAGAAGCCCCAACAAACAGTGAAACAAATGTCATCACGTTCAAATGCTCATTTCACAAGGACAACGGTAAGTACTCCATTCTTCTGTTGGTAAATACGAGTACTGTAAAACACTGAAACCTCTGAACGAACGAGTAGGGGTATCTATAATAGCTTCGGCCAGCCATTCTTTCAGGCGCGACATACTATATCGACGAACTTGTCGAAGTTGTTCCTGCACGCGCCGCCGGGCCCGAACGCCTGGGCCACCGCGGCCTGCAGCTCCTGCGCCCTGGTCCTCATCCGCGCGCCTTGCTCCCCGCGCAGCAGCTCCTCCACGGCGGCGGCCACCCCGGCGCGCGTCATGGCCCCCTCGAACGCGGCGCCGAACCCCCACACGTGCGCCACGGACCGCGCGTTCATCCGCTGGTCCCCGAAGAACGGGCGGCACGCCAGGGGCACGCCGCTGGACACGGCCTCCAGCACCGACGCCCACCCGGCGTGCGTCACGAACGCGCCCACGGAAGGGTGGCGCAGCACGGCCACCTGCGGCGCCTATGGCACCACGAGCCCGGACCCGGACCCTGCGGTGCGGTCGAGGAAGCCCGGCGGGAGGTGCGGCCACGAGTCCTTGCGCAACGACCACAGGAACGGCGCGCCTGATGCCTCCAGCCCGGCCGCGAGCTCGCGGAGCTCGTCGGGCCGCGGGGACGCCACCGTGCCGAAGCTCACGTACGCGACGCCGCGCGCCGGGTGACGCCCCAGCCACGCCAGGCAGCCGTGCGGGTCGGCGGTGTCAGCGTCAGCGTCGTCGTCGTCCTTGGGCGGGAGGAGCAGGTGGTAGGGCCCGAACGAGAGGCAGTTCGGCAGGATCTCAGCGAGCGCCGCGGTGACGTCCGGCGGGTCCAGGCCTGGGAAGGCGTTGAGTGCGACGGCACCGCCGGCGGCGCGCGGGAGGCGCTGTCCCATGCGGTGGAGTAGGTGGCTGATGACGTAGTTGAAGTCGCCCGAGACGACGCCGTCCGGGAGGTCACGGACGCGGTAGCTGGCGAGTCCCCGGTGGGAGATTAGCAGCTCGTCTGCCCTGTTCGTGGCTGTGAATGGTGGTAACGCAAAAGCAGGACAATCATCATTTCTTTCTTTCTTTTTTCTAGTGATGAAGATAAGACATTTTTTCTTTGAGTACGTATATCACAACGAACTCTATCTAGAGAATACTGTACGTAGTTGAATCCAACGCACCCTGGTCGGCGACGTACTCCCGGAGCGCGTCGGTGCGGAGGTGCGCGAGGAGCGCGCACGACGCGGCCGTCCACACGGGCACCCACGGCCCCCAGCCGCGGCGGCCGCGTCCGCCGCGAGCCACACGAACGCGTCGCCCACCACGCAGCTGACCCTGGCGCCGCCCGCCGCGGCGCGGGCCGCCTCCAGCCCGGCATTCACCCCGCCGGCCTCCGCGGCCGCCATGAACAGCTGCATCTGCCGCGGCACCGGCACGGTCTCCTCGGCCGCGGCGGGCGCGCCGTCGGGCACCTCGACGAAGCGCAGGTTTCCCGGGAGCCCGCCGCTGGCCTTGCGGAGCTGCGCGAGGGAGGACGCGGTGGAGAGGAACGAGAGCGTGGCACCGGACGGCGCCGCGGCGGCGGCCAGGGCGCGCGCGAGGGAGAGCAGCACCGCCGCGTGGGAGCTGAATGGGAAGGCCACCACGGCCACGTGTGGCGGCGGGGAGGACGCGGCTGGCGCCATCGTCTTTAGGCTCTGTTGGCGAGAGGCTGGTGGCGTCGGCTGCGCGCGTGATATGATGCTGGATATGCGGCTCGAGTTACGGCGCAGCGCGGCTGTTTTGAACTGCGCGCGACCACGCGTGCGCACCTGCCAGTCGCGGCGAAATCGTACGGAGGTTGTTTAGGTGAGCCGGCAGTTGGATTGGATCGCGGCGCGCATGCACGCATGCAGCGCTCCAGTTAGTGTTAGTAAAGTAGGGCTCAGGATTAATTTTACTAGGGTCTTTTTTGCTTCTAGTCTTTATATCCCTTTATATAAATAGGAGCTCAATAGAGTTTTCGTAGGATACAAGTTTGCTACAAGAGCATATTCCTAATGCAGTACAAGTAAAGCTAGTCTTAAAGCATAAAGCAACAGCAAATGTCCAAAAACTAAAAAAGACTAACAATTAAAGTGTAACAAACTAAAATACACTAGAAGTCAAGGCTTATCTATCAATTCTCCTCCTAAGCCTTGCTTCAGCCAGTCTTGGTGATCTTCTTGAGCCCGATCTTGCTTTTCATGGTTTCAAACTTGGTTCTTCCAAGTGACTTGGTGAGGATATCGGCAAGCTGCTCATTTGTGCCGATGTGATCGGCCTTGATGCTCCCCTCTTCTACGCAGTCTCTGATGAAGTGGAACTTGGTCCTTATGTGCTTGCTCCTGTCATGGAACAATGAGTTCTTGGCAAGTGCAAGTACCGATTTGTTGTCCACCTTCAACTCCACAGTTTCCACTTTCCTTCCTAGCAGATCGGAAAGTAACCTTGATAACCATAGTGCCTGAGTTGCTGCTGTAGTCATGGCCACGTACTCAGCCTCACAGCTAGAGAGTGCCACTACCTTCTGCTTGACCGATTGCCAACTGACCAAGTTGTTGCCTAGAAAGAAAAGACAGTAAGTTGTGCACTTGCTGGAATCAATGTCTCCACCTAGATCTGACACACAATAGTCCACGAACCTTACTGATGAGAATCTTGCCGATGAGAGCCTTGCCGATGAGGATCCTGCCGATGAGGGTGCTTTGGTGAAGTGGAGACCATATTCAAGGGTACCAGCCAGGTACCTGAGAATTCTCTTGACTGCCATTTGATGTTCAGTGGTTGGTCTCTCCAAGAACCTGCTCACAAATCCCACTGAAAAAGTCAGGTTTGGTCTAGTGTGGACCAAGTACCTCAAGCTTTCAACCAATCTTCTGTATTGTGTCGGATCCACTTCTTCTGCTGTGCTCTCTTTGCTCAGCCTCAATCTTTCTTCCATCGGTGTGGCAGCAGGGTTGCAATCGGCCATTTTCCCCAGCTCCACAATCCTCTTGGCATAGTGGCTCTGCCTCAGAGTGATCCCACTACTGCCTTGCTACACTTCTACTCCAAGATAGAAGCTAAGTAACCCAAGGTCACTCATTTCAAAGATGGATTGCATCTCCATCTTGAAAGCTTTCACTTCCTCTTCCTTGACTCCAGTGATGATCAAGTCATCCACATAGACTCCGACTAGTAGAACAGAGCCATTTGAGTCTCTTTTGTAGATGGCAGCTTCATGCTTGCTCTGAACGAACCCCATCTTCTTCAAGGTTGAGTTCAGTTTTGCATTCCATGCCCTGGGTGTCTGCCTCAGTCCATACAGTGCCTTGTGGAGCCGATAGACCTTGTCTTCTTCTCCTTGGGCAGCAAACCCAGGTGGTTGCTGCACATAGACCTCCTCCTTGAGTTCTCCATTGAGGAATGCCGATTTGACATCCATGTGATGAACCTTCCATCCTTCTTGAGCAGCCAAGGCTAGCAGCAGCCTGACTGACTCCATCCTTGCCACAGGGGCAAAGGCATCCTCATAGTCGACCCCTACCTGCTGCACAAAACCCCGAGCCACAAGCCTTGCCTTGTGCTTGATCACATCTCCATCGGCACTCTTCTTCAGCTTGAACACCCACTTCAGGGTGATCGGCCGATGACCGGCTCGAGGTGGCACCAGCTCCCAGGTGCCGTTACGCTCAATAGCGTACAACTCTTTCTTCATCGCAGCTTGCCAAGCTGGATCATCGGCAGCTTCAGCATAGGTAGTCGGCTCGCCCGAGCAGGAGAGGTTCAGCTCGGCAAACAGCCTCTGAGCCAGTGGCGGAGTGGTCTCATCCCCGATGAGGTCAGTGATGCGTTGGTAGCGCGGTGGCTCCACTGCCATGGTAGGCGTCCACCCTTTCTTCATCGTCCTCTGGGAGAGTCATGTGCTCAACCCGAGGACTAGAGCCGTTTGTCGTTGCCGATGGCGTCGCTGTCGATGGTGCCGCTGCCGATGGTGCTGCTGCCGATGGGGGATCTTCTGTTTCCTCCTCACCTTGTGCCGATGGTGCCGCTGCCGATGGGGGATCTTCTGTTTCCTCCTCACCTTGTGCCAATGGCAATGATGATGCCGATCTAGGAGCTCCAGGCACCACCTCTTCCCAGGGGTACTCGATGGTGAAGTCGTTGCTCCCTTCTGCCGATGTGCTTGTCGATGCCGATGTCCAGTCCCAGCCACGGCCCTCGTCGAACACGACGTCGCGGCTGATGCGCACGCGCTGGGACACTGGATCGTAGACCTTGTATGCCTTCGCGCCCTCCGCATAGCCGATGAATACGCTGGCCTCGCTGCGGTCATCCAACTTGCGAAGCCGAGTCAAGCGCCTGGTGTAGGCGAAACAGCCTTACCTTGAGGTGGCCCAGCGTCAGCGATCGGCCATGCCATGCCTCGTAGGGGGTGATGCCCTCCAGTGCACGCGTCGGGGCATGGTTCAGGAGGTGCACCGCTGTCATCACTGTCTCCCCCCAAAATCTTGCCGGTAGACCACACTGCTTGAGCAGAGCTCGCGCCATGACCACCACCGTCTGGTTTCTGCACTCAACAACACCATTCTGCTGAGGGGAGTGAGGGGCACTGAAGTGCCTTTTGATACCTTGATCGGCACAGTAGGAGCTGAACTCGGCGACGGTGAACTCGCCGCCATTGTCCGTGCGCAGGACCTTGAGCTGGCAGCCACTCTCCACCTCAGCTGCAGCCTTGATGCGCTTGATTGCCTCCCCAGCAGCATCCTTGGTCGGCAGTAGCACCGCCCACATGAATCGGGTGGCGTCGTCCACCAGTAGGAGGATGTATCGGTTGCCTGCCGATGTCGGTGGTGTCACAGGTCCGCAAAGGTCGCCGTGCACCAACTCCAGGTGCTCCTGGGCACGGTACGCCGATGCCGATGGAAAGGTTCACCGTTTCTGCTTGGTGGTGATGCAAACGTTGCAGACCTGCTCCGCGTGGTCGATCTTGGGGATCCCACGGGCCATCTCTCCTCTGCTCAAACGTCGTAGTGCATCAAAGTGCAAATGGCCGAGCCTCTCGTGCCATTGCCATGCCTTGTCGTCCTTGCGCATGGCGAGACAGCAAGGCTGCAAGCTTCCAAGTGAAGGATGTAGAGGCAGTTAGCTCCTCGAGATACCTTGGCAAGCAGACGGCGACTGCGATCCCAGATGCGCAGCACGCCATCGGCAATCTCCACCTTGGAACCACCTTCGTCCAACTACCCGAGGCTCATGATCGAGTTCTTGAGGGCAGGGATGAAATACACGCCTTGCAGCATCCGATGCTCGCCGGTCTTGCCTCGGAACACGATGGTGCCGATGTCGTGGATGTCCACCTTGGATGCGTCCCCGAAGCACACGGTGCCGCGGACGTCGGTGTTCAGATCGGTAAAGAGCTCGCGACGCCCCGTCATGTGGTGCGTTGCTCCGCTGTCGAGGTACCAACCTCCCATCTTCTCTTCTTCTTCTTCTTCATCGGTACCGAGGAAAGCTCGAGCCCTTGGCTCCTCTAAAATGACTTCTTGCGTGGCCAGAGAGGATGCCGATGCACCCTTGTCCAGCTCGACGAATGCGTGTGCCATGAACAGCCCGTCGTCTTCTTCGCACTCGGCATACTGGGCATGCCCAGCATATCCACCAGCACTGCCACCGCGGCCTCCACCTCGATCACCTCCTCGACCGCCACGATCACCTCCACCGCCGCGGCCTCCGCCGCGCTCTCGTCGTGGCAATCGGCAATCGCGCGCCCAGTGGCCCTCCAAGCCACAGTTGAGGCAGGTGTTCAGCCCACGGTTGTCACCCGGGGGGCCTCGAACACCGCCGCCATCTCCACGGCCAGCGTCGCGCCCTCGGCCCGATCGGTGCTTGCGCCTCGAGATCATCCACCGCCTTGAGCCTCCCGGTCACCTCCTCGAGCGTGAGCGCCTCAAAGTCGAGGAATTGCTCGATGGCGACGACGATCTGCGCGTACTTCGCTGGTACCGATCGAAGGTACTTCTCCACCACGCGCTCCTCGGTGATGTCCCGATCGCCGTGGATGACGAGTTGCTGATGCAGAGTCGACAGTCGGATGGCAAAGTCATCGACTTGCTCATCGGGTTGGATGCCGATGTTCTCCCAGTCTCGGCGAAGTCGTTGCAGCGTCGCCCGTTGGACCCTGTCCACGCCGATCCTTGCTGCAGCGATGGCGTCCCACGCCTCTTTTGTCGATGCCTTGTCCATGAGCGGGATGCCCATCTCCTTGGGCACAACAGCCACGATCACCTCGAGCGCCCGCCGATCATCGCGGTACTGGACCGGACCTCCCGCCTGCATCCGCAACTTCATGAGCTGCGACCACTCATGGTAGTTGGTCTTGTCCAGCATCGGCCACGCCGTGCTGCTGCCGGAGTCGCGGTAGACCACCCTGTCCCGCGACTCATGGCGCCCGCCGCCGCGGCCTCGCCTGCGGTCGCGCGGGGACTGAGAGCGGCGCCGATTCCTCCGATCGCACGGGCTCTCAGAGCACCTGGCATCCTTCTCCACCTGCTCCTCCTCCTCCGCAGCGATCTCCACTAGCCTGCGTGGTCCTCGCCGCCTGCTCTGCTACTGCTGCAGCCTGCCTTGCCGCCTGGATCGCCGCCGCTGCTGCTGCCTCTGCAGCCAGCAAATGCGTGGCCCGGGTGTTGGAGCCGCCCTACGCCCCCTCACCGGTGACAGATGCACCATCCTCGATGGCCACGGCCTTGGCCTTGATGGCAGCAGCGGTAGCGCGCTCTGCTGAGGAAGACATGGCTGGGAGAGTGGAAAGGTGGTGTTCTTGACTCTCTAGCAACCAGAGCTCCGATACTAATTGTTAGTAAAGTAGGACTCATGATTGGTTTTGCTAGGGCCTCTCTTGCCTCTAGTCTTTGTATCCCTTTATATAAACAGGAGCTCAATAGAGCTTTCGTAGGATACAAGTTTGCTACAAGAGCATATTCCTAATGCAGTACAAGTAAAGCTAGTATTAAAGCATAAAGCAACAGCAAATGTCCAAAAACAGAAAAGGACTAACAACTAAAGTGTAACAAACTAAAGTACACTAGAAGCCAAGGCTTATCTATCAGTTAGTTGGGGCGGCGCGGCCGCGTGCGGAGCCCGAGTCGTGTCGTGGGTGCTCCATTGGAGTTTGTTGGGATCAACGGTGAGTGGCCCGCCACGTCACGCGTTCACTAGCACGTTCAGAGGGGAAAATGAAGAAAAAAAACTGGGTACGGACGGGCCGTACGCCGTGCGGACGCACAACCAAAACAGCGAGACCACACCTCGACTTTTCTTGGCTCCTAGTAGTTGGCGTCTCGTACTTGAGCAAAGTCGAGATGTGCTCTCGTACTTGAGTGTCGGAGGCTGAGCCGAGCTGTGGTCTCTAGGTTACCAAGCCAGAAGGTCTGCCTATTTTGGTTGGGGCGTACGCACGGTGCCGTGGACGGCCCGTCCCCCCTCCCACCCCCCCCCCACCCCCACCCCCCACCCCCCCGCGTCCAGAGGGATCCAGTACGACACGCATTGTACTGGATGCCATCCCGTGCACGGCCGGGTCAGAGCTGTGAAGCCTGTGAACCAAGGAGATGGACAAATGCACCGGATTGTCACGGGCATCACTAAATGCCGATAGAGGACTAGAGACTAGAGGATGGAGACGTTTTGTTGAGGCTTCGTTTAGTTACCCATGTACTATAACTCCATTCCAGATTATAACTCATTTCATGAATTTTTTAGTCTGATAAAAAATTATAAAGATTTATACCATCAGATAGATATAATATGAAAAATATAACTGATAAAAAATCTAATATACTTAATTGACATCGTAAATGTTATTACATTATCATATAAATTTAGTCAAATTTAAGATACACTTTGATTCTTTAAGATTCATATAATTTATAATGGTTGAAGCATTAGAGTGTATATACTAGGCCCCAAAACACGCTACTAGTGGAATGTGGCCCATGCCAGGATGAGAACAGATGCTAGGTCCAATTTCGTATATGGCACGCCATATGTGGGAGCGGATCACGGCCTGGTCTAGGTCACCAGGCATGGAAAGATCCAAGACATGGGAGTCACGATCACGACTTTCAAGTGCTCATCCACGCGCTGCCACCTGAGTCATCCACCTCCTTCTTGTTGGCGTCACCGCAAAGTTGGAGGTGAGATGATGCCTGACCTGTAAAATAGAAGACCAATAGATAGATCTACATCATGTATTAGTAGTAGTCCAGAAAGTCATTGGGTAGTACATGGCTTTGAGAATAGCAGAAAGGAAGGGATTTTTGTTGTTGGCTACATTCCAAGCAGATTGTATGATTAGACTTTTGTTAACTGTTTCTAGGTCCCTTATACCTAAGCCACCTTGATCAATGGGTTTACAGATATCATCCTAGGAGTGATAGGCAATAGGACTGGAGATGTGCTATGTTATGGCCTAATGCATGAATTGTCATGAGCGGCATTAATGCTTTTATGCTTTTGCCCAAAAACATTAGAATGCCCAAAAACACTCTACCAGTGGAATGTATCCTTTTGCCCAAAAACACTCTACCACTGGATGCGGTCCATGCCAGGATGAGAACCCATTCTAGGTCCAATTCCATATTTGGCACCATGTGTGGGAGCGGATCATGGCTCGATCCACATCCCACTGGGTGCTCGATCCACATCCGCACGGGGAGTTGTGATCGTGGCCGTCGGGTGCTCGCTCCTCCTCGTGCCGCCACATGAGCCGTCCACCTCCTTCTCACCTACGTCACCACGACAACTCCTTGGTGGATCAAGGTGGCAACTCCCCTCCTCCATTTTCTCCTCGACCTCATCTCGTTTCTCTTCCCTTTATCCTCCTCATCTGTTATTTTGATTTTGCTAGGATTCCACACTGGTGGGCCTTAGTCACCTCGAGTTCCTCCATGTGCATCTCTCCTCCACCACCTTTCACCCCATCTCATCTCCTTTGTTGAAACCCTTTTTTCTATTCTAGATCAACTAGTATATCTAAGATCAGTGGGTGGTGCACCAGAAGGAGAAGTTCCTCCTCCTCAACCTTCACCCAGGAAGACTGAATTGTGCCCTCCTCTTCCGCCTGACCAAGTACCTCGACTTCGCATGGACTCTGGGTAGGCAACTGACTCTAGGTTCAAATCTTGTGTATTTTTCTTTTTTATTATTAGTAACTGATGGATGTTGTAGATTGAACTCTTTATTGTTTCGTAGGAGTACTGCTGAAAGGATCAAGATACCCAAGAGGGGGGGTGAATTGGGCTCTTTTTAATTTCTAAACAAGAATTAAACCTATAAAGAGCCAATTAACCCCCTAGTGCCTACCGCTTGTGTGTCCTATCTAGAAAGCGGTAGCAAGTCAATGGAAAGCGAAAACTTCCTACACAATTCTAGTATGAATTGAAAGACAAGTGCGGAAAGTAATGCGGTAATAAAGAGCTAGGGAAAGAGATGCTTGACACGGCGATGTTTTGCCGAGGTATCGAGGAGTCGACACTCCCCCCTAGTCCTCGTTGGAGCACCTCGCAAGGTATAGCTCCCCCTCAATCCCGCGCAAGGGATGAGTGCTCTCTACGGGCTGATTCTTCGCCACTCCGGCTCGATGAATCGCCCACAACCGATCACAAACGTCGATGGAGAAGGGCCGCCGACAATCCTCCGGCGATCACCTTCCTCCGAGCACCACCGGACCGTCTAGGTGATGTCGATCACCAAAAGTAACAAGCCTCGATCTTCGCTTGACTCACTCAAGCTTCACAACTAGAGGATGCACACTTGAACTCTTGGATGAACTAGAGAGAGGATGGATGGATTCGCGAATCACTCTCTCTCTCTAGGGCTCTTGCTCTCTTCCCAACCTTCTCAAATAACTCAACAACTCAAATGAGCAAAGGCAAGGTGGGAGAGAAGTGGGAGGGGCTATAAATAGACCCTCTGAAAACTGCCTCGGGCTGACATTTTAAGTTGGCGACGCACGCTCCGTCGACTAAGCGACGGACGCTCCGTCGCATGCCCAACGGCTAGCTTCTGTTCATAGTTTGGGCGACGGACGCTCCGGCGCCTAGGCGACGGACGGTCCGACGCCCTGCCCAACGGCTAGTTCTGACACACTGTTCCCAGCGACGGACGCTACGTCACTAGGCGACGGACGCTCATCCCCAGCGTCCGGCGCTTCGCTCTGGCTGGGTTTGAAAAACACCCTCTCTGGAAGGTCGACGGACGCTCTTCCCAGCGTCCGACGCCTGGCCGTCGGACAGCGTCCGACGGACCCTAAAAAACTTAGCTGGAAAACATCCCCTCTGGAAGGTCAACGGACGCTGTGGACTCAACCACCCTGCGTCCAATGCATTTGTCCGACGCGACGGACAGCGTCCGGCGCCCCTGCCAGGAGCGTCCGACGCCTAGAAAACAGTTTTATCAACTTCGTTTTTCGTCGCGATGAATATGGAAGTTGTTCTAGGCTATCTTACGGTCACCATAGGCTTGCTTAGAGCTAAGGAAGTCAAGTGTGCACCACACCTAAGTCATGAAGCTTTCCTAAGTCAAGCTACTAATCTCAACCCCTCTTAATAGTACGGTCAAAGGTAAAAAGAGAAGCCCTATCTAATTCTAAGTGCCCTTCATCTCCTTATGGCACTTAGCCTATCATTCTAGGGTCTTCATAATGTCTCCTTGAAAACCGAAATGATATCCATCTTGGGGGCTAAGTGATGACCATTTGAGCCCATTCTCCTTGATCACTATGACTAAGCTACGCATAGCCTCTGCAAAACACACGTTAGCCATAATAATCTCTAATTGTCGTTAATCACCGAAACCAACTAGGGCCATGATTCTTCAATCTCCCCCTTTTTGGTGATTGACGACAATAGAACCTCGAGTATGGATAAGAATTTTGGTTTAGATTTTATGGTGACTTGGAATGTTTGAGCAAGGGTTAGTGAAGTTGTAGTGACGCATACTTGCTCACCCAAACCAAATCACAAAACATGGTACTTAGATATGAATGTAAAACAAGTACCTCATGATATTCTCAAAGGATGTACCGGAGTAAAGCGCGGAAGCTCAAAAAACATTACGCAAAGAGATATACCATGAACCATGAGACAACTCACAGGATATATTAGTGATAATCAAGAGTTTGTCACAGGCAACCATATAAACATCAACCATCATCACATCACACATATAGACAAATGCATAAAAGTAGATATGATGAAAGAGTACGGGGAAATAAAGCATACAAAGATCCAAATCCCTCCCCCTATCTCTATACTCGACCCTCTCTCCCCCTTTGGCGTCTAGCACCAAAAACTAAGTGTCAGGGGCTGGAGAAGAAGGTGGAGGAGCTGCAGCCCTGCGATCCAGCATGATGAAGTCCTGAAGATCTGACTCGTCTGACTCATCATCTGCCTCGGCCTCTGCCGGTGTAGGTGCAGCTGGGGTGGCCTCTGGAGCTGTCACTGTAACCTCTGGAGCTGCGGTCTCAACTGACTCCCCCTGAGGCTCAGCTGGTGCCTCTGACGGTCCTGCCTCAGTGGTAGCGAGCCTGGGAGCCCGACGAGTGAATACTCGAGGCGAGGGGGATGGTGTCACTGCAAGTGCCACTAGGGACACTGCTGCTGCAACCTCTGCAGGGTGAGTCTGAACTGGAGAAGACACTGCCACTGTAACTGCCTCTGCTAGGGATATGGCATCCGTCTGAACTGCAGCTGGAGGAGTAGTGACTGTCTGTGCTGACTGCTCAGGAGCGATCTCCGACGAGGCAACTGAAGACATGTGGGTGCCCATCGCCAGAGGATCGACTGCAGTCTTTGGAGCTGGTGTGACTGGCTGAGCTGCTCCTGGGGAGTCTTCTCCCGTGATCTCTAGATAGGAAGCTGACAGATCTCTCGAGGCCTCTGCTAAGGTAGTTCCCCGGGTAGGAGTGAAGCCCGTCTGGAACTCTCCTGGTGAAGCTATCCAGGAGGACACCTGGGTCCTCGGAGTCTGGTACTCAGGAGAGGCTGTTGGCTGGAAGGGAGGAGTAGCTGGTGCCTGACTCTGCTGTCCTCTGGACAGTAACGCTGGAGTCGGCACCACAACTACTGGAGGCTGCTGTGGAGGAGAGGTGAACTGCTGCTGCTGTGATACGCCGGGCAACTAAAACTGTGGCGTGGAGGTCTGCCCGGAGCTAGAGGCCAGAAGACGCTCAAGCAGCAGTGTCTGAGTCTTCTGAATCTCTGCCTGCTGCAGCTGATAGGCTAGGAACTGGCGCTGGAACTCATCCTGCCTAGCCTGTGTCTGTGCCTGAGCTGCCAGCTGCTGCTCAGTGAGCCTCCGTAAGTCTACAGCTTGTCGCCTCTACTCCTCTGCCTGGCGAGACTGCTCCTCCTGCATCCTCAAGAGAATCATGAGCAACGTAGCATCTAAGGAGCTAGAACCTGGAGCTGGAGCTGCTGCAGCTGTGCCTGACCCTCCTGCCTCGTGGTCATGGGTCATTGGTGTATACTCATGCACGGGCTGGTAGTCCTCGTCAGAGCTGTCGGAGTTGAGATCCTCTCTAAAGACTGTCTCGGCAGCTGTATCTATCTCTGCATCTAAGTCTGCCAGCTCTGCCTGAGCAATCTGCTCCACTGTAGCATCTGTGACCTTGGCCGACTGTGGTGGCACACCGACCTGCCTAGTGCCTGGTCTGTAGGCTCTGCTGGGGCGAGGCAACTGCCCATGTGCCACAAGCTGACTCATCGAATAGACTGGGAACTCTGTAGCTGACCTCGTAAGGGTGACTCTCATGACACCTGACCCGGTCTTGGCAACTATCAAATAAGAGATCCAATGAGCAAACTGTAGCTGCCAATGACCCCTGAACCCAGCAGTTATAATATCCTCAAGCTCACTCACTATCAAATCCCAGAGGTCGAACTTCTCCTTCCTGACAATATGGGCAAGGAGCCATAGCTGTAGGCGAGTGATCGTATCTCGGGCTCCAATCCGAGGGAGGATAGTCCGTCTGAGTACCTCGTGGAGGATCCGAGCCAAAGGAGTAAGGTCACGTGGCGTACGGCTCGAACCCTCAGTGAACGGCTGCTGAAAGCACAGCCTCACGAAGTCCGTAGATGGCACTATACCATCGTGAGGTCGGCGAGGGGCCTCCTGATCCCCATAGCATAAACTGTGAATCCTCGTAGGAGAGGACTCAAGGTGGAAGAGCTCTCTGAATCTAGCAGCTGTGACCCTGAAATCACGTCCCTGGTAGCCAAAGTGTAGGAACTCGTGATAAGGTGAGATCCACAGAGAGGCGTAAAACTGGTATACCCAATCCTTCTGATATGCCCCTGAGTGTCCCATCAGATCTGTCAGACCCTGGATATACTGGAGGTGCTATAGGATCTCTGGACCACCGATCCCCTCTATGTGAGCAGATGGGCACACCCTGTGGGCCCTGAGAGGAGCATCAGTGTCTACATATGCTCTGTAGAAGTCCTCGTGCACTATAGTATAGAACTCTCGTCCGGCATGGGGGTCCCTCTGAGGTGGGAACCAGGACTGGAAGTCAACAAACCGAAGCAGCTGAACTTGCTTCGCTATAAGTGCTCTGACCTGATGCCTCACTAGGTCTGGGAGCCGGGGTCCTGGAGGGCTAGGTGGTGCACCTGAGCCTGGGGAACGGGTAACACAGTGGCTCATCAGCTCTCCAATAGTAGAGTGGCCCGCGGCCTCTGTCAGCTCAGTCGCTGGGACGGGCTCTGTCTCTGGTGCCTCTGTAGCCTCGACGGACGCTGACTCTGGAGGTGGAGGGGACTCACGACGCACTCCACGGCGAGGCGAGAGCCTCAAGCTGGCGCGACGTCCTCCTCGCTCAGCTATCTCGGCGGCCTCTGCCACTGCTAGTGCGGCTACCGAATCTGGATCCATCGCTGGCCTCTTGCGCTTTCGAGAGATAACCTTCTGTTTTCCCTTTCCCCGGTCAGTGGGTGGACGCGGTGGAGGTGGAGGGTCACCACCACTACCAGGAACGGGACCTGCATTCTTTGTCCTTGCCATTTCTCAACCTTTGCAAACAAACCACTGACAGGAGTCATCAACAATCAAACCACAAGTGCACTGTCCCAACTGTCACTGAAAACACTGACAATCCTCAGAACCAAACAGCTGAAAGAGTGGCACGCCGGCCCTGGACTGTCCTCGCGAGGCTTTGCCTCGATCCGTACTCGCGGGCTTTGCCCCGAGTTCACTGACACTGTTCAACTGACTGATTCTCTGATCAACTGACCAACGGACCAACAGACCCTGCTCGTGAGATAGATAGGGATATACCATAAGCATTTATCTAGAGGTAAGGGTCTATTGGAAGCATGAAATTAGGAAATGATAGATTGCGAAAAGTCCAACTGCCATACCTCGAACCTCTGACCAAAAAGGAGAGAAGGGGAAAGATCCTCGATCATTCAACCGCAATCCGCAAGCCACAATCTAATCAAGGCAGAGAGAGAGGTTTAGGGTTGGCAAGGTGATAGAGAATGGGTGAGGTGATTTGCAAACCAGAGGGGAAAAGAAACACAGGATTTGAATTTCACCTTGAATCGCAAATGAGATCAGCCGACCCTCAACAAGGAGAGCTCCTCGGCCTAGAGAGACTCTTGCTCGACTGGGTTAGAGCAGGGAATCAGGTGTGGTGCAGTGGAGGTGCTCTGGCACGAAGTGGAGTGAAAGCACGGCGGCGCAGTGCAGAGATGGCGGCGCTGGGTGGAGGAGCACGACGGCGCAGGTGAGGTCCCGCGACGGCGCAAGGAGAGCAGGCGGCGGTGCAGAGGGCTGGCGGCGGTGCTGGGAGGATTCCGCGGCGGCACAGGGGGCAGCTCGGTGGAGGATGCTCAACGGCGACGAGAACCGATGGCTAGGGTTAGAGCGCAAGCGCGGCGGCGGACTGAACAGATCGGGCGAGACAGAGAAGAGACGGGGATTTTAAAAAAAATTGTCGTTAAGTTCGCGACGGACGCTTCGACGCGGAGCGACGGACGCTCCGACGCGTGGCGACGGACGCTCCGTCGGTATTGGACGGACGCTCGGGGAGTGTCCGACGGCATCGTCCATCGGGCTTCCAGAACAGATTTGAAACGCCCAATCGCATTGACCGCGACGGATGCTCCGCGACGGACGCTTGGGAGAGCGTTCGTCGCCCTGTTAGCGGGCAACTTTAATCTCCGGACGATCGCGACAGACGCTGAGGCAATTGATACCGAGCGTCCGTCGGCAGCGTCCGACGCCTTAAAAATAGAATTTTTCAAATTTTCTTTTTGCGGCTTTCTCCCAACCAAGTTCCAATCCCAATAAGATCCGAATAACACTTGATTGGACTTGATATGAGAACCATCTCTCAAACACTCATTTTCAATTAGTTTGCCATAGGCTTAAATTTAGTTTTTAGCTCAAAATATTCGAATGGAAGCGCCAAGGAGTCATCATATGGCCACAAGAGGAGTATTGAAGTGACTTGAGCTTGGAATGCTCCCCCTAAGTGGACTACCATAGAGGATGCTCAAGAAACTTAACCGAAAAGAAAGGGCAAACAACACACATGCATATGCTATGCAATACGGAATTTGAATCTAGGTTGCTTGCAAGTTTAAACCGCGGTTAAGCTTTGTCACACGCTTTGAGGGCGGTTATCTTAACCGCGTTAGCCAAGCCTATGTGCATTACCATATTAAACATGTTATATTACATATGAATGCATGGTTCACACAAGCTCATCTTTTAGTGAAATTAGAGTGATCAAGCACATTTAACTCGCTTCTCAACCTACAAAAGGTTGTTTCATCGAGTGGTTTAGTGAAGATATCCGTCAATTGCTCTTTGCTCTTAACTCCAACTAGTGTGATGTATTTCCTAGCCACATGATCTCTAAAAAAGTGATGGCGAATATCTATGTGCTTGGTGCGAGAGTGTTGAACCGGGTTGTTTGCAAGTTTTACGGCGCTTTCATTATCACACAAAAGTGGAACTTCTTTTAAAAACACGCCGTAATCAAAGAGTGTTTGGGTCATGTATAAGATTTGTGCACAACTTGCTCCCATGGCAATGTATTCCGCCTCAGCGGTTGACAATGCCACACTATTTTGCTTCTTTGAGGACCAAGAAACAAGTGATCTTCCTAGCATGTGGCACCCGCCGGAGGTACTCTTCCTATCAACCTTACACCCGGCGTAATCCGAATCGGAATAGCCAACTAGTTGGAAGGGAGCTCCTTTGGGATACCAAAGACCCATGCTAGGGGTGTGCCTTAAGTACCTAAGGATTCTTTTAATCGCACAAAGATGCGACTCCTTAGGGTTTGCTTGAAACCTAGCACACATACACACACTAAACATGATGTCCGGCCTAGAAGCGGTGAGGTAAAGTAAACTACCGATCATAGAACGATAAAGAGTTTGGTCAATCGGTTTACCTCCCTCATCGAGATCGAGATGGCCATTAGTAGGCATTGGAGTCTTGATTGGCTTGCAATCCTCCATCATAAGTGTACTTCTCTTGAGATATGAAGGTGCCTTCCCTCAATTGCTTCACTTGGAAGCCAAGGAAGAAGGTTAGCTCGCCAATCATCGACATCTCGAACTCCTTGAACATCAATGCACCAAATTCCTTGCTATGACTTTGGTTTGTTGACCCAAATATAATGTCATCGACATATACTTGGCAAACAAAGATCTCTCCATCTAGCACCTTGGTGAAGAGTGTGGTATCCACTTTCCCGATCTTGAAGCCCTTCTTAAGTAGGAAATCCCTTAGCCTCTCATACCAAGCTCTTGGAGCTTGCTTCAATCCATAGAGTGCCTTGGACAACCTATACACATGATTAGGACAATTTGGGTCTTCAAACCCGGGAGGTTGTGAGACAAAAACAAGTTCATTGATGAAACCATTTAGAAAGGCACTCTTCACATCCATTTGAAAAAGTTTCATTTTATGGTGTGAAGCATATGCCAAAAGGATACGAATGGCTTCTAGTCATGCAACCGGTGCAAAAGTCTCCCCAAAATCCAAGACTTCAACTTGGGAGAACCCTTTTGCCACCAATCTTGCCTTGTTTCTCACAACCACGCCTTGATCATCTTGCTTGTTCCTAAACACCCACTTGGTGCCAATGATTCTTGCTCCTTTGGGCTTTTCTACTAGTGTCCACACTTCGTTCTGGGTGAAGTTGTTCAACTCTTCGTGCATGGCATTCACCCAATCCGGATCCGCAAGTGCATCCTCCACACTAGAAGGCTCAACAAAGGAAACAAAGGAGTGATGTTCAACATAAGAAGCAAGTTTAGATCGAGTTGTTACCTCCCTTGATGGACTCCCTATGATGAGGTCTTGTGGATGAGCTTGAAGCATAGGTGTAGATCTTCTATTAATCTCATGGGGAGGAGGTTGTGGTGCTTCAACATTGCTTGCTTCGGCCTCGGCTTGATCTTGAGGAATGTGAGTGTCTTCTTGAGCTTCCCTCACTTGATCTTCTTTATCAACTTGAGGCGTGTGAGGTGGAGAAGGATCTTGAATTGCTTCATCTTCAACTTCTTCCACCTCTTGCGGGTTGATAGCACCAATTGGCATATTCTTCATTGCCTCCCTCAAGGGTTCATCACCTACATCATCAAGATTTTCATGCTCTTCTTGAGAGCCATTAGTTTCATCAAACTCCAAGTCATACGTTTCTTCAACTAAGCCGGTGGCTTTGTTAAATACACGGTATACCTTGGATTTAAGTGAATATCCAACTAAGAAACCAATGTCACATCTTCTTTGGAACTTGCCCAAGTGTTGGCGCTTCTTGTAGATGTACACTTTGCAACCAAACACTCGGAAAAAGGATATATCCGGTTTCTTCCCATTCACAAGCTCATAGGGGGTCTTCTTGAGAAGCCTTTGGACAAATAGTCGGTTGGCCGCATAACATGCGGTGTTGATTGCTTCGGCCCAAAACTTCTCGGGGTGTTATATTCATCAAGCATTGATCTTGCAAGAGTGATAAGTGTCCGGTTCTTCCTCTCTACTACACCATTTTGTTGAGGAGTGTAGGTGGCGGATACTTCATGCTTGATCCCAACTTCATCACAATAGTCTTCAATCTTGGTGTTCACAAACTCGGTCCCATTGTCACTTCTTATCTTCTTGATCTTCACATCAAACTCATTTTGGGCTCTAGTTGCAAACTTCTTGAATATTGATTGAGTTTCTCCTTGTCTTGAAGAAAGAATACCCAAGTGTACCTAGAGTAGTCATCAACTACCACCAAGCAAAAGAGATTGCCACCAAGGCTAGCATAGGTGGTAGGTCCAAATAGATCCATGTGGAGTAGCTCTAGGACTCTTGAGGTTGACATGAAAGCTTTGGTTGGATGAGTGTTTGTCACTTGCTTGCTGGCTTGACATGCACTACAAAGTTTGTCCTTCTCAAACACCACATCCTTCACACCTCTAACCAATTCCTTCTTGACAAGCTTCTTCAAGGTTGACATTCCCACATGTGCTAATCTTCTATGCCACAGCCAACCCAAAGAACTCTTGGAGAATAGACATGTTTGCAAACTAGCTTCATTTGAGGTGAAGTCCACTAGGTAGAGATTGTTGTGCCGAAACCCTTTGAATATCAATGATGAATCTTCAATCTTGGACACAACTACCTCATTTGGAGTGAAGAGACAATGGAAACCAAGATCACATAGTTGTCCCACCGATAGCAAGTTGAAGCTCAATGATTGTACTAGCAAGACATTTGATATTGATTGATCATTTGAGATTGTCACTTTGCCTAGACCTTGCACTTTGCCTTTTGAATTGTCCCCAAAGGTAATCTTGTCTTGCCCTTCACAATCTTCCTCAAGTGTGGTGAACATCCGAGAGTCACCGGTCATATGTTGAGTGCATCCACTATCAATCACCCAATGACTTCCACCGGTCTTGTAGTTCACCTACATACAAGCAACTTGGAGTTAAGCTTGTTGTTTGGGAACCCACACTTGGCGAGGTCCCATAGCCTTGTCCACCAACTCCTTAGCAACCCATAGCACTTTGGGCTTGTTCTTCATCTTGGGACCGAGAAATACAACTTGAGGTCTACCCTTGGAGTCCTTGTTGATGATGAAGTGTGCATCATGAGCGAAAGGCCTTATGTGCTTGGGCAAGGTCTTGGGAGGTGGAGTCTTGCATTAGGATTGAAAGTGACCCTCTTGACCACATCCAAAGAACTTCTTGGGCTTGGGCTTTGGTGCATCATAGTTGCTTCTCATGGCCTTGTTCTTGTAGTAGTTCTTGGCTTCTATCTTGACCTTGGCCTTCATGATTTGGTTCTCCTTGAACCCAATGCCGTCTTGTCGGTCTTCATGATAGTGTTCATCAAGAGCTCACTTTGAAGGTTGTGGCCCTTGGTGAACTTCTCCAATCCACTTGTAAGCTTGATCTTCTCAACCTTGAGCTTTGCATTTTCCTCTTTGAGAGAGTTGATTAAGGTCATTGCATCTTTTTCATCTTGCTTGGCCGACTTAATAGTGAATGGCTTGCTTGCCTTGAGGTTGATTAGCTCTTCCTTGAGCTTAGTGTTCTCTTGCCTCATCTTCACATAGTCATCATGCTTGTCAGCCTCAACTATCTTCTTACCCTTGCACTTAGCATTTTGCTCACTAGCAACTTCATCAAGCAAGTCCTCACAAGTTAACAACCGGGTTAATAGCAACATGTGTAGCAAGATCATTTGAAAGCAATTCATTAGCTATCACAAGTGTGCCATGTTCATTCTTAACTTGGTTGTAGTCATCTTTTAGCAAGTTGTATCTTGTATGGAGCTTTTGTGTTGACTTCTCAAGCTTATCATGTTTCTCATTAACTTGCTTGAGTGAGGCTTTGAGCTCCCTAGTGCTAGATGATAGAGATTTGTTCTCAAGCTTCAATTCATCGTTAGCACTAGACAAGCCATCAAGCTTAGCATGCAAGTTATCATTGGCTTTTTCTAGTGATTCACTTTTGCCTTTATACTTCCTAATGAGCTTAGTATATTTGTTGCAAATTACGATTAGCTCATCATAGGAAGGAGCCTCAAACTCATCATCACTATCATCACTAGAGCTAGCCTCATCATCACTATCCTCTTTTTGTACCTTTTTGTAACCTTTAGCCATGAGGCATAGGTGTGTAGAGGATGAGCCCGGAGATGATGGAGGGGTGGCGGTGGAGTAGATGAACCAATCACCAAGGCGGCCACCTTCTCTTCTTCACTTTCATCTCCGGATGAGTCACTTGAGTCTTCAATGTCGGTGAGCCAATCACCAACAATGTAGGCTTTGCCATTCTTCTTCTTCTTGTGGAAGTTGAAGTTCTTATTCTTCTTGAATGGCTTGTCATCCTTCTTATCCTCATCACTTGACTCAACCTTGTTGCCCTTGTTGTACTTAAACTTGTTGTTAGCTTTCTTGTTCTTGAACTTGTCTTTCTTTTCTTCGGGGCAAGCATGAGCCAAGTGTCCAAGTTTGCCACAATTGTAGCAATCCATCTTGGAGAGGGGCTTTCTTGAAGAGCTTGTGAAGAATTTCTTCTTCTTTGAGTCAAACTTGACTCCATTCTTGCTTAGCTTCTTCAACGTTTTGGTTGTTTTCTTCACCATGAGAGCGAGATCATCATCATCATCATCATCGCTTGTGCTCTCATACATGACTTGCATCTTGTACTTCTCCGAGGAGAATGTCTTGAGTGACAAGTCCTTCTTCTCCTCCTTCTCTTTTTCTTTCTTCTTGGAGGAGGAAGATGAGCCACCATCACCAATCTTCATGTACATCTCATGGGCATTGATCTTGCCCAAGATTTGTGTCGGTGTAGCAGCGGAGAGATCTCCTTGGTGAAGCACCGTGACGATGTGGCCATACTTCTCAATGGGCAAGACACAAAGAATCTTGCATACCACATCGGCCGAGCCCATTCAATTCCTCTACAATAATATTAAGTCGTGAGTACATTTCATTTGCATTTTCATTTGTATGCATAGAAAAAGAATTGAGCTTAGCCATAACCAAGTGATAGCGTTCTTCACGCTCACTCTTTGTGCCTTCGTGAAGTGCACAAATAGTGGTCCACAACTCAAATGCGTCTTTGGCATTACGCACTCGGTTGAAGACATCCTTGCTAATGCCACGAAAGATAATGTTCTTAGCCTTGGCATTGTGCTTATCAAAGTTGAGGTCCTCCGCGAAGAGGGTGCCTCCCTTTGTGGCGGCTTTGAGCACGCCCACGTCAACGGCCTCTAGATAGGCCTCCATACGAACTTTCCAATACGGAAAGTCGTCTCCATCGAACATGGGAGGTGGTCCATCCCCATGGGACATCTTGCTCTAGGCGGTGAAGCCTAATTTAGAGCAAACCCTGCTCTGATACCAATTGAAAGGATCAAGATGCCCAAGAGGGGAGGGTGAATTGGGCTCTTTTTAATTTCTAAACAAGAATTAAACCTATAAAGAGCCAATTAACCCCCTAGTGCCTACCGCTTGTGTGTCCTAGCTAGAAAGCGGTAGCAAGTCAATGGAAAGAGAAAACTTCCTACACAATTCTGGTATGAATTGAAAGACAAGTGCGGAAAGTAAGATTCTTGACACGGAGATGTTTTGCCGAGGTATCAAGGAGTCGACACTCCCCCTAGTCCTCGTTGGAGCACCTCGCAAGGTATAGCTCCCCCTCAATCCCGCGCAAGGGATGAGTGCTCTCTACGGGCTGATTCTTCGCCACTCCGGCTCGGTGAATCGCCCACAACCGATCACAAACGTCGATGGAGAAGGGCCGCCGACAATCCTCCGGCGATCACCTTCCTTCGAGCACCACCGGACCGTCTAGGTGATGTCGATCACCAAGAGTAACAAGCCTCGATCTTCGCTTGACTCACTCAAGCTTCACAACTAGAGGATGCACACTTGAACTCTTGGATGAACTAGAGAGAGAATGGATGGATTCGCGAATCACTCTCTCTCTCTCTCTAGGGCTCTTGCTCTCTTCCCAACCTTCTCAACAAACTCAGCAACTCAAATGAGCAAAGGCAAGGTGGGAGGACCCTCTGAAAACTGCCTCGGGCTGGCATTTTAAGTTGGCGACGGACGCTCCGTCGACTATGCGACGGACGGTCCGTCGCATGCCCAACGGCTAGTTTCTGTTCATAGTTTGGGCGACGGACGGTCCGACGCCCTGCCCAACGGCTAGTTCTGACACACTGTTCCCAGCGACGGACGCTACGTCACTGGGCGACGGACGCTCATCCCCAGCGTCCGGCGCTTCGCTCTGGCTAGGTTTGAAAAACACCCTCTCTGGAAGGTCGACGGACGCTCTTCCCAGCGTCCGGCGCCTGGCCGTCGGACAGCGTCCGACGGACCCTAAAAAACTTAGCCAGAAAACATCCCCTCTGGAAGGTCGACGGACACTGTGGACTCAACCACCCAGCATCCGACGCCTTTGTCCGACGCGACGGACAGCGTCCGGCGCCCCTGCTAGGAGCGTCCGACGCCCAGAAAACAGTTTTATCAACTTCGTTTTTCGTCGCGATGAATATGGAAGTTGTTCTAGGCTATCTTACGGTCACAATAGGCTTGCTTAGAGCTAAGGAAGTCAAGTGCGCACCACACCTAAGTCATGAAGCTTTCCTAAGTCAAGCTAGTAATCTCAACCCCTCTTAATAGTACGGTCAAAGGTAAAAAGAGAAGCCCTATCTAATTCTAAGTGCCCTTCATCTTCTTATGGCACTTAGCCTATCATTCTAGGGTCTTCATAATGTCTCCTTGAAAACCGAAACGATATCCATCTTGGGGCTAAGTGATGACCATTTGAGCACATTCTCCTTGATCACTATGGCTAAGCTACGCATAGCCTCTGCAAAACACACGTTAGCCATAATAATCTCTAATTGTCGTTAATCACCGAAACCAACTAGGGTCATGATTCTTCAACTGCTCATTTTCCGGCTCTTTACTACACTTTGAAACTCATGAATACATTAGGATTTTTTGGGGATTGGTATCATTACAATTTTTAACTTTGAAGAAATATCATTCCTATTCGTTTATTTAGAAATATACTATGCTTATTTTGAACTATACCATTATATGCCATTTTTTAATAAATTTGATAGTGTCCACGCGCAGGTGCCTAGAGGCGAGTGTATTTTCTCGTATGTCTCAGGATATCCCTGTTGCTCCCCCCCCCCCCCCCCCCCCCCCCGCCCCTCCCTAACGTGTGGGCTCCACACTTCGTCTTCTCCTTCAAGCTCCAGCAGGTGCACAGCCTAAGTCCAAGCCTGTCGTCGTCGTGGCCGCACGCTCATCCCGCGCCGGCGAATCCTCAAGGACACAGATGACAACAGCTTGTCTCTCCCGTGCTTCACGACCGAGCTCCTTGTGGAACCCGCCGCCTCCACTCCAAGCTACAGATTTTTTTTACCAAAAAATGAAAAGTTGCTGGGTGTCTGATGGTTGGCCCGATTTGAATCGGGTGAACATTTGTTGTTCAGTGGAATCGGATCCAAACAGGCTGCAACAGCACGTGTTCCAAAAGGTCAGGAATCCGTTATCCAGTGGCCACCCGTTGAACGAGGTTGAAGCCCCCGGTGAACACCTCTATTTTGGGCCGGCACGTACGGCCCAGACGGCCACCACATCCCTAAAATGGCGTGCTTAATAACAGAGGTCAATCTTCCAGCAGGAAGCTGCGAAGAAGACCGACGACGTGCCCTCCCGGCCGGCCCCCGTCGTCCTCCCGTCCGTGTCCGCTGATGGGTCTGACCATGGCACAACACTGAGATCCTCGTCGATCGCCCGCCGTGTTGTGGCTCGTGAGCCGAACTATATATTTATTACTGATCCGGCGGACGGCCATTAATTGCGGCGGAAGCTAGCTAGGAGGGGCCGCCGTCGACAACACGCGGATGGGGCGGTCGTACCATGACGGCGGCAGGGACACGGGGTCGTCGGACCTTGGCTACCCGCTGGTGGCCGTGTGCATCGACAAGGACAAGAACAGCCAGAACGCGCTCAAGTGGGCCATCGACTCGCTGGTCCTGAAGGGGCAGACCATCGTGCTCGTCCACGTCAACACCAAGGGCATCTCCGGCGGCGTGGAGGACGCGGCCGGGTTCAAGCAGCCGACGGACCCGCACATGAAGGACCTCTTCCTCCCGTTCCGATGCTTCTGCACCCGCAAAGACGTACGCATGTGACGAATTGACGATCCTTGTGGATCGGAAGAGATGCATGTCGTGTGTGACATGTATTTCCATTGCTTCCGCAGATCCATTGCAGGGACGTGGTGCTGGACGAGCACGACGTGGCCAAGTCCATCATCGAGTTCTCAGCGCAAGCGGCGGTGGAGAAGCTCGTGCTCGGCGCCACGGCGAGGGGCGGCTTCCGGTTCAAGGCGGACATCCCGACCACCATCTCCAAGGGCGCGCCGGACTTCTGCACGGTGTACGTCGTCAACAAGGGGAAGGTGTCGTCGCAGCGCAACTCCATCCGCGCCGCGCCGCGGGTGTCACCGCTCCGGTCGCAGATCCAGTCGTCGCAGGCGCAGGCGGCGCACAGCGCCGCGGCGACGCCCAAGCCCGAGCCGCAGTCGCAGCGGTGGTCGTCGTCGTCGAGGGGCCACTCCGACCATGGCGAGACGCCGCGGGTGGACAACTTCCGGTCGCCGTTCGCCAACACGCGCAAGTCGTACGCCGACCTCAGCCACATGTCCATGCCGGACTCGGCCGACATCTCGTTCGTCAGCAGCACCGGCCGCCGCAGCGTCGAACACCACTCGGCGATCCCGCCGCGGATGTCCATCGGCTCCGTGGATAGCTACGACCACAGCTTCGAGATGTCGTCGTCCCGCACGCCCAGCAAGTGGGGCGGCGACTCCTTCGGCGGCATGGACATGGACCACACCACCTTCTCGCAGAGCAGCAGCTCGTCCTACTGCTCCCTCGGCATGCAGGACGACGTGGAGGCTGAGATGAAGAGGCTACGCCTGGAGCTGAAGCAGACCATGGACATGTACAGCACGGCGTGCAAGGAGGCGCTGACGGCGAAGCAGAAGGCCATGGAGCTGCAGCGGTGGAAGATGGAGGAGGAGCAGAAGACGCAGGACTCGCGGATCACGGAGGACTCAGCCATGGCGATGATCGAGCGGGAGAAGGCCAAGGCGAAGGCGGCCATGGAGGCGGCGGAGGCGTCGCAGCGAATCGCGGAGATGGAGGTGCAGAAGCGGATCAGCGCGGAGAAGAAGCTGCTCAAGGAGGCCGAGGATCGCAAGAACCACCGCGGCGGCGGCGGCATGTCGCACGAGGCCCGGTACCGCCGCTACAGCATCGATGAGATCGAGCAGGCCACCGACAATTTCAACGACGCGCGCAAGGTCGGCGAGGGCGGGTACGGCCCCGTCTACAAGGGCTTCCTTGACCACACGCAGGTCGCCATCAAGGTGCTCCGCCCCGACGCGGCGCAGGGCCGGTCGCAGTTCCAGCAGGAGGTGGAGGTGCTCAGCTGCATCCGCCACCCAAACATGGTGCTCCTCCTCGGCGCGTGCCCGGAGTACGGCTGCCTCGTGTACGAGTACATGGCGAGCGGCAGCCTCGACGACTGCCTGTTCCGCCGCTCCTCCTCCGCCTCAGGGCCCGTCATCCCCTGGCAGCACCGGTTCCGCATCTGCGCCGAGATCGCGACGGGCCTGCTGTTCCTGCACCAGACGAAGCCGGAGCCACTGGTGCACCGGGACCTCAAGCCGGGGAACATCCTGCTGGACCGCAACTACGTGAGCAAGATCAGCGACGTCGGGCTGGCGCGCCTCGTGCCGCCGTCCGTCGCCGACACCGTGACGCAGTACCGGATGACGTCCACCGCGGGGACCTTCTGCTACATCGACCCAGAGTACCAGCAGACGGGCATGCTCGGCGTCAAGTCCGACGTCTACTCCTTCGGCGTCATGCTGCTGCAGATCATCACGGCGAAGCCGCCCATGGGGCTGTCGCACCACGTCGGACGCGCCCTGGAGCGTGGCGCGCTGCAGGACATGCTCGACCCCGCCGTGCCCGACTGGCCCCTCGAGGAGGCGCAGTGCCTCGCCGAGATGGCGCTCCGCTGCTGCGAGCTGCGACGCAAGGACCGCCCGGACCTCGGCGCCGTCGTGCTCCCGGAGCTCAACCGCCTGCGCGCGCTCGGCGAGGACAACATGCAGTACTGCGGCGCCATCAGGGGTGGTGGTGGTGGTGGCGGCGGCGGCGGCATGCACAGCTCGCCGTTCTACAGCAACGTCTCACGGTCGCACGCCGTAAGCTTCCCCGGCCTGTTCATAAATCATATATAATAATAACCAGCCAACATTTCAACACGACTAACCAACTTCTAAGCATACTACTTTTACAGGAGATGATGGTGGATTCTCAGTACCCAAGATCAGTGTTCAACTCAAGAGCGAGCGATTCGCATTCGCCAATGCCGCCGAGAAGATCGAACGTTTGACGCCCATAGATGCATCAGCTTTCCAGCATCGGCACTTGCAGAGTGAAGGGGTGGCGTCGTGTTGTGCAGGGCTGCAGGTTCATGAGGGGGAGCTAGAACAGGTGTTGTTTCTAGCATGAGTTTGTTGCAGAATTTTCTTGCACGAGCCGTGTACTAGTAAATACAGAACCGTATGGCTCTGCCATTTCCGTGTAACCTGTTCTTGTAACTTGTGAGAGCTTCCGCTTTTGTGTAATGGATTTTTTTAAAAAGTTTTGTGAAACAGAGCTGTTGGATTAGGGGCACGTTCCTATGTTTGAGGACATCCTCCTAGGGCATTCACAATGCAGTCTAAACCTATTTATTATCTCGAATCTTGTAAACTTGGAATCTAAATAAGACTTGAAGTCTTGTTTTTTCATCCTCTCTCTTCAATAAATATACTGCCACATCAGCAAAATAATATAAATAAGTTGTAATAAATTGTCTTGGACTCTATGCTAGAGTCTTGCATTGTGAGTGCCCTTAATGTTCAGGCTTTGCGACCTAACATCAAACACTTACCTGAGGAGCCTAGAAGCTCATAGGCACCCATCCAAATCCTAGTAAACCTTGTTGTTGAGCTAGTCGTCATAGCCTCTCATACTGTCTACTACTACAACATCAAACACTATACGTTGACTAATCAATCGACAAAGTCAAATTAGGTTGTTGAACCATCTGGCAGTGACTCGGCTCATGCATGCAGTGAGGTATCCACACCCCAAGGCCTAGCAACAACCACAACATTATCCTACCACTTCCCCTTCCACACTTTCTTCACCATTCTTCTTCTGATCTCGTTTTTGTACCATTAAGGAATGGAGAAATCAAGGATTCATGCCCATCAATCCACCCTTCGTCGCTCCGCTCCACAATGCAATCTAGGAAGATCATGACCCCAATGCGTTCATCATCATCCACAATTTCATCTTCCTCATACTGGAACAAGAAGACCTCACGTCACTCCATGGGTGTAGCTGATTGATCACATATAATGGTAAAAAGATCATTGAATTTCATGGTGGTTTGCCTCTCATAAAATAGAGGACTCATGTACAGAATGGTATGAAATGATTACCAAGTTCAGTCTATCTTACCTTCGATTGTGTCACTTTGAATTTTGACATTCGGTTTTGAAAGTCAAACCTATTAAACAATATTTCTAGTAATTTTAATAAGGAATAGAAAGAATCCCATAATGCCACCTAAAGGTTATAAGAAACCCAAAGCAACATACACTTCAATGCCCAAAGCATTTCTACTACTAATTACATCCGTCTGCAACAAATAAGCTTCTGCCCATCTCCTAGACCAAGACAGAGTAAGGACATCCATGAAAAGGCAGAAAATTCACTCAATTCACATCATATAAGATTTTTTTCTGTTTTTCTATTTAGTTCATTTTTTGCAAAAAAAAGGGTTGGATTTTTTTTGAAATACTCATATCGCCAATTGTATATTCGTTGAGAACTAGATTTTTACAAGATTTTATCGACGTCCATGGTCATAGAAAATTTTATAATTTTGGAGATATTATATGTTATGGGTAAATGGATGGCAATTTTATTTTTTATGTCATAGAAAATAAAAACATTAGAAAGAAAAAGAAAAGAAGAATAAAAAAATTGGAAACAAAAAAATAAAAAAAGGGAAAGTAAATAGAATCAAACGAAAATAAAAATAATAGAATAAGAAAAGAAAGGAAAAGAAAAAGAAAAAGAAAAAGAAAAAGAAAAAGAAATGAGGAAAAAAAAAGATCACCTATCGGAAACGTCTTGCATCCGACGTGGAAACTGCCTAGCCGCGGTCCACTCCTGGGCCGTAACGCGCTTGGGCCGTTGCTCTTGGGCTGTGGCTCGGTCACAACGATCAAGATTCTCTGGAGGAGGGTGGGATCGGCGGGGAAGATTTCCCCCGAGCAGAGCAGTCGAGCAATTTTCCGCGCGGCCGCCAAAGCCTTATCCTACTTGAAACCAAAAATCGATTTCGAGTCGGAGTCGGCACCGCCCACCGCCATCGGAGCCCCTTTCCTCCCTGGTTCCTTTCAAATGTCTGCGGCGGTGGCGCCGGTGGTGCCGACGGCTCGCAAGCGTCCGGCACCGGACCAAGAAGCACGCGCTGCTCCTGCTGACGCGAACAAGCGACCGCGGCTCAGCGGTTGCCGGAGCATCGACGACTTCGAGCTCTTCGAGGTGCTCGGCGAGGGCGCCGAAGGCGTCGTGCGCAGGGGCCGCGACCGCCGCACCGGAAAGAAGGTGGCGCTCAAGTGGATTTTCGGAGATGGCCCCGATGGCCATGGCCCTCCCGACCGCCGCGCGCTCGCCATGGAGGCCGTCTGCCTCCACGAGTGCCGCGGCCACCCGTCGATTATCGGGATCCACGATCTCGCAGCCGACCCCAAGACCGGAGAAGTCCACGTCGTGCTGGAGCTGGTCCACGGCGGGTTAAGCCTCCGCGAATCCATCTGGAGGCCCTTGCCCGAGGACGTGGTCCGCGAGATGATGCGGCAGCTCGTCAGCGCCGCCAAGAAGATTCACGATGTCGGGTTCATCCATCGGGACATGAAGCCAGAGAATATCCTCGTCTGCCCTTTCGGCGAGCTCAAGGTCTGCGATTTTGGATCGGCGACGCGACCGAAGCCTGCCGGGAAGGAGCGTGATGCCTGCCCCGTCGGGACGCTGCAGTATAACTCTCCGGAGCTGCTCGTCGGCGATTCATACTACGGCCTGGCCATCGACATGTGGAGCCTCGGGTGCGTAATGGCAGAGCTTCTGAGCGGCGAGACTCTGTTTCAAGCAGAGACACCTATGGAGATGCGTGACGAGGTGTCCGAGCTTCGAGGTCGGATGGCCTCTGCTGCTGGGAAGCTCGATCCGGAATGCCTGGAAGTTCTGACGGAGGCTGGGCGAGGTGTGCTGACGGGCCTGCTGGAGTTGTGCCCTGAGAAGAGGCTCAAAGCTGCTGAGGCGCTTGAGCACCCGTGGTTCAAGATCAACAAGTTCAAGTCACCCTTGCTTAGTCGCGCTTGATCCGAAGTAGCTGTTTCCTGATGTAGGATTCATGTAATGTTATGAAGCAACCTAATTCATTGTTGCTTCCTTAATTGACATTTATTGTTTGATCAATCTTTGTAGCAAGAATTGATCAGTGTAATATTATTTGTTCAATGCAATAAAATGTCGAATTTGTTTTATAAAATGCCTTCTGATATCTATTGTGAACATTCAGCAGAGATTAAAAAAAGCTAAGGAGGCAGTTACCAACCTCTCATCGGGAGATTGTTGAGTCAGCCTATATTCAGCTTTGAAATATATTCAGTATTAATGCTATTCAGCAGAGATCACAATGACAATTTGGTGATATAAGATAATCTTCCTTTGTCCGAAATTGCCTTCAATCAGGTGGAGCAAATTCAGCAGAAAATGGAAACAACAGCTCTGCAAAATGAAGGTGATACCTGGACTCTCAGTGGTCAGCTCGCCAAATTCACATCAGCAAAGGTATATAGAAATTTGATTGGGCATCAGGAAATTGATCCGATCTTCAGCTGGGTTTGGAAAAACTTCTGTCAACCCAAGCATAAAGTTTTTACATGGCTACTCCTAAAAGACAGGCTAAGCACAAGAAACATACTGAGATGGAAAAATATGCACTTGGACAATTACAACTGTGAGCTGTGTAACAGAGGGGTTGAAGAGTCTTCTGAGCACTTGTTTCTTCAATGTCCATTTGCTCAGGATTGCTGGGGCATGTTTGATATGGAAACAGTTCATGATGGAGGTATAATTGAGAACTTCAGTGCTTTCAAAATACAACTTCACTCCCAGTTCTTCATGGAGGCAATCATGCTGGTTTGCTGGGTCACTTGGACAGGCAGGAACAAGCTAATCTTTAAAGCAATTAAACTTCTTCAAGGAAGGCAAGCTTGTGGGGCTCAGGGTAAAGGAGGAACTATCTTTACAGTTTGATCAATGGTTCGATGCCTTAGAAATGATTTGAATTTCTGTTTTTGTTTCATTTTCTTTGTGTCTTTTTTTTTTGTTTAGTGAGCTCCCTCCGGGTGGATCTCCTTTGCTTATACTTTCATTATTTTTAAGCTCATAATAAATTTTGTGTAGGGGCTACGTCCCCTCCAGTTTCGTAAAAAAAAGATATAAGACAAGAGTATGTGGATTGTACATGTAGAGAATTCTTCAGAGATGTGTAGCCAGGGATCATGACATATGAAAACAGAAAACTATGAATGCAGTTCTTGTCTGAATCTAACCCATGCCATCAGAAAAAACAAGGAAGACTGCCATCCTGAAAACAGAAAATTGGATGTGTGCAGTTTTCTCATTTTGTTTACAAGTCATCTGTCTGAATCTTTGTTTTTTTTCCACATCAGTAAAACTTAATTTCATTACCAAGGCAACTAAATTACTGAGAGTATCAGTTCAGTAACCTCGAGACATCTGCCTGAATCTAACAGATTTCCTTTCCTGTAAGCACAAAATTTCAGTTGATTGAATAGTGTTAGCAACCATTGATGCTTCCATTGTGCAATCTTTTCTTGTACTGACCATTGATGCTTTCTTATGAAGGAAGCTCCAGTAAATACAGGACATACAGAAAAGGACCAGAAAGCATGTCAAAACGTTTAGCCCAGAAAGCCTAGGTACTTTCAGAAACACCTTCTCTTGCAAATCAAAATGGTATCTTCTGAATAAAAATACATTATAAAAAATGTTGAACTATGTTAAAAGACAACATCTAAGACAATTACTGAAATGCAAGACCACATATATTAGGCAATTACTGAAAGAGTGATAACTACTTGTATCAGACAGTTACAGACGTGGAGTCCTCTCTGTATCAGCTGTTATTCATGCACCATATCAAGACAATGTGACCAAAGGCAAGAGAAATCACTGGCAACATGAGATGGGCAAGAGAAAATTCTATACGGTTGATTCCTGGCCAAGAGGAAGGACGCCATGCCGAGGGACGGCGGCGGGATTGGAGGCTGAAGAACTGCTGCCATCGCTGAAGCACTCCATGTCTCGCGAGACGACGGCCTCCACTTTCTCTCAGCTTGCGAGTGTGTTTTTTGCAAAACACGCGACATACAGTGCAGATGGCCGAAAACGCGAATACGTTGTACATGCCCTCATGGTCGAACAGTGGAACTAGAACTACAAACATCGGCAAGCGATAGAAAACATAGCAAAGCTATTAGCTTACTGATCTACTCCTCCATCCCATAAAGCTATTGTCTACTCAAGCCACATGCCGGCACAACAGCGAGATGGCCTCTGAGCCGAATGTACTGATGAGTCCTAGATAATGTGTGCGTGACAATATGTATCTTTCATCTTTCAGCAATCATCGGAGTTCAGAGAGGGAGAGAGAGAGATGCATGGATCATTAGGGATCTTTGATCTTGGGCAGTGTCACTGTTCGTTCGCCGTCTTCCGGAACGCTGATGTGGTGATGCCTAGATATTTTATTCGCAAGGGGGGGGGGCGTCCAGGAAAATGCTTGTCATTGGCTCTGATGTCAGAGACTACAACACCTAGCAAATGCACTCGGTTTTTCTCACTTGTCAGAGCAAATTCACACGTTTTTTGTGCACTTACTGTAGCAGTTTTTAGTCGACAAAGCCGTCACATTGCTCTGTGGCCCGTCGCATAGTACGCACTCCGGTGACCAGTTACCCGCTCGGAGACGGACCCACAACACCAGCGCGATGCTATGCTAGAGTAATTATTGTGGCGGCCAATGCTCCCATGGACGGTGCAGCAGCAAGTGGAGTTAGTCCCTGTCCACCACACCCAGCCCAGGATGGTCGAGATGAGCGGCAGCGGCGTGGCAGTGGTTCTCGCCGCGGCGCTGGTCCCGCTGCTATGGGCGGCGCTGGTGCGCCAGCTGTGGCGGCCGTACGCCGTGGCGCGGGCGTTCGCGCGGCAGGGCGTCCGAGGGCCGCCGTACCGCTTCTACGTGGGCAACAACCCGGAAGCGAGGGCAATGGTGGCGGCGGCGGCGAGCGGCGACGGCGAGGCGCTGGAGTGGAGCTCCCACGACGTCGTCCGCCGCGTGATGCCGCATGCGCGGGCATGGGCGTCGCTCTACGGCAAGGTGTTCCTGTCGTGGACGGGCTCCACGCCGAGGCTGTGGGCGGGCGACCTCGACATGGTGAAGCAGGTCCACTCCGACAAGGCCGGGCTGTACGTGAAGCCGTACCAGGTCCCGGCGTTCCTGGCGCTCGTGGGCCGGGGCCTGGTCTTCACCAATGGCGACGACTGGGCGCGCCACCACCGCGTCGTGCACCCGCCGTTCGCCATGGACAGGCTCAAGTCGATGACGGCGGCCATGGCGGCGTGCGCGGTTAGATCCTACTACTACTACGTGGTTAGATCCTCGTCCGCGGTACTCCGTCGTGGGAGCCGGAGCCAGTGCGGCGAAGCTACAAATTCGTGCTTCGCGCGCTTCCGTACGCGTAGAAGGCCATGGCTCGTGTGGTGAACGAGAAGAAGGGCTCCTCCGGCCGGCACGTTTGGTGCGGCTCCTCTGCCGGAGCAGCCGCAGAGCCGGAGCCGGAGCGTGGCCAAACATGGCCTAAGGAGGCAGTTACCAACCTATTGCGGTCCCTTTTGCACTTTGGACTCGATTGGCATAGTGGCATACATAATAGTACTCTGCCAGAGGGCTGTCAACTTCGCTCTATCTTCCGTGTCAGACATCTTAAACATCACCTTGTCCTCAGATTGATGACCATGGCAACATTATGTAACAACGAATCAGTGTTCCCATGGTTGATTCAGTGGCTCAAACTACCTGCTTCTAAAGCTACATGGGAGGTGCTGTAGTTTTCACGTCATTTACCTCCTTGAAGACGTTGTAGTTTTCTCTTTGTGCTCTTGTATTCGTGATTGTGCCACCGTTTGTCATTATGCTAGGATGTGGTGTTGTTTTTTTCTTAGTTGTAGATATGTCATAATCTGTGAGGTTATTGTATTGGTTCTAGTCTAGTTTTCAAAATTAACTAGACAAAAGAGTTTTGTCTTGTTTACTTAAAAACAAGACTTTTGATGTGGTTATGCCATGATATATCAATATATATTTAGGTGGAGATTTTATTCTCCCAGTGGCAGTTAAAAAAATAATTTACAACTTTTCTTTCACACAAGGCCACATGTTGATCTCATGCATTACTCAATAAATGAGATAAAAGAAATACTTGTCAGCGGAAGGTTGGAGATAATAAAGACATCAAAAAGATATGCTAACTACATGCATGCAAGCTCAAAACAATACAAACACCGAAACAAAGGAAGAACACGCTACTTCTGCCGCCTAGGGCCAACAGGAAAACGTCGCTGCCACCAACAGAAAAGGCTTTGCCCTTGGTCATTGCCTCTCACTAGAGCCCCTTGACTCCGTGATAAGATTGAATCTTATAAATAACATAACTCTTCGATACAACGTCGGAGAACATGTTTTTCATATTAAAATTATAGATCAAGTTTCTAGATTTGTGTTTTTTCATTTGAGGACATTATAATGCTAAAAATGATTTGTAGATCTCCGTGAGATCTCGACATCATATGATTTTTGGTCGAGATTTTGTTACATGTGATGACTTCGGTGATTGCCATGACGAGATCCCCATTGTAGGCGTCGATTTTATCAACAAGCGGCCAATTCTCAGCATGGGGAGGGCTTCTCCTGGCCCTGGACACTCCCAACGAGGACAATTACTCTAGGTCATCAATCTCATTGTCATGGTCATAGGGAGGAAATCAAGGTTTTGAGGTAATGAATCTGCATCTTATGTTGTATCAAAGATGTAATTGCGGATGTTTTTGCATCGATTCAGGTACATTTTGGACTGGTTTCAGAACATGCACCATGTTCGCTTGGCTTATCAGCCACCGAAATAGTATTTTTCTCTCACAACAAAACAACAAAAAACAGCACTAGTCGACTTATCAACCATCGAAACTGTAACACCCTAAAATTTGAATTAGTAAATTAGGGTTGAATTTAAATTTAATTTGATTTATTTTAAGCATTTTTGTGAAGCATAGAACTAAATAAATAAAATTAAAACTAATATCATGTTAGGGTTCAACATGTTGTGCATTTCATGCCCGTGCATTTTTTTCTTGTGTTGAGTGAGTTTGCAAAACCCTAGAAAACATTTTCAAAATCAATTTAGAAAATCAATTTGGAAAATGTTTGCAAAAAGAAAATAAAAAGAAAAGAAAAAAAAGAAAACTGAAACCCTCTCCCTTTCTCCTTTCGGCCCAGTCACCAGCCCGGCCTGTTTTCCTCCCCTTTCTCTCTTTCCTCCGAGTGGGCTGGCTCCCTGCCTCTCGGCCCAGCTCACCCTGCAGGCCCGCGCCGCACCGCGCCTCTCCTCTCCCTATTTTCTCACTGACGCGCCGGGCCCGCGTGTCAGCCGCCCCCTTCTTCCTCCCGTGTCCGCTCCGGACTCTGTCCGCCGCGACGCGCCGCGTCCGCAACCGCCTCCTCCGCGGTCTCCTCGCGCGTAACCGCGTGGGACTCCATCCCCTCGGCCTCCATAAATAGAGCCGCCCCCTCTCGTCCTCGCCTCATCCTTGTCTCGACCCGCAAGCCGCAGCAGCGCCGCCGCCAAACGGAGCACGCCGCCGAGCCGCCCAACCGCCGTTCCGTGCGTCTCCGACCACGGTAAGCCTCTCCGGCCCTCGCATCACCTTCGTGTGTCTGCGGAACGTCTTTCCCCTCTCTTTTCTCCCTCTGTTGTGCTCTGTTGGACCTCGTTGTCGTGCACAGGGGCTCCGCCACCGCTGTCCACCGGCGACGGCCATCCTCCGCCCTCGATCGAGCCTCGCTGAGCACCTAGGTGAGTTCGCGGCTCCGTCCTCTCTCCTCCCGACCTAATTCCGAGCGAATTTGAGCACCCGAGCCCCTAACCACCTCGCGCCGCCGTGTGCAGAACCTCCGCCGCCGCTGCTCCGCGCCGTCGGTCCTTCCCGACCATCCTTGACCCCCTTCGAGCTCCCAGGGGAGTTCGCCTCCCTCTCCTCTTTCTCCCGGTGCCCTCGGAGTGGAAAACCGAGCCCTGGAGCTCCCTATCGGGTTTCACCGGCGAGCTTCGCCTCTGCCGCCCATGGTCGCCGCCGTGCGCCGCTCTGCTCCGGTAGGAGCGCCGTCCTCTCCCTCTCTTCTAATCTGGATCGCCCATCTCAGATCCAACAGACCAGAGCCAGCCATACCCCTTCGCCTGGTCTTTTTACTAAAGAGACCCTCGGGTTCTCTGACTCTCAACCCGTCGTCCAAAGCGCCTTTCCCCTTTACGCTTTCCCCTCGAGAAAACGTATTCCCTTTTTCAGATCTGTTTAATTCGAAAATAAAATAAAAACCCTAATTACAGTTTTGCCACTAATATTCAAATGCTTATAATTTGCTCGTTTTAAATCCAAATCGATCCGTTCAAGTTGCGTTAGATCCATAATTTTATGCTCTATCCAGTAGTATAGGTTTCATCTATGTTAATTACTTTTGAAAATCAAAGTAAATTAATTTGTTAATGCTTTAATCTTGCCCTTTTCAAAATCTTGTTTAATCTATAGTTTATTCGTTTTAGATCCGATTAGCGTGGTTCTCGCGTCTTTGTGATCGTAGTAAAGTATAGATCTGTTTTATAATCTTTTTAAAATATTTTTATTGTTTATGATGTAATGTTCTGATCATATCTTTATTGCTCCGTGTATGATTGTTCGGATGATTGCGTGGTGATGTTGATCGAGTACAGCCGGTGAGATCTTCGGTGAGCAAGAGTTCTTTGCAGCAGATCGGGATCACTAGGAGCTTTGTGATCAAGGCAAGTTTAACATGGGATCATCCTTGTTACCTATTCACCCTAATTCATCTAGTCATGATTGCATGTGTCTAATTTGATTCCTATTTAGATATTTACCATAGCTTTGTTATCCTTTTACCTTGTCACCATGGGTTTCTATCCATATGGGTAGCTTTGCTATGCTCTACATGATGAATATTGAATCAAATCTTGACTAATGATATATGCAACTATGAGATAAAACTAGCTTTTATAGCAACATGGAATAGGACCCCACTGTAGGGCAAAAGCTGGGACTTAAATGCAACCACGAGTGCTATAATGGCTCTGGCTTTAGTCAAGTATGAAGATTCGTACTAGCATGTTGGCAGTTCGTGAATGACACCATTGCCGAGCTGGTTGTAAGGCATGTCCTAGGGTGGTTACCGCTTCGAAAGGTACCATCGAGTAGGGGCTTTACATACCCCTTGCCCTTGGGTCCGTAGGGTCTAACAACATGTTGGAAAACCTTTTGAAAGACTTCATAGTGTTCCCTGCCCACTCACCTTGGAAGTGTTATGGGAGTTATAAACCCGGGCATATGGGCAACATGGCTTGTGGGTAAAGTGTATAACCTCTGCAGAGTGTAAATCTATCATGATAGCCATGCTCACGGTTACGAGCGGTCTGGAAAACTCACAGTGTAGATGATCATGTTGTTTAACTGTTAATGATGTTTATTAATCTTATCATATGGTTAATAATTGGGTTATGCATAATTAAAGCTAAGTGTTGGTAAAACTTGACCAAGATAAAAGCAACCGCAGTACAGACAGTGTCAGCCTTTGAGCTTCATAACCCTATGTTACTCTTGCTGAGTACTTTAAGTGTTCACTCTTGCTTTCTCAACCCCTTCAGATGGCTATGAAGACTACCGTGAGGAGTACTAGGCTAGTGGTTAACCAGTCGGCGTTCCCTGTGAAGTGGAGCTTCGTCGCGAGAGTTATCTTTATTTTCCGTTGTTTTGTTTAAGAATATTATTCGTTATGTAATAAGCGCTCAGTGATGGTACTATTTAAAGATTTGTCGGCTTATGTGTGTGATTGATCTCTGGGCACACATGAGTTATTCATATTCAATTTTATCCTTAAAATTGGGTGTGACAAATTGGTATCAGAGCAAGTGTTGACTGTAGGACGCAAGCCTAGTTAGAATGGTCTTCTTACCTTGTCCTTACCTTCTCTTTTCATGCTTACATCCTTGTATATATATTTTCTCAAATTGTTTTTGCTACACTTGACTTATTCTATTGTGAAAATGTTGTTCTAATCTATCTCTATCTTTATCATGGTTAAAGATGCCTACCCTTTGCCGATCAGCTCGTCTCAGTTTCAGTGAACGTGTTCCTCCGCAGCAGTTTGCCCCTCCTGAACCCCAAGTGACAATGGTGGAATCTCAGGAAGAACCAGAGGAGGAAGTCCAGGAAATATCCAGTGGCGAAGAATACCACGGGGAAGAAAGCCCCCATGCCCCAAGTGCTGACGTTAATTCCTCTACCCGTGATGTCGTCGAAGAAGATCTGCCAGAAGAGCCAGGGTGGATCCGCACTAATTATATCCGAGGAGGAGCGAACAACAGCTATGCTCACTCCCAGCTGGTGGATCTTGTGGGAGAATGCCACCCAGGACCCAAGATTGCAACCATGTACACTTGCAAGAAATACAAACACCCCCTCGCCAACACCTACTGGAAGGCGAAGATCTATATCTGTGGGCTGGTGGATCTTGTGGGAGAATGCCACCCAGGACCCAAGATTGCAACCATGTACACTTGCAAGAAATACAAACACCCCCTCGCCAACACCTACTGGAAGGCGAAGATCTATATCTGTGGAAGTGCTGGTGGGCAAGCAGCGGAACGTGTGGATTATACATTCCATAGTTGTGTTGCACATCCTAACATAGAAGCAAGTATGAAGGACACCGCGTTCTCTGCATATATGGCCATCCACAACAAGTTCAGAGAAAGGATCGCCAACACTCGACGTCGTTTCATCCCTCGTTTCGATGCGGAGCAAGGTTGGATAATCGCCGAACCTAACAGTGAAGGTGGCCCCATCCTGAATGAGCTCGTCGACTTCGTTCAAGAGATGATGAGCATGTATGGTCATCTCCTAATAGAAGCAAGGGAGCTGCGCAAGGAGCTCAAGCATAGTCACCAGCAACAAGATGAGCTTCGTGAAGAGTTTGGGCTGCCAAAGAACTTCAAGAAGATCAAGAAGAGTTAGGACTAGGAATCCCTTTATAGTTTATACGTTAGTTCGTGAGTCGTGTGTGCTAGTGTTCTTCTAAGTGTTTAGTTGCTTATGCTTTTGCTAATGTGTGATTTGGTTCTTTGTAATGATTGTTGAGGTTGTGGGCCTGTCCACAACACTCATAGCTTAGGTTGGGTTATCTGAAAGATAATAATAATAAAGTTGCAGTTTTTGTTAATCTGTCTTTTCAGACCTCTCTGTCTTGTTAATTTTTCTTAATTAATTTTGAACGTCCGAAAATCACGAAACTTTAACTGAAAACAGTAGGCTTCCTTATCTTTCCGTGGCCGCAAGAAGCACCTTCATATCTGTTCGGAGTTAAGAGAAACAATTCTTGCAAGTTGATGTTTCTGCGCAGTTTGGTAATCTGGACATATCTGTTTAAATGCAATTTATGGTTAAGTTAATGTCAGAATCAGAAAAAGTTAGAGTTACGAAAGTTGTAGATAACTTCTTTATCTTTTCAACTAAGTAAGCTTTGCCTCTGTTTGATTTCGAGAACTTCAGATATGACCGTTTTTCTAGACTGCTGTTGTGCTGAAACCCAGAAAAGTTGCAGACTCGTCCCGTGTCATATTGTAAATTTCTTCTTATGTTCTATGTGACAGATGCCTCGCACCAGGACTAACTCTGGATCTAACACTAGTGACAACAAAAACGACAATAACCAGCACCCTCTACCTCCACCACCTACGATGACTCCAAAGCAGATGCAGGCTCAGATGATACAGACAATGCAAGCTATGATGCAGTTCATGCAGAACCAACCCCATCAACCTGCTGGAGCTCCACCTGTCAACAAGCGGAGGGAATTTCTGCAAGGACACCCTCCTGTCTTCTCTCATGCTAGTGATCTGTTGGAGGCGGATGATTGGTTGCGTGCGGTGGAGAAGCAACTCAACATCGCCTAGTGCAATGACCAGGAGAAAGTGTTGTATGCTTCTGGTCAACTTCAAGGTGCAGCTCAGACTTGGTGGGAGACGTATCAAGATGCTCGCCCGGCAATGCTCCCGCTATCTCTTGGGAAGAGTTTTCCCGGGGCTTCAAGGCGTGCCACATTCCTGAGGGAATCATAGAGTTGAAGCAAGAAGAATTCTGGAACCTTCGGTTGGGACAGATGTCAGTCAGCGAGTACCATGACAAGTTCTCGCAACTAGCTCGCTATGCTCCCAATGAAGTAAGGGATGATGCGGATAAACAACGTCTCTTCTTAAAGGGGATCTACTATGATCTCCGGTTGCAGCTGAAGGGTAATACATACCCGAATTTCCAATCCTTGGTGAACCGTGCCATCGTCCTGGACAATGAACGCAGGGAGATGGACAAGAAGAAGAAGCTTAGGGGACAAGCTTCTGGGAGCAACACTCGCCAGCGTCCCAACTATCCTCAGCAGGGTTACCAGCAGAGGTACCAAGGCACATCTAACTTTGGGAACCGTAACCCGAACCAGCAACGTCCACCATTCCAGCAACAGAGTGGTTACTCAGGACCTCGTCAAGGCTCATCCAGCAACACCCCAACAAAGGCTAATGCTCCCAATACCCCCATCAAGTGTTTTGCTTGTGGTGAACCCGAACACATCTCCTACAACTTCCCCAAGAAGCAGAATCAGTTGAACCCCCCAAGCCAAGGTAGCAACAACCAAAGGGGAAGAAACCAGCCATCACCACATGGAAGGAGTGTGAACCATGTCTCCGCGGAAGCAGCTCAGGAAGCGCCAGAAGTGATGATGGGTACGTTCCAAGTCAACTCCATCCCTGCTTCTGTTCTTTTTGATTCTGGAGCTTCGCATTCTTTCATATCGCAAGCTTTCATTAGAATGCATGGAATATCTATGTTAGCAATGCAAAATCCTATAATTGTAAATTCACCGAGTGGGGTTATGAGAACCGATTGCTATTGTCCATCGGTTACTGTTGCTCTAAAGGGAATAGACTTCAAAGCTAGACTTACAGTGTTGAGAACCGCTGGAATTGATGTCATTTTGGGATTAGATTGGATGAAGAAATATAGCGCAGTGATCAAGTGTGATAAGAAGATAGTTGAGCTGTCTACACCTACAGGGGGCAGGATCAGTGTTGATGTGGTTATGGAACCTCCACCGACAGCTGCCGTCAACCAGCTTGAAGAGAACGACAACCCAACAGATAGGGTTGTGGATGAATTTCCAGATGTATTCCCGGAAGATTTGCCAAGTATGCCTCCCGATCGTGACATTGAATTTATAATTGAGTTATTACCTGAAACTGCACCTATAGCTAAAAGACCATATAGGATGGGAATAAAAGAATTAGAAGAACTTAAGAAACAAATTAAAGAGTTGTCGGATAAAGGTTTTATTCGTCCCAGTTCTTCACCTTGGGGTGCATCAGTTATCTTTGTTGACAAGAAAGATGGCAGTCAGAGGATGTGTGTTGATTATCGGTCACTCAATGAGGTAACTATCAAGAACAAGTATCCTTTGCCCAGAATCGATGATCTGTTTGATCAGTTGAAGGGTGCTTGTGTGTTCTCCAAGATTGATCTTCGGTCTGGTTATCATCAGTTGAAGATCCGTGCTTCAGATGTTCCCAAGACAGCATTCACTACGAGGTATGGGTTGTATGAATATACGGTGATGTCATTTGGTCTTACCAATGCACCGGCATACTTCATGTATTTGATGAACAAGGTTTTTATGGAATATCTGGATAAGTTTGTGGTGGTATTTATTGATGATATTCTGATCTACTCCAAGAACGATGATGAACATGTTGAACACTTGAGATTGGTATTACAAAAGCTTAGAGAGCACCAGTTGTATGCTAAAAGAAGTAAGTGTGAGTTTTGGCTGAAAGAAGTTTCTTTCCTTGGTCATGTTGTGTCTAACGGAGGTATATCAGTTGACCCTAGTAAGGTGGAAGATGTACTGAATTGGAAAACCCCAACCAATGTCAGTGAGATTCGTAGTTTTCTTGGTTTAGTTGGATATTATAGAAGGTTCATTGAAGGATTCTCTAAGCTAGCTAAACCTATGACCGCGTTGCTTGAGAAGGATGCCAAGTTTGTTTGGTCAGAGAAGTGGCAGGCTAACTTTGAAGAATTGAAGAAGAGATTAACTACAGCTCCTGTGTTGACCTTGCCAGACTTGAGTCAGAAGTTCTCTATCTATTGTGATACCTCTCGTCTTGGTTTGGGTTGTGTGCTTATGCAAGAAGGAAGAGTTGTTGTGTATGCTTCGCGACAACTGAGGAAACATGAGTTGAATTATCCGACTCATGACTTGGAGTTAGCAGCTGTGGTTCATGCATTGAAGATATGGAGACACTATCTTATTGGTCATAAGTGTGACATCTACACCGACCATAAGAGCTTAAAGTATATCTTTACTCAATCAGATCTGAATTTGAGGCAACGCCGTTGGTTGGAGCTAATAAAGGATTATGACCTAGATGTTCACTACCATCCTGGTAAAGCCAATGTTGTGGCCGATGCTCTTAGCAGGAAAAGTTATGCTAATGAGATTCGAACAATACCTATGCCTGCAGAGTTGTGTGTTGAACTTGAGCGCCTCAACTTGAGCATTGTTGCTAATGCTATGGAGATGGTAGTGGAGCCTACACTAGAGAAGGAGATTCGTGAAGGTCAGTTGCAGAATAAGAATCTGCAGTTAATAGTTGAGAACCTGAAGGAAGGAAAGTCACCAGGATTCCGGTTAGATGATAATGGTACTTTATGGTATGGGAAGAGGATCTGTGTCCCCGACATCAAGTCTATTCGACAGACGATTCTACGAGAAGCTCATGAGTCAACCTACTCAATACATCCTGGAAGTACTAAGATGTACCTGGATCTTAAGGAGAAATACTAGTGGGTTGGATTGAAACGTGACGTGGCAGAATACGTGGCAATATGTGATACATGTCAGAGGGTTAAAGCAGAACATCAGAGACCTGCAGGACTGTTGCAACCGATGAAGATACCTGAATGGATTTCATAGTTGGGTTACCACTTACTCGGAAAGGTTATGACTCAATCTGGGTCATAGTTGATCGCTTGACTAAGATAGCTCACTTCTTGCCAGTTCGAACCACTTACACGGGAGCACAGTTAGCGGAATTATACATGGAAAGAATAGTATGCCAGCATGGAGTTCCAAAGAAGATTGTGTCAGATAGAGGAACTCAGTTTACCTCGCACTTTTTGAAGAAAGTGCATGAGTCCCTCGGAATAATGTTGAATTTTAGCTTAGCCTATCACCCTCAGACAGATGGACAGACAGAAAGAACAAATCAAGTGCTAGAAGATATGTTGAGAGCTTGTGCTTTGCAGTATGGTACCAGTTGGGACAAGAGTTTGTCCTATGCGGAATTCTCATATAACAACAGTTATCAGGAAAGTCTTAATATTGCACCATTTGAAGCTTTGTATGGACGGAAGTGTAGAACTCTGTTGTTCTGGAATCAAACGGGAGAAACCCAAGTGTTTGGAACAGATGTTCTGAGAGATGCAGAAGAACAAGTCCGAGTGATCAGAGATAATCTGAAGATAGCACAGTCCCGACAAAAGAGTTACGCCGATAACCGAAGAAGAGATTTGTCTTTTGAAGTAGGTGATTATGTTTACTTGAAAGTGTCACCTATGAGAAGTGTGAAACAGTTCAATATGAAAGGAAAGTTAGCACCCAGATATATTGGTCCGTTCAATATGTTTACTTTAAAGTTATGCATAATTAAAGCTAAGTGTTGGTAAAACTTGACCAAGATAAAAACAACCGCAGTACAGACAGTGTCAGCCTTTGAGCTTCATAACCCTATGTTACTCTTGCCGAGTACTTTAAGTGCTCACTCTTGCTTTTTCAACCCCTTCAGATGGCTATGAAGACTACCGTGAGGAGTACTAGGCTAGTGGTTAACCAGTCGGCGTTCCTTGTGAAGTGGAGCTTCGTCGCGAGAGTTATCTTTATTTTCCGCTGTTTTGTTTAAGAATATTATTCGTTATGTAATAAGCGCTCAGTGATGGTACTATTTAAAGATTTGTCGGCTTATGTGTGTGATTGATCTCTGGGCACACATGAGTTATTCATATTCAATTTTATCCTTAAAATTGGGTGTGACAGAAACGATCACACGGATAGGCGGATTGAATCCCGCGGCATGACCAATGTTTTGGAGTTGATCATTAGATTCGACATGAGGACTGCACTCTGGCTTCGGTGTTCAACAAGGTTGTGTGTTCATAGAGAAAAACTACTAGAGAAGAAGACAGTCGAAGAATATGGATCACTACTAAAAAAACCATTTTATAGGACACCTACTAAAACATCTCCGAGGCGGACGAAATTTTAGCCCGCAACGGTTAATGTCCACGATTTACCGAGACGGGCAATTTTTATTTACCGAGGCGGACGCTTTTGCCCGCCTCGAAAAATCGATTTACCGTGGTGGATGTCTTAAGATGCTCGCCACAGCAAATAACATATTTTCCGTGGCGGACGTCTTAAGCTGTCCGCTGCGGTAAATTGATTTACCGTGGCGGACGTCTGAAGATGCCCGCCACGGTAAATAGCCTGTCATGGTAAATCGGCCCGGTAGCCATGTATAAGGCCGAAGCTCCCTGAGTCGCTGCTATGAGTCGCAAGTTCTCTCACTCTTAGTCGCATCTCCCTCCTTCCTCCTCCATCGCACCTCCCTCATCCTCCCTCGTCCCTCCATCGCAGCTCCCTCCTCTCCCTTATGGTCCGACAGCATGTGGATATGGGCGGGTGGATCCATGGTGAGGTGCGGCAGCGTGCGGCGTTAGAGACGCGAAGGCATCTAGCGTGCGATGTCGAGGTCTAGCAGCGGCGGCCCTGTAACAGCGCTAGTGTCCAGTGGAGCCAGGCGAAGGTGCGTCGGCGTCCAGCGTCTTGAATACAGCGTCGAGCCGAGGTGCGACAGTGACGGCGTGGGATCTTCTTCTCTGACATCGAGGTAGGTCTTAGCAGCATGGATCCATGGCGGGACCTCCGTCCTCTCCCTCCCAAATCAACGTCGGATCCAACCCCGGCGTTGCCAGATCTAGCGATGACGATGACGTAGAGGCCGAATCCGACCGCTACGATGGCGGATCTGGAGACACCGGTGGCATGCAGAGGTGTGGCGGCGTCCAACGAAGCCAGGCGTCGGTGCGACGGCAGCCTCTCCATCTCCCGGCGACGGCGACGCTCGCGAGTCTAGCTCCAGATTGTGGATCCATGGCTTGAATGCTCCGGCAGCGTCGTGGATCCTGGTGGCACTAGGGTTTCAGGCTAGGATTGGGCTCGTCGATGGGCTCAGGAACGGGCTCGCCGATGGGCTCTGTTTTTTTGTTTTTTGGAAACGATTAACCGAGGCGGACGTCCGCCTCGGTCCGCCTCGGTTAATCGATTTACCGTGACGGGCGTTGGCGTCCGCTGCAGTGCAGTCATGATTTACCGTGACCTTTGCACTGCGGCGGACGCCTTTGCCCGCTGCGATAAATGCAAATCTATAGGAGTGGATGGACAATTGTAACTTTTTTATTTTAGATTTTTTATATATAACTAACAAACATGCCCGTGCGTTGCAACGGGAGAAAAATCTATACATTTATGTTTTTTCTATTTTTTTCATCAACTCATTGTATGGAAACCGAATTGGAGACTTGTAAAGGTGATTTCACTTCATCTAGGTTCCTAAGCATTGCCGCATTGCCACACAGAGAGACAGAGTTGGGGACGGACACATGTGAAGGAGTTTTCCAAAACGTTAATACTGAGATTGCAAGGTGTAGTAAGATACTAAATTGAGACCACCCTGCACAAGGAAGATCGACTTCAATGCAAGAGTTCAGATCAAACCGGGTTCGATTGAATTCGAATACAAATAGAAATAGAATACAAATAAAAAATAATAGCCACCATGGCGTGGGTATGGCGGGGCGGTGCAACATGTTATTTTAAATAGATCTCTTCTTACCTTTTACTATTTGGATTTGGATTAGAACTCCTATTCTTCTTACTATTTGGATTAGAATAGGATTTTTAACTATACTTATGTTGAATCCCTATATATAAAAATAGGAGAGTTGTAGTATTCAAACGAATAGAATCATTCACAGAGTTAGTTAGAGAAGGCCATATAAAAAAATGGGGGGGGGGTGAAATTTTGCTTCTTTATTATTAGGTAGAGATAATTAATTGTTTTCTATTGGACCAGAATAATAACCCTTTTATTTTTATGTGCTATATGTTTTCTATGGATTTACATAAGAATATATGTATAAGTATATTTATAACTATCTGGTGCTGGCTGGCTTATGGCCGCCAGTGTCACGCTGTGCCAGCCTTTGTGGGCTGGCTTTTGCATGGTCTGGCTGGGTGGTGGTCAGCCTGGGTCATCTTGTAGGTATGAAAGGATAGGTTGTAGGTGTCATTGAGTCTGTTCTCGAAGGATAGTTCTTCTAACTTTTTCTCACACCTTGAAATAAAAAACATATAGATTGATATATGTAGAAGGATAGTTATAAATGATTCAATTTACTGCAATGATTCATATGTAGAAGGATAGTTATAAATGATAGGTTGTAGGTGCCTCGATAACGCACGGGCACGATATTAGAAGGATAGTTATATCTGTTCTCATTTAGTGCAATGATTCGTATCAAACCCATTTTTTTATGAATGACAATCCTTTGTTTTGATAAAACTCAATTAGAAAATATGGGGAAAATTAAAAACAAATAGTTTGAGATAAAAAAAGAATCGTGGCACTCCATGAACATGAAGTAAGGCAATTTCACCCTAACAAGTTCTATCGAGCAATAAGACTCATATCAAATCATAGGCAAACTGCACGAGATCCTCCCTTTCTATGCTATGATGAATTCCACTTGATAAAAGCAGTAGGTTACCTTAATAATCCGAACACGGTAGTTGTCTTGGATATAGGGGACACCACTTCCTATCCCAGCCCGAGAGACACGTTAGTAGTCGTTCTTCTTCCTCCGAGCGGTAGAGGACTTCATACAACTCCCGGATATGGGTTAGTTCTGTTTCAAGCGAGGAGGAAGAGGGAGACTCGGTTGGGGTCGTCTATGTGCGCGAATGATGAATTCCACAGGATAAAAACAGTAGGTTACCTTAATAATTCGATCACGGTAGTTGTCTTGGATATAGGGGACACCACTTCCTATCCCAAACCGAGAGGAACGCTAGTAGTCGTTCTTCTTCCTCCAAGCTGTAGAGGACTTCACAAAACTCGACGATATGGGTTAATTCTGTTTCGAGGGAGGAGGAAGAACAAAGTGTTATCCCAAAACAGTGACAAAAGCTTATATAAGTTATTCGATATGTAATCTTGATATATATATGCATTGGTTACACTCTGTCGTCTACTGGGTTACTATCATTTTTTTATTCTTTACACTTAATTATCTGCTTCCAATAATTGAACTGTGAAATTGAGCAATTCATCTTTTCATTTAGATTCTGCAAGAATAAATCGGGAACGCAGGAGTATTTTGGACGAATTGGACGAATTAAAGAAATGGCTTCTCATCTTGATGGGCGGAGGCAATAATTCAGTGTTTCAAACACAAGACAAACACATGGCCACTTCTAATATGCGCTGGTTAAGCCAATAAAACATTCAGGATATCAAAGTGATTAGGGCACATGACTGATTTTATACATTGAATTGAAATGAGCATATATAATTGGGGCACAGGACAAACACAGGGCCACTTCTAATATGCGCTGGTTAAGCTAATAAAACATTCAGGATATCAAAGTGATTAGGGCACATGACTGATTTTATACATTGAAATGAGCATATATAATTGGTCTTTTAACTGTTTCCAATGATTCAGCCATGCTAATTCATAGTTACAAAGCATATCATCTAGCAAAACGAGTTCAGAATAGTTTTGATTGACAGCATATCCTACTGTCACTTACAGATCGGCAGATGCTTTGGCGTTCCATGCCAGTTTGGGACTATCAAAGGTATTATTTTTAATTAAGGTCGTTATCCTAAAACAAGTGATGGGGGCACATGCATGAATTATTGAATGAAGCTAAAAAAGACATGGTAGTTCATTGCAACAGGTTTTATAATTAGCATCACTGATTGCCAGGTTTGCTGTGACATCTAGCATGTAGGTGTTTTATGTATGGTAAATCACTGACTACATATCCACTGAATATATTAGCCATATTTTTATCCAGGTTTGCTGTTCTTTTTACAATACAGACCATATGCAATGAGCAACTGAATAATAATTGAACCCTATTTGATGCAGGCAACCATTATTATGTGTGGCAAGCAACCTTGGCAGGGGATTAAAACTCCAAAACTAATCTAGCAGGTTGGGAATTCTACCTTTATTTTGGGTACTAATAGGTTACAGTATTACATCTAAGTATTTGTTTGCAACTAAGTAAGGTTTTACCTGATTCGAGTCACCAAGTTGTTTTCTAGATGTTCTTCTTTCTTTGTAGGCCACCTGAAATGATATCCTGAATCAATGAAAAAATAAAATCAAATTGTAGTTCATCTATAAATCAAATTGTAGACCGCCCATGAAAACCTGAAAGAATTAATGGTTGTCCTAATGTTTTTTCAGAGAGATACAGAAGACTTCAATTCACCTTCATTCCTTTACGGATGAAAAAGCAGCTAGCAGGTACAGCAATAGTTTATCGCTATTTCCTCAAGTGCTAATAGTTTAGGAACTCAGCAGAAACGTAATTGATCAATATTTGTTCACCTGAATGATGACAGCTGCCGGCAGCACGAGAGCGCGATATTGACGACCTTCTGTGTTCACGTCTGTTGATTCGGTGATATGTAACCTGTGATGTAACCTGTGATGGAAAACTGTGATGTAATATGTGATGGTTTCCGATCTGTTGATGTAGGAGATATGTGATTGCGTATTTCCTTTTTTGTCCCACTGATTGCTCTATGTAATATGGGATTGTAATATGGGATTGCCTTTTTTTCGCTGGTTTCCATTTACGTGGATGCTTTCCATAACAACGCTCGCAATTACGAGCGTACTCATTATTGTTCACTGATTGTCTGGTCCACCTGTCGGAGCTAATATAATTTGGTCGCACGGTGGGGGTGATTCTCTGGTCCACCTGTCGGCGCAAAAAAAATTTGGTCGCACGGGGGCATCGCGGCGCGGGCCGAAGCGAAGGTCATGAAGCGGCAGTCTTCTTTTTGTTCTTTTTAGGTGTAGAAGATATAGATATAAAGATGTACCTAAATGATGAGTTTTGATATGATTTCTCATTTACATTGGGAAAGAACTATTTGCATACTCCCCAAACTCCATATAAGAACTTTATACATAAGGCGACGTGAATCTCCCGATCCACTCCCATTAAAACGGTACATAATTCTGAGAGCGTTCTAGTCCTCGGTCACAAGATGATCAATCATAGCGATGATCATTCAAAAGGCATATAAAAGTATACTAGCATGATGGGCCACTGCGCCGATTTTTAGAGAAGAAAATTCCATGAAAAGAAAAAAGAAAAAATGTGAAAAAGGAGGGAAAAGGGAAAATAGAAGGAAAGAAAAAATAATGAGCCGTGCCATACAGTATCCGTCTATCCGATGTCGTGGGAGGCTAGAGATTCCTAGCGCGTTTAAGAAAAAAAAGGAAAAAAATCAGGGAAAAAAAGTAGAAACAAACGAAAGAAAAAAAATGCTTAAAAGAAAGGGAAAAAGGAAAAAAAAAAGAAGAGAGAATAAACAGTGCCGAACAGTGGTCGATGCTCTGAGATGCCGGGATTCCTGATTAAACCCACTCCGCTTTGATATAAGATTTAGGATTTAGGTAGGATTTAGGTGTATGTTAGGATTTAGGTTTATTTGCGGTATGATTTGATGTATGTGTTCGATTTGTTTATGTTGTTCATTTATGCAGGAAGACAATGTCGAAAGACGTGGTATGGGAGCATGGTGAGAATCTTGCTCCCAGTTGGAGATGCAATTACTGTCGTACACAAAAAGCCGGGGGTGGTGCTTCCCGATTGAAGCAGCATTTGGCTGCGCGCGGGACGGAGGTGATCCACTGCAGTAAGGTGTCCAAAGAAGTCCGGGAGTACTTTCAGCAGGACATCGACAGAACTAGGCAGGCAACTAATGATCGCTCTCGGTAGAGGGTTGCACGAGAGGCTGTTGCAGCGGAGGGCAACCACCCCCTTGACGATGGCGAATATGAGGCTCAGTTGCAGGCAGTCATTAATCAGTCCAGAGCAGGATATGAGTACCAAGAGGGGGTGCAGCGGAGAGGAGGCGCTTACGAGCGTGAAGGTGGCAGTGTTAGTGGTACTGCTTCGCAGGGGGGGCAATCCTTTGCAGAGGATGTTTCGGAGGTCTGGTTCACAGAGGCAGACCCCTGCGGCGGTGGATGACTACAACTTGGCAGCCGGTACGAGGGGTGGACTGAAGCAGACAAGGATTGATACAGGGTCATGGACGCAGAGGGGAAGGAACGCGAAGGATGCAATTGGGAAAGCTTGGGGAAAGTTTTTCCATACTGCAGGAATCCCCGGGAGACAGGCGGACAATCCGTACTTTGTTAGTGCGGTCAGGGAGACGCAGAAGTGGGGTAAGTACATATACTTGGAGACCTATGTCATTACGTATATTTCTCTATTCTCATGATTCGCTTACGATTGCAGGTGAAGGCATCGCGTCACCCAGTGCAAGGGATATAGATGGGAAGTACCTCGATCAGAACGAGGCGGACTTGCAGAGCCGGTATGCAAAGTTTCAGGAGGAGTGACCCATGTTTGGGGTCACGTTGATGTGTGATTCGTGGACGAGCCCGACAAGAATGAATGTCATCAATTTTTTGATCTATAGCAATGGCGTCATGTGGTTCCACAAGTCAGTTGATGCGACTGGCAGAAGCCAAGATTCATCTTATTTGTTGGGGGTACGTCCAAAATATTGTGTCAGATCACATGCACTATGTTTTCTCGGTTTTACTAAATGTTGTGCCTACTTGTGTAGCTGATTCGCATGGTGGTTGAGGAGATAGGTGCTGAGCATATCGTGCATATCGTCACGGACAACGGCTCCAACTTTAAGAAAGCATGCCAGAGATTGAACGAGGAGTATGAGCATATTGTTTGGACACCTTGCCTTGCACACACCATCAACTTGATGCTGAAGGACATTGGTCAAAGGCTGGAGCATGCAGGTATGATCTCTGTATGCAAGCACATTTCAACTTGGCTACACAACCATGGCCAGTTGAATGCAATGATGAGGGAAACCATTGGTGGTGAGTTGGTCAAATGAAATGCCACTAGATTTGGGACCAACTACATGTTCATGGAGAGCTTCCATCGGAAGCGTGATCGTTTTATGGAGTGGATGGGATCTCCCGAGTTCTTGCATAGTAGGTGGGGAAAATCCAGGGAAGGACATTATGCTCACGCAAGATTGTCTAGTATACAGTGGTGGGATGGACTTAAATACATCATCGATTCAGTGACACCAATTTACAGGTTCTTTCGGTTCGCTGATCAAGATAAGCGACCTAACCTGTGTGAAGTAGTGTACAACTTCCAAGAGTGCAAAAAGGCGATGGAGACCTTCTTTGGAACAAATGCCCAAACATGGCATGAGTACAAAGCTATCATGGATGACAGGATTGCAGACGTGTACTATGGCACGTATGTGGGCCCAGGTGCGATCACAACCATTGTTAAAATAGTTATCTCTACATATTGAGTATTTACCATATGCTAATTTGTCGGGCATCATATGTTGCAGCTGCTATCCTGAACCCAAGGCTTGTATATCGTTACAATCCAACTCCGCAAATGTTTGGTGGCCTCAGGGAAGCATTTGGGAAAATGATGGATGTACATGCCGCTGTCTTGGCATTACAGGAGGCAGAAACATTCCGCCAACACCTTGAGAAGTTTGACACTGAGCTGGCCATGAAAATGACCATCGACCCCAATACAACCCCATGTAAGAGTACTTTTGAACTCCTTTTTTTGTCTTTTTGAGCACATACCTAACATAATGGGTTCCACTTGCAGCGTCGTGGTGGTTGCTGTTCGGCAGGCACACTCCAAATCTGCAAAAACTTGCGTTGAGGCTTGTTGCACAATGTGTATCCTCCAGTGGATGCGAGCGCAACTGGAGTACATTTGCCTTATTGCACACGAAGGTTCATAATCGCTTGTCCCACAAAAAACTGAACAAACTAGTGTATGTGAATTACAACCTTCGCTTGCGACTCGCGGATGCCTCCAGACCACCTAGGCGTGAGGAAGAAGACTTCATTGACCAGTTCACGCAGATATCCTTTTACGATAGGGATAATCCGGTTCGAGACTGGATGGAGTATGACAGATCCAACAAGTCTCCAGTTCTCGACGAAGAAGATGAAGAAACGGACATCCCTCTTCCATCCCGTATTGTGAGGTACATTGATGTACTTTGTTAGCTACTAACAAACCATACTTTTAATAATATGATTCATTCTTTGTGATGACAGAGACCAAGTGGACCCCGACGATCTTGGGCCCATCAGTGATTGGGCCCGTAGACATGTGGGTGACACGCATCTTGGCAAAAGGAAATACCAGACGGGACCTAGGCAGGATGACCCCAAAAGCCAGAAACGAAAGGGGAAGCAAGTGCAACAACCTGTCACCAGCGATGCTTCGACAGATGATGGCGAGGAGGGTGAGGAAAGTCCACCGTACCAGGAGTCCGATGACAGCAGCTCAGCACATGACAGTGGAGACGGTGATAGTGGTGACGATGACACTGCAGCTGCTGGTGGTGGTGGTGATGGGGCTGAGGGTTCTGCAGTTGGTGGTGGGGGGTGCTGGGGGTTCTGCAGTTGGTGGTGGTGGTAGTGGTCTTGGTGATGCTGGTGGACTTCGTTTCACAGGTATCAATTGCTACAGACAATTTTTTCTGTCTATGACTATTGACTAGTACTAATTATGGTCGGCTGCAGGCGAGACGGACTTCACACATGCTACTCAGGACCACGACCATGGGTAGCCGGAATCGCAGAGGAGAGCATACGACCCGACGGACTGCTATGGCACGCCACAGTACTCCTCTTCCTCGTACAGTGATACATCGTACGGTGGTGGTTATACCTACCCCGTTCCTAACATCAGCACGCAGCCGGCCACTAGATGGGTCTACGAATGGCAAGACCCGGATTTCTACAACATATTAGTGCAGGAATGGGAGACCACAACTCATTGGACGGACCAATCATGGATAGACTACAAGGCTCAGCTCCAGACGCGCGGTATCGCTCTAATGTCCACCGCGGAGTATGAGAAGGCGTGCCGAAACGGGATCTTCCCTTATATTCTACGCCAGTGACCATGATGTTTGCATGTCTACGACACAAGGTATTTCCATGGACGATTTGTTGTTGCAACGGTGAACTACGTTATTTCCGTCGTGAATTTGTGACTAGTGCATCACTATGATATTTCGATGGGTTGTCCATTTGTGTCACACTATTTTCCCCTGAATTGTGTGTTCTATTTACATCATTATGTGCAAAGGTCATGCAAAAAAAATGGATTGTTTCAAGCAAAAAAAAAGAGTACCCGGCGGTTTGGAGCGGTTACCGACCAAACCAGACGGTAACCGGCCCTAACCGACCGATTACCGGTTGCTGACCGTTTGAACTACATCATTTGAATTCAAAATCCAAACCGTTCGGTTTGGGACCGGTTTGGGCGGTTACCGTCGGTAACCGGCAAACCGCCGGCCACCGGTTCCCGACGGCAAAACGGTAAGGAAAACCCTGGTGCAGAGAGGGCAAAAGCAACACGCAGCCACATGGCCATCTCGCATCCTTGCTACCTGGTTCGTCTCCCGTCTGTCTCATCCCATCTTGCGGAGAGAGGAAAACTGCAAAAGCAGCACGCAACGCACGCCTCAGTCTCGCGTCCCTGCTGCCCATCTCCCTCGCACGACAAATCCTCGCCCGCCCCTCCTCACGATGCCTGCGTAGTTGCACTTCCTGCCTCGGCGTCCACGACGGATGGCCCCCAACTGCGCTTGGGCCCGTTTGTAGGGACGGATTGGCATGCGGCCAGGCGCGCCGTCGACGTCCCTCGCTCGCTCAAATAAATATACTGATAATTGGTCTTTTGTTGTGGTCATGTTTATTGGTAAAATAGATATACTGATGGTTCCATTTATCTAATCTTTCCCACTTTGTCCAAGAGATACCTATCTGGATTGTGCCCTTTGTATATATTTGTTTGCTAGGTATCAACTAACATTACATTCCTGCTGGGAGATCCAATATGATAGAGACTAGACTAACGTGATGATAGAAGCTGTAGCTATGGACATTCAGTTTGGAGTTTAACTTTCTTTTGCTTTTCTATGTTTCATCTATCTTTTCTATGTCTCAGCTGATTGCATTTTCCGGCTAGGTTTTTTCCTTCTTGATTATATAGATAGAAAATTAGTGAAGAACACCAAATGAATATGTGTCTCTTAAGAGGTAGAATGCCACAGAAAATTAGGCAAAGTTTCTTAAGAGGTAGAATGCCACATAAAGTTAGAAACCCACGTGATGAGGGGTGCTTTTAACTAGACATTGTGGCTGTGTTGTTGTTTGTACATGTTTCATATTTACCTCCATCTGATTCTTGCTACTATCCCTAATATTACCTCCAGTTTATACTACCTTTTGATTTTCTTGTTTTTTATGTATGTGAACTTTTTTTTTATCAACATATGGATGTCATACCGCCTAAAAATGATTCTAAATACAACTGTTCGAATGTTATCCTGCAGTGAGGGAGACAGAAAAGTTAAAACTTGGTGACCTATAACATGTGTATCTGAATTTCTTGGTCCTCTTAACAACAGTACTCATGACCTCTCCTGTTTACACTGCAGTCAAAGAGTACTGATCAGCAAAAGATCACGATGCCACGAAGTGCTGATCGACATGTATCTAAAATCTCATTTGCAAATGAAGTTCACCAACCTTTTAATTTCTCTATAGCATTATGTATCTACTCTGATGATCACCATATATTTGAATCGGTGTTCTACGGGCTATAGTGTTGAATTCTGACCATGAACTGTAAATCTGTAATAGATGGATATGTAATGTATGACATGATAGAACCATAATGCATGGCTACGGTAGCTATTGTAATTTTGCTAAACAGAACCATATTGGCTGCGATAACTATACAACTTTTGTTTTATATATATATATATATATATATATATATATATATATATATATATATATATATATATATATATATATATATATATATATATATATATATAGGTTTCGCGCTGGTCGCCGCCGCCCTCGCCGTGGTGGTGGTCACCAGGCTGTGGACGGTGCTGCTCCACCTGCTGTGGCGCCCATACGCCGTCGCGAGGGCGTTCGCACGGCAGGGCGTCCGCGGGCCGCCGTACCGGGTCTTCGTGGGCAACAGCAAGGAGGCTCAGGCGATGCGGGCGGCGATCAGCGGCGACACGCTAGAGCTGACCTCCCACGACTACATCCCGTGGGTGATGCCGGAGCACCGCGCGTGGATGTCGCTCTACGGTACGCGGTTCTGTGATGGAGCAAGAGCTCTGAATTCTGATAAGTTTCGGCTATCTGTCGCCATCGTGACACACGGTTGTTTTTGTGTCAGGCAAGGTGTTCCTGACATGGTCCAGCTCGACTCCGGCGCTGTTCATGGGCAGCTACGACATGGTGAAGCGGGTCCTCTTGGACAAGTCAGGGCTGTACGGCAAGACGGACCCGGAACCCGCCATACTGTCTGTTATCGGCATGGGCCTAGTCTTCACCGAGGGCGACGACTGGGCGCGCCACCGCCGCGTCATGCACCCGGCGTTCGCCATGGACAAGCTCAAGTCGATGACGGGGGCGATGGCGGCGTGCGCGGCGGAGGTGATCCGGACGTGGGAGGCGCGCGCTGCCGCGAGCGGGGTGCACGGGGTGACGGTGGAGGTGGGGCAGCAGTTCACGGAGCTCACCGCCAACGTGATCTCGCACACGGCGTTCGGCAGCAGCTACCAGCAGGCGAAGGAGTTGTTCCTGGCGCAGCAGGAGCTACAGTTCATCGCCTTCTCCTCTACCAACAGCGTACGGGTGCCGGGCTTGCAGTACGTGCTCACCAAGGCGAACGTGCGCCGCTGGCAGCTCGCGCGCACGGTGCGGGGCACGCTCATGGCCATCATCGGCGACCGGCTCGACGCTGCAAAGGAGGCTAAGGGCTACGGCAGCGACCTGCTCGGCCTCATGTTGGAGGCCAACGCCGCCAGCGATGACGGAAAAAGGCAGCAGCAGGCCATGAGCATGGACGAGGTCATCGACGAGTGCAAGACCTTCTTCTTCGCCGGCCACGAGTCGACCTCGCACCTCATCATCTGGGCTATGTTCCTCCTTGGCACGCACCCCGAGTGGCAGCATCGGCTCAGGGAGGAGGTGCTCCAGGAGTGTGGCGGCGCCGAGGTGCCCCTCTGCGGTGACGCCCTCACCAAGCTCAAGCTCGTGAGCCTCCTTCACCGGCCTTATAAGCTCAAACGGTATATGCGCACGGTGACCGCCGGCGAGCGCGCATCACGGCCATGTTCTTATGTGGTTTCGCTTTCGCAGGTGACGATGGTGCTGCACGAGACGCTCCGGCTGTACGCCGCGGTGCCGTTGATGGCGAGGCAGGCGACGTCGGACGCGAACCTCTGCGGCGTGAAGGTGCCCAAGGGCACCATCCTGCTGATCCCGATCGCGATGCTTCACCGCGACGAGGAGGTGTGGGGCGCGGACGCCGGAGCGTTCAACCCGCTCCGGTTCCGGGACGGCGTGGGCAGGGCGGCGGCGCACCCGAACGCGATGCTTACCTTCTCCCTGGGCCCGCGGTCGTGCATCGGGCAGGACTTCGCGATGCTAGAGGCCAAGGTGATGCTGGCGCTCATCCTGCGGCGGTTCGCGTTCGAGGTGGCGCCAGAGTACGTGCACGCGCCGGCCGCCTCCCTCACTCTGCAGCCGTCGCAAGGGCTCCCGGTCGTGCTCAAGCTCTTAGACCTGTAGTAGAGAGGACTGGGCCTTCCACGTTGCGAGAGTGGTGCCTAAAAATTACCACACCGGCCTCCATGTATTAATTCTAGCATCACGCCAGTGAACTCACAGTGGTGAATAACACCAAGCATTACCTATGGGGTCTACCAATCTAGTTAAAAGTAAATAAAAAAACAGATGCAGTACTGAGGCAGCCACCGAGGCTGCAACTTCACAAAATCGGTGGCTGACTCTCACTTAGTTGGAAACTTTATTTTATCAATCTCACTTAGTTGGAAACTTTATTTTATCAATCTCACTTAGTTGGCATCGGTAAAAGTACTTGCATCACTCTCCTTTTTGCTATATCACTCAAAATCGGTTTTCACTCGTTGTAATAGGGACTCGTAATGCCGTAATGAGGAGTGTGATGCTCGAATCCTCTCTCTTCTCTTTTAGACATCACTCAAAATCAATATTGTTCCCTGGGTGGTGTTAAAAAGGAGAGAGAAGGTTGGAACACCACTCTTAGTAGTAGTGATTCTAACTTTGAGTGATGCCAGAAAAAAGAACGGTGAATGTAGTTACGTTGGTGCTTATTTATGAATTAGAGAGAGAAACGGAGAGAGAGCAGCGATACTGAGGAGAGTATGCAACATCTTTTGCTGTAAAAAGTAGCATATAGCTATCCTTTTAGGTACCACTAGATGTCTACACACCGCAAGTCAAAAGCATCATAACAACGTGGCTAAGCTCTACAGTTTCAAGCACCACTCACACCGTAGAGGATCTTAAAATCCATCGTTGTCACAAGTTTCATTTGAAGTTTTGAACTGATTTAAGAGTATAAATTTTTTACACATCCAAAACATTGATTAGTATTTTATCCTCTGCAGGGTGTTATCTCAGTTTTGTTATCTTAATGATTTTGTGTACTAAATATTGTGATTTTGTGAATGGATGGACCAGGGTCCGATAATATTTTTTAAAAAAAGACTAGGTGATTGCCCATGCGTTGCTACGAGATATCTAGTAGCCAAGTCAAAATCAATATCACATGATAATTCAATTTTACATGTAAGGGTGAAAGCAGACAGTAATCAACCATTTGCTTATAAGTAATGAATCAATTAATGATATGCAATTGTCTAATTTGTACATGAATTTCTACTATGCCCACTCCACCACTTGGACACATACAAAATCATCAATCACCTAAAACTGCAAGAACAAATCTAACACACATCATCTTTCATCTGAACACCTCTAACTCAGTTATATTTTTTTCCACACGATCTGTGCAAGAAGCATCAGGAACATGTTGCGAGCCACTGGTGACCTCCAATGGCAACTAACATTGCTAACTGCACTTGCTACGGCTTGGATCCTCGTGTTTATATCCTTGTACCACACAAGGTACCACTATGGATTCTCCAGCTTGTCCACATTGCTTGCATAGCCATGGCTGCTGGGGCAGGACTGCAACCTTGCTGGGACAGCCTCTAGCCAGCCCATCAGGCAGCACAGCTCGATGTGCGCACACCTTGCCACTCTTGTCTGCCTTGGCCAGCATGGCACTGAAATAAAGATGACTTCAAAAGGATTAAGAGCTTACAGTATATGGCAAGTTGCTTAGCTGGGCCACATACTGTAGATGAAGTTGATTGGAACAATCAGAGATCACTTTACTGTAAGCTGCTGATACCAACTGTGCCAATTGTTTTTCCCAGTTCTCATTGAAGTTACTCCTACCTCAGAACTATACTTCCATATATATATATGTGGGATGATCAGTGTCTTTGTGATTATAAGTAATAAAAAGGGCAAGATCGATATGTACGAACTCTGTATTTATTTTAGTGTAAAGGGCAAATAAACAAGAAATTGGTTCAGACTTTGGAAAGATATGCTAGTTGCTACTAAGCTACTGGAATACAAGGCAAAAGGAACATGAAGTCCACTCTAGTTTCATATGGTAAACTGAACTGCATGAATATATAAGAAACTCTATGATCTATTTAGCAATCAGCAGGCCAGCTAGATAGAAGAGAAACTATGGTCAAAATTATGACAAATTCATCCAGAAAAATTGATGTAGCTTCACATGCAAATAAAAGAAATGGGAACCTTTGCAGCTTGCCAAATTATGCTACAATACATGCCTGGAATTGATCGAAATCGTGAATCGAAACTTAGCTGAATCAGGACGCCAAAACCAGCACGGAACTCACCTCATATACGGGTACTGTGGCAGGATCACAAAACCAGCACATAACTCACCTCGTGCAGTACTGCAGCTAACTATTTAACTTTTCATACCAATTTGGGATCACAAATCCATGTGTTCGCTGTGGATTAGATATAAATAATTAAAAAACAACCAGACCGCCAGCATTTCAATTAACACTCTTATGATGAGGGAAAGAGAACTTTTGCAGTTACTAGCAATGCAAGCCATAAGTTATTGACATCAGGGATCTCTTGAGAGGTCTAGGATGTGCCGATGTGACTTCCGCTAATGGCCACCTATTGTCACCGTTCACCACTGCTGCATCATACTGTGATTTCCATTTATCTATCTATGCAATTTACAAAGTCACATAGTACATGAGAAACAAAAAAACTCATAGCTGACCTAATACAAAAAATTCGTCGACTAAAGAATTCATGGAGAAACAGTGTTTACCAAATTTTCGGATCATGACTTTCCTGATCTCCTTCCAGCAAACAGAATCGATTATTTCGTCAATGTACATGTAGGTGCCTGGAGACGAAGTACACGCCCCGGATCCTTCTTAGCATGGGTCTTCCTCACGGAGATCCTTTAGCAACAACAAACAAATCCCCATAAAAACCACAACCAACATGAATCAAAACCAAGACCAAAAAGCAAATCGGATCGTACATTCGCACCTGGAGTTGCAACTGCTGAGAATATTTTGTATTACTCAAAACAGGATTGTTGTACTAAGCAAATATTTTCTACTACTCAAAACAAAAATCTAAACCAGGCATCATGTACAGTGATCTCACCTATTCCAAATCACAACCACAGGGGAGTCAGAAACCGTCTGCGAGTGTCTTGGCAAGGGCGAGGTGGTGGCCTCCAAGTGCAGCTGTGCACTTAGCCTCCAGAATAAAATAAAGTCTGTCAGAACAAAATCAGAATATATGTCTAAGAAACAAAATGCAGAAGTATCTAAGGAGAACTTTCAAGTTCCAAGGCTACCACGGCCTTTGTTAATTATATCTCCTTGTCCAGAATTTTTCATCGCTTTGACAATAATTTTATGGTTCTTTTGTTGTTCAAGTCACCAAAGAAACCATCGCTGAGAGGCTAGTGCAAGCAAAGGAATGAGTTAATAAGTTTTATTCTATTTAAAAATAAAGGCATAGGTACATTGAGCCTAGCAGCAGTTTATTGGATAAGGAGATTTCTACGAGCAACCAACCCAACCACGTTTCGTCTCTCAACACATCATAGAACTTCGTGCAAGCGGGAAGCTGAACTGTTATGGTCAGCAAGGGGACCCGTGGCTAAGGAACAGCCGTGGGCGACGCGCACGCCACGGCACATGCCTGGCCTGGTCACCGCGGCCAGGAAAAGCACCACGCTCCTGGATTCTAGGATCGGTTTAGATGTTACTTCGTTTGTTAGCCATGCATTCAGTTAGTGATTTGTTAGCCATGCATTTTATTAGATGGAAGGGAGTGATTTCAGGAATTTGTTAGATCGGTTTGTAATTGCCTATAAGGCCTAGACATTTCCTTAATGAAGAAGTAGCCTGGGATTGAGATTCATTCTCCCCTTGGGCCCCCGGGCACCACCTGTTCATCGTCTTCTTGTCGTTCGCGACCTCAGCATCCCTCTCCCTCGTGCTAGATTCTCCGAGCCCTAGCCGCCACAACATGAACACTGTAAAAAGCGGGCCTCTGACCCTAGATAAGTGATACTATCTAAACTATCGAACCATCCCTTGTGTGAAATCACCTTTTTCAACGAATGAGATAACTATTAACCAGAAACCAAAACAGCCCAGTATGAACAGGCCTATCCATCGCATTTACAGGATAACCAAGTTCCATGTCAAAAATGCATGAGTATAGCCACTTACGATTGCACTATAGTTTTTTCTGCCACAAATAGAGGCAAATCCTTCCTTTCCGTATTCACTGAGGGACAAAATAGTTAAGAGTGTATTGCACTAACTATGATATGAACAAAAGTTAATCATCAGCGTTAGTTACAATTATCAAAAGCACAAGACATGAACATAAATATTGTAGCATCAATTTTCTCTCTAAGTAAAGTAAGGATTCAGAAGCTCACCTATTGAGTTCAATGGTTGAAGCAATCTGCGGAACTCTCAGATAAGTTATTTCTTCTCATTTACAGAGTTCTGCACATAGAATACTATTCTTTTTAAATAACAAAGATAAAATTCTCTTTAAGTGCTATTCTTCATGACATGGTGAAATTAAAATAAGAACGCAAGAATCACTGCTTCAAATAAAAAATATTTTATTAAAATGGAAATATAGAAGGTCAACCATTTTCTTTTTTATATATCTACAAGTAAACATAAAATATTTTATTCACATTAATACCTTATTAACTTTCATGGGAAGCCCTAACTACTTGATGAAGGAGGGCAAAAAATATAGAAACGGACCTTGATCCGAATCTGCTGTGGGAGCATCAACTCGGAAAAATTTCGCTGCACATTCACATAGAACAGTTTAGCTCCAGCAACTATCAGAAAAGAGTACAACACAACAAATGGACCAACGATTGAACATATGCCTTAGTTTTCTTTTTCGTTAGATTGATGTTGTATTTATGAAATCCAATGCAAAAAAAAAAACCCGTAGTGCTCCAATAGCATGAAAACCACATGCATACAATTGGCCACTTGACCATTCAATGACTGACATGATTGTAGTTTGTTCGAAATTTCCACACACAATTGTATGGTTTTTAAGGTTGGGTGTACAGGAGCACTTAGTAGGCTGTATATATCCTCTTAGATTGAGCTGTCTAGCTTGTACTTCTTCCCCTTGTCAATGAGGCTGCAATCTGATGAGGTGAGACACACATTGACTCCCTTTTACCTCGGTGATCTTAGCTGCAGGGTTCAAATGGAATTGCTTCCCATGTCGTTGCATTTGGGAATCACTGGACATGATATACACCTCACAAACAACACTGAGATCTGGCATGCACCGGCTTCCTTAGGCCTTTAAATGTGTGGAGCAAGAAACGATTTTCAAGAAATACTGTCTCAAAATAAGCAGTAAACACTGTCTCAAAATAAGCAGTAAATACATTTCCCACTTGGTCATATGTTAATCCACCAAATAAATACTTTTCTTTTATTATTTTCTAGCATGTCCTGTGCATTGTAATTAGTGGTTAAATGAAAACAGTGGTGAGCAAATATGTAACTGTCAGCTACCAGTCAAAGGTCAGAGAAGTTCTCTCTGATCTGATGACAATGATTGCTCACCATTTATTTTGTATTTTCACCCGAATAGCAAATTAGGTCCATACTGGAGTTGTTCTCATGGTTTATAGCTTAGTATTCCTAATTGCTTATTAGTTGTGATTTATTTTACATGTGTAACTGAATGCATGCTTTTGAGGTGCTAATATGTCCTTTTTAAGCAGCTTAAGTAATCTCAAAGAAAGATCCATGCAGTGGAAGGCAGTGATTTTCTTATCGAAGTCCTAGTTGCTTTTTTTTAGAAGTGGCAATCCCAAAAAGACACAGTAAACACACTTCCTCTGTATCCAAATGAGCAGATCATGTGGGATGAAAGCCTTATTCCTAGCTATAATTACTCTAGAACCTGTTTCTTTTTGTGCCATATAACATACACTCATTTTCAGGAGCCCAAAACACTGAATATAGCATGATTGTTGGGGATCACGAGTGTCTGGCAATGTGGATCACGAGCAAGCAACTAAACATGAATCGGATCAGGAGCAGGAATTAGGTGGGGGGTGGGTTCAACAGGGAAGAGGAACAGACCTGGGCTCTAGGGAAGTGTGCGCGGCGAGTGGAGGCCCGGTCGGCGTCGATCTCCTGCATCCTCCTCAACGCACCCGAGAGCAGCCGGCGGCGCTGGCGGAGCCGGGGAGGATTGGGCGGCGCGGACGGAGGCGACTCGCGGGAGGCGGTGCCCGGTCGGCGTCGGATCTCGGGCGGCGAGGCGGGCAGCGACGTGGAGGCGCCGGGTCCGGGGAAGAGGAGTCTGCCAGGCGGCGCGGGCGTGGAGACGTGGAGGGGGCGCCGGGGCCGGGGAGGAGGCGTCCGCGCGTCGGGCGCCGGGACCGGCCGGGGAGGAGTCGTCCGCGCGTGTGTGCGGGCGGGAGGCGGGCGTGGAGGGGGCGCCGAGGCCGGCCGGGGAGCGCGGGCTGGAGGCGGGCGTGGGAGCGGTTGCGGAAAAAAATGGGATGGGCGATGGGGGCGCAGCGCGCTCAGCGTGCGACCCCCAGCTGGATGGACGCCACGTGCACAGCCCTTTCATCCTACGGCAGCTGGAAACGACGACGCTCCGACGGAACAAACAGACACACGGCTCGGCTCGCTCCTCGGTCCTCATCGGCTGAGCTGGTTGTTTCCCATCCCAATCCTCCGCCTCCGCCGATGGCGGCGTCGCCCGTACCCATTGTTTTGCACTATTGACCTCGCCATCCTCCTCTGCACCGAGCGCCCATGCGCCATGCGGCTCTTCCCAGAGCGCCCTCGCCGTCCGCCTACGATATGGTCGGCGCCGCCTACGTCGCCGAGGCCTGGGCCTCTTTCCTGGGCACCATCCTATACTGTACCTGCACAGATCCGTCGTCACCGTCGCCGTCCATCGTAGCTGGCCACACCAAACTCGTCTCCGCCGGAAGTAGCAACGGAGCATGTTCCCAAGCCCAGCCATCTTTGGATCATGTAGGTTTCATTTAGCATCTCATCCTTATTCATGTCTCCTACTGTATCTGTGTTCATCCTAATGGACGCGGTAGTGATTCTCTGTAAAATTACATGCAGTTTGGATACTCTGGGTCCTTGGATTGACATGGATTTGCAAGAAACGGGATGCAAGTGATGCAGCGTAAAATCCATCAAGGCAGTTAGAACATTGTGTTGATGCCTCTCTGCTATCATCTTTGCTAGACTCAAAAATCTCAATCTGTACACACAGGAAAGCAGACTTGCTAAGTCCAGTTGACAGGTTGGAGTTAGTGGAAGTGATGGTTGGTCTTTCTTCACCTGATTTGCCTCGTGTCTGGTTTCTCTATTTCTGAACTCGATGATCGCTAGCAGAAAATTATCCAATGAGATGGATGGCCTGGAGGCAGATGAACCAAGAGAAATTCCTCTTTGCAGTACAGCACCAGGAAGCCGCTCATTTGGCCTGAACATCAGCCTATCAAGTCTGTTCCTCCGAGCTGCAGAATTCTGGGACCTTGGATTGACATGGATTTGCAAGAAACGGGATGCAGGTGATGCAGCGTGGTACACCTGACAAACGATTGAAGTCCTACGGATTCCTTGAAAAATTGAAAGTGTACATGAATGTAGATGTTTGTATCAGTATATAGGGTTCATTGATACTTGTAAAATGTAAAATGTGATTTTTATCTGAAATATATTTGGATGTTTTGAAATCAGTGTAAAATATGATTTTTATCCGAAATATATTTCAATGTTTTGAAATCAGCAGTGGGATGGATGTCTTAAAAATATCATTATTTCTCTGAAATGCATTGTTCTAAACAGGCTCTTATTGAGAGCAAAGTCTTAAGGGTCCTATTATGAGCAAAAGAGACTTCCACATAACAGCAAAAGCTAAAGTTACATAGATTCACTATTCTTGCACTCCTTCAAAATGTTACTTCCTAACAGCAGTTTGCAGAGTAGCATCTTGATCAACTCCCATTAAGAGACTTGTGTATCCTCCTGGTATATATGGAACAACCATTGCAGATGGATCAACAAGTAAATTGCAGTGTGGCATTGTGGAATTAGCATATCCAGCATGCACGAAAGGAGCATCCATGGCTGAAGATGGCTCAGCATTAAGATCCTGTCATAGCATAAGAAAGTGTTCACAAATAATGTTTGTAAGGGAGAAATTTTGAAAATAGGTAATAATGTCTTACAGTAATTGGTTTGGATCAGCTACATGTCCACCTCTTGTTTGTACATCATTATTTTCCAGATCTTCACCCTACAATGATATATATATATATATATATATACAATATTTAAAAATATTGTAGAGATAAGCAAAAGGTAGTAGGCAGGTAGAGATAAGCAAAAATGGACACGAGCCAACCCGTCCTTGTAATGTCCTTTTGTGAGGAGTCATTCTCTCGATGTCCTTCACTACTGCAAATTTTATATTTCTGACATAGACTACCATCTCGACGGTGTTTTGTCTTGCACTTTCTAATAATGAACCCAATCTTACCGGCATAGGTATTGTACATCTTATAAGCTTCATCCTCAGATTGAAATGCCATTCCAACTTTAGGACTGATCAAATTTTGTCCGGTTTTATGAACCACATTCTGTACATATAAAATTTTAATTAAAGGTGTACTAAAATAAAACAAAAGATCATATATACCGTAAGTTTGTTAAATATTTTTTTACCTCATGAGGTACTTCATTTTCCACTGATCCAGATGTCTGTGAAACAGTACCGATGGTCTCTACTCCTGTGGTGACTGGCGTGGTGTTCTGTAAAATATACACAATATATGTCAGAAAGACAACATAGAACAAAAGGCACAACGATCTAATCTATTCCATAAAAAAACGATCTAATCATATAACCAACCTGTGTTATATGTTGTTGTTCTTCAAGACGATCACCATCAACAACATCAATTCTTAAGGCACTTGAATCCTCAATGACAGAAGAAGATGGCATCAGGTCAACTGTTGTAGTGTCTTCTTGGCCTACAACGTCTGCCATGGAGATTGCTGGTTCATCCATGGAATTGGCGGCGATGGCGACGGCAACCGCAACGGCGTCAGCGGCAGCGTCGGTGGCGGCGTGCAACAGCCGTACTAATTTAGGGCTCAAGGCAAAATCTATTGAGGCGTCTTGTATTCCAGCTGAGCCGATGAGGGCCGAGAGCCAAGCCGTACGTGTGCCTGTTTGCCTTCTGTCGAAGCTGCGTTTCCAGCTGCCGTAGGATGAAAAGGTTGTGCACGTGGCGACCATCCAGCTGGGGGGGAGCACAGGCCGCGCGCTGCGCCCGTCGTCCATGCCATTTTTTTCCGCGGTTGTCACCCCATGGGCGGACGTGAGGTTTGCCGGGTGAATCGAATGGATCAGGTGAATGGAAGGAGCCGCGGCGCAGACGATATACTTCCGTATGTTTTAGTTTAGTTGTAGAGAAAAGTAGAGGAGGTGTTTGGATACTTAATTATGATTTTTTTTTAAAAAGGTTAAATGCATCGGCGGCCACTGAACTGTCAATGGATACCTTTGAGGTATAAAAACGAATTTATTCGACTTACAATAATGCCAAACTAAGCTATATAATTTGTTATGGAATGGAGCGGGAGCACGAGAGGATAAGCAGTAAACAATCTCCACAATCTTCCACCATAAATAGAGAATCCGCTGTGACCCAACAGGACTTTCGTGGCGTAGCAGATGACTCCAGCAGCACTCTACAGAAAGTCCATCAGAAATGCCACCGTTGTCAGGACGGAACTATAATACGGCCATGAGGAAGCAAATTTCGCAAAGATATATTCCCAGAAAAGGGCAGAAAGATATTCTTGTAGGCGAAACCCTCCAAATCAATCCTTTTCTATAGCTATAGACAATGAATGGAAGACGAAACCTGTAATCCATTGAGGTCTTCAGCCTAGGGCCGAGCCAAACCTATGACGGAGATGCCGATTAGTTGCCCATCACATTCACAAGCAGCCGAGACGGAATCCAAGTCCACACAGTGCCGCGACAGCATCTGGTGCCTGTTCTGGAGGCTGTTCACCAACCTACTGTTGCCGTTTTGTTTTTCTATCGTCGTGCTTTGTGTGCAGTCCTGTCCCAAGTTTCCATTTTCGCTTGTGCAGTTGTGCAAGGATTCACATCCTACAACTACCAGAGCTGCATGGGCTGGTGTAATAGCCTATGTTTTGCATCGTAATAAAATTGACTCAAATTTTGAATTTTTAAAATTTACAACAAACTAAAACTTGACTAGTTTATTTTCCACAGAATAGTTTTAGCAAAATGATTTCCAAAGCTTTGCATTTAAATTCATCTTTTGCATTATGCTTGAAATGATTGTTGCCTAGAATTTATTTTGGCACCAAATATTCCTCCTTGACATTGCCCTCCAAATAAAACAACCCTTCACCTCTTCCAAACCTCCTTGAACCTTCCTTGGAAACCCCCTTAAACCCAATTTGAATCAAATGTGCCTAGTTTAATTCGAGAATTAGAGAGGGATTTCCTGAAATGGAGAAGCTCCTCAGGCTCAATCTTTCCCTCTCCTTCTCGTTGGCCCGCAAACGCAGCCCACCCTCTTTTCTCTTCCTTCTCCTCGTCTTGGGCCGGCACTTGTCACACGGCCTAGCCGCGCTCGCACCCTTCCTTCCCTTCCGTTCCATTCCATTCCATTCCATCTCCCTTCGCGTGGGCCAGCCCAACTAGCGCAGCCATCTCCCTATCCCTCTCCTCTAGGCTGAGTTGTTAATGAAAGAGTATAATTGGGGAATACTTAGATATATTGCATTGAGTCTCATGAGCTGATTATATAGGGTACATAGGACTAACACCTCATGTGGCTAGACAATGTGGTACTATTCCTATTTACTCTAACATCCTCCGCAGTCGTAGCGGTAGCAACACGCACAAACAGACTGGAGAACAATAGAGACATCCCCCACAGTCGGAACGCCGGTGCGAATGCTTCGACTGGAGTAGCTCATGCAGATGATAGCCCCTTAGTGCCGATGTAGCCGAGGTCGACGTGGACGTGGTCGAAGCCATGTAGTCTATCGTCTATCGTCCTAAATTACAAGATATTCTATCTCAAGTTTGACTAAACTTATATGACAATGTAATAACATTTATAATGCTAACTAAGAATCATTATATTCTTTTTCAATTATATATTTTTATAATATACCTATTTAATATCATAAATATTTATAATTTTATCTATAATTATTGGTCAAACTTGAGATGTCTTGACTCTCCAAGATTCTTAGAATGTCTTATAATTTTGGATGGAGGGAGATTCTTTTTTGTATGACCTCTTTTTTTAACTTACCTATATGGTTCTAAAACAAAATTTTCTTACTTATATGGACTTCTATCTGATTTTGGTCCCTAACGGTTGCGTAAAATAACCATTTTACCCCTAGTAAGAAAAATAAGATTTTAGTATAAAAATTGTGTCTATTTCATACAATCTCGGATGACGATGATTTTATATGAAAATTATAGCACTCAACAAAATATACAACTTTCTAGTTTTGAGTTTTTTTTTAATTTGAGGTTGTTATGTTGCTAAAAAAATAATATTTCAACGGTACATCAATCACAGACAAGCATTTGTCGCCTAATCATCCTTTTCTTATATGGTGTCAAACAAAGATACTTTATATATGAAAGTTGTAGCTCTCAATGTGATTTACAACTTTTTAGTTGCATATTTTTTCATTTGAGATCATTAAGATGCTAAACAAAATAATATAACGTTTCAAATACTGCTGAAACATAATTTATTTATTTATTAGCAACTTAACAATCCCAAATTGAAAAATCAATACTAGAAAGTTGTAGATCTCGTCGACAACTATAATTTTTATATAAAAATCATTCTCATCCAAAGTTGTATGAAATAAATATATTTTTTCTACTAAAACCTTATTTTTCTCGCTAATGATAATTTTACCCAACACTTAACACTGTTGGGAGCCTGCTTCATCATTCCCTTTTGCACATAGTGGTTCATAAGGTTCATGCGGCTACGAAAAATCCATACCGCACTACATTCCCTCTCTTTCAAATTTAATTGAAGTTTGCAGTTCTTTTCCTTCAGTGCCTGCACAGTACTCTCTCCATACTAAAAAAACTTGTTGTTTAGGACAAGGTTTTAGTCAAACATTAGAAATATAAATAAGGGACTGTCTACATAACTGTTGACAGATTTACCAACCCCAAATCTGTCAATTTTTTGACAAATGAACTGCTGACACGTCAGCCAAGAAAAATGATAGATTTTTAGTATGCAAATCTGTCAGATTTGCACAGCACGGGTAAAAAATAGATAAGATCCAAAACCCGTTAGTATTAGCACATATTAATATTAATCAACTACTGTTGCCTTGGGCGACTACTGTTGCCAGCCCAATCTTTCTGCGTCTAGTCATCTATTTGTCTTTCAAGCTTTGAGCCGATGGATGCGTCACAATCTATCAACTCACTATACATATCTTTACCTCCCACTGTGCACTGATGATATGCATTCTCCATTTGGTGAGAGTAGCTTGAGTCATCATCTTGACCAGACGTACTGATCCTCAAGGTCGCCACTCAGAAATGAACCGATGGACTTGCAAAGGATGTGGATTTATTTGTTGTCCCGTGAAACATGGACGCAGAATTAGTGAACTGATTGTGGTTAATAAACCATGCAAAGTTTAGTCATGGTAACAATGCATGGTGATTGACAATCCTCAATCTGAAAATCATGCATGTCGTAACATTTACATTTACCTGCTTCATCTTCTTCAGAGATTCTTCTGTATTTGCTATCTTCTCTGAAAATATTTTCTCAAGTTCAGAGAGAGTAGCCTTCTCCTTGTTCCCTTTTAAAAGGAGCATGTCACAGCAGCAAACTCATAGAACACAACTGAAGAAACTAGCTATCTACTACTTACTCTGCAGTTCATACTGCACAAGCAAATTCTCTTTATCATCTTCAAACTTTGAGAACATGTCTGCAAAAAATAGTACACAGATAGGTTAATTAAAAAATGAAGATAACCAATGACAACTATCTCAGTGAAGATAAAAGTGAGGCAATATAGGCAAATCATAGTGTTGTACTAGTGACTTCACATTAACATTATATTATCCCTTTCTAAATCATGAATTATAGGAAAGTGTGAGTGTGTGATAGTATAGGTACAACACAACAATATATGGTTTGCATTTACTAGCTGCAAAACTGCTAGCAGATTAAGCACCTTAGGTAAGCTTGTCTATAGATTTCCTCTGATGATAATTAACAAAAAAAAGGCAAACAACACATCAGTATAGGTGCATTCCATTCAGAGAATTCACAGTATTTATTACCAAGAACCTATTTCAGTTCTTAGTTTATAGCTACAACTAAAAAGGAGCACATCAGATATCGCTGCAGGAGCTAATGTATTTCTCTAGTGAAGTCACTAGACGATTGCTGAGCTGGATTAGTTATTTGCTCACCTTTCCTTCTCAAGCGTAGTCTTGGTGTCCTGTACCATCATTTGAATCTTTGTTGTCATGCTAAAAGATATCAGAACTTGTTAGCAATGTACTCAAGATAGCTCACTGCAATGAGTATAACATACAGATAGAAGAAATCATGTGGACATTAATAATGACACTAGAACAACAAGGATAGGGCTTAACTAGACCTTGGTCAGAAAGATAGAAAATATATAAGATTTATGATGCCATTGTTCTTGAACTCCAGTCTACTTGCCAATCACCTTACGTGGATTCAGTTCAGTCAGTAATAATGCTTCCTTCAGCATGCCTAGGCCAAGGGACAATAAATTATCTAATCGTGAACTATAACAACAATCAGTGATTCACTAAAGCACCCAAGGAATTGACGAACAACTACTTGATAGTTGACACCCATGAGAGGTGTCTGCTAAAATGTGGTTTCAAGCACAACCTTTGAAGTGCACAAATTAGACACACACACACACAAACCAAAGCTACCACACACACACACAAACAAAGACAAATAGACAACCACTCAAACAGACAGTCACACGCACACAGAGTCCCTAAAACTAGCATACAAATGTACAAAGAACTAAACTAAAAAAATAAAAACAAAAAGGCCCACAAAAACACACACAGACACACACACACACAAACAAAGAGAGAGAGAGACACACACACACACAAGAAGAATCGACTAAAATACATCCTAGGATATAATAGCCAACATCAATTGGCTTTGGCACCCCCCCCCCCCCCAAACAAAAGCATACAAAAATAAACTCAACACAACTAAATAGAAAACCATAATCCTAATGGCAAAAGAAAAAAAACATTTCTCCTAATGGCTCAAAACAACGCAGCAATACAAATTTGAAAAATGCAGCTACGAAATAAAAATCTAAAAAATAAAGCTACAAATACAAAGACACATAGACACAAAGAGACACACAAACAAAGAAAAACAAAGCTTCACATCACAACAATACAAATATATAAAGAAGCTACAAAATAATAAATCAACTCAACTAAATATACACTAAAAACTAAGAAAAATACAGCTAATGACATTCAACTCAAATAAGATTAACAAATCAAAACTCTGACAACTACAGCTAAAGGCAAAAGAAAAGAAAAAGAAAAAAAAGAAAGAGAAAAAAATACAAATTTGCACATCACATAAATACAAAAACTGTAGCTAGAAAGAAAAGTCAACTCAATTAAATAGACAACTAATGACAAAAGAAAAAGAGAAAATTCCTTATTTGACACTGGAAAAACCTTTTGTTCCCAATTTAGCACCTAAAGTTGAAATCTTCCTTATCTAGCCTCGCTGGAAATTTCTGTTCTCAAAATGACACTTCCGTTAAAATGGACATGTAACGGTGTTAACTGAGATGCAAAAAGACAATTTTGCCCCTCCTGCAGTGTTTAGTTTGGGGCGCTTTCTCTCTGGGACAGATGATGTTGTCACAATAAAAAATTGTTTTGGCGCAAAAAAAATCAGTTTAACATGGCTGTTGTTCCAATTATTTTTGTACCAATCATTTGCACAGATTTATTTTTTGTACCAATTATTTACGTAAAAAAATTTTGCACCAAATATTTTTTCAGTTTAACATAGCTGTTGTTCCAATCATTTGCATGGTGTTAACAGAGTGCGCAGATTTAGTCAATCATACTGTTAACACCATGGGCATACTTTTTACACCAATATTTTTTGAGTTTAAGATGGCTGCATGGTATTAATAGAGTGCACAAATTTATCCAATCACGTTGTTAACAACATGGACAACGGGATAGCAGCACAATTCCCTTTCTTTTTTGAATTAAAAAAAGAAAGGTGATTGGGCAGGGTTGCCACCATGGACGATAAAGGCAGCGGCGCATCGAAGGATACCGTAATTGAATAAATCTATGCAGTCTGTTAACACCATGCAAAAAATTGGAACATCAGTCATGTTAAACTAAAAAATAATTGGTGCAAGAAATAAATATATGCAAATCATTGGTGCAAAAAATAAATTTGTGCAAATCATTGGTTCAAATTTTTTTTGGAATAACAGTCATGTTAAACTGAAAAAAATTGGGGCCAAAACACCTCTCTACGGTGCCAACAACAGCAAGAGAAAACGCCCCAAACTAAACTAAAGGAGGGCAAAATCGTCTTTTCTCGACTGAGTTAACACCGTTACATGCCCATTTTAACGGAAGTATTATTTTGAGAACAAAAATTTTCAGTGAGGCTAGATAAGAAAAATTTCAACTTTAGGTGCTAAATTGGGAACAACAACTTTTTTTAGTGTCAAATAAGGAATTTTCTCAAAGAAAAAGGAAAATAACACTCACACAAATAACAGACAGAGGCGCACAGAGAAAGGCACAAACAAACACACATAAATAGAGGGGAAGAGATACATACACATACACTACACATACACAGCTAAAGGCAAAAAAAAGATAAAAAATACAAATTTGCACATCAAATAAATACAAAGAGTGTAGCTAGAAAGAAAAATCAACTCAACTAAATAGACAACTAATGGCAAAAGAAAACTAAAAATTACACACACAAACAACTGACACAGAGATAGACAAACAGATAAGAGGGGAAGAGAGACACACAGAGATACACACACATACACAGAGAGACAAAAAAAAACGGAGGCGCAAACACACATCTCCAACCACAATAGATGCTAAAAAGGACTCCAGTTTGAACATGCACAAACCAAGATCATAAGTACCAGGACCATCCTAAAAAAGACAAAGTGCTAAAAATCTAAACTAATGGCTTCAAGGTAAAGGAAGTGGTTCAGGAATATGTAGTTGACAACATTAAGGATGCAGCTATTTGCGAAAAAACAAATGCATGCATGTGATCACTGAAAACAAAAAAATGACAAGTAAAGGAAACAGAAGCACATATAAGAGAACTATGGATCTTCCACTAAGCCCAATTTTGATCTGCAGGTTCCACACACAGAAAAACTAAGAAACCTATCAAATGAGGATAGAACACATACTAAAGTGAACTAAATCATTCCCTTACGTGTAGCTCAATCACCATCTAAAACCCAATTGTTAGCTCAGACTAGAAGTTAACCCGCACACAGAATAAACATTATTCACCATGTGTACAAAAGCTAACCATGTACGTAGCAATAAAAACTGGTAATATATGCAGTCACAACCCTTGTCGGACTCCTTCCTTGGTGGACAAATCACGAATAAGCCTGCAAAAAGGTTAAATACAAATTAAATCAAACCTTAATTAAGGAACAAAAAAGGTAGGACCTACCCCATTTGTAAATACATATTTACACTGCAGTCCTAAACAAAGAACTAAACAAATCAAAAATGAAAAAAAAAAACTAAAGTAAAAAAATATTCTCTAAGATAAATGCAAAAACTAATTTAGTGGCAAAGGACATTCGAGTTGAATTTGCGCATGAAGAACAACACAAGCTATCACTTTTACATGACTCCTTCAGAGGGAAAATGCTAAAACTATTAGAAATCAGAAGCATACTGAAGCAATACCTCCACACAAACTAAAATCAATCACAAATGAACAACTCGTTCAAAAACGGTTAGAAATGACACCCTAAGATAAAAACAAAAAACTAATTTATCCTGAAAAAACAACAAATCAGAAAAGTAAAAAAAGAGCCTATGTCACTTTTAGTTAAACATAAGTATTAGAGATATGTATAGCTAACTTGTATTGTACCGTATTGTCTACTATACTTGTACATCAAGCCACTTGGCTATATATATATAACAGGTCAACCCCCCCCCCCCCTAATAGGGCGTGAGGTATTTCCCTAATTCTCTATATGGTATCAGAGAACCTGCCCTAACAGCGCCGCCGAGTTCTCCTCGCGCGCGTTTCCTTTCCTCTCCCCTCGCGCGCGCACTTCCTCCGCTCGCGTCTGCTCTCGCGCGCGCTTCCCATCGCGCACCGCTCGCGTCTCCTCTGTGCCGCCGGCTCGCTCCCGCTCGCGGCCACCCTCACCGCGCCGCTGATTCCACGGCCGCGCACGTTCCTTCGCTGCCCTCACCACGCCGTCAGTATCTTACACTGACTCTTCCTGACATCGCCTATGCTGTTGAGCAGGTGTGTCTATTCATGCATGATCCTCGTGAACCTCAGCTTGCGTTCATCAAGCGGATCCTGTGTTATGTCAAGGGAACACTGTCTACTGGTCTTCACATCGGTAGTGGGCCACTGGATCGTCTCACAGCTTACTGAGCAGACTGGGCTGGCTGTCCGGATTCTCGGCGTTCTACATCCGGCTACTGTGTTTTCCTCGGCGATAATCTGGTGTCATGTTCTTCCAAACGTCAGACCACGGTCTCTCGTTCGAGTGCAGAGGCTGAGTATCAGGCTCCGTCAACTTCTTCAGGAGCTCCATGCACCCTTGTCTTCGACAACCATTGTCTACTGCAACAACGTCAGTGTTGTGTACATGACGGCTAACCCGGTTTATCATCGTCGCACGAAGCACATCGAGATTGATATCCACTTTGTCCACGACAAGGTGTCTTTGGGACAGGTTCGGGTGCTCCATGTTCCATCCTCCCATCAGTTCGCGGACATCATGACCAAAGACTTGCCTGTACAATTATTTACTGATTTTAGGTCCAGTCTTTGCGTCCGGGATCCTCCCACTTCGACTGCGGGAGGGTATTAGAGATGTATAGATAACTTGTATTGTACCGTATTGTCTAATATACTTGTACATCAAGCCACTTGGCTATATATATATATATATATATATATATATATATATATATATATAACAGGTCACCCCTAACAGGGCATGAGGTGTTTCCCTAATTCTCTACAACAAGTAATCATTAAATGTAAAACAAAAAAAAAACTAACAAATGACAGAAATGCAAAAGGAAAAGGACTGACAAGCAAGTGCATAACACAACCTCACTCTCATTATGACCATCCATCTATTAGGGAAAAATGAAAAAATAACACATGATGAATCCATTGAAAATAAATCACAACCTGTGTATAAATCACACAGAAGTAAGCAGGAGCATTACAGCCTGCTAATAAATCTAATTTCATGTTAAGTACAGCCTGCTAATAAATCAAATTTTATGTTTAGTACAATTCACAATACAATAGGCTCCTTCGTCTACCCAATTCTCTTTTAAGAATATATTTATGCATTTGCTCCTTCACGAAGGTGCACTGTGGATTATACAAGAAAACTATAGAGTTGCAACCAATTGGGTAGATAAGCTAAGTATAAATACACCAATACACACAAAGGCTATGCATAGCTAATCAAATATTTTGAAATGAAAAATAACAGCAATGCCGCCAGCAAAAGCTCAGGTCTGAATAAAAACGTACACCGTATCCACATACACAACACCAGCAAGGCTCACAAAGTATACTCAACCAAAAGTCTACCATCTAGATGATTAAGTTTACAACAGTTAAGCACTCTACATGCAGCTGTGACTACGTACATTTAAAAGTTGTCTTTCAAACTGTATTTAACATAAGGGGGCTTGTAAGCAGCGCTGCGATCAAAACTCTTCTCCACATTCCACTAAGCTTTCCAACCTACCATACCTCTGCAAAAAAACAGTGTATCACACTCAACTATATCAAAAGGTTGATATTCTACATGAAAAAATCTGAAAATTCTTTCACACTGATCAAATGTTTGAATGGACATATTTATATCAGAAGTATCTATCTGAAAATTATCTAACTCACAGAAAAAAAGATGCTTCATGAGAATGCAGCGCGTGCACGTGGACACCGCAACCAACCACAGCTTGCTGCAGCACAGCGTAGCAGCTCTCGTAAAAGCTCCGCCCAACACACCGCATGCCGCAGCAAAAAAAGCAAGCGGATAGCGGAGCGACGCAGGCGAAGCGGCGCGGACAGAACAAAGCGGCGCAGCGTGGCGAGGCACGGCACAACGCGGGTGGAGCTGCCTAGCGCTTGCACAATCCACCGCCTGCGCCACCACGCGAGGAAGCGGGGAGGATTGGGGAAATGTCGTGGGAGATAGAACAGAGAAGGATGGACGCGGATTTCGAAAATAATGGATTTGTGGGTGTGAAACAGACTCGAACAGACCCGTTTACAATTACGGACCCATCAGCACACCCAAACATCAGCACGAATCTCCAAACAAATCGAACGGTCCAAAATCTGAAACATACAAATCAATAAAATCTGTTGACAAATATATAACATAATTCTATAAATTATGAATAACTTTTAAGTTGTTGTGTTTTTTGTCACACCCAATTTTAAGGATAAAATTAAATACGAATAACTTATGTGCGTCCAGAGATCAATCACACACATAAGCCGATAAATCTTTAAACAGTACCATCACCGAGTACTTATTACGTAACGAAACATAGTCTTATACAAATAACAACGGAATAAAGATAACTCTCTCGTAGAGGCCCCACTTCACAAGGACGTCAAATGGTTGACCACTAGTCTAGTACTCTTCATGATAGTCTTCAAAGCCATCTAATGAAATTGATAAAGCAAAGGTGAGCACTTAAAGTACCCAACAAAAATAACATAGGGTTATGAAGCTCAAAAGGCTGACACTGTCTTATTGTGGTTGTTTTTAACTTGGTCAAGTTTTAACTATACTTAACTTAAGTCATGCATAAACCAGTTGATAACCACATAATATAATAATAATAATCATCAATAATTAAACAATATGATCAACTAACATTGTGAGTTTTTCAGGCCGCTCGTGACCATGAGCACGACTATCACGATAGATTTACACTCTGCAGAGGTTACACACTTTACCCACAAGTCGTGTAGTCCATATGCTCGAGTTTATAACTCCCAAAATACTTCTAAGGTAAACGGGCAGTGTACACTACAAAGTCTTTCAAAAGCCTTTCTAGCATGTAGCAGACCCTACGGACCCAATGCAAAGGGGTATGTGAGACCCCTTTCGATGACACTCGTCAAGTTGGTGACCACCTTAAGCTATACCCCACAACCAGCTCGACAAAGGTGTCTTTCACGAACTACAAGTATGCTAGTCCAAACTTTATACTTGACTAAAACCAGAGCCATATAACACTTATGGTTGCATTAATATCCCAACTTTTGCCCTACAATGGGGACCTAGGATGTTGCTATAAAAGCCAGTTTTAATCATCGTTACATATATCTATTAGTCAAGATTCAATTCAAGATCTTTTATGTAAAGCATAGAAAAACTACCCATATGCATAGTAACCCATTGGTGACAAGGAAAAGGATAACAATGTTATGATAGATCTAATAGGAATCAAATTAGACACATCCAATATGACTAGATGAATTATGGTGAATATGTAACAAGGATGATTCCATATTAAACTTGCCTTGATCCAAAATATCTTGAGGATCCTGGTCTTCAACGAAGAACTCTTGATCACCTACAAAAATCTCAACGTCTGAACTCGATCAACATCACCATACAATTCATCCCGAACAATCATATACGAAGCAAACATAGATCCAATTAAAACAATATACCATAAACAGTAAAAGGGTTTTGGGAAGGTTATAAAATAGATCTACGCTTCACTATAAACACATAGACGCGAAATTCACTCTAATCGGATCTAAAACAAATAAGATATGAATTAAACAAGTTTTCTATACAAGATCAATAGCTTAAAAAGGATTAATCTAAACTTGATTTTCAAAAAGTGTTTTAAACATATGAAAACTATACTAATGGATAATTTATGAAATTATGAAACTAACGCAACTTGAACGGATCGATTCGGAGCTAAAACGAACAAATTATAAGCTTTTTAAACCAGTGGCAAATCTGTAAATAAGTGGAACTTAATTGGATTAAAAATAAATCAAGAAATTCAGGTTTATCCACTGGTCTTGGACTGAGGGTTTATTAAGAATAAATCTAGGGTCTCTTTAGAATAAAACCAAGGCGAAGATGTATCTTTGATCTGAGGCCGTTGGATCCTTGATGGATGGAGCAGATTAGGCCGAGGGGGGGAGAGAGAGAAGCCTCGCTGGTTGGAACAGAGATAGGGGCGGCGGCGGCCATGACTGGCGATGAGGTTTCTCGCCATAGCATGCAATACGGGGCTACGGTCCACGATTTGGACCGGGATCTGACCCAGGAGAAATAGGAGGAAGTGTGGAGCTCACCTAGCTTGAGGAGGGAATCCAGAGGTGTTCGGAAGGGGGTCGGCAGCGAGGATCGGCGGCGTCGGCCTCCTGCAGAACCACGGTGAGGCCGAGGTGAGCCTCTGAGAGGAAAAAGGAGAGAGCGAAGGATATCAGAGAGTTCGCAAAGAATATTGGAAGCTTGTTACGGCGCTCACCGAACCGATTACGACGCCTGGCGGTTCGTCGGCGAGCTAGGCGGCGGCGGACGCTGAGCAGCGCGGCTAGGGCTAGGCGAAAGCGGAGCTCGAGCTTGGATTTCGGAAAAATATAGAGGGAGTGGGGTAGTAATATTTGGAGGGGCGCAGAGAGAGAGCCCGAAGCCCGCACGCGAGAGGGAGGTGGAGGCGAGGCAGGGCCGGAACGGACTCTGCTTCGGCATAGTCCCGAACTCGGACGTGAGGAGGAGGACGGAGCTGACAGGGCGGGACCGGGCTGTCAGCCGGAGAGGAAGAGAAGGCTTCCGAGCGGGCCTGCTGGGCCAAGGTGAAGGGAGCAAGCGCTAGGCTTCCGAGCGGGCCTTCTGGGCCAAGGTGAAGGGAGCAAGCGCTCCGCGCGCGAGCTGGGCCGAGAGGAGAAGGTGCGCGCGTTGGGCTGAGGCCGATCGGGGCCCAAGTGAAGGAGGGGGAAGGAGAGTGGCTGGGCCGGCCTGCTGGAGCTGGGTCGCGGTGAAGGAGAAGAGATGGAGAAGAAAGGAGTGGCCAGGCTGGGCCTCTTCGGGCCAAAAGGAGAAAAGGAGGGAGACAGAAGGAAAAGGGCCTTTTTCCATTTTTTCTTTTCCTTTTTCTTTTTTTGATTTCCAAATCATTTTCAAACATATTTTGAATTCCTTTTTGTTTTTGACAAAATCACTCATCAGAAAATAAAAATGCAAGAGCATGGATGAAAGGATCAAGATGCCCAAGAGGGGGGGTGAATTGGGCTCTTTTTAATTTCTAAACAAGAATTAAACCTATAAAGAATCAATTAACCCCCTAGTGCCTACCGCTTGTGTGTCCTAGCTAGAAAGCGGTAGCAAGTCAATGGAAAATGAAAACTTCCTACACAATTCTAGTATGAAAAGAATGACAAGTGCGGAAAGTAATGCGGCAGTAAAGAGCTAGGGAAAGAGATGCTTGACACGACGATGTTTTGCCGAGGTATCGAGGAGTCGACACTCCCCCGTAGTCCTCGTTGGAGCACCTCGCAAGGTATAGCTCCCCCTCAATCCCGCGCAAGGGATGAGTGCTCTCTACGGGCTGATTCTTCGCCACTCCGACTCGGTGAATCGCCCACAACCGATCACAAACATCGATGGAGAAGGGTCGCCAACAATCTTCCGACGATCACCTTCCTCCGAGCACCACCGGACCGGCTAGGTGATGTCGATCACCAAGAGTAACAAGCCTTGATCTTCGCTTGACTCACTCAAGCTTCACAACTAGAGGATGCACACTTGAACTCTTGGATGAACTAGAGAGAGGATAGATGGATTCGTGAATCACTCTCTCTCTCTCTCTAGGGCTCTTGCTCTCTTCCCAACCTTCTCAACAAACTCAGCAACTCAAATGAGCAAAGGCCTGGTGGGAGAGAAGTGGGAGGGGCTATAAATAGACCCTCTGAAAACTGGCTCGGGCTGGCAACTTAAGTTGACGACGAACGCTCTGTCGACTAGGCGACGGGCGGTCCGTCACATGCCCCAACGGCTAGTTCCTGTTCATAGTTTGGGCGACGGACGCTCCGACGCCCTGCCCAACGGCTAGTTCTGACACACTGTTCCCAGCGACGGACGCTACGTCACTGGGCGACGGACGCTCAACCCCAGCGTCCGACGCTACACTCTGGCTAGGGGTGAAAACACCCTCTCTGGAAGGTCGACGGACGCTCTTCCCAGCATCTGACGCCTGGCCGACGGACAGCGTCCGACGGACCCTGAAAAACTTAGCCAGAAAACATCCCCACTGAAAGGTCGACGGACGCTGTGGACTCAACCACCCAGCGTCCGGCGCCTCTGTCCGACGCGACGGACAGCGTCCGGCGCCCCTGTTAGGAGCGTCCGACGCCCAGAAAACAGTTTTAACAACTTCGTTTTTCGTCGTGATGAATATGGAAGTTGTTCTAGGCTATCTTACGGTCAACGTAGGCTTGCTTAGAGCTAAGGAAGTCAAGTGTGCACCACACCTAAGTCATGAAGCTTTCCTAAGCCAAGCTACTAGTCTCAACCCCTCTTAATAGTACGATCAAAGATAAAAAGAGAAGCCCTATCTATTTCTAAGTGCCCTTCATCTCCTTATGGCACTTAGCCTATCATTCTAGGGTCTTCATCATGTCTCCTTGAAAATCGAAACGATATCCATCTTGGGGGCTAAGTGATGACCATTAGTGCCCATTCTTCTTGATCACTATGGCTAAACTTTGCATAGCCTCTGCAAAACACACGTTAGCCATAATAATCTCTAATTGTCGTTAATCACCGAAACCAACTAGGGCAATGATTCTTCAATCTCCCCCTTTTTGGTGATTGACGACAATAGAACGTCGAGTATGGATAAGAGTTATGGTTTAGACTTTATGGTGACTTGGAATGGTTTAGCAAGGGTTAGTGAATTTGTAAAGAAGCATACTTGCTCACCCAAGCCAAATCACAAAACATGGTACTTATAGATATGAATGTAAAAGAGGTACCTCATGATATTCTCAAAAGATGTATCGGAGTATAGCGCGGAAGCTCAAATATCATTTAAGCATAGAGATATATCATGAAACATGAGACAACTCACAAGATGTATTAGTGAGAATCAAGAGTTTGTCACATCCAACCATATAAACATCAACCAAAGCATTCATCACGTCACACATATAAACAAATGCATAGAAGTAGACATGATGAAAGAGTACGGGGAAATTAAGCATACAAAGATCCAAATCCCTCCCCCTATCTCTATACTCGGCCCTCTCTCCCCTTTGGCGTCTAGCACCAAAAACTAAGAGTCTGGGGCTGGAGAAGAAGGTGGAGGAGCTGCAGCCTTCCGATCAAGCATGATGAAGTCCTGAAGATCTGACTCGTCTGACTCATCATCTGCCTCAATCTCTGCAGGAGTAGGCGTAGCTGGGGTGACCACTGGAGCTGCTGGCTGAACGGACTCCCCCTGAGGCTCAGCTGGGGCCTCTGACGGTCTTGCCTCAGTAGTAGCGGGCCTGTGAACCCGACGAGTGAATACTCGAGGCGAGGGGGACGGTGTCACGGCTAGAGTGACAAGTGACACTGCTGCTGCAACCTCTGCGGGCGGAGTCTGAACAGGAGAAGACACTGCCACTGTAACTGCCTCATCTGCCAGTGATATAGCATCCGTCTGAACTGCAACTGGAGGAGTAGTGACTGTCTGTGCTGACTGCTCGGGTGCGATCTCCGACGAGGCAACTGAAGACAGGTGGGTTCCCGTCGCCGGAGGATCGACTGCAACTACTGGAGCTGGTGAGACTGGCTGAGCTGCTCCTGGGGAGTCTTCTCCCGTGATCTCTAGATAGGAAGCTGAGAGATCTCGCGAGGCCTCCGCTATGGTAGTTCCCCGGATAGGAGTGAATCCTGTCTGAAACTCTCCGGGTGAAGCTATCCAAGAGGACACCTGGGTCCTCAGAGTCTGGTACTCAAGAGAGGCTGGTGGCTGGAAAGGAGGAGTAGCTGGTGCCTGACTCTGCTGTCCTCTGGACGGTAACGCTGGAGTCAGAACCACGACTACTGGAGGCTGCTGTGGAGGTGGGGTGAACTGCTGCTGCTGTGAGACGCGGGGCAACTGAAACTGTGGCATGGAAGTCTGCCCGGAGCTAGAGGCCAGAAGACGCTCAAGTAGTAACGTCTGGGTCTTCTGGATCTCTGCCTGCTACAACTGATATGCCAAGAACTGACGCTGGAACTCGTCCTGTCTGGCCTGTGTCTGGGCCTGAGCTGCCAGCTGCTGCTCAGTAAGCCTCCGTAGATCGGCAGCCTGTCTCCTCTGCTTCTCGGCCTCTCGTGACTGCTCCTCTTGCATCCTCGATAGAATCGTGAGAAAAGTAGCCTCAGAGGAGCTAGAACCTGGAGCTGGAGCTACTGCAGCTGTGCCTGACCCTCCTGCCTCGTGGTCATGTGGCATCGGCGCGCACTCGCGCACGGGCTGGTAGTCCTCGTCAGAGATGTCGGAGTCGAGGTCCTCTCTAAAGATTGTCTCAGCAGCTGTGTCAATATCTGCATCTAAGTCTGCCAGCTCTGCCTGAGCAATCTGCTCAACTGTAGCATCCGTGATCTCTGCCGACTGTGGTGGCACACCGGCCTGCCTAGTGCCTGGTCGGTAAGCTCTGCTAGGGCGAGGCAAGTTTCCATGTATCACGAGCTGACTCATCGAATAGACTGGAAACTCTGTAGCTGACCTCGTAAGAGTGACTCTCATGGCACCTGATCTGGTCTTGGCAACTATCAAATATGGGATCCAATGGGCAAACTGCAGCTGCCAGTGACCCCTGAACCCAACAGCTATAATATCCTCAAGCTCACTCAATATCAAGTCTCAAAGGTCGAACTTCTCCTTCCAGACAATATGAGCCAGGAGCCAAAGCTGTAGACGAGTGATAGTATCCCGAGCTCCAATCCGAGGTAGAATAGTGCGTCGGTCTTGTGGATGAGCTTAAAGCATAGGTGTAGATCTTCTATTAATCACTTGGGGAGGTGGTTGCGGTGCTTCAACATTGGTTGCTTCGGCCTCGGCTTGATCTTGTGGAATGTGAGTGTCTTCTTGAGCTTCCCTCACTTGATCTCCTTCATCAACTTGAGGCGTGTGGGGTGGAAAAGGATCTTGATTTGTTTCATCTTCAACTTCTTCCACCTCTTGCGGGTTGATAGCACCAATTGGCATATGCTTCATAGCCTCCCTCAAGGGTTCATCACCTACATCATCAAGATTCTCATGCTCTTCTTGAGAGCCATTAGTTTCATTAAACTCCAAGTCATACATTTCTTCAACTAAGCTGGTGGCTTTGTTAAATACACGGTATGCCTTGGATTTAAGTGAATATCCAACAAGGAAACCAATGTCACATCTTCTTTGAAACTTGCCCAAGTGTTGGCGCTTCTTGTAGATGTACACTTTGCAACCAAACACTCGGAAAAAGGATATATCCGGTTTCTTCCCATTCACAAGCTCATAGGGTGTCATCTTGAGAAGCCTTTGGACAAATAGTCGGTTGGCCGCATAGCATGCATTATTGATTGTTTCGGCCCAAAACTTCTCGGGGGTGTTGTATTCATCAAGTATTGATCTTGCAAGAGTGATAAGTGTCCGGTTCTTCCTCTCTACTACACCATTTTGTTGAGGAGTATAGGTGGTGGATACTTCATGCTTGATCCCAACTTTATCACAATAGTCTTCAATCTTGGTGTTTACAAACTCGGTCCCATTGTCACTTCTTATCTTCTTGATCTTCACATCAAACTCATTTTGGGCTCTAGTTGCAAACTTCTTTAATATTGATTGAGTCTCTCCCTTGTCTTGAAGAAAGAACACCCAAGTGTACCTAGAGTAGTCATCAACTACCACCAAGCAAAAGAGATTGCCACCAAGGCTAGCATAGGTGGTAGGTCCAAATAGATCCATGTGAAGTAGCTCTAGGACTCTTGAGGTTGACATGAAAGCTTTGGTTGGATGAGTGTTTGCCACTTGCTTGCCTGCTTGACATGCACTACAAAGTTTGTCCTTCTCAAACACAACATCCTTCACACCTCTAACCAATTCCATCTTGACAAGCTTCTTCAAAGTTGACATTCCCACATGTGCTAATCTTCTATGTCATAGCCAACCCAAAGAGCTCTTGGAGAATAGACATGTTTACAAATTAGCTTCATTTGAGGTGAAGTCCACTAGATAGAGATTGTTGTGCTGAAACCCTTTGAATATTAATGATGAATCTTCAATCTTGGACACAACTACCTCATTTGGAGTGAAGAGACATTGGAAACCAAGATCACATAGTTGTCCCACCGATAGCAAGTTGAAGCTCAAAGATTGTACTAGCAAGACATTTGATATTGATTGATCATTTGAGATTGTCACTTTGCCTAGACCTTGCACTTTGCCTTTTGAATTGTCCCCAAAGGTAATCTTGTCTTGCCCTTCACAATCTTTCTCAAGTGTGGTGAACATCCGGGAGTCACCGGTCATATGTTGAGTGCATCCATTATCAATCACCCAATGACTTCCACCGGTCTTGTAGTTCACCTACACACAAGCAACTTGAAGTTAAGCTTGTTGTTTGGGAACCCACACTTGGCGAGGTCCCATAGCTTTGTCCACCAACTCCTTAGCAACCCATAGCACTTTGGGCTTGTTCTTCATCTTAGGACCGAGAAATACAACTTGAGGTCTACCCTTGGAGTCCTTGTTGATGATGAAGTGTGCATCATGAGCGAAAGGCCTTATGTGCTTGGGCAAGGTCTTGGGAGGTAGAGTCTTACATTGGGATTCAAAGTGACCCTCTTGACCACATCCATAGCACTTCTTGGGCTTGGGCTTTGGTGTGTCATAGTTGTTTCTCATGGCCTTGTTCTTGTAGTAGTTCTTAGCTTCTATCTTGACCTTGGCCTTCATGATTTGGTTCTCCTTGAACCCAATGCCGGTCTTGTCGGTCTTCATGATAGTGTTCATCAAGAGCTCACTTTGGAGGTTGTGGCCCTTGGTGAACTTCTCCAAACCATTTGTAAGCTTGATCTTCTCAACCTTGAGCTTTGCATTTTCCTCTTTGAGAGAGTTAATCAAGGTCATTGCATCTTTGTCATCTTGCTTGGCCGACTTGATAGTGAGTGGCTTGCTTTTCTTGAGGTTGATTAGCTCTTCCTTGAGCTTGGAGTTTTCTTGCCTCATCTTCACATAGTCATCATACTTTTTGGCCTCAACTACATTCTTGCCCTTGCACTTAGCATTTTGCTCACTAGCAACTTCATCAAGCAAGTCCTCACAAGAAGTAGCTATATGACACTTAACAACCGGGTTAATAGCAACATGTGTAGCAAGATCATTTGAAAGCAATTCATTAGCTATCACAAGTGTGTCATGTTCATTCTTAACTTGGTTGTAGTCATTTTTTAGCAAGTTATATCTTGTATGGAGCTCTTGTGTTGACCTCTCAAGCTTATCATGTTTCTCATTAGCTTGCTTAAGTGAGGCTTTGAGCTCCCTAGTGCTAGATGAGAGAGTTTTGTTCTCAAGCTTCAATTCATCATTAGCACTAGACAAGTCATCAAGCTTAGCATACAAGTTGTCATTGGCTTTCTCTAGTGATTCACTTTTAGCTTTATACTTCCTAATGAGCTTAGTATATTTGTTGCAAATTACAATTAGCTCATCATAGGAAGGAGCCTCAAACTCATCATCACTATCATCACTAGAGCTAGCCTCATCATCACTATCCTCTTTTTGTACCTTTTTGTCACATTTAGCCATGAGACATAGGTGTTATAAAGTGGGAGGGGCTATAAATAGACCCTCTGAAAACTGGCTCGGGCTGGCAACTTAAGTTGGCGACGGACGCTCTGTCGACTAGGCGACGGACGGTCCGTCGCATGCCCCAACGGCTAGTTCCTGTTCATAGTTTGGGCGACGGACGCTCCGACGCCTAGGCGACGGACGGTCCGACGCCCTGCCCAACGGCTAGTTCTGACACACTGTTCCCAGCGACGGACGCTACGTCACTGGGCGACGGACGCTCAACCCCAGCGTCCGACGCTACACTCTGGCTAGGGGTGAAAACACCCTCTCTGGAAGGTCGACGGACGCTCTTCCCAGCGTCCGACGCCTGGCCAATGGACAGCGTCCGACGGACCCTGAAAACTTAGCCAGAAAACATCCCCACTGGAAGGTCGACGGACGCTGTGGACTCAACCACCCAGCGTCCGGCGCCCCTGTCAGGAGCGTCCGACGCCCAGAAAACAGTTTTAACAACTTCGTTTTTCGTCGCGATGAATATGGAAGTTGTTCTAGGTTATCTTACGGTCAACGTAGGCTTGCTTAGAGCTAAGGAAGTCAAGTGTGCACCACACCTAAGTCATGAAGCTTTTCTAAGCCAAGCTACTAGTCTCAACCCCTCTTAATAATACGATCAAAGATAAAAAAAGAGAAGCCCTATCTATTTCTAAGTGTCCTTCATCTCCTTATGACACTTAGCCTATCATTCTAGGGTCTTCATCATGTCTCCTTGAAAATCGAAACAATATCCATCTTGGGGGCTAAGTGATGACCATTAGTGCCCATTCTTCTTGATCACTATGACTAAGCTACGCATAGCGTCTGCAAAACACACGTTAGCCATAATAATCTCTAATTGTTGTTAATCACCGAAACCAACTAGGGCAATGATTCTTCAATGGATGCACACATGATGTTGAACCCTAACATTTAATATACTTGTTTAAGTTTTATTTATTTAATTCTATGAACACAAACTACTATAATAAAATCAAATTAAACAAAATTAATTCAAATTCAAAACTAATTTTCAAATTTAAATTTTAGGGTGTTACAGTTTTAAAATGTGAAAATCATATCAATAGATCTGTCTTAAAAAATACATTTATAAAAATATACATATATTATATTTCAATAAATATTTTTTAAAAAATAAGTGGTCAAAGTTACACTTTGAAGATCGTGCCAGTATGGAGGGAGTATTGTTTAAATGGAACTGATCTTTGAGCTGATACCCATTGCCGGAATAGTATTGTTTAAATTTCCTTACAACTAAAAAGAACAAAAGGAAGATCGTTGTTTTGTCCAACTTTTTTTTCGGTCCACGTCTCCACCCACTAATGATTTGCCGGACGTAAAATCAATCGTACGTGACAGAAGGAAAGAAAACGCGATAGAAGGAAAGAAAACGAGAAAAGGAAAAAAAAATATCTAGGCAAAGTTTTCCCTACGCGATAAAAAGAAAACGAGAAAAAAGGAAAGAAAGCCTATGTTTGCCGCTAAAAAACGCATCGCACATCTTTTCATGAAGCGCCGCCGCCGCCTCTCCTCTCTGCGACGTGCATCACCCAGCCGCCGCTCGCTGCTCTCTGCTGTCTGCTCGCCTACTCCGAAGGACCGAAGCTGGACGCCGACGGCGCTGCCCTTCGCCCCTCTGCTCCGGCCCTTGGCCCTGTTCGCCCCTCTGCTCCGACAGCGCCACAGCGGTAGCGGGAAGCCCGGAGGCCGGAGCCACCGGCCAGCCCCAGCCGGCCACCGCAGCCCCACGACAAGGTCGTCGCCCGTCGGCCCGTCGCAGAGCCCCCAGTCAGCTTCAGTGTGAGAACTGATATCCCCTCTTTCCTTCCTCTTTCAAACTTTTTCTTTTCATTATTAGTCTCATCAAATCAGTTAGTGATCCAAAATTGATTGGTTATGTTTGTATTTTAAGCAATCAATATTAAATTATAAATTTTAGCTACATTTATTAGTGCACCGTGCCTAACGAAAAAAAATAGTCTATGCTATTTATCCCCCTCACTTGGTCCATTTCTAGATCCGCCACTGTACGCATGCGTAGCTCTCTCGGGACAAATTAATAACGAAGCAAATCAAATCAAAGAACAAAGTAAATCAAGTAACAATGTGCGGCACGTGCTGAAGTTCAGCGTGATGGACATGGTTCACGATTACTACATGGTGGGGCGGTATGACGACGCGGCGGACGCTTTCGTGCCGGCGGAGCCCGGGCGCAGCGACGACGTGCGCGCCTGGCGGCGGCTGGACTACGGCCACGTGTACGCGTCCAAGACCTTCTTCGACGCTCGCCATGTGCGGTGTGTGCTGTGGGCGTGGGCCAACGAGTCCGACAGCCAGACCGACGACGTCGCCAAAGGCTAGTCCGACGTTTAGGTCCCCCGCCGGCACCCATGCTTCCTTGTTTTCTCCGATCGGTCTCTGACACACTCACTCACGCACCGCTCCCTATGCAGACGTTCCCGAGGAAGTTGTGGCTAGACGAGGACGGGAAGCAGCTGCGGCAATGGCCAGTGGAGGAGATCGAGACACTGCGGAGGAACCGCGTCTGGCTACGTCGCGGCACGGTGCTGAGCGCTGGAGGCATGAACGAGATTGTCATCGGCGTCGCGAGGTCGCAGCAGGCGAACGTGGAGGTTGCGTTCAAGGTGCCGAGCCTGGCGGAGGCCGAGGCGCTGGACGCCAGCTGGCTGCTGGACCCGCATAAGCTGTGCGGGGAGAAGGGCGCCTCGGTGCCCGGTGGCGTCGGTCCGTTCAGTCTGTTGGTGATGGCCTTCGGCGACCTGCGGGAGCACACCGCCATCTTCTTCCGGGTGTTCAGGGGGCGGCACGATGGCAGACACAAGCTTCTCATGTGCACCGACCTGACGAGGTCGTCCACGAGGACAAACGTGTACAAGCCGACGCACGAAGGATTCGTGGACGTCGACGTTGAGGAGCACTAGAGCATCACGCTGAGAACCTTGGTGCGTGTATTTTTTTTTGATGATTCGTTTGTTGCATGGTTTTCAGCGAAATTGAATAGTTTGTTTGGAATTTGCACAGATTGATCACTCGGTAGTGGAGAGCTTCGGAGCTGAAGGACGGATGTGCATCACGGCTCGAGTGTACCCTGAGCACGCGGAGACGAGCAATAGCCACATGTTCGTGTTCAACAATGGCACGGGCACGGTAGAGGTGTCCAAGCTCGAGGCATGGGAGCTTGCCGCGGCGACCGTGAATACTGTTGGGGATGACGACTATGGTTGTGTCGCAATCTAATGACGAAAGCGAATCTTATTAATTATGTTCGGGTTATTATATTGTACAGAGAAAGATGTATTTCAAATAACAAAACACAGGTAAATTATTATTGATAAACGAATATTGATTGATTTGCGGAGGCAAAAAAATAAATCCCGCGCACTCCTAAAACCGAACAACCAATATCTCCTATCCCCTACAACTAAAAAGAACAAAACTAAGACTATGTGTTGTTCGCGACTATGATAATATTATGAACTTAATTTGTTTTTTAGATTTGTCATTTTAACATATATATTTAATTTTATAATAATGTTATATTATGGTGCAATATATGTGTTCTTAATAAAAGTTTTGTTATCCTATAGTAACGCACGGGCACGATGCTAGTGTGTACTATAAAAAGGATACCTTCGCCAAAAAAAATATATCCTAGTCCTACACAAGCAAAATTTTACATGGAACTGATCTTTGTGCAGATCTCAAATCAAATGGTCCATATACTTCTACACAAACAGAATCCAATATTATTTTTTATTTTGATTTCAAACAATATTTACACAACTATAGATTAAAATTTCTATGTTCTACATATAAAGGGTACCAAACTTGTAATCAGATTGTGTGCTAGAGCAAACCCTCCCCAGCAATCTCAAAGACAACCTGTTGTGAATCAAATATGAGAGCACCTTTCTACATTCTTGTGGGCATAGTTATGAAACAACGTATGAAGAAACCTAGTCGGATTAACATTTGCATTGATTATAATAGCAACATTTTCAACTATATCATCAGTTTTTGACCCTTGACTTTCCACAATAAAAGATCGTTCTAACATTTTGATGGATGTCACACCAAAACGGTGTCCATTTTTTAGCCTTTTTAGTTAAGATATAATGTCACGCTCATCCTCTACATAACCATTATTATGTACTCCAGGGTACCTTAGACTACAGGGTGATAATGTTATGCTCATTCTCTGCAGAACCAGAAATGGACATGTACTTGGTCCAACTATCCTCATTGTCTACAGTGATACATCTCTCCTCGTATATAGTTCCAACTACTATTTCCCTGCAGGGCAGTCAAAACTGTAGACATGATATATCATATATGAGCACATAACTGAGTTTTGGAGGAAGCAGAAGGCTAGTAGCCATCCTTTGTGGGTGTCACAAACTCAGAATTGAACAGAAACATAAGCTGATTAGTACTAAACAATTCAGGCTCTTTGATTAACTATAAGATGCAGGAGTACAGCTGTACCAAGATCAACATGAGAGTACTAAATTATGTATTTGAAATAACAGGATGGACAAGCGTTGGCTCCCATTCCCATCACATCAACACCTGTGTCGGAACTCTTCAGAAGACATTCCATCATTCAACAAGATCAATCATGGCCATTCATGGCTGTGGGCTGAGGCAGGGGGACCCACTATCTCCAATGCTATTCATCCTAGCAATTGACTCACTACAGCGACTCATTGATTTAGCTGCAAAGAAAGGCTTCCTCCACCCAGTGCTTCCAAAAACAGCAACTCTAAGATGCTCTTTGTACGCAGATGACGCGGCAATCTTTGCAGCACCAAACGCCACTGAACTGGACAACCTGCAAAAAAATCTTCATGTTTTCAGAGAATGCTCGGGCCTGTCAGTTAACATGACAAAAACAGAGATCTTCCCAATAAGGGTGGAACCGGCTGTGGTGACACCCCTCCTGCAAAACTTCCCGGGAAAGATTAGTAGCTTCCCAGGAAAATTACGAAAAGTTGACCTCCAACCTCTCATTGACAAAATAGGGGACAGGCTACCGGGATGCCAAGGTAAATTGTTATCGAGTGCAGGAAGGGAAACATTGGTGAAAACAGTCCTCACTTCGCAACCTATTTATCATCTCACAGCCTTCCCGGCGCAAAATGGTTGCTAAAAAGGATCGACAAAATCAGAAGAAGTTTCCTCTGGCGAGGTGAAGCACCTGAAAATGTAAAGGGGGGTCACTCTCTCATAAATTGGCCGACTACTTGTCTCCCAAAGCAAAAGGGGGGGTTGGGAGTACTTGATCTAGAGAGATTTGCAAGAGCACTTAGGCTGCGATGGCTTTGGTTCAAGTGGAAGCAGAAGCATCGAGCCTGGAACAAATTAGACATACCATGCGACAAAATTGACATGGAGCTTTTCAACGCTTCCACTGTGGTCACGGTGGGCAATGGTCACTCAGCTGTTTTCTGGACCTCCAGCTGGATCAATGGGAGGACAGCCAAAAGCTTAGCTCCAAAATTATTTGCCAAATTCAAAAGAAAGAAAATTAGCGTACATAAGGCTCTCAGTGGCAACAAATGGATAGAGCAGTTACTACCAATAGCGAGTGGTGAAGAGCTAGTAGAATATGTGGAGCTATGGGAAGCCATACACCCAATTCAGTTGAACAGTGAGGTCGAAGATGAAATAAGATGGCGATGGACAGTGGATGGAGAATACACGACAAGCAGCTCTTACAAAGTACAATTTACAGGAACTTATAGCAAGCTGAGGTTAACACCGATATGGAGAGCACCGACACAGCCGAAATGCAGATTTTTTGCTTGGACTTTGCTACACCGCAAGATTTTAACGGCCAACAACTTGATTAAAAGGGGATGGCCGAACGATCCCATTTGCAAGCTTTGTGGACTAGCACCGGAAACGACTCAACACTTGTGCAAGGATTGTACCTTTACAAAGGATACTTGGACAATTTTACAGAATTGGTGCGATATTACCCAAATTCAGAATATACACCAAAATGGATCCATCCATAGCTACTGGAGGAGATGTAGAGCTACCTTCGACCGGACACAAAAGAAGAATTTCGACGGAATCATAATCTATTTCTGGTGGCACATATGGAAGGAATGTAATAGAAGAATTTTTCAACAAAAGTCCAAACGACCGGTGGGAGTCGCTTCTCTATGCAAGGATGACACCTCCCAGTACAACCTGGCAATGCGTTTGAACTTCTCTTCAGTGCAGTAGCTTTTTCTTTTGCCATAATTTATGGTTTAGGGTTTAGGGTTTATGGTTCGGTGCAGTAGCCCTGGCTGAGGTTTGGTTTTTTTTTTGCTGTATTTTTTTCTTTTCTTTTACTCGTCTAATAAAAATTACGGCAAAACTTTTGCCGTCCTTTCAAAACAAACATTCCATCATTCATTAGGAATAATCATGAAGGTCCTTGCACTGCATGAAGGTACCGCCGTACCGGGGGATATTCTAATCAACTGTTTCTATTGGGGAGTAATATGGGTAACAGCTAGAAAAAGAGTATAAAGACAGTAGGAGTATCGGAGTGCATTAAATTGTAGAGCTAAAAGAGTGATTTGACCATTAATTATATCACAATTCATTAGTTCCACAAACATGCACGGCAAATATCTGACGGCTCATCTCAAGAATATTTGGCTAATCGACATAGGCCAAAAGCCCTAACACACAATACTCTTCATTCAATAGCTATTGCTACACACAAATAAACTTAAGATAATTTATTTACACATAGAAAGAAAACGACTATTTGTAACAACCAAAGCAAATGCATATTCGGCTAGTCATTTCTGCGGCTGATAAGTTGGTTGGTACTATTTTGTTGTGAAAAAAAATACGGTATCATGATTGATAAGCTAGGTTGATAAGTTCAAGTGAAGTTGAACTTTTAACAATACTAGTAGAGTTTTCCATAGAGTTTATCATATATAATTTGTCATGAAGCTTTTCATTGAGTTTCTTCTAGGACATATCTCTCTCTTCGAATTGATGAAGTTGCTATAAAAAAACATTTAGTTGTAGAATACAGGCTATGGTAGTTAGGTAATTCAATTGTTGAACTACCTCTACAGAAAAAAAGATATTGATGCTAACCACTCTTGCAATATAATTAAAGCTGCAACACAATACAATAGAAAAGAATATAAAGTTGTGGCACAATAGAATTGGAAGCAGCTCATTGCCTCATTTTAGATTAGTTCCTTGATTCTAACCACTTCATAATATGAAGCTTGATACAGTAGAATATGAAGATAATTAAAACACAATATTTCACTTACAAGTTCCTATATAAGTTTGTGAATCTGTTGACTTGCATAGTTCTTTTCCTTCGTGAAACTTGGAAATCAAAGGTGCAATCTAAAACATTAAATTATCCAAGTAGTCAAACACATGAGAAATACTTACTCTATCTCATAGTCAAGTAAGGAGTCATGCCAGGTTTTGATCCAGCCATCACCTAGCATGCCCCGTGGTCCGTTCCTCGGCTGGCGGGCTGATCCTCTGCGCTATACTCGGAAGCCTACAAAGAGAGGAGGATGGGTTCTCCAACGGCAGTTCAGAATTCACATCCATCCACCAGCTGTTCAAAAGGATCAAAGTTAGGCATAATACAGTCAAACTAGCTCTTTAATAAAAGTTCAGTAGGGGCAGGACTTCCCCTCTGTTTTATAAAAAAAGTCATACACTTGTAATAAGATTAGATCCAAATACAAACAGCCAGGATTCGGCTGGATGCTCGGTTTCGCACAGCGAAGAGAAGAGGGTGGCATACCTGTTGGGTGCTCGTCGCCGGTGAAGAGCTCGGCGAAGACCTGAGCACCTGGCGTGCGGAGTGGCGGCGACAAGATGCGGGATGTTGGAGGGCGGCAGCGTGAGTGTGATCGCGCATGGGCTGACGACTGTTGGTGTCAGGCGACCTGGGGAGATGGCCAGCGACGTGAACTAGCCCGCGATGGCGTGGGCAGCGCGCGAGGGTGGAGCGAGAGGGATAGCAAGGGGAGATACGTGACCTACGGAGCACTGCTTGGGGGTCGGACGAAACACTTGTGCGTGGAAGGCAAGACGACGCGGGCCGAGCGTGGCATGACCTTTCCTTTTCTCGTGGTGAGACCCGAACCATACCATCCAATATGTATTAAAATATGTGCATACACTATATCAACTGTGTGAAACGCACATTCCAATGTAAATGTACGAATCTTTGGAGCATTTTTGAATGACGTAGATAGTACATATATTGAATATATATGTATATGCTACAACATATTATTGCCATTGTGAGGGGGTTGCCACAGGGAAAATCGCACAGGCGATGAAGGGGAAGCGAGGGGGTGCACAATCCTAGGAGGCAGAATCATAGGTCTATGTTGGAATGTTGCACCATAAAGTGTTTACTCTTTGATCTTTTTAGCTGTAATGAGATGAGACCAAGATGAGATATTTGTGTCATGTTTGTGTTTGAGTATGACGGGGCATGATACCCGCCGCCCCGGGTAGCAGGAAGGCGTCGCCGACACCCCCCCCCCCCCCCCCCCCCGAAAGCATCCCGTCGACCACCGACCCCCGCCCCCTCTCGCTTACTCGCTTACTCGATTGCAGCCCATGAGCGCATGATGGCCCAACGGAGCCCACGCGGGAGGTCATGATTCGTGCGTGGTTTTCATTTTGACGTGGGCAGGTGCCCCCCCCCCCCCCCCCCCCGAAAGCATCCCGTCGACCACCGACCCCCGCCCCCTCTCGCTTACTCGATTGCAGCCCATGAGCGCATGATGGCCCAACGGAGCCCACGCGGGAGGTCATGATTCGTGCGTGGTTTTCATTTTGACGTGGGCAGGTGCATAGGTTAGTTGAGTTTTTCATTCGTGATTGTTTCCTTTTCTTTTTTTTCTATTTATTTATCTCTTTCCTGTTTGGTACATATGTTTCTCTTTCCTTTTATTTTTCTATTTATTTTTTTTCTTTTTTCTATGTTGTTTTATTTGTATTTGTATTTTTTGTTCTTTTTATTTATTTTTATTATTCATATTTATATATTTTTTAACAATGTGTACTTTATTCTTCCGATCACTTTTTGTATTTTAATATTTATTTTCCCTAATTATATATTTTATTTAGTTTTTCTGTGTTCAAATCTGTCTTTATACTATTTTCCTTTTTACTATAATTAATTACTTCATTATTTCTATTATTTTATTTTTTATTATACTTGTGATGTTCACGTAGTATACATATGATGTTCTATGATATATATAGTGATGTTCGTGCAGTTTTAATATGATGTTCTACAATGTATTCGTGATGTTTGATATTGTTTTTTATTCTTTTATTTGAGTATAATTAATTACTTCACTAATTTTATTATCTATTTATTTTTATTTTTTATATTTTATTATATGTGATGTTCCTAATATGATGTTCCATGTTATTTCTTTGATGTTCGTGCAGTGTTAATGTGATGTTCGATGATTATCTGTGAATGCATATTCAATATGAGATAAATGACTATTAATTTTTTTATTGAAATGTATCCATGTGGGGTCTTGTTTTGAAGAGTTTATTGTAAGGAACATGATGGTGCAATCGGATTTTAATTATAATACTTAGTTTATCAGCTATGACTTTTTTACTTCGAACAAACATTAGAATGTGCTGGCATCAGCTATTTTAGATCTACTGTATGCTGTTGCTTTGAATTATTGCGCGGTGCATGGTAAAGTCCGACCCAAGGAAAAAACAATTAAATTCAGCCCAACTACCAAAACTTGCGGGTAACAAATTATTTGACTGGCCCTGGGTCGGCTGCTAACCGCACCCCCCCCCCCCCCCCCCCCCCACCCACCCACCACGCGCACGGGAAAATAATTTCCCTTTAGTTTACTGGGCCGAATTCAACCATGTTCGCTCCCGTGTATGGGCCTGGTCTCGAATTCAACCATGTTCGCTCATGTGTATGGGCCTGGTCTCGAATTCAACCATGTTCGCTCATGTGTATGGGTCTGGTCTTGCTTTCACGCCCACTACTGTCGTGCATGTTATTGCGCTACCACACTCCTATTTCTTGAGAAAAGAACGCTACCAGTCCCACATAAAACAACACACTTCGAGAGTCGAACGCATGGCATGGTCATAGGTCCAAGAATGAAATTCTTCTACCACTACAACACACAAACGTTTGTGTTACTTATATTAAATATGCCAAAAATATTCATCTTACAAGAATACTATTAAATTTAAAATAATGAACTAAAATATTATAAACTAAATATATACAGTTAATATAAAAAAATATGGAACAATATATAATAGTAATAGTAAAATAAACAATGAACAATGAGAAATTGGGAATCGAACGCATGAGGGTCATAGGTCAGTCCAAGAATGTAATTCTTCTACCACTACAACACACAAACGTTGGTGTTAGTTATATTAAATATGTTAAAAATATTCATCTTACAAGAATACTATTTAGTTTAAAATAATGAACTAAAAATATTCTAAACTAAATATATACAGTTAATATCATGAGATATGGAACAATATATAATAGTAAAATAAACAATGAATAATGAGAAAACAAAATAAAATAAGCCATGTGATAGAGGAAATAAAATAAAAATACAAGCGAAACTTTTACAAAATAATTGTAATCAAATATAGAAAAGTGGAAGATAAAAATAAAATATAATATAAAACCATGCATATAAAAGAAACATAAAAAAGATATGTAAAACATCTAAACACATTATGGAACATCATATAATACATCATGAAATATCACATGTATATTACATGAGCATCGTAAAATATATCATAGAACACATAAACCATGTGAACATCACACTTATCTCCAAAAAGAAGGCAATATAAAAACTAAATTAAAAATTTTAAAAGTAAATTATTTAATTAAAGTCAAATTAAATAACAAAAAGGAAATAAATAAAATCTAGAGAAAAATAAAAGAACACCTCAGATACTATTTTGAACAACCTATGATACAATAGAATATATCTTTGGTACTGCATAAATACTCAAAGATATATGTAGAATATATTGTTTATATGACAAATGACATGAATATCCAAAAACAAAATATAGAACATCGTATATATGATAGGTGAACATCGAATGTATACTACGTGATGTTCACGGGATCTCATAGAATGTAAAAAAACTAAAAGTAAAGAACAAAATAAGAAATAATTATTTAATTAAAGTAAAATAATTAAGAAGAATAAGACCTAGAGAGAGAAAATAAAGAACATCACATGATACTATTTTGAATAACCTAAAATATACTATAGAACATATCAAATGGACTATGTGATTACTTATAGATAATTATAAAACATTCCATTTATACTGCATAAATATCCAAATATACATTAAAGAACATCACATATATACTGCATGAACATCACAAAATACATCGTAAAACATCACATATATACTGTATGAACATCACAAAATACATCGTAGAACATCATAAAAATATATCCTAGAACATCAATGTATACTACCGAACATCACAAATATATCATAAAACATTATATTAACACTAAATGAACATCACTAAATATAGTATAGAACACCATTTGTATAATACAAGAACATCACGTATAACATGAAATGTAAAATAAAATAAATTAAACAGTGAATTTATTAATTAGAGTCCGATAAATAAAGAAGAATGTTACCGAGCATCACAAAATATATTTTTGAACATCAATGTTCTTAGGTTCTAGATATGTAAATTGTACCGAATAAAACTAATTAATTAATTAATTAGAGTCAAATAATAAAAAAATTAAAAGGTATAAGAATAAAAATATAAAATGAAAACAAAATTAGCATGAAACATAAAAAGAAAAACACGAAGTAAATGAAAGAAAACAAAGGAAAAAAAAGGCAACATGATAAAAGAAAAACAAATGTAAAAGGAAAATAATTAACAGAAGAAAAAAAGAAAAGCAAAAATACACAAAGAAAAAAATAAAAAGTAAAAATAATAAATAAAATAGAGAAAAAAAAAAATAAAGAAGAATAAAAAGAGAAAAGGAAAATAAAAAAAGAAAAGTACATTTATAATAGAAAAAAAAGAAAACTAAAATAAATAACAACACATGTTAAAGAAAATATAATAAAATAACAAAAAGCAAAAAAAATATGAACGTGAACATGGTTAATGTAACACGCTGAACGTACAGAAGCAAAGAGACGCATCATACAACAAAACAGCGCCGACGTTCCATACTCAAATTGGGCCGCGCTCGCAAATTGAATTGGGCCCACGGAAGGAAATAACAGCGGCCACTTGGTCGGCGGCGAAGATTCCCGGAATATGACTTCTATGGCGCTAGACAATAAAACTATTCTACCTTGTATGAACACATGTTATATATTATATATAAGGGATTTGCTAAATTTCAGGTGTCTGAATTTTAGTTTTATTTCAGACAACGGTTATTACATATATTTTATACTACAATTGTAGTTTTAGTTCATTGCAATTTATGTAGACACGGTATGTAATTTTGTATTCCAGAAATAAACAATATGTTAGACAAAACTATAAACCTCACAAAATCTTATATATGTTGGCACAAAGATAATTTAACAATTACAATTATTTTTATAGAAGGATAAGGACAAAAATTTGATATGTTATAACACAAAGACAAATAATAAAATATAAAATTAACAAGTAGTTGATGGTATATTTTAGTGTTGCCTGAAATCATCTTAAATTTCAGACACCTGAAATATAGGAAAAGTGTATATATAAATTTGAATGGAAAAAACTCTGCATTTTCAAGTACTTAGAGAAGATGGGGAAAAAAGATGGACCAAACAATAGCCAAAACTATTTACTTCTTTATTATTAGAGAAGAGAAGATAGGTATAGACACTACTAGAGAACATACATTTGGTTGATATCTAAAATGAGCTTTAGTCTCGGAAATTTTTACGTTCAGGGTTTAGGGTTTAGACTAAAGGTTCAGAACATTTAGTCCTGGATGGCAATACCAACCTGGACTAAAGGTAGACCTTTTAGTCCCGGTTGATGTTATGAACCGGACTAAAGTTGCCTTGATGGGTTGGTTCAAAAGGGAAGCGTCTGAATCATTGTCAAATGTGTTGTTTAGGTGGGGTGGTAAGCTATGTGCGAGGCAGTGCACGAGATCTTCAATTCAAATCTCAGGGGCTGTAGTTGCTAGGAGACTTTTAGATAGACCTACCAATCGGGACTAAAGGAAAATATCTTTTACTCCCGGATTCCTAAAACTAGGACTAAAAGCCCTTCCTAAGATATAGATATAGATTATTATTAGATATATAAATATTATTATTAGAAGATAGTTATAGATATAGATATAGATATATAAACATAGACATATAAATAGATGTAGATATAAATGTAGATTATTATTAGATATGGATATAGATTATGATTAGATATATAGATTATTATTTAGTATAAATATAGATAGATATTATAGATATAGATAGAAGAGTATAAATATACACAGTGACACTGACACACCCGACGACATCGCAGCGCAGTACTACTACCCTACCCTCCTCCGTGCGGATTGCAGTTCGCTTCGCAGGGTGCACCCCGAGTTCTCGTTGGTATCCTCCTATTGCTCGACATGGGCACGGGAGGTGTCGCGATGGTCGCCGCTGCCCTCGCCGTGGTGGTGGTCACCAGGCTGTGGACGGTGCTGCTCCACCTGCTGTGGCGCCCGTACGCCGTCACGAGGGCGTTCGCGGGCCACCGTACCGGGTCTTCGTGGGCAACAACAAGGAGGTTCAGGCGATGCTGGCAGCGACGAGCGGCGACACGCTGGAGCTGACCTCCCACAATTTCATTCCGCGCGTGATGCCGCAGTACCATGCGTGGATGTCGCTCTACGGTACGCGGTTCTGTGACCGAATTCTTTCAGACAAGTTTTGGCTGTCTGTCGCCATCGTTTCGTGACACACGGTTGTTTTTGTGTCCAGGCAATGTGTTCCTGGTGTGGTCCAGCTCGACTCCGGCGCTGTTCATGGGCCGCTACGACATGTCCTCTTCGACAAGGCGGGACTGTACGGCAAGACGGACCCGGAACCCGCCGTACTGTCCATGATCGGCACGGGCCTCGTCTTCACCGAGGGCGACGACTGGTCGCGCCACCGCCGCATCATGCACCCGGCGTTCTCCATGGACAAGCTCAAGTTGATGACGGGTACGATGGCGGCGTGCGCGGCGGAGGTGATCCGGACGTGGGAGGCGCGCGCCGCCGCGAGCGGGGTGGAGGGGGTGACCGTGGAGGTAGGACAGCAGTTTACGGAGCTCACCGCCGACGTCATCTCGCACACGGCGTTTGGCAGCAGCTACCGGCAGGGGAAGGAGGTATTCCTGGCGCAGCGGGAGCTCCAGTTCATCGCCCTCGCCTCCATCAACAACGTGCGCGTGCCGGGCATGCAGTACGTGCCCACCAAGGACAACATCCGCCGCTGGCAGCTCGCGCGCACGATTCGGGGCACGCTCATGAACATCATCGGCGAGCGCCTCGCCGCTGCGACGAAGGCGAGGGGCTACGGAAGCGACCTGCTCGGCCTCATGTTGGAGGCCAACGCCCGCGACGACGGCAAGACGCAGCAATCCATGACAATGGACGAGATTATCGATGAGTGCAAGACCTTTTTCTTCGCCGGCCATGACACGACGTCTCACCTCCTCACCTGGGCCATGTTACTCCTCGGCACGCACCCCGAGTGGCAGCAGCGGCTCAGGGAGGAGGTGCTCCGTGAGTGTGGCGGCGCCGAGGTGCCCCTTCGCGGCGACGCCCTCAACAAGCTCAAGCTCGTGAGCCTCCTCCACCTTAACCTCTAGCTATACAGCAGTTGTATATGCGCACGGTGACCGCCGGCAAATGTTCTTATGTGGTTTCGCAGGTGACGATGGTGCTGCATGAGACGCTCCGGCTGTACGGCACGGTGACGATGATCGCGAGGAAGGCGACGGCGGACGTGGACCTCTGCGGCGTGAAGGTGCCCAAGGGCACCCTCCTGCTGATCCCGATCGCGATTCTTCACCGCAACGAGGAGGTGTGGGGCGCGGACGCCGGCGTGTTCAACCCGCTCCGGTTCCAGGACGGCGTGGCCAAGGCGGCGGCACTCCCGAACGCGCTGCTATCCTTCCTCCTGGGCCCGCGGTCGTGCATCGGGCAGGACTTTGCGATGCTGGAGGCCAAGGCGACGCTGGCGCACATCCTGCGGCGGTTCGCCTTCGAGGTGGCGCCGGAGTACGTGCACACGCCGGCCGACTTCCTCACTCTCCAGCCGTCGAAAGGGCTCCCCGTCATCCTCAGGCTCTTGGATCCGCAGGCTTTGGCCATTTGAGGTCGACGTCAACTTGAGGGGATCCCTGTCGACTTGGGCCGTGACCTGGTGGGCAGTTCGGACCCCAGCATATGTAAATATATAATGATGTTAAAGTGGTAAAAAAATATGTAAAATTTTGGCACCATAATAATGCGTACTAGCATATTAGAAAAATAATATCTTCTTTTATAGGGAGTTAAATGAAGATACTTGTTATATTGAAGTTGTAGCTCTCTGTAAGATCTAAACCTTCAAAAATTTATAGTTTTAAGGTTATACATTTGAAGTTGGAAGTTGTTAAAATGCTCGAGAAAATAATAAAACACTTCGATGCACCATGACATGTCGCATCATGAAAATTATATTTTTCTTCAAAAAAGTCATATACTTTTAATATCAAATGTTTAGCTATCGATTAGGTCAACATCTTTTCAATTTAGAAGTTTATCATTTGAGATTGTTAAGATAATTAAAAAACAATACAAAATTTTTCAGTTTAGAAGATACTCTTTAAATTTTGTACTATTTTTTTTAGCATTTTAACGATCTCAAATGAAAAACTTCAAAACTAAAAACTTTTAGATCTAGCTACAACTTTGATATAAAAGATATCTTCATCTAACACATATAATAAATATTATTTTCATGAGACGACAAGTCCTTGCATACCATTAATATATGCTGCTAAAGTTTTATACTTTTTTTAACGAGAATCTTTACAACCTTAAATGTAAAAACTCGAAACTACACGGTTCTAGATATCATTGAGAGCTACAATTTGATAAAAAATATCTTCATTTGATATCATACTGGAAATATATTATTTTTCTAATACCGCAAATGCACGTCCACAAATGGAAAAAACTCAAAACAAGAAAGTTGTGAATCTTGTTAAGATCTACAATTTTCATATAAAATTCATCTTCATCTAACATCGTATTGAAGAGTGACGATTTTTTGAAAAAAAGTTCATTCTTGCCACACCATTCCCATGGGGTGGCAAAACAATACTCTAACGTCAACGGGAGTGGCATGAACTTGTTCACGTCTCAATGCCATCCAATGTGGTAGATTTTGCCACACCATATGCATTGACATGACAACGCTATTTAGTCGCGGTAGCCGGAGTGACGCTATCAAAAGGTCAGATCTGTCAATTTTTATGGATAGGTTATTATTAAAATATTGAATAAAAGTATTAAAAATAAAAAATCCCCTTGGGAGGAGAGGCCACTCCGGGAATGGGCCTCATAGCAGAGGCTTAAATTGGTTTTCTACTGGCCCAAATTGCATACACTGGACTTTCCAGAACTACTCCCTGTCCCTGATATGGCCTAAACTCATATTTCTATGGATTTCGTTCAAAAGGCCTACCAAAGTCCAACGGAAAAGATGTGATATTAGTTTTGTCTACTGGTACATCCATGTACTGTACAACAAAATGGATGTGGTACACGGGTACTAGTTGTTGACGCGCAAGTTTGCCCACTTCTTATCCATTTACTGTACAAAATGTCATTCAAGTTTTTTATGTTGTCAAGCTCCATGGACCTCCTTCATGCCATTGTCACTGATAGAGATAGGATATTTACTTGTAATTTATGTTTTCAACATCGCCATTCACGGAGATAGGATCTTTACTACACCCTCTATTTCAATTGACAAAATTTTTGACTTTTCTAGATGTCTTGGTTTTATTATATACATAGACATAGTGTATATCTAAGTGTATAGCAAAAGCTATGTATCTAAAAAAATCTAAACATCTTATAATTTGGAACAGAGAGAGTAGTAATTTATAGCGGCAATATTGAAATCAGTGAAGATCCAACTAAATTTCAGCAGTTTTCTTTGGCAGAGTGGTGGTACAACTCATCCCTTCATACATCACTCACATGACTATTTCAAGCACTCTATGGTTATCCTCCTTCTATGGTGGCTGAAGCTGTCGTGTCAGACGGCCCAATGCTCGTCAAATTCTACCTAACAGGCATCAAGCCCAACAACTCACAAAATAGAATCTCCACAAAGCTCAATCAAGAATCAAGCTTCAACCAGACAAACACAGAAAAAAGAGGGAAATTCAACACTGGCGACTTGGTCTACCTAAAGCTCCAACGATACCACCACACTTCATTAAGCATTCACTAACAGCTAAAACTCACTCCTTTTTGCACTTTGGACTCGATTGACATAGTGGCATACAAAATAGTACTGCGAGGGATGTCAATGTCGATCTATCAAACATCTTAAACAACACCTTGTCCTCAGATTAATGATCACGACAACATTATACAACTACTTAATCCGTTCCAAATTATAGTTCGTTTGACTTTTTCAACCCTAAGTTTGACCACTCGTCTTATTTAAATTTTTGTGCAAAATATCATTTCTTTTGACGTGACTTACTTATTTAATAAATAGTCTACATGAATGACTTAAATTTGACTATGTTTGTATAAATTTTTTGAATAAGACGGGTGGTTAAAGTTGGGGTCAAAAAAGTCAAACGAATTATAAATTAAACAGAGGGAGTACGAATCAGTAGTCCCATGGTTGATTGAGTGGCTCAAACTACCTGCTTCTAAAGCTACATGGGAGGATGCAGATTTTATTGGTATAAGATCTTTTCCATCATTTCATCTTTAAGGGCAAAAGATCTTCAGACAGGAGGTATTTCAGCAACTCTGAATATATTGGAATTACCATTCTTCAGTCTGTCAGTTTAGCATATGGTATCAGGCTTCAAATAGGGAATCGGAAAGGAAGAGTATCTGTTCACCGTCTTCATTTAGAGCCGCACATCGACGATCTGATGGCACACGAGTGACCTTTGCCTTTTGTGCATATTATCATTTTTGTTAGATATTTAATCCGTTCCAAATTATAGTTCGTTTGACTTTTTCAACCCTAAGTTTGATCACTCGTCTTATTTAAATTTTTATGCAAAATATCATTTCTTTTGGTGTGGCTTACTTATTTAATAAATAGTCTATATGAATGACTTAAATTTGACTATGTTTACACAAATGTTTTGAATAAGACGAATGGTCAAAGTTGGGGTTAAAAAAGTCAAACGAATTAGAAATTGAAACGGATGGAGTATTAAATAGTGTTAAGGATTTTTTTATTGTTTATGTGATCGGTCTATGCTATTTAGGTATTAAGGATTTTTGTTGTTGTTTATGTCAAGAACTCAAGATAGCAATGAACTCAAATATAGAGTAGAAGTAGCAGTCTCTTAGTTCCTCGCCGCCGACGGCTTCTGTATCAGGGTGGACTCATTTGCTATCTGAAATTCTGAATACTGCTGCTAGTACCATCTGCATCAATTTGCTTCTCGTTCCATGATCTATTTTCTTTTGTCTTCCAATTTCCTGAGTCTGGCTCTCACAGATACTTAGATAGTAAGAGCTTCTTTCGATGTCCATATATTTACCTCAACCCATTTGTATTGAAGTAAATTAATTAAAGTGAAACTATATTAACTTCTACTTCAACGCATGTACATTTATGGTAGATACATTTACATCCCATCAAAGTTCTAAAATAGGATTCTTTTCTCAGAGCCTGATAATATTCATCACAAAAAATTAAAAGTTCTCCCAGTGAAGTAAAGTTCTCCTAATATAATTATTTAAAATTTACTATAAGTTTTACCTATTAAATGTCTCATAGTAAAAATTTATATGTGCTATGATTAGTGATAGTATTTTGATGCGGTCTTCTTCTGATCCGGTGGAGCTGTTGTTTGTCGGGCACATTAATATGCTCAAATCATTTGTAGATCTTCATGAGATCATGACGTCAGATGATTTTTTGTCAGGATCTTGTTACCTGCGATGACTTCAGTGATTGCCATAATAAGATCGTCATTTGCATGCGTTGACTTTATCAGCAGACAGTCCATTTGTGTTCATTATCGCATTGGGAGGAGTGCTCTTGGCTCTGGGCACTTCCAACAAGGACAATTACTCTGGGTCATCGATCTCATCGTCAAGGGTCACGAGAAGTACGTAAATCAATGTTTGGATGTAATGAATCTGCATCTTATGTTCTATCCAAAGATGCAATTCTCGACGTTTTTGCATCGATTCAGATACGTTTTGGATTAGTTCTAGAACGTTGGATCTTCTGGCATGTCCAATATTTTAGGTTGATCACTAGATTCAATGAGGAGTGCACTCTAGGTTCAATGTTCAATAAGGTTGTGTCCATCGAAAAAAACCGTTGGAGAAGAAGACGATGAAAGGATTTGGATAGACTATTGTAACTTTTTTTATATATTTTAGATTTTATGTGTTTGTGGATTTACTTATTACACAATGAGTTTGCATACCCTTCAAACTCCATATAATAAGAACTTTATAAACAAGACGAAGTGAATCTCTCCATCCACTCACATTTGAACGGTACATAGAGCGTTTTAGTCCTCGTTCACAGGACGATCAATCATAGCGATGACACTCAAAAGACATAAAAGCAGAGGATATATACATATACTAGCACCATGGGCGCGTGCTACACTGCACCGATTTTCCGAGAGTAAAAATTTCACAAATAGAAAAAAGAAAAAAAAACAGCGATAAGGAAGGAAGAAGCAAACAAAATCTTGAGAAGGAAGAGAAAAGAAAAAAAAAAAGGAATGAGCAGTGCTGAAGTGTCCGATGCCGTGAGAGGCTAGACATTCCTGACGTGTTTAAGATAACTAGTATATTGTCCGTGCTAACGCTACGAACCACATTAAGTAACATTTTTGAATATACACACATATTCTAATTATGAAAGAAAAATATGTGATATCGACTTTCGTAGATTCAAATAGCCCACATCTCTAAGTGTATCACCATCTTCTTGAAAAAGGCTATTTTTCTGATAACACTAAACCTAAATGACTTCAAAAGTATTTTCTGAGAGCATAACCAAGCTTGTGCTTGTGGGGTTTTAAAACAAGAAGAAAATTCTACAGTAATAAATCATGATGTAAATCAAACTAAAAGAAGATTTACATGCCAAAGACAAGCTGAGAAAGAACTCCCTCTCCTTCAAGATCACTTTGTTGTTACATTCTTCAACTCTGTTAAGAAATTATTATTTGTATGTGCTCTTCATTTTCACAAGCTAAGTTACCACGTTTGATTCTACCCAAACAATAAACTACAAGCTGAAATAAATATATAATCAAGGGACTCCTTGTGCACAAGAAATTATGGTTGCTTAAAATAAAAATTCAAAGTTACATCACATATCAAATATGTGTAGCACCTCTAGGAAAAAACTACAATAATCAATGGCTAACTTGCTGCATGATTAGTGCCCCTCTTAGAATGTTGTCTAACCGTGTGTTTAGTTTGGGAACGAAGTGGGTTGGGTTGGGTCTAACCCAGTTTTCTGGGTTGGGATGAACCCATCTCGTGTTTGATTGCAGGGATGGGTCAAACCTATTTTTTTGTTTGATTATAGGGATGAAGAGGGATGGAATGGATGATATTTTAACACCGTTAACAACCATTAATAGAGCCCACCTGTCACCATATTTATTTTCTTTTTCCCCTTTTTTCTTTCCCTTTCCCTTTTTCCCATATCCTTTCTTCCTCCGCTCCCTCGTGACCGGTGGCCGAGCGGCACGCGAGCACCCCACCTTGCGCGAGCGGCCGAGCGCGCCCCGCCTCGGAGGCCCAGCGTCGCCGCGCCATGACGCAGCATCCTAGCGCCGCCCCGCCCCATCCTCTCTGTTCTAGCGGCCCCCCAGCGGTCCGCACCTTCCCGCCAGCCCCGCGAATCCGCAATGTTCCAACTTCGGTGGCCTCGCGATGCTCCGGCTCTGGCGGCCAGCGTCCCCCCCCCCCCCCCAGCCCCGGCGGCTACCTTCGCGCTAGCCCCCGCCCCGTTGCCTCCCCTCCCTGCCCTGGTGCCCCAGTGGCCTTGCAGAGCTTCGGTGGCCAGCTCCCAACGCCTCCCCGCGCGGATGGTGAGGGAGGAGGACCGTCGGGGACCACTCTCGCCAGTGCGACGCACGCGGGGGGCTGTCGCCCTGTGCCCATAGCCGCCTCGGGAGCGAGAGAGGGAGCGGTATTTTTTCATGGAAAAAAGCTCAAAATAAAGACACGACGAGGAATCGAACTCTGGCAGCGGACCTACGATGGGGCGGGGCTGGGCGCGAGCGTGGGAGGTGGGAGGGATGACACACACAATGCTGACCGTTAGATTTGAGTGAGTAAGAAGAGAGAAAAGTCATAAATAATTTGGATGGTTAATTTTAATAGAGTTGTTTTCTTGGGTATATTTTATTGGGTGCGTGAAGGAATGTCCTCTCAGCGAGGGATGTTTTTGTGTGTGGATGTAGAAAAGAAAAAGATGGTGAATTAGTAGAGTAGAAAAGAAGAAATATCAAAAAAAAGTAGGAATAACAAATAAAGCAAAAAAATCAAAAGAGGAAGGAAAAAAGAAAAAAAAGAATAAACAGTGCCGAACAGTGGTTGATGCGCCGAGAGGCCCGGACTCCTGACGTGTTAAAAGAAAGTAGTTATATATTATAGAACTCCCCTACATTTTAAATTATAAAATATTCTAAAAATCTTGAAGAGTTAAAGTATCTAACTTACAAAAAAATTATCAAATTTTATCATATCAAACATATATACTATAAAAATATAATTGATGAATCATTTAATGAAACTTAGCATCCGTTTCAAATTATAATTCATTTGAATTTTTTTACTCCAAATTTAACCACTCGTTTTATTTTAAAAATTTATATAAATATAGTCAAATTTAAGTCATTCTTGTAGACCATTCACTAAATAAGCAATACATAACAAAAGAAGTGATATTTTGTAAAATTTTTTGAATAAGATGAATACTCAAACTTGAGGTTAGAAAAGTTAATGAACTATAATTTAGAATGGAGGGAGTATTATATTATCATATATAAGTTCGGTCAAAATTGAAATGTTTTGAGTGGAGTTAGTATAATTTAAGATAGAAGAAGTATGTATGAGAAATCGTACATGCTTCCAGCCTCCGTGAAAACAAGAACGTCGCTATCCAGTTGAACTAGAATGTCGATTGCTGGCGTGCGAGATCGCTTGAAATCTGCGCCCGTCCGTCACCAGGGGCGTCGTCTTTGCCTTGTACTTATCGGCGGCCGGTCGCAAATCGCAATCAGTCGCTGGCGACATAACATCGCCGCAGGAACGAGAAATCCGGCAAAAAATGCGTAGCAGCTGAGATGGTGTTCACATCAACACCCTAGTATTCTACGACGGAGATTCAGCTTCTGCTTAATACTACTACTACCACTATGTAGTATATACACAAGTGACAGTGGCACACACGATTGCAGTTCGCTTCGCACTGTAGGCGCACGGCGAGTTCTCGTTCGTATCCTCCTGTTGCTCGACATGGGCACGAGAGTTTTCGTGTTGGTCGCCACCGCCCTCGCCGTGGTGGTGGTCACCAGGCTGTGGACGGTGCTGCTCCACCTGCTGTGGCGCCCGTACGCCGTCGCGAGGGCGTTCGCGCGGCAGGGCGTCCACGGGCCGCCGTACCGTGTATTCGTGGGCAACAGCAAGGAGGTTCAGGCGATGCGGGCGGCGACGAGCGGCGACACGCTGGAGCTGACCTCCCACGACTACATCCCGCGCGTCATGCCGCAGTACCGCGCGTGGATGTCGCTCTACGGTACCGCGCTTGTGATCGAGCAAGAGCTCTGAATTCTGACAAGTTTCTGCTGTCCGTCACCATAGTGACACACGATAGTTTTTGTGTCCAGGCAAGGTGTTCCTGACATGGTCCAGCTCGACTCCGGCGCTGTTCGTGGGCAGCTACGACATGGTGAAGCGGGTCCTCTTAGACAAGGCCGGACTCTACGGCAAGATGGACCCGGGACCTACCATACTGTCCCTGATGGGCATGGGCCTCGCCTTCACCGACGGCGACGACTGGTCGCGGCACCGCCGTGTCGTGCACCCGGCGTTCGCCATGGACAAGCTCAAGTCGATGACGGGGGCGATGGCGGCGTGCGCGGCGGAGGTGATCCGAGGGTGGGAGGCGCGCGCCGCCGCGAGCGGGGTGCACGGGGTGACGTTGGAGGTGGGGCAGCAGTTCACGGAGCTCACCGCCGACGTCATCTCGCACACGGCGTTCGGCAGCAGTTACCGGCGGGGAAAGGAGGTCTTCCTGGCACAGCGTGAGCTCCAGTTCATCGCCTTCGCCTCTATCAACAACGTGCGCGTGCCGGGCATGCAGTACGTGCCCACCATGGCCAACGTGCGCCGCTGGCAGCTCGAGCGCACGGTGCGGGGCACGCTCATGGCCATCATCGGCGAGCGCCTCGCTGCTGCAAAGGAGGCGAGGGGCTACGGCAGCGACCTGCTCGGCCTCATGTTGGAGGCCAACGCCGCTGGAGACGATGGCAAGAGGCAGGAGCAGGCCATGAGCATGGACGAGATCATCGACGAGTGCAAGACCTTCTTCTTCGCCGGCCACGAAACGACCTCGCACCTCCTCACCTGGGCCATGTTCCTCCTCGGCACACACCACGAGTGGCAGCAGCGGCTCAGGGAGGAGGTGCTCCGGGAGTGCGGTTGCGCCGAGGTGCCCCTTCGCGGTGACGCCCTCAACAAGCTCAAGCTCGTGAGTCTCCTTCACCTTAGACTCAAGCTATAGATAGCAGGTATATATTCGCACGGTGACCGCCGGCGAGCGCGCGTCACGGTCATATTCTTATGTGGTTTCGCAGGTGACGATGGTGGTGTACGAGACGCTCCGGCTGTACGGCACGGTGCCGATAATCGCGAGGCAAGCGACGGTGGACGTGGACCTCTGCGGCGTGAAGGTGCCCAAGGGCACCCAGTTGCTGATCCCGATCGCGATGCTTCACCGTGACGAGGAGGTGTGGGGCGCGGACGCCGGCGCGTTCAACCCGCTCCGGTTCCAGGACGGCATGGGCAGGGCGGCGGCGCAACCAAACGCGTTGTTGTCCTTCTCATTGGGCCAGCGGTCGTGCCTCGGGCAGGACTTCGCGATGCTGGAGACTAAGGCCACGTTGGCGCTGATCCTGCGGCGGTTCGCGTTCAAGGTGGCGCCAGAGTACGTGCACGCGCCGGCCGACTTCCTCACTTTGCAGCCATTGAAAGGGCTCCCGATCGTGCTCAAGCTCTTGGATCTGTAGTAGAAAGGATTAGGACTTGCACAATGTGAGAGTGATGTCCAAAAATCACCACACCGGCCTCCATGTATGAATTCTAGCAGCATGCCAGTTAGCTCACAGTGGTGAACAACACCAAGCATCACTTGTCGAACCTGCCAATCCAATTAAAAGTAAATAAAAAAATAAATGTCATACTCAGCATGCCACCTAAAGAGGCTGCAACTTGGTACGGTCTTGTTATTGATAAGAAGGAAACTTTATTTTATCAATCTGGCGTCAGTTGGCATAAAGTACTTGCACCGCTCTTTGTTTTGCTAGCATCGTTGACTTCACTAGTTGCAATGGGGAGAGTGATGCTAGAATCATCTCTCCTCTTTTAGGCATCCCTCAAGAGAAATATTGTGGAGGGCCAAGCTGGTGGAGTGCTGCTAAAAAATAACCGGGTCCCATTAAGAAAAGTAAAGTTGCACAGCTCCCTCGCAAGAACAGCTATCCACGTCCCTTTATTTTTTACAGCCCTCTGATTTACCATCTGATGGTGCAGCTTTGTGAGAGCAGATTCCACTTATTTCCTGTTACCGCCGTTGGAAATGGATTCTTACCGCTTTAGCCAGTTTTCACGCAAAGCCGCTCCGTAAGCTAACCTCCTCGTTTTACCCGTCCCACGTATATACGCTTCCCCGGCTCCTTTACAGCCCGACACCGCCTTCTTCTTTCGTCGCTTTTTTTCCTCCGCCTGTCGCTCTCCGCCCTCCACTCTCGCCGCCGCCTCTGCCGACGCTCGCCGGGACACGGCCGCTCCGTTGCCGTCACGCGGGCGGCCTCGCCTTCTCTCTGTTCTCTCTCGTCCGTGTGTGCTTTCCTTTCTTGCCGCCACTGTGGCGTTAGCGCCTTAGTTGTCCGGCTATGGGTTAGGGTTTAGGGAGCGTCGGTGTCGGGCGGCGGCCGTCCTCTCAGGCTGCTTCTTGCTGCTGGTTCGTGCTACTGTACGCCGCTCCTTGCCCGGTGAGTTTTGGCTCTCGCATTTGTCCGTCGTCGATTTCTAGGGTTCATCTCCCCGATTTAATGCGATTTAGTTTCCCGTTGTGATTTTGCCGGCTTTTGAGCCTGTGCCGCTGTCTCGGTTGTGGCTCGGCGGATACTTTTCTCGCAACAATTTTTACGTTTTTTATCCGCTATTTAGTCTAATTTTCGTTCCCCTTTTTGGATTTGGGTCTCCTTCCTCATCTCCACGTTTTTTTGGTCGGATTTAGTTACCCCGTTGTGATTTAGGCGGCGGCCCCTTTTTGGATTTGGGTCTCCTTCCTCATCTCCACGATTTTTAGTCCGATTTTGTTTCCCCATTGTGATTTAGGTCGCGTTTGCGCCGGCTGTGCTGCCGTCTCGTCTCATGCTCAGGGGTATACTTTGCCCGCACCAATTCCTAGGGTTTGTCTCCACTTTTTTTTTAATTTCGTTTCCCTTTTTCGATTTGTGTCGCATTCGTACGTGTTGTGCCAGGTTCGCGGCTGTTCTTCAGTCTTCAGTGTCTTCGGCCCGCAAATTGTTGTCGCCGTTAGTTTGCTGCTTTGTTTATTTTACTGTTTCCCCGATTGGTTTCCTCCTCTACGAGATGTTTGGTTTCGCCGCGCTCTGCTCTTTGGTCGTCTCAGCGATTTTTACAACCGCTTAAACTGCTTTGCTTCGTGTATTTTTATGCGGCATTAACGAGATTTTTGTTTCATACTGTCGGGTACGAAGGTAAGGGTACCCTAAACCCTTCGATAAATTAACGCTAAACATAGCAACCATCTTTAAGACAGGGACCAGCCCACTGCTCAAGTTAGTAAGGAAAGGCCCATCACGGGAAGGCCCCCTGCACCGGCTACGGCAGCGAGTCATGGGCCGGCCCACCTCGACGCCGAATGACGGACGAGGGGTCGAACAAACGACCCCCCGGCCTCCACCTCGACATCAAGTGACGGACCGAGGGTCGAACGAACGACCCCCGACTCCTACCTCAACGCCAGGTGACGGACGAGGGGTCCAACGAACGACCCCTCGGCCTCTACCTCGATCCCTCCGACTCCGCCTCTGCTCCGACCCTACCTCGACGACGGGCGACAGACCAGGGGTTGAACGAGCCACCCCCGAACGGGAGGCTTGATCAGCCCAACTGCTCCCGGCATGGGTTAAAGTAAATCCACCTAACGCCATGGGCGCCCGCGTCCGCAGTCAAATCCAACAACTCTCCGTCATGTCCCCGATTCCCGTCAACTGTGCTGCCACTGTCGACACTACGTGAGTACGGACTCCAGCAGCACCCCTCGAGACGTGAACAGTACGGCCCTCGACGACGACTTCGGGGATACGGCAGAGCCACGCAGGGCTCGACCCCCCCCTCGACCGGGGGGCTCGACCCCTCCCTCCAACAACTCCAGTACGGGGCCCGTCCCATCCGCTCCGTCTCGCTTCGGCTGTGGGATTCGCGCCCGTCTGCGGAAGCTGTGCCGCGACGTGCCGCAGCGACTTCCACTGCCACCACGACCCGGAGCGCCAGAAAGACAGGAAGGCCATGCCAGCACAGTGCTCGATGTCCCTTCGCCGGCACTGTGCCACAGACGCGCCGCTCATACTACAACAGTTAGGATCCTGTACCCTCGGACCTCCCCTTAGTCTATAAAAGGGGGGCGCCGAGGTAGAATGAGAGGCATCGATCGACCGATCTCTGGACTCCGATCTCTGGCTGGGTTTTTTTTATACTCAGACTCCAGTTTAGATCCCCACACTCCACACACACTCCGCTGCTCGATCGACCCCTCGAGCAGCCAACCCGCAGCCTAGGGCAGCACTGCTAGCCTTAGACCGCAGCTCACTCTGAGCAAACCCGTGTAACTCAGCTTGTACCCCCCCTGTACGAGCATGTTTGGGTGCGAGATAATACAAGTCATCCTCCCCCGCTGGACGTAGGGCCTTCTTTGCCCGAACCAGGATAAACCTTGTGTCCATCTTGCATCACGTCTGAGAGAGGGAGCACGCGATATACAAATTTACTAGTTGGTGGTCTTGACCCCCGGGTCATAACACCGACAGTTGGCGCACCAGGTATGGGGAATCGCGTGTCGATCAACTCCGAACTACTCTCTCAGATGGATTCCACCATCCCACCGTTTCCATTCACCACGTCGTCTAGTTCGACAGTCTAGGGTTCGTATCCACGGGCCAGGGCCACTTCATAGTTTTTCCCTTCGCTCGTGGCCTGGACATCAGCAGCTCCGGTACGCCGGGGCCAGCAAGGATCAGGCGACGGTTCCTCCTCTTGCACCTCTGGCCTGCGATCAGGAGGAGGCGCGAGTGACTCTGACGTGCTTGTCGTCGTGCGGATTCTGAGATGTCGGATAACGTTTCCTCGGCCCCAGCTGGCGACACAGTCCCTCCTCTCAGGGGCCTGTTTGACCCACGCTTGTGGACCGAGGGCGGGCGCCCCTCTGAGCGGGACTTTGGCTCTGCCATATCGTCGTCCCCGGGAGCTCCCGTGGCCTCTCCGACGCACTCGGCCCCGCCATCACCGTGTGACCCGTTCCCGTACGGGCTCCACGACAGCGCATGGCTCTGTTCTGCTCTCGCAGGATTGCAGGTACAGACACGTAGCGGGTCTCCAGGGACTCCGCCGCGTGTGACGGTCGACCCCGTCACCACCCCTTCACCGAACGAGCCAAGACTACCCCGGACATGGGGCACGTTACGGCGGCGCCTGGCGGAGGAACGCAGGGGGTCCTTCCCCACTTCTACCATGTCGACCCCGACTCAGACTCTCCCGACGAGAGTTACGATTCCACCAGGGAGTGCTTCCACCTCGACGAGCAAGCCGACCCGCAGGACGACGTCGACGACACCGCGGCCACAGAAGACGGAGGGGGGGGGCCAACGCTACACCAGCGCGAGATGCCAACCCCCCGAGTCCAGATAGAGCCGATCCACCCCCAGACGTCCAGATCACGCAAGTCCGAGAGCTTCTCAGCAAGCTCGAGGAGGAGCGCCTGCGACTTCAGCAACTCGAGCACGCCCTCGAGCGGGATCGAGGGCGCCCTCAGGGTGGAGGAGCTCGCGAGCGGGCCCGGGAAGTCTGCCGGCAAATCGTCGAGGAAGGGGGGGGGCGAACGAACCCCAAGTCTTCAACCGCGCTAGCCAGAATGTCGTAGCAGCCGCAATGCTACTCCGCGACATGCCGGCGCCATCGACCCCCCAAGCACGACGCATCAGGGACGAAATCCAGGGGCTTCTCCAAACTGCGGCCGTGCAGTAGGCGGAGAGCTCGGCCTCGAGGCGTCGAGGGGCTGCCTCCGAGCGACAGGGAGCACCCCCTCGACAAAATCGAGAGGTGTCCGTCCACCAGAACAAGGCACCCCAGGGCCAAGTCGAGCGACGACCGGTTCAGGAACGCCTCGTCGACGATCGACCCCCTCGAGTGAACAATCGACGCCGGTACGGCGACGCCGAGGCCCGAGGCTACAGCGCTCACCGAGGCGGGCGCTACGACAGCGACGAAGACCGATGTCGGTCTCTAGAGCCACCGGGGCCCCGAGTCTTCGGCAGAACCATCCGGCGGACCCCCCTGCCCGTCCGTTTCCGTCCACCCACTAGCCTGGTCAAGTACAACGGCGAAACCAAGCCAGAGCTTTGGCTTGCCGACTTCAGACTGGCATGTCAGCTGGGAGGAGCCGACAATGATCACGTCATCATTCGGCAACTCCCACTATTCCTCTCCGACACCGCTCGAAGATGGCTCGAGGAGCTGCCCCCGGACTTGATCCAAGACTGGCCCGACCTAGTTCGGATCTTCGAGGGCAACTTCAAAGGCACCTACGAGCGGCCGGGCAATCCCTAGGACCTCCGCGGCTGCAAGCAGAAGCCAGGGGAGACCCTCCGCGCCTTCACCCGCCGATTCTCGAGGCAGCGTACCGCACTGACCCACATCTCCGACCATGAGGTCATTACGGCGTTCATCGCCGGAACGACCTGCAAGGAGTTGGTGCGGGAGCTGGGGCAAAACACCCCCAAGACCGCCAACGAGCTCATGGACATCATCGCCAACTACGCAGCTGGCGAAGAGGCCGTTGGCGCGTTCTTCCAGATACCTCCAGAGAAGGGGAAAGGCAAGGCGGATGAGCCCGGGGGCTCGAACAACGAACCCAAGAAGAACAATGGGCCCAGAAGGAACAACGACGATAACGGCGGCAGGAAGAAGAAGAAGAAGAACCAACCGGGCCGACGCAATGCCGAGCCCGACGTCGAGCCCGACGACGAGCCCGACGACCTTGTCGCTGCGGTAGACAAGAAGAAGCCTCGAGGGCCCCCTCCCGACGGGGGCGTCTTCGATAAGATGCTGAAGGAGCCTTGCCCCTATCATGTGGGGCCGGCCAACCACCGCCTCGAGGACTGTCGCATGCTTCGAAAGCACTTCATCCCTCCTAGCTTCAGGAGAGACGACGACAAAGAAGACCCGCCCTGTGACGTCCACGTCAAGGGCGACGTCAAGAAAGGAGGCTTCCCCGAAATCCACAGACTGCTACATGATCTACGGGGGACCCTCGACTCGCCTCTCCACGCGCCAGTGCAAGAGGGAGCGCCGAGAGGTTTTCTCCGTTCGAGCCCAGGCTCCTCGGTACCTCGACTGGTCACACACGCCGATCACCTTCGACCAGGACGACCACCCCGAGCACATCCCCAGCACTAGGGTCTACCCGCTCGTCGTCGATCCGATCATCCTCAACACCCGCCTCACAAAGGTACTCATGGATGGGGGGAGCAGCCTCAACATCATCTACGCCCAGACCCTCGACCTCCTGGGAATCCCGAGGACCATGCTCCTGCCCAGCGCGGGGGGGGGGGGGGGGTTCCATAGGATCGTCCCGGGGAAGAAGGCACTCCCGATCGGCCGCATCAAGCTACCGGTCTGTTTCGGCGTCCCCTCGAACTTCCGAAAGGAAGAGCTGACCTTCGAGGTGGTTGCGTTCCGAGGCACCTACCACGCCATCATCGGGCGACCGAGATATGCCAAGTTCATGGCAGTCCCGAACTGCACCTACCTCAAGCTCAAGATGCCAGGGCCCTCGGGGGTCATCACCGTCGACACCTCCTACGAGCACGCATACGACTGCAACGTCGAATGTGTGGAAAAAGCCGAGGCTATCGAGGATTCGGCTATCCTCGTGGCCCTCGACGACTTTTCCGGAGAGATCCCCGACCCCAAGCGACACGCCGACAACTTCAAGCCGACGGAAGACACCAAGACCGTCCCGCTCGACCCCGGCCTCGCGGATGGGAAGGTGCTGACGATCGCGCCACCCTCGAGCCCAAATAGGAAGCAATGCTTGTCGACTTTCTCCGTGCGAATGCCGACGTGTTCGCATGGAGTCCCTCGGATATGTCGGGCATTCCGAGGGAGGTCGCCGAGCACTCCTTGGACATCCGAGCCGGGTCCAAACTGGTGAAGCAGCGCCTGCGCCGCTTTGACGAGGAGAAGCGCAGGATCATCGGGAGGAGGTCGAGAAGCTTTTGAAGGCCGGATTCATCAAGGAGGTGCATCATCCCGAGTGGTTAGCAAATCCTGTACTTGTAAAGAAAAAGAATGGGAAGGATAGGATATGTGTAGACTACACTAGTCTAAATAAAGCATGTCCCAAAGTTCCTTTTCCTTTACCACAAATCGATCAAATAGTAGATTCCACTGCGGGATGTGAAACTCTCTGCTTCCTTGATGCGTATTCTGGCTATCACCAAATAAAGATGAAGGAGTCCGATCAGCTCGCGACTTCCTTCATCACCCCCTTTGGCATGTTTTGCTACCTCACTATGCCCTTCGGTTTGCGAAACGCCGGGGCCATCTACCAGCGATGCATGTTCCACGTCTTCGGGAAACACATAGGGCCGACCGTCAAGGCCTACGTCGATGACATCGTGGTCAAATCCAAGACAGTAGGAAACCTGGTCGGAGACCTCGAGATCGCGTTTGGGTGCCTCCGGGCAAATCGCATAAAACTAAACCCTGAGAAGTGTGTCTTCGGGGTCCCTCGAGGCATGCTCTTAGGGTACATAGTTTCCCAGCGTGGAATCGAGGCCAATCCCGAGAAGGTAACCGCAATCATGAGGATGGGCCCGATCAACGACCTCAAGAGCGTGCAAAGGGTCATGGGGTGCCTCGCCGCCCTCAGCCGCTTCATCTCGAGGCTCGGAGAGAAGGCCCTACCCCTTTACCGCCTCCTAAAGAAGACGGAACACTTCGCGTGGACCGCCGAAGCCGAGGAATCGCTCTCGAAGCTCAAGGCCTTGCTCACCTCGCCCCCGGTCTTGGTACCCTCGAGTCCGGCCGAGCCCCTCTTGCTCTACGTCGCAGCAACTACCCAGGTAGTCAGCGCGGTCGTAGTAGTCGAGAGGGAGGAGGAAGGACACGCCCTGCCGGTTCAGAGGCCTGTCTACTTCATGAGCGAGGTGCTTTTCGAGACCAAGACGAGGTACCCCCACATCCAGAAGCTGTTGTACGCGATCGTCCTCACTCGGCGTAAGCTCCAGCACTATTTCCTGGGCCACCCGGTCACTGTGGTTTCATCTTTCCCCCTCGGAGAGATAATCCAGAACCGGGAGGCGTCTGGAAGGATCGCCAAGTGGTCGGCCGAGCTCATGGGGGAGACTCTCTCCTACGCCCCTCGGAAGGCCATCAAGTCTCAGGTACTGGCAGATTTCATTGCAGAATGGACCGACACCCAACTATCCCCGGCGCAGGTCCAGAACGAGCTTTGGACCATGTACTTCGACGGATTGTTGATGAAGACGGGAGCAGGCGCTGGATTGCTGCTCATATCACCCTCAGGGGTCCACATGCGCTATGTCATCCGCCTCCACTTCCCCGCCTCCAACAACATCGCCGAGTACGAGGCCCTCGTCAGCGGCCTGCGCATCGCCATCGAGCTCGGGGTTCGACACCTCGACGTGCGAGGGGACTCGCAGTTGGTGATCGACCAAGTAATGAAAGATTCGAGCTGCCACGACCCCAAGATGGAAGCCTACTGCAGGGAGGTCAGAAAACTCGAGGACAAGTTCTACGGCCTCGAGCTCAATCGCGTCGCCCGTCGGTACAACGAAGCTGCCGACGAGCTGGCCAAAATCGCGTCTACTCGAGGCACGGTCCCTCCCGACATCTTCTCGAGGGATCTTCACAAGCCGTCCATCGACCTGGACTCGGGGGCTCCTGCCCTCGAGCAAGGGGTCGATCCACCTCCCTTGACCAATCCCCCCTCGAGCGGGGAAGAGGTCATGGAGATCGACGAGACTACCGCTGCGCCAACCCCTCCGACGGATTGGCGCGCACCCTACCTCGAGTACCTGACACGGGGTGAACTCCCAGAAGACCGCACGGAAGCCCGTCATGTAGCTCGACGTGCCAAAACCTACGTCTTGTACGGGGACGACCGCGAGCTATATCGACGTAGCCCGTCGGGTGTACTTCAACGCTGCCTCACCCATGAGGAGGGGAGGGCATTGATGAAGGATCTACACTCGGGGGCTTGTGGCCACCACGCGGCGCCGAGAACGCTAGTAGGAAGTGCCTTTCGACAGGGCTTCTACTGGCCGACGGCCGTCACCGACGCCACCAAACTCGTTCGATCTTGCAAGGGATGCCAATTCTACGCCAGGCAGACCCACCTACCCGCCCAAGCTCTTCAGATGATACCCATAACCTGGCCGTTCGCAGTATGGGGGCTCGACATGGTCGGCCCCCTGAAAAGAACCAAGGGTGGCCACACTCACCTCCTCGTGGCTATCGACAAGTTCTCGACGTGGATCGAGGCTCGACCCATCGCCAACATCCAGTCTCGACAAGCCGTGCTATTCTTCACCAACATCATCCACCGCTTCGGGGTCCCCAACGTCATCATCACCGACAACGGCACGCAGTTCACCAGCCAAAAGTTCGTGGACTTCTGCGACCATCACCACATCAGGGTGAATTGGTCCGCGGTCGCCCATCCTCGAACTAACGGTCAGGTCGAGCGGGCCAATGGTATGGTTTTGCAGGGCCTCAAGCCAAGGATCTTCGATCGGCTGAACAGACATGGCAGGAGATGAGTCGACGAGCTGCCCGCTGTGCTATGGAGTCTCCGAACGACACCAAGTCGAGCCACGGGGTTCTCTCCATTCTTCTTGGTCTACGGGTCCGAGGCCGTCCTCCCCACTGACCTCAACTACAGGTCCCCTCGACTGAAAGCCTACAACGAGCAAGCCAACACGGTAGCTCGAGAGGACTCCCTCGACCAGCTCCAGGAAGCCCGTGATATGACCCTCTTCAAGTCAGCAAAGTACCAGCAGACGCTGCGGCGCTACCACGACAAAAACGTGCGCAAAAGGGACCTCAACGTCGATGACCTCGTTCTGCGTCGTCGACAAAGCAACAAGGGGCGTCACAAGTTGACGCCACCTTGGGAGGGACCCTTCATCGTGGCAGAGGTGCTGAAGCCCAGCACTTACAAGCTGAAGAACGAGAAGGGCGAGATCTTCACCAACGCGTGGAACATCGAACAGCTATGTCGCTTCTATCCCTGAGGCCTCGACGCCTTGTACATTTTCGCATTTATGTACAAATCCTCGAATGAATAAAATGTTCTCGAAACACATTTCACATTCGTTCGTAGCTCAAAGGTAGCCTCGACTTTGCCCCGGCAAAGTCGAGCCTCCCTCGGGGGCTAATAGGGGGGCACCCCCCTCCCAAGTCCCCGAAAAACTCTAACGTTTTTTTTGAAACTCGGCTTTCCCTCTCGATCTTGCCCTCGAGTACGCATCGTAGCTAAGTAGAGGCGCCTCGAAATCCCTAAGGGTCGTGGGTGTCGTCGAGCCAGGGACTCTCCTACGCCCCAGGGCTACGGTATCCCCGCTCACTCCCCCCCTTTCAGGGATACGAGCCTGCGTCGAACACTTAGTTCACAAGCGTCGACTTAGGCAAAGAAAAGCAGAGAGAGCTCGAGAAGTAGAAATAACGAGACGCACCCGTCTACAACACTAAGGTAGCCTCGACGTTGCCCCAGCAAAGTCAAGACTCCCTCGGGGGCTAACAGGGGGGCACCCCCTCCTAAGTCCCCGAAAAACTCGAACGTTTTTTCGAAACTCGACTCTCCCTCTCGACCTTTGTCTCGAGCACGCTTCATGACTAAGTAAAGGCGCCTCGAACTCCCTAAGGGTCGAGGGTGTTGTCGAGCCAAGGACTCACCTATGCCCCAGGGCTACGGTATCCCCGCTCGCTCCCCCCCTTCCAGGGATACGAGCGTGCGTCGAATACTTAAGTCCACAAGCGTCGACTCAGGCAAAGAAAAGCAGGGAGAGCTCGAGAAACGAAAATAACAATGTGCATCTCGATCAAAATGCATTAGATATAAGAAGCCCTCGGAGGCTCGGCATTGTATCATTACAAAAGTCTAACTGTTACATGGACCTTCCTGTCCAGATATGGCTCGCAGGCCCGGGACTACTCATCAAGGGGGTCACCAACCTCAAGAAGCAATGCAGGAAGTTGGGCATCGCGCGTTGGCCACATCGGAAGGTGAAGAGTCTGCAAAAGCTCATCGACACCATCCGAGGGCTACTTGGCGCCATCTCCATCCGCCGAGGGGACCACTTTGGGCTCGAAGAGCTTCGCCAGCTCGCCTCCGGGCACCTTAGCAAGATCCATCAACTTCTAGCACCTCGCGTCGTTCTCTTCATCGGTCAGCCTCGGGTCGGTGGTAAACCCGTTGACAATGATGTTGAGGTCATAATTGTAGGCCAAGTTGACGACCGCGAGGGCCCGCTTCACGCCCACATGCAGGGCGGCACGGACGTGCTCCGTCACCTCCTGCGTCATGGAGTAGAAGCGGCGCAGCAGGGAGTCCCCTCGAGCGTCACCCTCGACCTCCGGTTCCGGCTTGACTGAGAGGTCGTCGCAGAAGGTGTTGATGACGCCTGAGAGCCTCGCGTTGAGGTTCGCCTCAGTCCCGAGGAGGCCCTGAAGACTGTTCAGATCCTCATGGGCGTGGGCCTTATCCGTCGCAAGCTCTGCCAAAACAAGCACACAACACGGTCAAAACCCAAAAGAGCAGGAAGAGGGTCGAGGCAGGGCAGATTCTGCAACAATGTCGAGACACTCACCTTGGGCATGCGCCTCCAGAGTGGCATAGCTCTACTCGGTCTCCTTGAGCTAGCGGCGGACGTCGATAAGCTCGGAGGCCTGACCCCTGACCTTAGCCTTGAGGCCCTCGATGGTCTTGCCTGCGTCATCGAGGGCCCTCTTCTGGTTCATCGCCACCACACCCAAGGAGGTCGCACGGGTCCGAGCCTTCTCCTCCGAGGCGGCCAGCGTGTTGCGCTCGCGGGAGACGGCGTCGAGGTCCCCTCGGAGCCCTCGGATGCCCTCCGTAGCTCGGGCCAGCTCCTCCTTCAGCCGGGCAGCCTCTTCCTCGGCCTTGCGCTTGGCCTCGAGGGCAGCGTCCCGTTCATGCCCGACCCTGACGGTCGACTGAAGGGTGTCGTCGAGCCTCGACTGTGCTGAGGCCAAGGCCGCCCGGGCTTCCTCCTGCATGGCCGTATAGCCGGCCCTCGCGTGGGCGACCTTCGACTCGGCGTCCTCCCGAGCGGCTGCCGCCTCGGCCCTCGCCCGGGCGGCCTTGCCCTCCGCCCTCTCCAGCGAGGCGTGGAGGGTCGGGAGTTGCTCCTGCGCCCGGAGGATGAACTGGGACTTATCATAGGACCTCGCCCGTAGCGTCTGACAAGGATGAAAAGGAAGATCGTCAGCAAACAGCAATAAGTCAACCCAAGCAAAATCTAAGGGAGAACGAAACCCACCTCCATCCCCCGGCATATGTCCACGGCGGCGACATTCGCGGCGAGACGCACCGAGTGCTCAAACCAGGCCCGGTACTGCTCGAGGTGCTCCCACTGCCGGAGCTCGGCCTGGTCGTCGACCGTAAAGAAGAGCCGCTCAGGGTCTTGAGGGTCCGCCAGCTCGAGGACGCCTTGTCCCCAGTGCGCGCTACGGGCGGCGATCCTTTCCTAGACCTCCCGCATGACACCCTGGCGCACGGCGTCGGGACCCCCGCGACGCTCCACCTCCTCTTGCCAAGTGAAGAAGGGTGAAAAACCCTCCGCCTGGCCTCCCCCGGCTTCGGGGCCACCCTGCGAGGACGTCGATGGCCCCGCCGAGCCGTCACCACCGGGCAGAGGAAACCTCGGCCAGCAGAACGGCCCTGCACGATGAAAGACGCGAAGAAATTAACACCCAGCAACGCAAACCCACTATGGCTCGAGTAAGTCGGAGCACGGCTTACCTCGAGACAACGGCCCCCCAGCCTCGAGGGGAGGCCGAGCCACCTCCGGTTCCGTCCGAGGGGCCGCGACGGCGGTCGTCTCCGCCGAGCCCACCAGCTCGGCCACCATTTCGTCCACTTCTTCGACGGTGGACTCCATCAACATCCCGCCCCTCTCCGGCGCGGGTGTCGCCTCGGGCCGCTCGCCCCGGCCCCCCTCCTCGGCCTCCGGCGCAGGCGAAGGGCCCTCAGACACGACAGCGGCCATGCCCTCGCGCTCGTGCCGCAGTCGTGCCTCCAGCAAGGCTAGACCCTCGGGCCACCGCCCCGGCGTTGGGTGAGCCGGGGCCTCCCCCTCATTTGCAGCAGCTTGGGGCCCGACCACCTCCGTCTCGGTAGCGGTTTGGGGCTCCACCGCCTCGGTCACGACATCCGTCTCCACAGGCCCCGCGTCTTCCGAGGCGCCGGGTGCAACTCCCCCCGACGGCTGCGCAGGCGCGGCGACGCCGGTCACTTCGTCGGCCCTCGCCGGCGGGGCGGGCAGGCCCGCCTCCTCCGCCGTCTAAGCAGGTGCCAAGGCGCCCTGCGCTGCCCCTCGCTCCATTGCCTCCCGGGCCTTGGCTGCCCACGCCGCCTCGGGGGTAAGCGTCGAAGGGGTCGGAGCAGCGGGACCGGCCTCGACGGCCGCTTCGACCACGGCCCCCACCCTTAGCTTCTTGGCAGGGGCGAGAGACACATCCACCTGCGGGCACTTCGACCTAAGGAAGAGACCCGTGCACGACGATAAGCACAGGTCACCAGCAACAAAAAGAAAAATTCAAACAACACCCTCGAAGGCGACTTACCCCCTCGGGGCCAGGCGTTTCTGGCCGACGGCCGTCAGGCTGATCGAGCTCCTGAACCCCACCCGCCGTGGGGCGAGGGTCGAGCCCGCCTTTGGCACCGTCTCCTGGGCAGGGGCTGACGACGCCCCTGTCGTCCCCCTGCTGACTCCCTCCTGCGCCGACGGGCCCAACGCCCGTGCGCTCGACGCGGCAGGCGCCGAGGGTGTGTCCACTCGACCCCCCGACGGGGATCGTGACGACTGCCCCCGCGTCCGCCGCAGCACTTCATCTTGAGAGGCCAAGGGGCGCTCCCCCCAGGGCTCGGCTTCAACGTCAGGGGCCGACCTCGAGGTCGACCCCTCTCCTCCTTTGGTTCCGGCGGTCACCCTCTGTTCGGGCGCCGTCTGTTCCTCCTCGCTCCAGTCCACCTCCTTGACGTCGCTGTCGCTGTCCTCCTCCTCCTCCTCATCCTCCTCTTCCGAGGGCAATTCCTCCTCGGGAAGGCCCTCCCGCCTCTGTCGGGCCCGGTGCTGATCCCTCGCCTCCTTCTCCCGGGCCCTCTTAGCCCTGGCCTCCTTGGCCTTGTCCTTGGCTGCCTTGTCCTTCTTCGCCTGAAGGCACCTCGCCTGGGTCTCAGCCCGGTCCTCCTTCACCGGTAGAGGCGAGGGCCGGAAGGGGACGTTCCCCTGCGGAACGCGAGGCAGTCAGAACGCAAGTAAAAAAAGGACGGACAAGGCAGACACAAGAACTCTAACAGGGGAAGAGGACTTTACCAGCTCGAAGTACCCCTCGTCCGGTTTCATGGGGACCCTGGCGATGTTCTTGGCGACGAACGAGCCCGCAAAGAAGCAGCGGACGCGGCGTACCACCCTATCCGGGGGCAGTTCGTCTCCTGCGGCGACACCTCGAGAGGTCCACCCCCGGACGCATCTCGTCGAGGCGGAGGGGTCGAGCCATCAGCGGCACGACCCGCCGCCGGTGGAACGCCGACGCGGCGATCTCCGCCGTGAGTCCCTCCTTCTTCAGACGCTTGACCGCGTCCAGCAAGTTGGCGAGGCGGTGCTGCTTGCTCTGCACGACGTCGTACCTCCAGCAGTCTGGCTGCGCGTCGATCATCCTCCTGGTGTATGCCGGGAACAGGTTGTCATCATTCCTCAGGTAAAACCACCCGGAGTGCCATCCGGAGTGGCTCCACATAAGCTTCCCCGGGATCCAGAACTCCGACCGCTTGAGGGAGATGCAGCAGCACCCGGCCCTGACCATCTTGCGGGTACCCTTGCCGGCCGACGCGTGGAAGATGTTCGCCTCGAAGAGATGGAACCATAACTCCCAGTGGGGCTCGATCCCGAGGTAGCCTACGCATACGGCGGCGAAGACCGCCGCGTGGCAGACGCCGTTGGGGGTGAGGTGTTGGAGCTCCACGTCGTAGTGGTGGAGGATTGCGCGCAGAAAACGGTTGGGCGGGGCGCCTAGTCCTGCCCAGTGGAAGACCTCGAAGCTCACCACATATCCCTCGGGCGGATTGGGCTCGGCATGGTCCGGCGACGGCAACAACCACTCCGGTCGCTCGGTTGAGGTGACGGGACGGAGGAGGCCGCTCTCCACCAACCCCCCCAGGCGCGAGGCGGTCATCGAGGACGCGAGCCAATCATCGGGACCGACGAGGCTGTACTTGGCCATGGAATCGGGAAGGATGATGCACTCGGGCTTAGGGGCGGAAGGTACGTTCCCTATCTCCCTTCTCTTTCTCTCTCGCGTGCGCAGAGTTCCGGCTCGCGGGGCGCCTAAGGCAATGGCGGGAGAAGGAGGCAGGGAAGGCGACGGCAAGGAGGCAGGAAGAACAAGTGCGCGGAAAAAGCACCCGACTCCTCACCTTCGCTATTTATAAGCGGGAGGCCAACGGACGGATCCGGCAAAACAGGCAAGAGAATCTCCGCATTTAATGCGCCTATACTCCCCTTCCTCATATCCCTCCAGGATAAGGCGTTCTGTCCCATCGTCGGGCTCCGCACCGCACTCCGCCCTGCAACTGCCACTATTGCGCCGAACGGACATCGCCTAAAAAGGCGCGCGGCCGGAAGCGTTATCTTCGGAGGTAAGGAATCTTGAGGCAGCGAGAGCTGACCCTCGAAAGAGGGTTCGACAGCTACCCTCGAGTACCCGAGGCCAGAAATGACCTCGGGTTAGGACTTCGGTCCGCCCCCAAAAATTTCGAGGGGACAAAGGCCGGCCTACGAACGGGCTCGATAGCCCCCCTTGAGTACCCGAGGTCTGAGGAGACCTCGCGTCGTCGACTCCAGTTCACTCCCCAGCCTCGAAGGGACAAAGGCTGGCCCTTTCGTGGGGTTTGACAGCCTCCCTCGAGAGCTCCAGCCCAAGGGACAAAGGCACAGGTATGTCCCCAAGTTCAATACAATTACCCATTCTTCCCCCTCGGCGTTCCACAAAGCAGGATTCCTCCTCCTGAGGATAGCGTCGGATGATGAACCATCCGTCAAATCTTGGGGAGCGAAGGCTGGCCCTTACATAGGGTTCGACAGCCGCCCTCGAGTACCTGAGGTCAGGAAGGACCCAAGGTTAACGGACTCCGGTCCACCCCCAAATCTTGAGGGAGCGAAGGCTGGCTCCACGAACGGAGTTCGACAGCCGCCCTCGAGTACGCGAGTCAGGGATGTCCCGGGGGGGCCAGGCGCGTGCCCCTAGCTCGAGAACGAACTCTCGAGGTCCCCTGGGACATATCCGAGGCATAACCTAGGAATACCTAAGGATCCCTAGGCTGGGAGGCATCGAGCCACCAACTCCTATCGAATGGGGTTGGCACCTTGGTAATCCATATGGTCGTGCTTAGTAAGCCTTACGGTCTTACTTAAATGAGAACGCCTCCGGGCCACTAGTCGACCCCTATCGAATGGGGCACGTGTTCTCACTTGGATTTTTACCCGTACTGGGCACCATTTCTAATGGACTCATGCCCGAGAATAGCTCACCGAGGACTTCGGGCTCGTCCTAACGAGGATAGCACGATGCTCTTCCCCCACAATCCGAACACAAGGATCCGTGGGAAGGACGCTATGAGGTAGTGAAGGCCTAGCCATTCGAGGGCTCGAGGGCCCGACTACGCACGGCACCCCTCGACGAAAGAGGGTCGAAAAACTCGTGACCTGGCAGACAGAGTCGACCTCTCGGGCGGGGCGCTCTGACTCCAGTTATGCTCGAGGGAGCGAGGCTGGCCCTCGGTAGGGTTCGACAGCCGCCCTCGAACACTTCTCTTTTCAGGGAAAGGAACGGGATCGACCCCTCGATAGGGCGCCACGTCTCCAGGTATCCTTAAAAAACCCCTCGATACAACATATTATAGCCCCCAGAGGAGTTCTTAATCACTCCCCTGGGGCCTCGGGGGCTACCCCCGCGGGGTGCGCTCGCGCGCACCCCACGGAGAATCGAATCTCTCACTAACCCTGCAGGTCGAGGACAAAACCTCCGGGTAATCCTTACTCCCTCCGAGAAAGCACATATCATATCCCCCAGAGGAGTTCTCAATCACTCCTCTAGGGCCTCGGGGGCTACTGTCGGATACGAAGGTAAGGGGTACTCTAAACCCTTCGATAAATTAATGCTAAACATAGCAACCATCTTTAAGACAGGGACCAGCCCACTGCTCAAGTTAGTAAGGAAAGACCCATCACGGGAAGGCCCCCTGCACCGGCTATGGCAGCGAGTCATGGGCCGGCCCACCTCGACGCCGAATGACGGACGAGGGGTCGAACGAACGACCCCCCGGCCTCCACCTCGACATCAAGTGACGGACCGAGGGTCGAACGAACGACCCCCGACTCCTACCTCGAGACCGAATGGCGGACGAGGGGTCGAACGAACGACCCCCCGGCCTCCACCTCGACATCAAGTGACGGACCGAGGGTCGAACGAACGACCCCGGCTCCTACCTCGACGCCAGGTGACGGACGAGGGGTCCAACGAACGACCCCTCGGCCTCTACCTCGATCCCTCCGACTCCGCCTCTGCTCCGACCCTACCTCGACAACGGGCGACAGACCAGGGGTCGAACGAGCCACCCCCGAACGGAAGGCTCGATCAGCCCAACTGCTCCCGGCATGGGTTAAAGTAAATCCACCTAACGCCATGGGCGCCCGCGTCCGCAGTCAAATCCAACAACTCTCCGTCATGTCCCTGATTCCCGTCAACTATGCTGCCACTGTCGCCACTACGCGAGTACGGACTCCAGCAGCACCCCTCGGGACGTGAACAGTACGGCCCTCGACGACGACTTCGGGGATACGGCAGAGCCACGCAGGGCTCGACCCCCCCCCTCGACCGGGGGGCTCGACCCCTCCCTCCAACAACTCCAGTACGGGGCCCGTCCCATCCGCCCCGTCTCGCTTCGGCTGTGGGATTCGCGCCCGTCTGCGGAAGCTGTGCCACGACGTGCCGCGGCGACTTCCACTGCCACCACGACCCGGAGCGCCAGAAAGACGGGAAGGCCATGCCAACACAGTGCTCGATGTCCCTTCGCCGGCACTGTGCCACAGACGCGCCGCTCATACTACAACAGTTAGGATCCTGTACCCTTGGACCTCCCCTTAGTCTATAAAAGGGGGGCGTCGAGGTAGAATGAGAGGGATCGATCGACCGATCTCTGGACTCCGATCTCTGGCTGGGTTTTTTTATACTCAGACTCCAGTTCAGATCCCCATACTCCACACACACTCCGCTGCTCGATCGACCCCTCGAGCAGCCAACCCGCAGCCTAGGGCAGCACTGCTAGCCTTAGACCGCAGCTCACTCTGAGCAAACCCGTGTAACTTAGCTTGTACCCCTGTACGAGCACGTTTGGGTGCGAGATAATACAAATCATCCTCCCCCGCTGGACGTAGGGTCTTCTTTGCCCGAACCAGGATAAACCTTGTGTCCATCTTGCATCACGTCTGAGAGAGGGAGCACGCGATATACAAATTTACTAGTTGGTGGCCTTGATCCTCCGGGTCATAACACCGACACATACGTCCTCTCCATCAGGTTGGTTTCTTCAAAGCGAGTCGTTGGTGCTTCGACGCTCTATTTTCCTACAAAGGTGCGTTTGGAATGTTGCATTATACCCTGCTTTTCAAGGGGGTACATATCTTATAGCTTATGTGACCATTCTTGCAGGTTCTTCACAGCTTAGTTTGTACCAGCTCAGGACGACGGTGAAGGTGCTGCTGTGTTTACCCAGCGGCTAGGTAAATTAAAAGTTTTATATCCTTACCTCCAAGTACATGTTTTGCTCCAACGATTCAGCAGCCTAATAGTGCGTGCTCTATTTCTATGTTGTTTTGGTTAGCTTGTTGTTTGTTACAGAAGAAAAAATGACCGCTTCCCAGTAAAATTGCTTCCTCGTTTATGACCTTCTATTAGATACCAAAACAAAAATACTTTACATCATGCTTTCATATCACATTACTGGGGGTTCTATCTTCTTTCAGCCTCATTTACTCTATTGCATTGTGGCCAGTTTTTTCGTGGCCATCATTTGTCTATGCCCACACCGCATAGCTTACGGCTTATGCATCGTTACTTACAGGTGTTTAGCAGCTTCCTTTCTAAAGGCTCACCAAAACAGGGACAACACTCGTCTGTTCCTCCGCTTAGTTACATGAGCATGTTTATATCGTTACTTTTAATTATACTCTCTGTTACTGAGTTTCACCAAACTGATGTTTTCATCTTTTTTTTCCTTTTGCCTCTGTTTGTGAAAAAAAAAATTGTGAAATGATTTCGTCTTCGTCTATGTCCTTCTATTAAAAAGAAAAAGAAACTGGTTTTCACACGATGGTTTTAAAACATATTAATAGGAATCTTTATTCTCTTTGGCTGGCTGGCGTCGTTGTCATAGCCCTGTGATTTCATCCTATTACGCTTAACTAGACATTGCCATTTTTTAAAAAAAATGTTTGCTTTACATGTGTCATATGTCTCTATTCCGATGCAACTAGCGAGACATAGTTCCTTCCCATATATATCCTATATACATGAGCTTCTTGAAGATGGTTCTCACTTATATGGAGTTGAAATTGACTTACCTACATTTCGTTGTACTGGGAACACTACCACACTCTTTTTCTGGGCACCTGACAATACCCAATGGAAAGCAGCATATGAGGCCGCTGCCCTACAGGCCATTATATGTCTACAAAATATATTTGGTTTTATTGTTGTGGACTACAGTTATCATGGATTAGTGCTATATAGAGTTCTTGCTCAGCGTCTCCTCCCGCTAGCAAATAGAGGTGTGCAGCTAGCCAGGCTTGTACTTGGACATGCACAGCATGAACCTGAAATACATCCCACCATAGTCAATGGCGCAGAGGAGCTCATGCGGGAGCTAGAGGTTATTACAGCCGCACCTGTTCCCTGATTTTCAGAGTCTACGTATCTGTACATAGCCGGGATGCATATATTTTCACCGTTTTCAGTCCCTGAAATTTGCATGGGTACTTTGGTTTCAGTAAAATTGCTTTTTAGTCACTGGGATTTGTCTCTTTTTAGTCACTGGGATTTGTCTCTGAAACAAATTTGCCCAATAGTTCCTCTGTTTTCGACAATTCATCTTGTGTCACGTGCCAATGCAGTAGTTGTTACATGCCTTTTTGCCTATGCATGTTATACACAATCATGTATATGCTGCATACAGATTATTATTTTTCATTCTTATATCACTTTGTTTCTTTTCTGTGTTGAATTGTTCCAACCCAAAAAAAAAATTCTACTTGTCCTATTCTTTATGCTATCGTTGGTTACAATTCCTATGATGAGCCTGTACAGCTCCATGCTCGTATTGGGTCATGGACATCCCTGTTCCAATGGACGGTCACCGTGAACGTACGTAATAATGTTCTGATTTCCTTCAGTTCTTATATAACATACATGTTTTTTATATGTCCACGGTCCCTATGCGACCACAGTCTATATTTACACTAATTATTATCGATGAAACCACGCAGCTTCTGCGTCGGTGCCTATTATAACTATTGCTCCACGTACTTCTACGCCCCCACGTGGACGCACCCGTAGGTTCCTTAATATGCTTCGCCCATCCCGCTTCTATTTGTTCTTATCTTATATCATGCCAGCCTTTTCTTACCATATGCAATTCTATGGCAGGAACGACTACCTATGCCGTTCGTTCCACCACGGACCCCTCCACATCTAGACAAAAAAGGAAAAAGCTATTGGACCAACACCGCCTGGCTTGGACAGGTGCTCCTATCACTCCCTTTGATTTCTATCTCCTGTGCCTGCTCATTGTACACATTTATTATTAGGCGTTCCAATCATTAGAGCCATGAAACTTATGCAGGACGGTCCTCCCACACAGCTCTAAACCTAGAATGTGGCCAGTTTAATGAGAGCTATGTACACGCTTTGAAAGGTACCTCTTACTTTGTTTCCACCTCATTTCATTGTTGCCTCTATCATTCAACCCTGTACGTCCTTTACAACTGTGTTGGTTCTCGCATGATCTGCACTTTAGTAGTGGCGGCCATTCTTTGATCCATATATCCATCTTTGTTCCACAGTTTCCTATCCAGAAAGATCTTACTACGGCGCACCAGATTATGAGTGCTCCCATTGCCATGTTGTTTTCTGGTATGGCGAAAGGGTACAAGCTGAGTCACGACAGAGATCAGCCAGGATAGTTTACAACAAGTGTTGTCGAGGGGGCAAGGTTGTTATACCTCCATTTCTTCCACGACCAGAACCGCTAGCCTCACTTGCTACATTCAATGGTGGTGCACTGTCCAACAAATTCATCCGAAACATCAGACAATATAATTGTCTGTTTGCCTTCACATCAATGGGGGCCAATATTGACCGTACAATGAATGATGGATGTGGCCCTCCTGTGTTCAAAATATGTGACCAGATTCATCACCACATTGGTTCTCTGCTTCCTCCTGATGGTACCCAACCAAAATTTATCCAGCTCTATATTTACGACACATCTAACGAGGTTCAAAACAGGATTCAGTCTCTAGATCGTGGTAGCAGGAGGGAATCAGATATAGATCCTTCTATAGTTCAGTCATTGATAGCCATGTTGGATGAACATAATCCTTTAGCAAAACAGTTTCGCATGGCTAGAGATAGGTTAGGAGATGAGCCTGATACAGATTTTGTGGTAAGGATTGTTGGACCTACTGGTAGAGGTCCTGGTGCAAGCGGTAGAGCTTTACCGCCTGTGACCAAGAGGTCCAGGGTTCAAGCCCCAGCCTCTGCACATTTGTGCGGGAAAGGCTGTTGGCTATTTTCCCTTCCCCAGACCCCGCAGTGCGGGAGCCTACGGCACTGGGTACGCCCCCCCCCCCGCCCCCGCCCCCCCTTTTTTTGATTGTTGGACCTAGAGATGGGGAACCCGCACAGTATAGCTTACCAACAACTGACCAGTTAGCTATGCTTATAGTTGGAGATTTCTCCCCGGATGCATTTGAGCGTAATATCATCATACAGATGCAATCGGGCGACCTCAAGCAGATATCATCTTTACACCCGGCTTTCATGGCTCTACAGTACCCTTTGTTGTTTCCTTTTGGCGAGCGCGGGTTTCAAACTGGTGTCTTCTACCGTGGAGCTACAGAATCACAAACCAATTCTTATACTAAGGTCACTATACGGGACTACTTCTGTTATATGTTATATTATAGAAAAGGACAGCCCAATCCATACCTTTGCTATGGATCACTATCTAGTCAGGCCAAGGTTGATGCCCGTGCATGCATTGATGAAAATAGGCTCTGGTACATAATGCAGAACCAAAGTGATATCCGTATGGAAAGTGTCCAAGGCATCTGTGATGCTATTAACAAGGGATGCACAGAGGGCAACGAAATGGGAAAAATGACTGTGCTGCCTGCGTCGCACACCGGTGGTAGACGATACATGATACAAAACTACCACGATGCAATTGCTATTTGTCGTGAATATGGTCCCCCAGATTTTTTTGTCACGTTCACCTGCAATCCTAAGTGGCCAGAAATATCTGAGGCTATATTTGATCCTGGCCAGCGCCCCACTGACAGGGCCGACCTTATTGTTAGGGTATTTAATATGAAGCTAGAAGACCTCTTACATGACATTAAAAGTGGTACCGTCTTTGGCGCCTGTTGCGCAGGTAACACCGTTAATTATTGCTTTCATCCCTTACCCTTCCAGCTCTGTCCTTTCAGCTTACTCTGCCTTACATTACGATATTATCCTTCATTACACTGATACTATTGCCCATGCTCATCAACAGTATGTTACATAGGTTTCCTTACTATCAACATTTTTCTCCCCTTTTACCTTCTTTACTTCCCTTCTCACATTTATAGCTTTGCACACCGTGGAATTCCAGAAAAGAGGACTTCCACATGCACACATTATCTTGTGGACTACATCGTACACCTCAGATCCAACTCCATCCATGATTGATACATATCTTACCGCTGAAATACCTGATCCAAAGGATGACCCATTAGGATATGCCCTTGTTGCTGAACATATGATTCATGAACCATGTGGGAAAGCCAACCCCACTTGCGCCTGCATGAAAAACAGCAAGTGTTCTAAACATTTCCCTAAATCGTACCAGCAAAAGACATCTGTCAATTCTGAAGGCTTCGCAGTCTATAGACGTCGACAGAATAATCTACGCATTGAAAAAGGGGGCCAAAAATGGATAATAGATGGGTTGTTCCATATAATATGAAGTTGTTGAAGAAATACCAAGCTCATATAAATGTTGAGTGGTGCAATAAAACAACTTTCATAAAGTATCTATTCAAATATGTCACAAAGGGTGCTGATTGTAGTAAGGTCTATCTTGAGAGGGTCAAAAGATCAGAGGCTACTCCGTGTGATGCAGAAACAGAGACCATTAATGAGATCAAAGAATACCTGGACTGTCGCTATATTTGCGAGCAAGATGCATGTTGGCGAATTCTTGGGTATGATATTCACAGGCACTATCCTGCTGTGGAAAGAATGCCTGTGCATTTACCTAATGAGAACTTCGTCACTTTTAGCGCAAAAGCAAAAATGGATAGAGTTGTCTCTGAAGATTTCTTAAAGATGACCATGTTGACTGAATGGTTTACATGTAACCAGGTTTACCCTGAAGCTAGATCGCTTACCTATTCCTAGTTCCCTTCAAAGTGGATATGGACACAGAAAACTAGAGCCTGGGAAAAGCGTAAGCAGCAACAGGGTAAAATAGGCCGGTTGCATTACGTGCATCCATCAGCCGGCGAAAGATATTACCTTAGAATGCTCCTTCTCATTGTTAAAGGAGCATCTAGCTACGAGGATCTCAGATACCACAACCATATTCAGCATCCAACTTTCAAAGATGCATGCAGATCACATGGTCTTCTTGGTGACGATCAAGAGTGGTATGATGCCTTTGATGAGGCTGCAGCCTGGGCAACCTCTGCACAATTGCGGAAGCTTTTTGTTACTATGATCCTTTTCTGTGAAGTAGGAGATGAAAAAACCTTCTTTGAGAAGGTATGGCGCCTACTAGCCGATGATATTCAGTATCAGTTTAGAGACATCATTGGTGACCCTACCTATGAGATGCCAGATTCAAATGTTAGAGATTACCTGCTTGATGAATTGTCAGCAATATTTGCACAGAATGGCAACAACATCCGTGATTACAGTCTGCCTCAGCGAACAGAAGGTTCTTATTCTGTATCCATCAATCGTCTTATTCATGACGAGCTATCATATGATACTGATCCTTTGGTTAACATAGAGAACCCAACTATGTCACTTAACAATGACCAAGCCAGCGCCTTCAACTCCATAGTAGACAAAGTGCTCAACAATCAACCAGCCTTCCTTTTTGTGTCTGGCTATGGTGGAACTGGGAAGACCTATTTATGGAACTGCATAATTTCATATCTACGGGCATAGAAAAGAATTGTACTGGCTGTTGCGTCTTCAAGAGTGGCAGCCCTGCTCTTACCTGGAGGTCGAACGACACATTCTAGATTCAAGATACCATGTGACCTCGATGAAACAACAGTATGTGACATTAGACGAGGGACCATGCTCTCTGAACTTATTGAGCTAACAAGTCTGGTTATTTGGGATGAGGCCCTCATGACTGATAGGCGAGCGTTTGAGACTGTTGACAGAACTTTCCGTGTCATCCAGGCAGCTCGTGATCCCAATGCTGTCAATATACCCTTTGGTGGCAAGGTTGTGGTTCTTGGCGATGACCTCAGGCAAATCTTGCTGGTTGTTGAAGGAGGTAGCCGCGCAGAAATTATCAACTCTGCTATCATTAATTCAAGACTGCGGAACCATGTACAGGTCCTCACTTTATCACAGAACATGCGCTTAGTATGCTCATCATCTAATCTAGACCATCAAAAAGAGCTTCAGGAATTTAGCCAATGGGTGTTGAACGTTGGCGAAGGCAAGATCCCTTGCGTTGCAAAAGATGAAGAAACTGATCCATCATGGATACAGATACCAGATGACTTACTTTTGAGAACCGAAGGAGACAAGCTATCATGCATAGTTAGTGCTATCTACAGAGACCTACATACATATTATTACGATACAACCTACCTTAGTGAACGAGCCATATTAACTCCAACAAACGAACTTGCTGATGCAGTCAACGATCATGTTGTCTCCCTTGTGCCAGGAACAGAGAAAGAATATCTTAGCTCTGAAAGTATTGCGAAATCCACTGGCACACATGAGTCCTATGACCTGATGTATCCAATAGAATTTCTGAACTCACTCAATGGAAATAACTTTCCTCAACATCGATTGCTGCTCAAGGAAGGTGTCCCAATAATGCTGTTGCGTAACCTTGATCAGTCTAGCGGTCTCTGCAATGGAACAAGACTTATCGTCACAGCCTTGGGAGATATGGTGATCCAGGCCAAAATAATGACCGGAAGTAGCTCTGGCCAAAGTGTCCTTATTCCTAGAATTTCACTGACCCTGAAAAACAACAGATGACCTTTCGTTCTTCAGAGATGCCAGTATCCAGTAAAGGTCTGCTATGGCATGACAATCAACAAGAGTCAGGGACAAACTCTTTCAGCTGTGGGTATTTATCTCAAGAAACCGGTTTTCACACACGGTCAGCTCTATGTGGCTGTTTCACGTGTTACAACAAAGCAAGGCCTCAAGATTCTCATAGAAGATGACCATGGGAACTGCACCAATGCAACAAGAAACGTTGTTTACAGAGAAGTTCTTTCATCTGTTCAAAGCACACCATAGAACTCGCTTCCTGTAACCATGTTTAGCTAGGCACAACAAACTTTTGCTTCTTGCACAGGGTTAACAAAAAACTTTTGTTTCTTTTGCAAGCTATAAGGTCAGGGTATATAGCATGTACAGCTAGCCTACTTACCCTGTCTACCTTATTAGCTACTTGATCGACTTGAAAGCCGATCTTATATGTCTGTTAGACCTTGGGATGGTCCATGTACGCTCCACTGTTTTTAGCCACGTGCAAATAAATGATGTTTTCATGGTTGCATTTGTATCATCAATCTTTTATTCTGAATCACTATTTACAATGAAACCTCCTTGTGTGTGTGATGTTGTTTTTACATAGAATACACACTCAAAATACACTTGTGGACAGATGTAACTATAGTGCCATCTAAACTATATCCTGCTATAATTGCTAACCTAATTGTTAACCTTTTCCCTTAGCAGACAAGATGCAGGCAGCGTATCTAAATGAGCTTGAAAAAGGTCGGCCCAGAGTTTCTGTTTGCGTTCGAATTATCAGAAAGTGGACTATAAAAGAGAACAGGGGGCCAAGGACCGGCACTGTATGTTGGACTGGTCTTAGCAGACGCAAAGGTAACAAGCGCACATACATACCACATAAATAACCCATTTAACGCCTCCAGATTACAAGTGCATACAAATGCCTTACATAATCTGCCTTCGTTTTATAAGTTCCTTTACACGTGCAGGGAACTACTATGTATGGAGAGATTCCACAAGAGGTGATACCATCAAAGGCACGTCTTATAGATGTTGGCAAGACATATGTCATACGCAAGTTCACAGTGGACAATATAAGGCCGACATATAGGCCCTTCAATGCTAAACTCATGACAGAACTCACAGATTTCACAGAAGTGACATTGGCGAAAAAACCAGCAGATACATATCCAACATACATATATGACCTCACTCCTTTTCCAAGAATAACTCCTGATGGTGCTCTCATTAACTACACATGTAATTATAGGCATTCTTGAATTCCACATATCTTCCTCCCAATTTATACAGCTTTTAAAGGATCATTTTTATCAAACTCTTACCAAGGCAACCACAATATGTACACAGATGTGATTGGCTACCTTGTCAAGTACACGGCAGTTGAATCAGTGGTCCCAAAAGGAAAAGAAATGGTTAGCATACTTCGGGAGATCTTCATAAAAGATATCAAGTACATGCACGTGCTCCCTAATATTTCCTTTCACCTTTACTATTCCATAAATATATTAATATCTGTTCATTGGTCAGTGATAATGAACTAAAAATAACCCTTTGGGGTGACCAAGCAACAGAGTTCAGCATCGACCACCTATACAACGATGTTGCACCTGCTGTTATAGTTTGCCTCTTTGTGGGTTGTATGCCCAGGAAATTATTCAGTGCGTGCTCTTTAACCATTTATATTAAACATTAGTCTCCTCTTTCAATTCACGAATTGATCTGAAAAATCATAGAACATTACAGACATCATATTCTTGTTCTTTGTCTTAAATTACAGACAATACTTATCTTAGTGGGGGGGCTGCCTTCAGTTACTACTTTAATCCAGATATCAAAGAAGCGCAACCATTCTACTCCAGGTCATCTAGGTTTCCTTATCCTTAAAATAACACCATTACATCCATAATTGAAGACTTTAACTTTATAGTTTCCACATGTTTCGCAGGTTCAAAGACCAATGTGTTCCAGTACAGCGCCCTACAGCAGACGAAGAACACAGGCCTATTCAAACACAGGTTACTCCCTTACAGCACCAAACATTGGCTGACCTGAATGACATAGACCCATACGATTTTAAGGTACATTTTCTTTAATCTCGCATAATCTTCTCTACCTTCTATTTACCCTCTTGCTTACTTTAAACCTTGAACAAACTGCATTGTAGTTGTTATTGAAAGCACAGCAAAACACACATGCAAACTTAGAGTTCTAACTACATGCATTTTCTATCCAAAATAGGATCAAAGCTACAAATGCACTGTCACTGTGACTTCCATACCAGACAACAACACCTGGTGGTATATGTCATGCAAACCATGCAAGAAAAAATCACAGCCGCAGCCTGGAGGTGGATATAAATGCCCCAAATGTCTGGGCAACCTCGTCGTTCCCAGGTAATACTTACTCTTATGACCATCAAATCAATTGCGATATTACTAATGCAATTTTACTATCCTCGCAGTCTCCTTATTAACTCTATCGTGTACAGATACCTAATCACGTTTACTGCCAAGGACGACACAGCTGAGGCAACCTTTTTTGCATACGATGACATAGCTCAACTCATGGTTCAGAAAGAATGTAACACAATTCTGAATCCGTTGAGGCTCACAACAGGCTTACCAGCTCCCCTGCAAGCAGTTATTTCAAAGAAATTCATCTTCTCTGTGGGGCTTACAGAGGATTCATTCAAATACAAATTAAGACGCAAATATCTGATTAACTCCATTCTCGATAGATCTGACAAGCGTGGTTCTATTCTAAACAGTGGCACCTCTGGGGCAGTCACACAGCTTGCTCAGCTTACAGCAACCACTGAAATACCGCCACAGAGTCCACTTCCTGCTGCAGAGGTTACACAAGAAGACCTACAGGTTATATCCAACACTTCACCAACTCACTCGGTAACATATACTGTCTTTCCTATGACAACTATATAAACTTTATATCTTCCATGACTATGTACCAATATACTCTCATTACTCTGCAGACACCTGCTCCATCATCTGACATTGACCAGACACCCATCAAAGAGCCTACCACTGGGTAAAGCATAAGATAAAACAAAACTACATTCATTAGATATAGATGTTCCGCTCCTACTATGCTATTTTTTTTCATCGTTTCGTCCTATTTATTTAAATGTCGTTTAGATCATCACAAGCACCGGTACAGGCTCGCAGGCGACTCTTTCGGGATAAAACTACCACTGTTAAGGTAACATTACTTGAAAAAAAAAACACAAACAGTCGTTTCAGCTCAGCTTTTCTTTGTCAGCAACTCGCTCTAGGATGCAGACTTAGATATTACAGGCGATGCAGATGATGACTTCACCGATCCACTTGAACTACCATCCCAACCAAAAATAAAAAGGTACAGTTCAGAACCTAGCCAATGCAGTAAATTACTCAATAGAATGTGTCATCTTATAACTGTTTCCATATATGGTGTAGGCCTAGAGGTGCTAGCTACAAGCAACAATCAAAGAACCAGTCAAAAAATAGTGCCCACAGGGCAGACTAAGGGAACCTGCGACAAAAAACAAAAAACAGGTATTAGCCATTTCTCCCTGCAACAGATTCTTTGCTCTTCATGCCACTTATAGCCTCAGGCTCAACCATTTATGCATTGTACAAAGACAGGTCAACCAAGTGCCGAGGGAAACGATGACCTTGGTCTTTTGGACTTTTGAAGCAAGAGGCTCACTGTAGCCCCGACCAGCAGCGTGGACGGCCTCCGATCAGCATCCTACCTTCAGCCTTTTGTAACATAAGCAAGGCTACAACCCCTTAGTTACAGATTGGATTACATCCAATCCAATCTGCGTGCCAGACATATGCACCTTTGCACTTATTATATGTAATAATAGCCACACACTTTAGCTCCAAGGCCACCCATCAACTGTCATATGTCACTGTGAACTATGCGAAGTGTACTGCTAGACTTTGGTATGTAAATAATGTCGCTGAACTTCTAGATTCGGTCTATGTAATATATTAGCCCCTACTGGCAGTACTTCGTGTTACTTTGCCGAAATATAATAGTTCGTGCTAATCTGCATTACACTACCACATCTATGGACAATCAGTGATGGTAAAGACATTCTGCGTAAGCACACATGCCCATGAATACATTTTAAATCTTTACATATATTTGAGAACAAAATTTGTCGCATTCATTTTAGATTTACTTACTTTATACCCATTTAAAGACTTCCATTGTCTAATTGTGCCCGAATTCCCGCGATAGCACGGGACAGCCACTAGTGTCTTAGATTTTGGAATCGCTCCGCAGAGGGCGCAGTGCCGCAGTGTGTGGCATCGCTGTATGCGGTTCTGTGACTAAGAAATAAAAATTAAACAAACAGAAAGGAACGCATCTCTCCGGGCTGATTTTTCGCCGCTCTGGCTAGCTCGGTGAATCGTTCACAATCGATCACAACATGGCTTGAGTCATCCACAATCGCCTCCAGGTGGTCTTCAAGCTCTCCAACGCCACCAAAAAGTCTAGGTGATGTCGATCATCAAGAGTAATAAGCTAAAACTATCACTTGACTCACACAAACCTAATGAGATGAGTGTATGCACACATGCTACTCTCAAGTCACTAATGAGGGATCTAATCTATGGATTAAAAATTCTCACTTCCTCCCTAGGGCCCTTGCAATCTCACACACTCTCCAAGTGATCTGAGCTGATGGAATGAGCAAAGGTGAGGTAGAGAAGCAATGGAAGGAGTATAAATACCCCCACCTCCAACATACCCGTTGGATTCAAATTCTATGCAATAACTGGCGACCGAACGCTCTGGTCGAGTGGACCTGACACGTCTAGTCGCTAGCCCAACAGCTAGTGACTGTGCATCAACTCTTGCACTGGACGCTCCGGTGCGTATCGACCGGACGCGTCTGGTCACTCTGTGACCTCTCTAGAACCTCAATGTGTGTATTGACCGGACACAACGAGCGTTCGATCAGTACTGACCGGACGCGTCTGGTCACATTTTGACCTCTCTAGACCCTTACTGGAAACGCCTGGACGTCACGCACAAGTGCGTCCGGTCCTTTCCCGAGAGTGAGCTGAGTTCACCGTCGTGTTCGATGACTCAAGGGGTGCGTCCGGTGGCTTACCCTAGCCACCTTGAACTGACCAAACGCGTCCAGTGTCAGGTGCATGGAAAACCCCTCAAACAACTCCAAATCGGACTTCATCAAAAATGGAAGTTGTTCCAACTTATCTTAGGGCCAACCTGTTAAGTATTTAAGCAATTTCCATGTCAATTTAATCCAGAAATTAAATAGTAAAATCATGATGACATATATTTGCATGTGAATAAAACTAGCAGTAGCAGTAGACACATCATGCAAATATCCGATCGATACTGTAGCGATAAACATGAACAACATATTTATCAGGAAGATCAGAGTGTACCCAGAGGAGGGGCCCATGCCGAAGGCATGGGAGGCTTCATTCGCACTAGTCGACATAGTGCGTTGCTCGAAGTAGCGGACCACAGTCGATGCAAGAAGAGGTTCGCAGTGCAGTCCCGCAAACGGCTCCGGGAAGTAGACGAACAACGACAACTTCACAAACTGCTCCGGGAAGACGGCGAACACGAACACTAGAAGGCCAAGGATCTCAGGGCGGCGTCGGTTCCGGAGGCACCTGCTCTCTCGATCTCTCCGTGCGCGTAGAGGAATGAGACGGGGAAGATTCTGAAGCAACGTAACAGAGAAGGTATGTCGCAAGGTTTATAGAAAGGAGAAGACAGACGGATGCGGGAGAAGGAAGGCCAACAGACAGGCTTGAATCTCGGGAAATCAATTCCATTCAAGCCTGCCATTACAACGTTAATCGATGATTGACGTTTCCTTTTCCACCATGAGTCCAGGTTCAGTGAATCCACCGAGTCGCAAAACCACACGGCACAGCACGGCACGGCTCGCTCGCACGCCACGCCACGCCTCAGCGGTGGCGGCGCGCGCGCGCGTGTGGCACCCAGTCATCCTCCCCTCAACTTCTCAATTGGTGCACACAAAGTTCACCTATTTAAGTTGAGTCAACTTATAGTAAATATCCCGTATGGGACTATACTATAATGCGACATAACATATACTATGAGACTACAATTTATTAGATTATTAAAATATGGGTCAAGCCCATTTTATTCAACACAACCTAGACCTACTTAAGGCTATGTTTGACAAGTGTGCACACACCTAAAACTTTTGACTCGCCTAAGTCAAGCTACTCATTGAAGCCCCCATTTATAGTACAGTCAAAGGTAAAACAAATGTCCTAATCTACTCTAAGTGTCTCTCAACTCCAATGACACTTAGACCTAGATCATTTTAAGCCTTGTCGCCATCCTCTGAAAACCGAAACGATAACCATCGTCAAGGGCCATGAAATCCATTGGTTGCCCAATCAATCACCATCATTATTACCTAACTCAAATTGCCTCTGTAAAACACATGTTAATCGTAATAATGTTACATTGTCGTTAATCACCCAAACTTCTAGGGCTTAGATGCTTTCACCATCTTTCTCATATTTTAGCATTACTTAGACATAACATTGTGGAGGGCCTTAGAAGTCATCCTTGTCACAAGTTCCATTTGAACTGAAGTAGGAGTATGGTTGGTACACACCGAGTAGTGGAGCCGGATGATGGTCGTAATGGTGGAAGTGATCAAAAGAAATGAGTGCTCTCACTTAGAAAAGAAGAAAGAGAAAATCAAAAATTATGATGACCAAGACAAAGATACCATAAAGGGTGTGAGTGTGTTTACAGACTTAATTAAGAGGGTCATATAAAAAATAGAGAGAAAATTTGCCTATTTATTATTAGAGATTAAGACTAGAAAACGTGAATATGCTTTGTAACAGGAGAAAAAAGGAACATTAATAAAAAATGCAAACAAGAGTGTTGTATATTTATTCATATTTTATTTTTTCTATATATTTATACCTAATTAAGTACCCAAATTTTAACCTATTTTTCATCATCAACTCATTGTATTGCTATTTTCTGAGTTAAATATGTGGTCTTTTCAGAGTCCCAAATCTGAGAAGTTCGTGATGGAGTCCATTGCTATTTATTGTTTATTTTTATTATTTTTCTCTATAATATGTTTCATTGTTTTTTTTCCTACAAACACAGTAGTCCGTGACCGAGTATATTGCTATTCTTTTTTATTCCTATTATTTATTTTCTATATGCACTATTGTTTTTTTTCTTATTTCTTCCTGCGCGTCGAAGAGCCTCTCACGGAATCTATAACTATTCCTTTTTGCTTTACAAATATCCTTTTTTCTATTATATAAGTTTGATCTTGTTGGTCATCTGATTTTGGTTTACTTTTGTCATCCTGAATCATGTTGAAATATATTTCGCATAGAGAACTAATTCTTTTTTGAAAGGGATTGTCTAAGAAAAATAATATATTTATCTTTCGCCGTGAGTCATGTCGAAATAGGATTCATATGGAAAGTCGATTGTTTTCGAGTACAGGTCACATATACAACCCAATAACTTATGAAATCAAACTCCGTATCAGGTTACACAAGAGCTATTTAAACTTGTATGAGTATGGGTTAAGTCAAGGAAAAAAACTTTCCATTATCTGGTAGTTAGAGGAAGACGGATCAAGAAAATACATGGAAAAATGACCAAAATCTTTACGCCTTTATTATTATATATAGATATAGATATAGATATAAATATGAATATGGATATGGATACAAATATAAATATAGAAATAGATACAGATACATATATAGATATAGATATAAATTATTATTAGGTATAGATATAGATATAGATATATATAGATATGGACTATAGTACTAAAAAGTTTAATAATTATGTTATAGTATTATAGTATTAATAGCAGAGAAAGGACACTTCTATAGAACTACTATTAAAACTTTTAAAATAATACAAAAATTATATGTAACTTCTAATAGAGAAAACTTTTAATACTACTTTAATATTATTTTAATACTATTAATGATATATAAGCATATTAAATTAATTTAATATTTTTTTTATTTTATAAGTTTATAGGTCTAGATGACATTTGGATCCAAGTTGAGAGATCGGTTGCTCTCTAATAATAATATATATACACAGTTACTACACTAGCACCTACTACGATATCGCAGCGCAGTACTATCGTACCCTCCGTGCGGGTTGCTAGTTCGCTTCGCAGGGTGCACCCCGAGTTCCTCGTTCGTATATCCACTGGCCTGTTCCTCGCCGTGGTGGTGGTCACCAAGCTGTGGACGGTGCTGCTCCACCTGGTGTGGCGACCGTACGCCGTCGCGAGGGCGTTCGCGCGGCAGGGCGTCCGCGGGCCGCCGTACCGTGTCTTCGTGGGCAACAACAAGGAGGTTCAGGCGATGCGGGCGGCGACGAGCGGCGATACGCTGGAGCTGACCTCCCACGACTACATCTCGCGCATCATGCCGCAGCACCGCGCGTGGATGTCGCTCTACGGTACTCTCCGATCGAATTCTGACAAGTCTTGGCTGTCCGTACGCCGTCATCGTGACACACGGTTGTGTTTGTATCCAGGCAAGGTGTTCCTGACGTGGTTCTGCTCGACTCCGGAACTATTCCTGGGCAACTACGACATGGTGAAGCGGGTCCTCTTGGACAAGGCGGAGCTGTACGGCAAGACGGACCCGGAACCCACTATACTGTCTATGACCGGCATGAGCCTCGCTTTCATCGAAGGTGATGACTGGTCGCGCCACCGCCGCGTCGTGCACCCGGCGTTCGCCATGGACCTCAAGTCGATGACGGGGACGATGGCGGCGTGCGCGGCGGAGGTGATCCGGACGTGGGGGGCGCGTGCCGCCGCGAGCGGGGTGGAGGGGGTGACTGTGGAGGTAGGACAGCAGTTTACGGAGCTCACTGCCGACGTCATCTCGCACACGGTGTTTGGCAGCAGCTACCAGCAGGGGAAGGAGGTGTTCCTGGCGCAGCGGGAGCTCCAGTTCATCGCCCTCGCCTCCATCAACAACGTGCGTGTGCCGGGCATGCAGTACGTGCCCACCAAGGCCAACGTGCGCCGCTGGCAGCTCGCGCGCACGGTGCGGGGCACGCTCATGGCCATCATCGCCGACCGCCTTGCCGCTGCGAAGGAGGCGAGGGGCTACGGCAACGACCTGCTAGGCCTCATGTTGGAGGCCAACGCCGCCAGCGATGACGGCAAGAGGCAGCAGCAGGCCATGAGCATGGACGAGATCATCGACGAGTGCAAGACCTTCTTTTTCGCCGGCCACGAGACGACCTCACACCTCATCACATGGGCTATGTTCCTCCTCGGCACGCACCACGAGTGGCAGCAGCGGCTCAGGGAGGAGGTGCTCCAAGAGTGTGGCGGCGCTGAGGTGCCCCTGTGCGGTGACACCCTCACCAAGCTCAAGCTCGTGAGCCTCCTTCACCTTATAAGCTCAAGCTAGATAGCATGTGTATATGCGCACGTACAGTGACCGCCGGCGAGCGCGCGTCATGGCCATGTTCTTATGTGGTTTCGCAGGTGACGATGGTGCTGCACGAGACGCTCCGGCTGTACGGAGTGGTGCCGTTGATCGCGAGGCAGGCGACGTCGGACGCGGACCTCTGCAGCGTGAAGGTGCCCAAGGGCACCATCCTGCTGATCCCGATCGCGATGCTTCACCGCGACGAGGAGGTGTGGGGCGCGGACGCCGGAGCGTTCAACCCGCTCCGGTTCCGGGACGGCGTGGGCAGGGCGACGGTGCACCCGAACGCGCTGCTATCCTTTGCCTTGGGCCCGCGGTCGTGCATCGGGCAGGACTTCGCGATGCTAGAGGCCAAGGCGATGCTGGCGCTCATCCTGCGACGGTTCGCGTTCGAGCTTGCGCCAGAGTACGTGCACGCGCCGTCCACTTCCCTCACTCTGCAGCCATCACAAGGGCTCCCCGTCGTGCTCAAGCTCTTAGATATGTACTAGTAGAGAGGACTAGGCCTTCCACATTGTGAGAGTGGTGCCCAAAAATTACCACGCCAATTAGCTCACAGTGGTGGATAACATCAAGCATTACCTACGGGGACTACCAATCTAGTTAAAAGTAAATAAAAAAGCAGATGCGGTACTAAGTCGGCCACTGAGATTGCAACTTCGCACATTGTCTTTTCGTCTTTATCTTGATGGGTACAAAGAAAAAATTATTTTATCAATCTCACGTCAATTGGCATTGTTGGAATATTAGGTAATTTAACGAGTAATTTAATCCAGAAAATAGCGATAATTAAAAAGTTCAGTGACATCAAGAAAGTGCTCATGTGAATTTACAGCAGCATATGTGTAGACAATACTAGCGATTAATAGCATGGTACAAAACTAAGGTGATCCAGTAGCATACCCAACGGTGTTACCGGTTACGCTAGTCGTCATAGCGTCTGATGATGTAGTCGTCCCGCTCGATGCAGTGCAAAGAGGGTCGCAGTGCTGATCTTTACGTCACTGAGTAGATGAGGAAGAAGAGGCGAGTAGACGTGGTGGACGAAGCAAGTAGACATGGTAGACGAAGCGTGTAGACGTGGTAGACGAAGCGAGATGAAGCGTGTAGACGTGCAATTGCACTCCCAAAAACATGATTGTGGTCTTCATCCGTGCAGATGAACTCGTCGACAACAGATGTTTCGGAGGCTCCTACTCTCCTTGAGACTTGTGCGCGCAAGGCTCTGGGATGGAAAAGTTTAGGGGGCAGCGAGTTGTGATTGTTCTAAGCTCTGTGACTAACGGCGGAAGAGGCTATTTATAGCTTTCATGGATACGGGAGACGAGAGGTCACTGGCGCAGGAATCAATTGCAGGGAGGGGAAGAGACATGGACACAAACAGTAAAAGATGGGAAAGGCAGAGACATGGATGGGAGGGGAAGACGAACTGTACGGCAAGACGGACCCGAGCCCCACCATACTGTCCCTGACAGGCATGGGCCTCATCTTCGCCAACAACGATGACTGTTGACTGGTCGCACCGCCGTCGCGTCGTGCACCCGGCGTTCACCAAGCTCAAGTTGATGACGGGTACGATGGTGGCGTGTGCGGCAGAGATGATCCGGACGCGGGAGGCGCGCGCCGCCGTGACCAGGGTGGCGGTGGGTGTAGGATAGCAGTTTATGGAGCTCACCGCCGACATCATCTCGCACATGGCGTTCGAACGCAGCTACCGGTAGGGGAAGGAGGTGTTCCTAGCGCAACAGGAGCTCCATTTCATCGCTTTTGCCTCCTTCTACAACGTGCGCGTGTCGGGCATGCAGTGTGTGCCCACCAAGGCCAACGTGCGCTGCTAGCAGCTCGAGCGCATGGTGCAGGGCACGCTCATGGCCATCATCGGTGACCGCCTTGCCGCTGCGAAGGAGACGAGGGGCTACGGAAGCGACCTCCTTGGCCTCATGTTGGAGTGAAAGGATCAAGATGTTCAAGAGGGGGTGAATTAGGCTTATTTCAAGTTTCTAAAGCAAATATGAAATCCTAAACAAATGTCAATCACCCCCTAATGCCTACCAGTAGTGTGTCCTAGCTAGAAAGCGGTAGCAAGGCATAGCAAGGCATAGAAAGGTAGAACACTCTACACAATTCTAGTAGAAAGCTTAAGAACAAGTGCAGAATGTAAATGCGTAAAGTAAAGAGCTAGCGATAGAAATTCTTGACACGATGATGTTTTGGTGAGGTATCGAGAAGTCGACACTCCCCCTAGTCCTCGTTGGAGCACCTCGCAAGGTATTGCTCCCCCTCAATCCTGTGCAAGGGATGAGTGCTCTCTACGGGCCGGTTCTTTGCCACTCCGGCTCGGTGAAACGCCCACAACCGATCACAAGTCGATGGAGAAGGGCCGTCGACAATCCTTCCGGCGATCACCTTCCTCCGAGCACCACTGGACCGTCTAGGTGATGTCGATCACCAAGAGTAACAAGCTTGGGTCTTGAACTCTTGGATGAACTAGAGAGAGAGAATTGATGGATGGATTCGCGAATCTCTCTTACTATGGCTCTTGCTCTCTTCCCCACCCTCACAAGGTGTTTTTCAGCTATCCAAATGAGCAAAGACAGGTTGGGAAGGCAAGTGATGGGGTATAAATACCCCCACACACAACCAGCCCACGGGCAGCTCAAAATCAGCTTTTAAGTTGGCCACGGACGCGCCGTCGCAAGCCCCAACGGCTAGTTGCTGTTCAAACCCTTGCCCGACGGACGCTCCATCGCTTGGCGACGGACGCTGCACCCCAGCATCCGACGCAAACTCATTCCTCTCGGGTTTCTAGAAATTAAATCGACGGACACTCGACAGCGTCTGCCGTTTTGCCAACGGACGCGTCCGTCACAACTCGAGCCTCTCTGGAACTCTCTGTATGGCCGACGGACGCTCTGAGGGAAAACCCTAGGGTCCAGCGCTAGCGTCTGACATGACGTACATCGTCCATTGCCTAGGACTTCAGCGTCCGACGCCTAGAAAGCTGCTCTCTCAACTTCGGTTTTCGTCGCAATGAATATGAGAGTTGTTCTAGGCTATCTTACGGTCACCATAGGCTTGCTTAGAGCTAAGGTTGTCAAGTGTGCACCACACCTAAGTCATGAATCTCTCCTAAGTCAAGCTACTAACCCAAACCCCTCTTGATAGTACGGTCAAAGATAAAATAAAGCCCTATCTATACTAAGTGTCCTTCATCTCCTTATGGCACTTAGACCTATCACTCTAGGGTCTTCATCATGTCTCTTTGAAATCTGAAAAATGATATCCATCTTGGGGGCTTAGAGATAACCATTGATGCCCACTCACATTGATCACTATGGCTAAGCTACGCATAGCCTCTGTAAAACATACATTAGCCATAATAATCCAACAATGTCGTTAATCACCGAAACCAATAGGGCCATGATTCTTCAATCTCCCCCTTTTTGGTGATTGACGACAATAATCCTCGAGTATAAGATATAAGAGTTGAAGGTTAGGATTTCAAATGACTTGGATAGAGTGAGCAAGGGTTAGTGAATAGTAGTAAATGAAACTTGCTCATCCTAGCCAAGTCACAAATGGTACTCAATGTATATGAAATAGAAATGGAGTAACTCATGATATGCTCAAATATATATCGAAGTATGTCGCGAAAGCATTGACATTCAAGCATAGACATATCATGATCAAGTGACAACTCACAAACATATATTAGTGAAGAACAAGAGTATGTCACACACAAGTATCTCACAAGCACACGCATCACACATATATACAATGCATAAGAGTAGACATGATGCATGAGTACGGGGAAATAAATCACATAAGTAAGAACCAAATCCCTCCCCCTATCTCTGATACTCGACTACTACCCTTTCTCCCCCCTTTGGCGTCTAGCACCAAAAAGCTACTGAGCATCCGGAGGTGGAGCAGTTGGGTCGCGAGGACGTAAGTCGAACTGAGTGTAGTCTGGACTCGAGTCATTGCCGTCATCTGCCTGACCCTCTGTAGCTAGCACTGATTGTGAAGTGGTCTAGGTAGGCTGAGCTGAGGTAGACTCGGTGGCAAGAGCTGTTGTCTGACAGGCTGCTACTGACTCTCCTAACTCCCCTTGAGGCTCTGAGGGTGTGACGGTCTGAACTGGAGCCTCTGACGGTCCTGCCTCTGTAGGAGCGGGCTCAACGACCCGGCGAGTGTCGAGGCTGGGAAGGAGGTGTCACTGCAAGCTCTAAAAGTGTAACTGCTGCTGCAACCTCTACCGGCTAACCTTGAGACTCTGCAGGTGCCTCTAACTCCCCTGTCTAAACTGCCTCTGAGACAACTATCGTAGCATCTGTGGTGACAACAATAATAGGAGGGGTGGTCACTATCTGAGCAGAGCAGTCTGGTCCAACCTCCGACGAGGCAACTAAAGACAAGTGGGTTCCCATCGTCGGTGGAGGAACCTCTGTCGGCTGAGTGTCAAGTCCTGCTAAGACTGGAGAGTCCTCACCAGTCAACTCTCTATTGGAGGCTGTCAGGTCACGTGTGGCCTCCTCAATGGTAGCGCCCCGGGAAGGTGTGAACCCAGTACAAAACTCACCCGGGGAGGCTAACCAAGAAGACACCTATGTCATCGGCGTCTGGTAAACCGATGAAGCTGGTGGTTGACTCTGTTGTACACAGGACGGTAACGCTGGAGTCGGAACCACCACTGGAGAAGGCTCAGGCTAAGAAGTGAACTCTTGCTGAGAGGACCTGGCCAGCCCAAACCGTGGTGTCTACGTGGGTCCAGAGCTAGAACTGAGAAGTCGACTAAGTAGCTCTGTCTGCTGTCGCTGGATCTCAATCTGCTGCCTCTGGTAAGCTAGAAACTGCAGCTGGAACTCGTCCTATCTAGCCTGTGACTGAGCCTGTGCTACCAACTGCTGAGCTGCTAGCCTCCTGACCTCCTCTGCCTCTCTTCTCTGCTCCTCTGCCTGCCTTGACTGCTCCTCCTGCATCGTAGAGAGGATGGAAAGGAGGGTGGCCTCTGAAGAGCCTGAGGCTAGAGCTAGAGCTAAACCAGACCCACCGGCCTCGTGGTCATGTGACCGAGGTACATACTCTAGAATCGGTCGGTAGTCCTCATCAGAACTGTCTGAGGGTAGGTCCTCTCGGTAAGCATCGCCCTCTAGATGGGTGTCAAGGTCGGCGAGCTCTGACTCAGCTATCCCCTGGACCGCAGCATCCTGCCGCTCCTCTGTGTCTGGCAAGATGTTGGTCTGTCGTGTGTGAGGACCCTATCCACGTCTGACACGTCCTCTGCCACTGTGAGTAACAAGCTGAGACATGTTGTACTCTGGAAAGACTGTGGCTGAGCGAGTGAGAGTGGTAAGAAGTACAACTGACTCGCTACGAGCAATCAACAGGTAGGAAATCCAGTGCGCATATTGAAGCTGACAGTGACCTCTGAAACCTGCTGCAATAATGTCCTCCATCTCACTGAGCAAATCCTAGATATCAAACTTCTCCATCCTAACCAAGTGAGCTAAGAGCCATAGCTGGAGTCATGTCAGTGTCTCTCGGGCTCCTACTCTGGGAAGAAGTGTATGCCTGAGTACCTCATTTAGAACACGGACAGTCGACATGAGGTCACACGGGCGGCGACTAGACCCGTCTCCGAACGGCTGTAATAAGCAAGGTCGTACAAAGTTAGTCGGTGGTACCGTGCCGTCGTGAGGACGTCGAGGGGCCTCCTGATCACCGTAACACAGGGTGTGAATACGAGTGTTCGAGGCCTCCAAGTGGAAGATATCCCTGGACCTGGTGGCGTAGATCTAGATGTATCGTCCTCTGAATCCAAACGCATGGTCTAGAGAGACCCACAGCAAGGCATAGAACTGTCTCACCCAGTCCTCCTGGTAGTTGTTGGCATGGTCGATCAGCCCGGTCAACCTCTGTAGGTACTGTAAGTGCTGGGCAATCTCTAGGCCGCTGACATCAATAATAGACTGGAGGGGGCATACTCTGTGTGCTCAGATCGGTGCAGCTATCTCAACGTACCCACGGTAGAAGTCCTGATGGAGAGTGGTGTAGAAGTGATCTCCGGCATGGGGGTCACGACAAGCAGGGAACCAAGTCTGAAAATCCACGAACCACATGTCCTAGATCTGCTTCGCTGAAAGAGCACGGACCAGGTACCTCACTAGGTCTGGTAGATGTGGTCGAGGTGGAGGTTTGTCATTGCACCTCGGACCATCAGGCCTAGGTGGCACCAAGAGGCGAGAGCCCGAACTGCTCAGCCTCGTCTTCCTCTATAGCCTCTGGGGGCTCGGGCTCTGTCTATATCTCAGCTCAAGAGGGGGACTCATGACACGCTCCACGGCGAGGAGATGAGCCTATCCTCAAGCCGGTGCGACGTCCACCCTGCTCAACCAACTCTGATGCCTCGACCGCTGCAATAGCTGTTGCTGCTGGATCCATTAGAGGCCTCTTCTGCTTTTTCGACACAAGCTTCGCCTTGCCCTTTCCCCGATCAGTGGGTGGATGCTGTGGAGGTGGAGGGTCACCACCACTACCGGGAATAGGGCCGGCATTCTTTGTACGTGCCATTGCTGGGCACGGGAAGAACCACTGACAATTGTCACTGACGATCAACTGTCAATCAAGAATACCCCAAAGAAATCCACTGACACTGATCAACCCTTTGCCTCAATCAATATGTAAGAGTGGCTCTCAAAGCCCTGGACTGACCTCTCGAGGCTTTGCCTTGTTCCATACTTGCGGGCTTTGCCCCGAGTTCACTGTCACTGCCAAAAGCAAACCTCTGACCCGCTGCACGATAGAGGTAGAAAGGGTATACAACATATAAGCATATATCTAGAGATAAGAGAAATCTATCGAGAAGCATGAATGAGATAAGCACTAGATCGAATCTGAAACTATACCTCAACACACGCGAAAACAAGAAATGAGATGAGATCCTCGGTCAATGTCAATCAATCCACAACCTAAACAAGAGGGAATTGAGTGGAATTAGGTTTAGATGGCAGTCCATGGAGGAGAAATTGATCACAAACACTAGGATTTGAATTGGGGTTTGGTCAAAGGGGAAATGCAGTGAGGCTTCACCTTAGTGCACGTGAGAAGAGATGAATACTGATGAGGACATGACACTTTCGGATACAACCACAACCATAGATTACAAGGTGAGCTCATTCCTACATTTACACAATGGTTCTTGGTACAACTCACTTGGTTCCACATGTATATGTCAATATTTGCTTGTAGATACAAACATGTCTCAATGTGCAAGGTCTTCAAAGTTCAACGTTCGGTTCGTTGGGAGCCCAACATCGCTTTATTGGGATGGTCATAACTCATCCATCCGGAGTGCAATTGAGATCAATGAGGACTTGATGAAAAGCTTATTTGATAATCTCTCAAATAGATCTGGTTCCACCTCAATATCATGTCGGCAAGGTCTTCCAATCATCCTGACAATCAGCTACTATCTCTGCATGATATTACGACGTCGTCTTGGGCTTGTTATGCAACCTTGGGACCCTGGCCAAAGTAGGACCACATCCCAAACATGTGGAGAACACCCCAAAGATGGTCTAAGACGTCCTCCTCCTTGGCCACCACCTTAGGAGGGCAGCAAGGTCGTCCAACCCAAGTTGGAGGCCCAATCCAATTTGAGTTAGAGTCCATCTCGGGTTTCAGGAGCAGTCAATGGTAAAACGGATGCCCAGGTCGCATACGGACTCCATTTTTTATGAAAAAAATATGAATGGAAATATAATTTGATAAGGAAACAAACCCAATTGGTTTCATATCAAAATTCCTTCAGAGTCAACGGGAATCATCGAAACAATTGGACGTCCAGTGTCCAGACGCTGCGTTGTCGTCTTTTCGACCGTTGGGCTTTGTAACGAGTTGGCCCACCTTAGGGACGTGAGTGGGTGCCCTAGGATTCCCCTTAGACCATATAACCAGCAGCCGCCACCTACATTAGGGTTTGGGTTTTGCTTTAGATCAATCTGTTGTCGAACATTCACTGTTTTCGGTTTGTGAAACCCCACATTCATGATCTAAATCAAATATCTGCAATTGTCACTTCACTTGAGTTGCATTTTATCCTGTTCTTGCTTGTGTTCTTCGATTCGCAGCAGGGATTAGCCTTCTTGGCGAGGTCAACTAGATTGTGATACGGTTGATAACCAGAGGAGACATGGTGCTAAGGTTGCAGGGTTCGGTCTTTGTGATCTGAAGCCGGATCAGTGTGTCTCTCTCCGACCAAATCGATAGTTATCTTGAACTGACGGAAAATCGGGAACCCAATTCACATCAAAACCCAAGGAGGACCTCTGCTCGGGAGATTGGATGGAGAGCCCTTCGAAAACAGCACCACGGCGGCGCACAGAGGGCCTCTGCGTGGCCAAATCGCACGCGTAGAGGGGATGAAAGGAGGTGTGGCGGCGGCGCAGGGGCTGGGGCTCACCGGCAAGGAGAGAGTCCGGCAAGGGGCGGCGATAGCGTGGGCAAGCGAGGAGAGCTAGGGTGGCGGTGGAGAGAATGACAAACGGCGGCGTACGGATCAGTAGAAAAACCGACCGAGGAAGAAGGGGATGAGAAAGAGAACATATACGCTCTGTTATGTGGCGACGGATGCTCCGACGCGGTCCAACCGACACTGGACCCTAGCGTCCGTCGCCCCAACAGTAAGGGTCCAGAGGGCACCTAGACGCATCAGGCGCATCTGACGCCCATGCGACGGACGCTGGGGAGCGTCCGACGCCCCTTAGCCGAGCGGTTTTCTATGCAGACAATCGCGACGGACGCTGAGGCAGAGGGATCCAAGCATCCATCGGCAGCGTCCGATGGGTTTTCGAAACTGTTTTTCAAATCCGATTTTTGCGCCTTTCTCCCAACCAAGTCCTAATCCCAATAAGAGGCAAATAACACCTGATTGGACTTGATATGGGAACCATCTCTCAAACTCTCATTTCCAAATAGTTTGCCATAGGCTTTAGACTAGTTTTTAGCTCAAAATAGTCGGATGGAAGCGCAAGGAGACATCATAGGGCCACAAGAGGGGTATAGTAATAACTTGAGCTTGGAATGCTCCCCTAAGTGGACGAAACCAGCGGATGCTCAAACTTAACCGAAAAGAAACGACAAACAACACATGCAAATGCAATGCATTACTTGGAATTTGAATCTAGGTTGCTTGCAAGTTTAAACTGTGTTTAAGTTTTGTAACATGCTTTGAGGGCGGTTATCTTAACCGCGTTAGCCAAGCCTATGTGCATTACTAAATTAAACATGTTATGTTACATATGAATGCATGGTTGGTTCACACAAGATCATTTTTTTAGTGAAGTTAGAGTGATCAAGCACATTCAACTCGTTTCTCAACCTACAAAAGGTTGTCTCATCGAGTGGTTTTGTGAAAATATCCGCCAATTGCTCTTTGCTTCTAAATCCCACTAGTGTGATATCCGCCAAGCTCCGATACCACTTGAAAGGTCCTATCCCAAGGCTAGAGGGGGATGAATAGCCTAAATTGGAAACTTAAGACAAACTCAACAACAAGTTAGACTACAATATGGCGAAGCTCGACTTGCACTAGCAAACTAAGGGATGCGAAGCCTCCTAACCACAATTGCTATCCTAATATAGCTCTAGGATCACTCAAATCCTACTCAAGTCTAGTAGCCCTCTAGGCACAACCTAATATACTAAGACAAGTATGAATAAGGTAATGCAAAGATGGGAAGAGTGATAATACCGCCGTGTCGAGGTAATGAGCCAATCAAGCGAACTCCAATCAATCCAATCAATCACAATGATGAACAAGAGGTTGACACTTGATTTTTCACCCAAGGTTCACTAGTTTGCCAACTAGCTACATCCTCGTTGTGTCGGCTCACTCACTTGGAGGTTCACACGCTAATTGGCATCACACGCCAAACCCGTCACCGGGTGCCGCACAACCAACACAAGATGAGGGCACTCAAAGACACGAGCAATCCACTAGAGTTACCTTTGCGATCTCCCGTGGGGAAGGCACAAGAACCCCTTACAATCACCACTTGTGGTCGACGAAGCACAATCACCAAGCTTCTCCAATCCACACCGCTTGCTCCAACCGTCTAGGTGATGGCAATCACCAAGAGTAACAAGAAACTAGCAGCGGTATCAACTCCCAAGTGCCACTAAGATGAATCACTTCATGCAATGCACTTGATGCACTCAAATCTCTCAAATGGATGAACAATCAACTAAGAGATGAGTGGGAGTGTGTGTCACAAGCTCACAAAGAGTATGCAATGTCCAGGTGTGCAAGAGAGTGAACTTGGGTCGGCCAAACACCTTAAATAGCCCCTCACAAGGAACTAGCCGTTATGCATTTTTCGCAGCCTGAAAACAGACCGTCGGACCACTCTGCGCAACCACCGGACCATAGCACCTGGTCCGACGCTCTGGTCCGACGCCTCCATTGATCACCACGTGTCTCGCCAATTTGAATTCGACCGTTGGCGCGCAGGAACACAACACCGTCGGACCACTCGCCTTGGTCCGGAGCCTCCGTTGATCACCACGTGTCTCGCCAATTTGAATTCGACCGTTGGCGCGCAGGAACATAGCACCATCGAACCACTCGCCTTGGTCCGGTGCCTTGGTCCGGAGCCTCGTCTGACGCTTTTGCCTCAGCTTCAACCTGAATCCAGTGAGCACCCGACCACCGGACCTCACCTTCTGACTGCACCACCGGACCATGCCGTCTGGTACGGAGCCTCCACCGAGTCTTGACAATTTCACGCAGGGAGCACCCAAGCTTCGGACCACCTCGTCGGACTCGACCACCGGACTATACCGACTGGTCCGACGCCTGTCTTAGTCTTCTGCTGAATCTCTGACCGAGCCACCGGACCACTCATCTATGGTCCGACGCTTCTGATGCCAGCCAGTGCTAGGAGTAGCCATCGGACCACTCGCCTTGGTCCGGAGCTCCTATGCAAACTGGTCTGGAGCCTCTGTCTTGTTCTGAATTCACTTCTGACTTTACCCCTTGATCTCATTTGCCACCACCAAGTGTTTCACTCACTTGTGCTCGTGTGTTGGCATATTTTAACAAGTTTACAAGGGATGTTCATTAGGTTTTATATGCAATGCAATCATGATCAACCTAATGGCACTCGATAGTTGTAACCACTAACTATTTTCTCCTCTTAATAGTACGGTTATTTATCCTAAATGTGATCACAAACACTAGGTGTCTTGATCACTAAAACCAAAAAAAAGGCCCTAGCTTAACCTTTGCCTTGTATAGCTCTTAGGGTCTCCTCCTTCTCTCTTCTTCTTCTTCAAGTGTGAGCTTTTGATTTGCTTTCTCCTAGCTTCCATCCTTGCTCCACCACTTATTCATTCTCACTTCTCCTTAGTGTACTAAACCTACTCAACCACTAAGAGATAGGTTAGTACTTAGGCTTCATCAATTACCAAAATCACTATGGAGTCTTCAATCTCTCCCTTTTTGGTAATTGATGACAACCCGATATAAAGATATGAAATATGATTTTGATTTCAACCCGAAATGATTGATACCACTTGGAAGGTATGAAAATGAAGGAAGGTGATCAATCATTTCTAAGTTGGTTTGATAGTGTTAACTCCCCCTACATGTGTGCACTTCTATGAGTAAGGATCAAGCTTTGCACACATGCTTAGATAGAACTTTTGGAGGGGTGAACAACTAGCAAACTATGAGATGATGCTAAGGTTTTAAGAAAAGACCTTTGAAGCGTGATACCAATCGAAGTGCGCCTTTCATTTCACCCTTAGCAACATGGTTATCTCGATACCAATTGATTAAACAAACTAAACAATATAGGATATCTAGCTAACTTCCTATACATGCTAGTGATCAACTCATAAAACAAGGTTATAGCTAAGCATGCACCACACAAGCATATCATTTTGAATGAAATACAATGCAAGCAAGCATATGTGTGAATGCACATTCAAATGCAACAGCTTGTTCATAGGCTTGCTCCCCCTACTTGTGTGCTCAAATTTTAATTTTTCACTTTCAAAATCTCCCCCTTTGATCTTTCTTACAAACTTCTCCCCCTTTGTTAAGGTCATATTTTATATCACACTTTCTCTCCCCCTTTGTCATACATTACCACAAAGGGTTTACTTGTTATAGTTTCATCAAGTCAATTCATAAAAGAAGTGGGGTGAATATTATGCAATTTAGTTCATTCTAGATCACTTGTCCTATATATTTAACACGGTTTAAACCATGGAAAAGCTTTTTCACACATATTAAAATGGTTATATTATCCATGTTGGTTAAATACAAGAGCAAATATTCTAGACTAAACATGTGAGGTTGCAAGCTTATCAACATATCATATGATACCACTTGGACAAACAATTCAAAGAAACAAGAGTGGTAGCATATGTACATACAAAACATTTTGTCTTTCATGAATGAGCCTAAATGAGTGATGTCTATATGATCTACACAAGTCTAGCAAAAGATGAATGCATATATCAATCAATTATACCTTGCTATCTTGGAGTAGAGGCATGTCATATAGTGGAGGTGCATCAACTCATGTTGGAGAAATCCAAGATATTCAACTCATTCCTTAACTTGCAAAACCGCTTCTCATCAAGTGGCTTGGTGAATATGTCGGCTAATTGATCATCGGTGCCCACATTGTCAATGTAAAAGTCACCCTTTTGTTGATGATCTCTTATGAAATGGTGTCTCACATCTATGTGCTTTGTTCTAGAGTGTTGGATGGGATTGCTTGTAAGCTTCACCGCACTTTCATTGTCACATAGCAAAGGAACCTAATTGAATTTGATTCCATAATCATTCAAGGTGGCCTTCATCCATAATAGATTTGCACAACAACTCCTCGCACTAATGTATTCGGCTTCGGCGGTAGAGAGTGCCACACTATTTTGCTTCTTGGATGACCATGAGACTAGTGATCTTCCCAATAGTTGACATGTTCCACTAGTGCTCTTCCTCCGAATATCCAATCAATTCAAACCTTGACCCCTTGGGAAACCATAATCCAACATCTTGTGTATGCTTCAAATATCTCAATATCCTCTTTGTGGCTTTCAAATGACTCTCTCTAGGAGATGCTTGAAATCTAGCACACATGCATACACTAAACATGACATCCGGTCGTGATGCGCTCACATAGAGTAGACTTCCAATCATTGACCTATATAGTGTTTGCTCAACCATCATGCCACTTGTGTCACTATCCAAGTGTCCATTAGTCCCCATGGGAGTACTAATGCCTTTAGCTTCTTCTAACCCAAACTTCTTGATCATATCCTTGATGTACTTGCCTTGACTCACAAATGTACCATTCTTCATTTGCTTGATTTGGAGTCTAAGAAAGTAACTAAGTTCACCAATCATTGACATTTCAAATTCTTTTGCCATCATCTCCCCAAATTCTTCACAAAAGTCTTGATTTATAGACCCAAAGATAATGTCATCCACATAGATTTGCAAGACAAACAAGTCACTTCCAATCTTCTTGGTGAATAGGGTGGTGTCAACCAAACCAATTTTGAACCCCTTAGAGAAGAGAAAACTTCTCAACCTCTCATACCATGCTCTAGGTGCTTGCTTCAATCCATAGAGAGCCTTCTTGAGCTTGTAGACATGGTTGGGCTTCTTTATATCCTCAAATCTGGGTGGTTGCTCAACATACACTTCCTCATTGATGTACCCATTCAAGAATGCACTTTTGATATCCATTTGGTACAACTTGATGTTATGTGCACAAGCATAGGCCAATAAGATTCTAATTGCCTCTAATCTTGCCACCGGAGCATATGTTTCCCCAAAGTCAAGACCTTCAATTTGAGAGTAACCTTGAGCTACAAGTCTTGCTTTGTTCCTCACTACTATTCCATCTTGATCTTGCTTGTTCTTGAATACCCATTTGGTTCCAATGACATTGTGATTCTTTGGTCTTTCCACTAGTTCCCAAACTTGATTTCTTGTGAAGTTGTTAAGCTCATCATGCATAGCATTTATCCAATCCACATCCTTCAAAGCTTCATCAATCTTGGTTGGCTCAAATGATGAGACAAAAGAGTAATGCTCACAAAATGAAGTCAATCTTGATCTTGTTTGCACACCACTTTGAATGCCACCAATAACTTGATCTAGAGGATGATCTCTTGCAATATTGGTAGGTTGAAGTACTTGCATGTGAACATCTTGAGCATTCGGTTGAGATGATGAACTAGTTTAATTTGAATCTTGAACTTGAGCTTCACTAGTATTTGCTTGATCTTGAGTTTGAGAGCCACTAGCTTCTTCATGTGTTGGAATGGTCACTTGATCTTCATCTTCATCTTGTACTTGTCTTGGTCTAATGTCACCAATATCCATATCTTTCATTGCATTGACCAACTTGTCACCTCTCACATCATCCAAGTTTTCTTGTTCATCTTGAGAGCCTTGTGTTTCATCAAATTCCACATCATGCACTTCCTCAAGAATTCCACTAGATGAGTTCCATACTCTATAAGCCTTGCTTGATGTAGAGTAACCAAGTAAGAATCCTTCATCACATTTCTTCTCAAACTTGCTTAGCCTTGTTCCCTTCTTCAAGATATAGCACTTGCACCCAAACACCCTAAAGTAGGTAATGTTTGGCTTTCTTCCATTCAAGAGTTCATATGGAGTCTTCTCAAGCATTCCATGACAATAGAGGCGGTTGATAGAGTAGCAAGCCGTATTGATAGCTTCAGCCCAAAAGGAATGACTAACATTGTATTCACTCAACATTGATCTTGCCATGTCAATTAAGGTTCTATTCTTCCTTTCAACTATCCCATTGGATTGAGGAGTGTACTTTGGAGAGAATTAATGATTGATCCTAAAGTCATCACAAAGTTCTTCAACTCTTGTGTTCTTGAACTCACTCCCATTGTCACTTCTAACTCTCTTGATAGTTGTTTCAAACTTATTATGGCATCTCTTGACAAATGACTTGAAGATATCAAATATGTCACTCTTGTCACTCAAGAAGAATACCCATGTGTATCTTGTGAAATCATCCACTATCACAAATCCATACTTATTGCCACCAATGCTTGTATATGTTGTTGGCCCAAAGAGATCCATGTGCAATAATTCAAACACTTTGCTTGTACTCATAATGCTCTTCTTTGGATGAGTGTTACCAACTTGCTTTCTGGCTTGACATGAGCTACATAGCTTGCCCTTCTCAAATGTGACATCCTTCAAGTCTCTCACTAGATCATGCTTGACTAGCTTGTTTAATTGCTTCATGCCAACATGTCCAAGCCTTCTATGCCATAGCCAACCCATGCTAGATTTGGTGATGAGACAAGTTGATAGTTGAGTTTCACTAGCATTGAAATCTACAAGATAGAGATTCTCATATCTAAATCCTTTGAAAACCATGTTAGAGTCATCCACACTAATGATTTCCACATCCTCAACACCAAAGATGCACTTGAAACCGAGATCACACAATTGGGCAATCGACAATAGATTGAACTCAAGCCTTTCCACTAGAAGCACATTGCTAATGCTAAGATCATTGGAGATAGCAATATTTCCAAGCCCTTTCACCTTGCCTTTGCCATTGTCACCAAATGTGATACTATCAAATCCATGGTCACTATCTTGGTTGATTGAGTTGAACATCCTTCCATCACCGGTCATGTGTTGAGTGCACCCACTATCAAGCACCCAATGTCTCCCTCCGGCTTTGTAATTGACCTACAAGAGAGATCAATTCTTTTTAGATACCCAAACTTGCTTGGGTCCTCCAAGGTTAGTTACCAAGGATTTTGGTACCCAAATGGACTTCTTAATACTCATCCATGGTGCACCAACAAACTTGGCATGAACTCCATTAGTACCCTTGGAAAGGACATAGAATGAATCAACTCTCATTGAGGATACATCTTGGTTGGCCTTATTGTTCATGCAACTTTTCTCTAAGTGACCAACTTGCTTGCAACTCTCGCAATACCTACTAGTGTCCTTCACAAAACGAGTCTTGTGAGGAGCAAATGCGGCCTTGCCTTTCTTGGGGGTATATCCCAAACCCTCTTTATAGAGAGATGATCTTTGGCTACCCAAGCACATAAGCAAGCGGTCCTCACCTCCATAAGCCTTAGCTAAGGAGTGATTGAGCTTTGTAACCTCCTTATTGAGTGTTTCATTTTCAACCATTAGTGAGGCATCACAAGTAGAGCCATCACTAGTAGATGAAGTAGAAGTGGTAGTGCTACAAGAGGGGTTAGTGGGAGAAACAACAATAGGAGTATAGAATGATTCATCAAGAATATCACACGTCACTCCCATGTCACATGTTTGAACAATCTCCTTCTTACTTTGATCTAAGAGAGAGGAATGAGCTCTTTCAAGCTTAGTGTGAGACTTCACTAGCTTCTCATGGGCTTCCATTAGCCTCTCATGAGATGCTACGGACTCATCAAGGTTTTGCTCAAGAGCCACATTGGTCTTGCGCAATTCCTTACATTTCTTCCTCTTCTTGTCAATGTATTCCTTAGCTTGTTCAAGCATGTCCATGAGTTCCTCCTTGGAGGGCTCCTCATCCTCACACTCGCTTTCAATCTCACTCTCATCATGAGAAAGTACCTTATTGGACTTAGCCATGAAGCATGATGATGGAGTGTCAAATAGAGAGATCTTGTCCCTCATTGCAATGCTTGCAAAAGCCTTCTTCTTAGTAGATGTCTTCTTTTCTTGATCATCATCTTCACCACAAGAAGAGTCACTATCCCATGTCACAATGTGAGAATACCCCTTCTTCTTCTTCTTGTCAAAGGTGGGCTTCTTCTCTTTCTTGTCTCTCTTCTTGTGATCATCATCATCCTTGTCACTATTGTATGGACAATGAGCAATGAGATGATCAAAGCTTCCACACTTGAAACACTTCCTTGGTTCATCATAGTTCTTGGTTGAAGTCCTCTTTCTTCTTGCACCATAGCCCTTCTTCTTCATAAATCTTCCAAATTTCTTCACAAAGAGAGCCATCTCTTCTTCATCAACATCACTAGCACTTGAGTCTTCACTTTCACTAGATTCTTCAAACTTGCTCTTTCCCTTGCTCTTGTGTGATGAAGTGGCTTTGAATGCCAAGCTCTTCTTCTTCTCATCCTTTTTGTCTTCCTTCTTCACATCTTATTCCTTGTTGTCCCGGTAAGCATCTTTGGTCATTACATCTCCCAAGACTTGATTGGGTGTCACGGTGTTCAAACCACCTCTCACAATCAAGGTCACAAGAGTGTCAAACCGAGAGGAAGACACCTCAAGAACTTATGAGAGAAGTCCTTGTCCTCAACCTTCTCACCAAGAGCCGTGAGACTATTGACTAGCACTTGGAGCCGATGAAACATCTCCGGTACATTTTCATCATCTTTCATCTTGAAGCCTGCAAACTTCTCCTTGAGAATGTATGCCTTGGCACCCTTGACGGCTTGAGTGCCTTCAAATGATTCTTCAAGCTTCTTCCAAGTCTCATGAGCACTCTCTAGATTCTTGATTTGCTCAAAGACCTTCTCATCAAGAGCCTCATGGATAACACTAAGAGCAATGTCATTGTGTTGAAGCTTTTCTTCTTCTTGCGGAGTGGGAGCTTCCTCATTTGCAACCTCAAACTTCTTGTCCACCACAAGCCACACCTTTCAGCTAATTGACTTGATGTGAGCGGTCATATTGACTTTCCAATAGCCATAGTTGGTGCCATCAAACTTGGGTGGCTTCTTCATGTTGTTGATATGAGCCATGATCACACCGTAGGTTGTTAAGCCTCAAATCAACGGTGTCCAAGCTCCGATACCACTTGAAAGGTCCTATCCCAAGGCTAGAGGGGGATGAATAGCCTAAATTGGAAACTTAAGACAAACTCAACAACAAGTTAGACTACAATATGGCGAAGCTCGACTTGCACTAGCAAACTAAGGGATGCGAAGCCTCCTAACCACAATTGCTATCCTAATATAGCTCTAGGATCACTCAAATCCTACTCAAGTCTAGTAGCCCTCTAGGCACAACCTAATATACTAAGACAAGTATGAATAAGGTAATGCAAAGATGGGAAGAGTGATAATACCGTCGTGTCGAGGTAATGAGCCAATCAAGCGAACTCCAATCAATCCAATCAATCACAATGATGAACAAGAGGTTGACACTTGATTTTTCACCCAAGGTTCACTAGTTTGCCAACTAGCTACGTCCTCGTTGTGTCGGCTCACTCACTTGGAGGTTCACGCGCTAATTGGCATCACACGCCAAACCCGTCACCGGGTGCCGCACAACCAACACAAGATGAGGGCACTCAAAGACACGATCAATCCACTAGAGTTACCTTTGCGATCTCCTGTGGGGAAGGCACAAGAACCCCTTACAATCACCACTTGTGGTCGACGAAGCACAATCACCAAGCTTCTCCAATCCACACCGCTTGCTCCAACTGTCTAGGTGATGGCAATCACCAAGAGTAACAAGAAACTAGCAGCGGTATTAACTCCCAAGTGCCACTAAGATGAATCACTTCATGCAATGCACTTGATGCACTCAAATCTCTCAAATGGATGAACAATCAACTAAGATATGAGTGAGAGTGTGTGTCACAAGCTCACAAAGAGTATGCAATGTCCAGGTGTGCAAGAGAGTGAACTTGGGTCGGCCAAACACCTTAAATAGCCCCTCACAAGGAACTAGCCGTTATGCATTTTTCGCAGCCTGAAAACAGACCGTCGGACCACTCTGCGCAACCACCGGACCATAGCACCTGGTCCGACGCTCTGGTCCGACGCCTCCGTTGATCGTCACGTGTCTCGCCAATTTGACTTCGACCGTTGGCGCGCAGGAACACAACACCGTCGGACCACTCGCCTTGGTCCGGAGCCTCCGTTGATCGCCACGTGTCTCACCAATTTGAATTCGACCGTTGGCGCGCAGGAACACAGCACCATCGGACCACTCGCCTTGGTCCGGTGCCTTGGTTCGGAGCCTCATCCGACGCTTTTGCCTCAGCTTCAACCTGAATCCAGTGAGCACCCGACCACCGGACCTCACCTTCTGACTGCACCACCGGACCATGCCGTCTGGTACGGAGCCTCCACCGAGTCTTGACAATTTCACGCAGGGAGCACCCGAGCTTCGGACCACCTTGTCGGACTCGACCACCGGACTATACCGACTGGTCCGATGCCGTCTTAGTCTTCTGTTGAATCTCTGACCGAGCCACCGGACCACTCATCTATGGTCCGACGCTTCTGATGCCAGCCAGTGCTAGGAGCAGCCATCGGACCACTCGCCTTGGTCCGGAGCTCCTATGCAAACTGGTCCGGAGCCTCTGTCTTGTTCTGAATTCACTTCTGACTTCACCCTTGGTCTCATGTGCCACCACCAAGTGTTTCACTCACTTGTGCTCGTGTGTTGGCATATTTTAACAAGTTTACAAGGGATGTTCATTAGGTTTTATATGCAATGCAATCATGATCAACCTAATGGCACTCGATAGTTGTAACCACTAACTATTTTCTCCTCTTAATAGTATGGTTATTTATCCTAAATGTGATCACACCCACTAGGTGTCTTGATCACTAAACCAAAAAAAAGGCCCTAGCTTATACCTTTGCCTTGTATAGCTCTTAGGGTCTCCTCCTTCTCTCTTCTTCTTCTTCTTCAAGTGTGAGCTTTTGATTTGCTTTCTCCTAGCTTCCATCCTTGCTCCACCACTTATTCATTCTCACTTCTCCTTAGTGTACTAAACCTACTCAACCACTTAGAGATAGGTTAGTACTTAGGGTTCATCAATTACCAAAATCACTATGGAGTCTTCAATAACCTACTAAGAAACCAATGTCACAACACCTTTGGAACTTGCCCAAGTGTTGATGCTTCTTGTAGATGTAGACTTTGCATCCAAACACTCGGAAGAATGATATATCTGGTTTCTTCTCATTCACAAGCTCATAGGAGGGTCTTCTTGAGAAGCCTTTGGACAAATAGTCGGTTGGCCGCATAGCATGTGGTGTTGATTGCTTCGACCCAATACTTCTCGGGGGTATTATACTCACCAAGCATTGATCTAGCAAGAGTGATTAGAGTCCGGTTCTTTCTCTCTACAACACGATTTTGTTGAGGGGTATAGGTGGCGGACACTTCATGCTTGATTCCAACTTCATCACAATAGTTTTCATCCTAGTGTTCACATAGTCGGTGCCACTATCACTTCTTATCTTCTTGATCTTCACATCAAACTCATTTTGTGCTCTAGTTGCAAACTTCTTGAATATCGCGGTTGTCTCTCCCTTGTCTTGAAGAAAGAACACCCAAGTGTATCTAGAGTAGTCATCAACTACCACCAAGCAAAAGAGATTGCCTCCAAGGCTAGCATAGGTGGTAGGTCCAAATAGATTCATGTGGAGTAGCTCTAGGACTCTTGAGGTTGACATGAAAGCTTTGGTTGGATGGGTGTTTGTCACTTACTTGTCGGCTTGACATGTACTACACAACTTGTCCTTCTCAAACATCACATCCTTGATCCCTCTAACCAATTTCTTCTTGACAAGCTTCTTTAAAGTTGACATGCCCACATGTGCTAATCTTCTATACCATAGTCAACCCAAAGAAGACTTGGAAAATAAACATGTTTGCAAACTAGCCTCATTAGAGGTTGTTGTACCGGAATCCCTTGAATATCAATGATAAATCTTCCACTTTAGTCACAACCACCTCACTTGGAGTGAAGAGACAATGAAAACCAAGATCACATAATTGACCAACCGATAGCAAGTTGAAGCTCAATGATTGTACTAGCAAGACATTTGAGATTAATTGATAATTGGAGATAGCCACTTTGTCAAGCCCTTGCACTTTGCCTTTTAAATTCACTACTAGGGATCAGATCATCGTGACGTACTGAGTTCATCACTGAAGATGCTAAAATCGTCACCAAGTGTAATCAATGACGATTTTGTGATGAATATTGGATCGTCGTTGAGGTCGCGTCACATTTGACCTACGGTGACGAAATGTTTTATTTCGTCACAGATGTGTCTCTAGTCTGTGACAAAAACTCCATCTTCACGGATGTGATTCCTTTTCTGTGACGATTGGTTTTGGTCATGATCCACCATCCTCCGTCGCGCCAAAACGGCACCGTTAACGGTGTTTGTAACCTGTGACGGTCCGTTTTGGTCATAGATTGACCTATGGTTTCGTCATAACGGCCCGTTTGGAAGCGGCCTAACGGTGCTTGCCACGTAGGATGCTGACATGGCTGATGACATCATCACTAACGTAGCGCATGACATCATCGCTAACCCGGTTGCTGCGTTGCCGCCACATGGACCAATCAGATTTTGCCACGTGGCTTGTTCCAATTGGTTCTTATTTGGTCACAGATTAGATTACGGTTTATAATCGTCACTGAAAGTCAGAGAAATGCAGATAGTAATTTAATTATAATTTGAAAATTATACTAGAAGGACCACATAATTACATACTCAGTTCAGTTCCAACGAGCATACAGCTCAGTTCACAACATCACCAATTCACATAACACAACATCATACAATAAAAAGTTGCCAACCACGAGCAACTTAAGTTTCTGAGTTCACAAAATCAACAAGTCAAACACAACAATCACAGATTATGAATCACAACCAATTGCATAATTATATATTATAATAACCAATTTCCAACCATAATTAATTTTCCATCCCATACAAATGCACATTACAAAAATACATGCTCCAGAATACATTTTACAACCATGTTTCAGCAAAGGAATTAATTAAATGTGTCTAAATTTTTATTGCACCAAATCCTCTGGAACAGCAGCACATCATCCGGCAAGAAATTAGTACCTAGAAAGCAAGATAATCAGAAGAAACACCAAGTGAAAACCTGTAGGAAAAGGATCTACGGTTTGCAGCAGAAACAACAAGGTGTCTAACTATGAAAAATAATATTTTGTTCTCAAAATTAAACTAAATTAAGCAAAAATATTCTGATTGTGACAGATCAGTATAAGTATATTTTAGCTAAAGCAATATTCGACCATAACCAGCAATACCATGTCATTTTGTTGTTAGAACTAGTACAACAACTAGCAGAAAAAAAAAGAACTGGATCACTATCAAAGGTTCGATGCACTATGATAGAATTGCAGTCCATTTACTAAACATATGATGTAAAGAGTTACAGCATGTGAGTAATATAAAGAGCTCTACTCTAAATGAATAAACAAGAAACAAACACAGAAAGAGTGATTATCCTATATTTTTTTTATTAACTTGAAAGGTGATTAAGTTATTATAAAATGCAGAAAGTGTGATACTACACAAAGCTATTCCATGTTGAGTCAATGGTTCTGCATATTACCTTATTTCAGAAAGGATAACAGAAGTACAGAACAAACTAAAACCAACTGAAATAGAGTTGAACCACCCTAGAGCACCTACAGAGCTTATTAGTAAGCAGCAGATTTCATAAATTATACTCGTTTAAAGCTACCACTTCCTACGCAGTTGATTAGCAAGCACCAGACTGACGTCCACCTGCGAGACAGAAAGCTAACCAACTATTAGACAGAGTCAATAAATAAAGTACACTCTACTCATAATCCATTCAGTTATTCCAATACACAGGTAAAGAAAACAAAAGATTCATAAGCATTCAACTCTACACGTATCAGTTAAAAGGGCATAAAGAAAATACTTCTGTACCTGTTCTTCTAGACAGATCTAGCAATGTGGATCCACTACGAAAAGCAATAACACGTTCCATGCAACTTGACTAAAGCATTGATCATTGTTAAGTGAATAAATAATTAGATGAATTTATTTCTATTCCTCAACATGACGATACAAGCAAGGTATACTCAAACCATGACAAGATCTAAGCAGACACCAGTCCAAATCCATAGTGAAGCTTGTTGCATCAGCACTCACCAGCGTCAGATCTGCGCACCCCTTCGTCAGATACACCGGGGAACCGGTCTAGATCGAGGTCGAGGTTCATCGCACAGCGCAGCAGCCCCCACCTTCGCGTGCTCCTGGCCGACACGAAGGGAACTCCGGTGTGGATCTCGGCCTCCCCGTTGTGTCCTCCATCTCCACATCCATGGAGAGAGAGGCGAGGCCAAGAGGATTTGCCCGTAGTTCGCCCTCTGTCCTCGCTATGCTGTCCACTGGATCTTCTCGTCGCGGACAGAACAACAACGGATCCACTATGTGTGGAAGAGAGATGCAGTAAAGATGGAAGAACAGCGACTGGTTGTGCAAGAGATAGGAGTATAGGAGTGAGGCGGCCAGTGACTATGGGGTGCGAAGGGGAGGAGGGTAGGGTTTCGGCCATACAATTGCTATTTTATATGACTAGCAAAAGTGCTCGTTCATTGCAACGGGTGATTAAATAGAATATTATTCATTTGTACTCTTTTAAACTTACCGATTCTATGTCGGACATCGAAGCCCGGCGTCCAATTTGTTTCCGTCTCAACTACTGCTCTTCCGATTTTTTGAGTCCACAGCCACTACGATTTTTTTTGTCTTAGCTACCGCTTAAGAGGCCTCACGTCTCACGTCCAATTGTTTTCGTGGGTTTTTTTTCCCTTAAAGATGTTTTCGTAAAATTTTTTTTCCAAATCAGATGCTTCATTTTTTGTTGTTCATTTAAATCATGTGTTGTGGATTAGTACCAACCACATGATTGCTTAATTTCTATTCGTATTACCCTATTTCGATTTCGATTATTTATTGCTTAATTTCTATTGAAAACGGTAAAATGAGTATAACACCCTCATTTTTTCCCTTTTCTTTGCCTCGATTATTTTGTTGTTTCCCTTTTCTCTCTCATCCTTATCTCTTTCACCGTATGTATCTCCTTCTTATCCCTTTCAACGCACATTCGCACGCACAAAGTAGTTTTCGTATCCCTCGTGCAGCCCGCAGCCGTGAGGACTTTTCCACCAATGGTCGGCTGAGCTCTGCCGGCTTCTCCCTCCACACATGTGAGCGTGCTAGCGCTAGGGCACCGTCGGCTACAGGGAGTCGAGGACGCCGGCCTCGGCGACCTCGGAAGCGAGCGCGCCGGCCGTGGGGAAGCTAGCGTCAAGGGGCGAGCTCGCTGGCCACAGTCCAGGGGCGAGCGCTTCAGCCGCTAGGACGTCGTTCCGTGCTGGACGCGCCACCTCTCCCCGCCCGACGCTGCTGTCCCTGTCCTGCTTCAGCGCCACCCCGTACCTCCGTGTCAACCTCGTCTATGCCGCCCGCCCTGGCTGGTGCTGTCATCGCCCTGCCTCGCCCACGCTGCCCTCTCCCTCAGGAGCTTTCCGCTCTCCTCTCTTTGCTTCCACTCAGGGGTCGGGGCAGCAGCCTCCTCTAGTCCTCCCAAATCCTAACTTGTCGCCCTCTGCTCCCTTTGCCATATTCATGCGTGCTTGGAGATGGTAGTCGCACGAGCTCATGCCCTCGGAGAAGACAACATGGCTCCAGGAGGAGTAGGCGGCTGCATGACTCTGGTCTAGAAGAAGGGCGCAGATGACGGTGGCCGCACATGTCGGGCCGGTGGCGTGCGTGGGCGCACTAAGCGAAGCGACGTCGCGGGCATCGTGGCTGGCAAGCACATAGGTTGGCGGCGCGGGCGCCCCGGCCTCCCCGAAGGCATGACTCATCTAATCTTTGTCTGATTTGGTTATTGATTTCGCTTTCAATCGATTTGGTTTATGGATGTAGAAAGAACTGATTTTTTTTGGATTGATGTACAGAGTTAGTATGATTTGGGTTTCAATTGGATTTGGATGGATGTGTTGGTTTTGATTTATTAGTCTCGGTTTGTGTTTGAGTTAGAGATCTTTACGGCATGATAACTTGGGTCAGTGGCGGAGCGTGGTACAAAATGAAGGGGGCGCCATTATTCAGTTGTGCTACAGTAATTTGCTGCTTAGCTGCCAAAGCATAAATTTTAAAATTAGGGCTTAACAAATGTCCAAGCATCTCATGTTGTCAACCTCTCGATCAAGTATTAGCTCAGAACATAACAGACTGCACGTTAAATAGTAGCCGGCATTTGACAAAATATAAACATCATTTTTGTTTAAAAAATATAAAAATGTCATTCAACTAGTACTCCAACCGATTTTACTGACGACAAGCTCATACCAGTAATCCAGTACCACTAGCTGGGGCTATTTAGCGAGTAATACACGTATTACTGCTGTTGATGCATGCGAGTTTGCTTTTGCAGTAGTTTTAGCTTCGTAAATCCACCTGCTATTTACCTGCCGCTTCAAAATGTGTCGGAGGCAAACAGAGGCCGGAGCCTAGTTTGGCCTCTACTGAGCTCCGCCCGTGACTTGGGTAAGAAAGGAGGCTGTCATGATTCGTCTCACACATGGACTTGGAAGATATGGGAACAAGAGGAAATTAAGTTGAATCAGAGCTTCTTTTTTATTCAACTTGAATTTTTAGATGATTTTTTTTTCTATTCAAGGCTAGCTATTTTTATTATCTTGTTCATGACGTACAGAGATCTGCTTATATTTATTTGGAACTTTTTTTTATTCCTATTCGATTGGGACTCATAGGGGTGAGATAGGAGACGGGTGTTTTAAAAAGTACTGCACTATTAAACGATGACGGAAGGGGAGTTTTGCCATGATTCAGGAAAAGGCAAGCCGTACGAGCAAGTAGATCGCACTGTTAGCCAAATTGAATTGGCTGAAAAAAATGCCTGAAATTTTATCTCTTTATTATTAGGTATAAATGTGAGTGGATCGTAAGCCGTCCGATTGTGAATCGCACGACCGGAGATTGTTGGCATGGCACGCTACTGCTATTAGGCTGCACGGTAACAGGTTATCGAGCTATAAGTCCCATGATTGATTTTATCATTTTTTATAGAATTAATAATTATGAGCTGTTCCAAAAGCATATTTGAGATAGTAAATTATTTTAAATAAAAAATTGTCAACAACAAATTTGTATAACTCATTGAAATATATAATTTTTGTTTTGTTTATTTCTTCATCTGACATAATTTAAATAAAATGTTAGGAAATTTTAGTTATAAATTCAAAAGTCTTTCGTTAATTTCATAAACTCTACGTGAGATTCATAATTTTGTAACTAGTATTTACTAGCACTTTGTTAAATAGAAAAATGACTTATATAATAATTGTACATCTTGATAAGGTCTAACTCTTTCGTATTCAAAACTTTTTCATCTAAGGTCATTTAGTGTTTTGAAATACTATTCGTAGCGGTAGTTTATTTAAACTCAAAATTTAAACTGGTTAAATAAAGTTGTATGAAAATATGATTAAACTTCTTTGAAGAGCTTGTGAAGAATTTCTTCTTCTTTGAGTCAAGCTTGACTCCATTCTTGTTTAGCCTCTTCAACATCTTGGTGGTCTTCTTCACCATGAGAGTGATGTTGTCTTCATCTTCATCATCACTTGTGCTCTCATACATTACTTATACTTTGCATCTCTCCTTGGAGGATGCCTTGAGAGTTAAGTCCTTCTTCTGCTCTTTCTCTTTGTCTTTGTCTTTCTTCTTGAAGGAGGATGAAGAGACATCATTGATCTTCATGTACATCTCATGAGCATTGATCTTGCCTAACACTTGTGTTGGTGTAGATGTGGAGAGATCCCCATGGTAAAGAACGGTGACGTGCGACCATACTTGTCAATTGGCAAGACACAAAGAATCTTGTGCACCACATCGGTCGGTTGCATTTGGTTGAGTACAAGTCCATTCAACTCTTCTACAAGAATATTGAGTCGTGAGTACATCTCATTAGCATTTTCATTTGCAAGCATAGTAAAAGAATTTAACTTTGCCATGACCAAATGATAGCGTTCCTCACGCTCACTATTTGTGCCTTCATGAAGCGCACAAATAGTGGTCCACAACTCATATGCGTCTTTGGAATTACGCACACGGTTGAAGACATCCTTGCATATGTTGCGAAAGAGGATATTCTTCGCCTTGGTATTATGCTTCTCAAAGTAGGGGTCCTCGGTGAAGTAGGATCCTCCCTCAGTGGCGGCTTTGAGAACTCCAATGTCCATAGCCTCTAGATAGGCTTCCATCCGGACCTTCCAATAAGGAAAGTCCTCACCATCGAACATAGGTGGTGGACCATCCCAATGGGACATCTTGCTCTAGGCGGTGAAACCTAATTTAGAGCAACAAGGCTCTGATACCAATTGAAAGGATCAAGATGTCCAAGAGGGGGTGAATTGGGCTTATTTCAAATTTCTAAAGCAAATATGAAATCCTAAACAAATGTCAATCACCCCCTAGTGCCTACCGGTAGTGTATCCTAGTTAGAAAGCGGTAGCAAGGCATAGAAAGGTAGAACACTCTACACAATCCTAGTAGAAAGCCTAAGAACAAGTGCGGAATGTAAATGCGTGAAGTAAAGAGTTAGGGATAGAAATTCTTGAAACGACGATGTTTTGCTGAGGTATCGAGGACTCGACACTCCCCCTAGTCCTCATTAGAGCACCTCGCAAGGTATTGCTCCCCCTCAATCCTGCACAAGGGATGAGTGCTCTCTATGGGCTAGTTCTTCGCCACTCCGGCTTGGTGAACCGCCCACAACCGATCACAAGTCGATGGAGAAGGGCCGCCGACAATCCTTCCGGCGATCACCTTCCTCCGAGCACCACTGGACAGTCTAGGTGATGTCGATCACCAAGAGTAACAAGCTTGGGTCTTCACTTGACTCAATCAAGCTTCACAACTTGAGTGGATGCACACTTGAACTCGTGGATGAACTAGAGAGAGAATTGATGGATGGATTCGCGAATCTCTCTCACTAGGGCGCTTGCTCTCTTCCCCACCCTCACAAGGTGTTCTTCAGCTATCCAAATGAGCAAAGGCAGGTTGGGAAGGCAAGTGATGGGGTATAAATACCCCCACACACAACCAACCCATGGGTTGCTCAAAATCAGCTTTTAAGTTGGCGATGGACGCTTCGTCGCCTAGGCGACGAACGTGCCGTCGCAAGCCCCAATGGCTAGTTGTTGTTCAAACCCTCGCCCGACTCACGCTCCGTCGCTTGGCGACGAACGCTGCACCCCAGCGTCCGACACAAACTCGTTGCTCTCGGGTTTCTGGAAATTAAATCGATGGATGCTCGAAAGCGTCCACCGTGTTGCCGACGGACGCGTCCATCGCAACTCGAGCCTCTCTGGAACTCTCTGTATGGCCGACGGACGCTCTGAGGGAAAACCCTAGCGTCCGGCGCTAGTATCTATCGCGACGGACAACGTCCATTGCCTAGAACTTTAGCGTCCGACGCCCAGAAAGCTACTCTCTCAACTCCGGTTTTCGTCGCGATGAATATAGGAGTTGTTCTAGGCTATCTTACGGTCACCATAGGCTTGCTTAGAGCTAAGGTTGTTAAGTGTGCACCACACCTAAGTCATGAAGCTCTCCTAAGTCAAGCTACTAACCCAAACCCCTCTTGATAGTACGGTCAAAGATCAAATAAAGCCCTATCTATACTAAGTGTCCTTCATCTCCTTATGGCACTTAGACCTATCACTCTAGGGTCTTCATCATGTCTATTTGAAATCCGAAAAACGATATCCATCTTGGGGGCTTAGAGATAACCATTGATGCCCACTCACATTGATCACTATGGCTAAGCTACGCATAGCCTCTGCAAAACACACATTAGCCATATAATCCAACAATGTCGTTAATCACCGAAACCAATAGAACCATAATTCTTCATGGAGGCCAACGCTCGCGACGACGGCAAGACACAGCAGGCCATTACCATGGATGAGATCATCGACGAGTGCAAGACCTTCTTCTTCGCTGGCCACGACACGACCTCGCACCTCCTCACCTGGGCCATGTTCCTACTCGGCAGGCACCCTGAGTGGCAGCGGTGACTCAGGGAGGAGGTGCTCCGGGAGTGCGGTGGCGCCGAGGTGCCCCTTCGCGGCGACACCCTCAACAAACTCAAGCTCGTGAGCCTCCTCCACCTTAAGCTCAAGCTATATCGCGGTTGTATATGCGCACGGTGAGGGCCGACGAGCGCGCGTCACAGCCATGTTCTTATGTGGTTTCACAGATGATGATGATGTTGTACGAGACACTCCGGTTGTATGACGTGGTGACGTTGACCGCGAGGAAGGCGACGGCGGATGCGTACCTCTGCGGCATGAAGGTGCCCAAGGGCACCATCCTACTAATCCGATCGCGAGGCTTCACCGCGACGAGGAGGTGTGGGGCGCGGATGCTGGCGCGTTCAACCCGCTCCGGTTCGGCAGGGCAGTGGCGCACCCGAACGCACTGCTGTCCTTCTCCCTGGGCCCGCGGTCGTGCATCGGGCAAGACTTCGCGATGCTGGAGGCCAAGGCCACGCTGGCTCTCATCCTTCGGTTGTTCGCATTCGAGGTGGAACCGGAGTACGTGCACGCGTTGGCCGACTTCCTCACTCTGCAACCATCGAAAGGGTTCCCTGTCATCCTGAGGCTCTTGGATCCGCACGCTTTGGCCATTTGAGGTCGACGTCGACTTGAGCGGATACCCATGGGGGAGTTCGGAACCCCACTACCCCAGCGAGCGAGCGGCATCGACTTGAGCGTGTCCCTTTGCGGCAGATTTCGGCGGGCCCTACCGGCGGATCTCACTTTTTTCACTCCTCTTTCTTATCTCAAATCCAATCGAATTTTAGTATGCATGATTTTTTTAAAGAAAAGTTTCCATAACTTCTATCCCTAAATTGTTTGTGGCTGACTTTGCACAAACAAATTTTGTTGTGAAAACTTGGAGACATTCATGAAGATCAAAGAACTAATTGAGGCGCTTACAATGTTGTACGATTGTTGAAACTCTGAAAACCTCTCTACAATGTGAGCACAGCGAGGAGAGCATGCAACAGCTTTTTGCTGTAAAAGTAGCATGTAGCTGTCCTTTTAGGCACCACTAGCCATGTCTGCACACTACAAGTCAAAAATGCACCAGACATCACAACAATGTGGCCAGCTTCTACAGTTTTGAGCACCACTCACACTATAGCGGACCTTAGAAGTCATCCTTGTCACAAGTTTCATTTGAAGTTTTGAACTGAAGTAGGAGTATAATTTTCTACATGTTTATGTGTGACCTTCCAAATCATTGATTAGGATTTTATCCTCTGCAAGGTGTTATCTCAGTCTTGTTATCGTAATATTGTGATTTTGTGAACTAAATATTGTGATTTTGTGAATGGATGGACCAGGGTCTGATCATTTTTTGTTTTTTAAAAAAAGGTGTTTGGATACTTAATTATAGTTTCCAAAAAGGGGTAAAATGCATCGGCGGCCACTGAACTTGTCAATGGATACCATTGAGGTGTTCGGACTATAAAACAAATTTCTAGTCTATAAACTTGTTAAATAAATACCACATAGTCAGTATGGTGCAGAGTGCACCTGCAACATTTAACAAGTTTAAACTTATGTGGAACACTACTTAATAATTTTAGGAACTTATAAATATGTTTTCAAAGTTCATAGGCCGTTCATGCATTTAACACTTTTTAAAAATAATATATTATCATCTTCAAGACTACAACCTCAAATAAATACCCATAAAAATATATTTTATAAAATATCTAAGAAAAATAATTTAATTATATATATATATGAGTAATTAACGTAAGAGAATTTTTTTTACTTATAATAATGTCAAACTAAGCTATATAATTTATTAGAGAAACTCTAACAGTTTAGCAATTAAGTTTGACATATTTGATTTTGGGGAAAAAGTAGAAAATGTGGTCTCCAACAGTTTGGCATTTGGGCCTGACATTTTTGCCAAACTCCCCAAACCGAGACCAACTCGTGCATTATTGCGCGCGTGAAAGCCGCGACGCATTCCTCTCGCGCGACATCTTTCCCTCGACCGGTACTCCTCGCGCGCCATCGACCTTCTTCCCGCGAAACCATGGACGGAGGTCGACGAAGGGACAACACCTAGGACTTTGCAGCGGTGTGGGGAGCCTGCTTCTGCTGCAGGATGGAATCTTGAAGACGCCCCGCGCGCCATTACAGCCTGACAGTGACCCACAGGCTCCGTCTTCAGTCCTCCTGTCCCAGTTCTCGCTCATGAACCGGCCAACGACTACGGAGCGAGCGGAGGTGTTCCAGCTCTCCCCTTTTCTTGTTCCTCCAGCCTAGTAGCTTCTTGCTCTGCAGTTGGCTAGTTTTGGGTTCCTGATCGATCGAATCATGGAATCGTGCATGTTTGCGCTGGGAGCGCGCTGGGAGCCTGGGATTCTGTAGCCCTATTGCTCCTGTCGACCGCTCCTGTTGTTCTCCTTTTTCGATTTAATTCAGAGAAGAAGCTGCGTACTCCATAGGGGCTCGTCGTCCAGGACGAGGCCGCGGACTCACGGTGACGGCGGAAGAAGACGAGGCCGCGGACTCGCCTCGAAAAAAACATAATAAACCCTGGAAAAAACATTTGGGTCCACAACTTTCTTTTTTGCCAAGTCAATATGGGGAACTGTTGGAGTTTACATCTTTTTATCTTTGACATATGTATTTTAGAGTTAGCAAATTCTATGTTTTACGAAACCAAAATTATCAAACTGTTAGAGATGCTCTTATGTAATGGAGAGGGAGCATAAGAGGATGAACAGTAAACATTTCCACGATCTTCCACCAGAAAATGGAATCCGTTGTGACCCAACAGAACTTTCGTTGCGTAGCAGATGACCACAGCAGCAGTCTACAAAAAGTCCACCAGAAAAGCCACCGTTGGCAGGACAAAACTATAATACGGCCATGGGGGAACAGATTTCGCAAAGATATATTCCTTTATATTTCTAAAAGAACGGAAAGATATTCTTGTAGGAGAAACTCCAGATCAATCCTTTTCTATAGCTATAAATTTCATTATGTAGCTTACTTTGAGACAAAAATTCCACCTTGTTCAATTAAAGACATGGAGAACAAAAAAACCTTATCAATCACTACTGAAAAACAAAATTAGTAATCCCCTTACTGCTTACTCCTTCGTAAAGAAGTGGCACCGGTACGCTTGGTTTATCAGCCACCGAAATAGTGTTTTTCTTTCACAGAAAAACAACCAAAAACAGCGTCAGTCGGCTTATCAGCCACCAAAACGGCCACAAATAGAGAGCTAGCATATGTATAAATCAATCACACTCCACAAATTTTATCAACCCATATATTTCTTTTTCCTAAAAGATCTAGCCACATAATGAGTAAGAATTATATGTGCAACTATCTAGCAAGACTGAGTTATAACCTTAATGTGTGGATCCTGTTAGGTTTCTTTCTTACATACCCCAATTTTCTTGGGACTAAAAGATTTTGTTGTTGTTGTTGTCAATGTCCGTATGACATACATGATACTCAGAAATGGTACTAGCAGGAGGAAGGGTATCATATGAGAGGATTGGATGGCCTATATATATGCATCATACTGCTCCATCATGTTGAAAAAAATGCAGTGATAAAGATGGCCCATTTCACAAAACAGAACACAAACACATTACAGTCAAGACGATACAACTACAAGCAAGGGCCCTAAGCCTCGCACTTGTCTCTGCAATTAAACATGTAGTTAATGCTGCGAAGATCCTAATTTTCCCAATCTAAATTGTACCTTTGGTATTTTAACTCAAACATGATAAATTCAAGATGGCTCATCAAGAAAGGATTACCATACAGAGGTCAAATAACTCTTGAAAGAGATTACGGCACAAGTCAAATAATAAATGTCAAAAGTCAATATTGCACTATCGTCTTTAGAATAACATGGAACCACAAGAAATGTTAAGAGAAGAAACATATAGTTCCCAGTACAAATGGTAAACAGGTATATACATATTTGTATAGCTGTTGCAGCACCCAACTTTACCATTACTTGTTTGCAAACAGCCGTAGATCACATTGTAGCAGTGTGACGATAACCCGTGACACACCAGGACAGATAGTCATGGACACCAAGGGGCTCACAAAGAGGCATATCATCGACGCTATCTTTGTATTGACGAGGATCGGAGGTTCCATCCATGAGATGAACTGGGCTATTGTCCAGCATACCTATCATTTGCGCATCAAATCCCAAGTAAACTGCATCGGCGCTAACAGAGGGGAACACTGAAGGCGACACGGAAAGAGCTAGTTCAACGCCAATAAACACCGCACGTCCACCAAGTCCACGGACAGCAGGTACCATTTCCCTTGCATCCAAGTCTACCTTGTAAACCTCGTATTTTCTCTTGTCATTGCCATTGCATTGCCGGTCCACAAGTATCAGCTCCCCATTAATGTCCACCAGATGCACCGTGTCCATCATCATCCTGCCGAACGGCCGTGTCAGTTTAGCAGCGATGACCAGCCGCGGTGACTGGTCGTCGTCTGCACTACTAGTTTCCATTTCCACCACCATGACAGACCAAGTTGTGGCACAGTAGAAGCGGCCGGCAAAAGACAGAGCTGGCTTGAGGTATCTGCCCCGATCAACCACTATCCAATGCCGGTCATGACAACCTGGCTTGATCTTGATGACAGCAAGCGTTCTGATCCCTCTGAAATGGATCGCTACGGTTGAGTCATCAGCAAGACCAGCGCCTGACACCTGCAACAACTCGTTTATAGAAGAGGGTCGCTTCAGATCCTCCTGGGTTATCAGAGTACGTGCCGATGGAAGGTCAAGCATGTGGCGGGTGAAAGGGTTGAGTAAACGAACCACGAAGGTGGTTGTGTGAAGGAGGACAAGGAGGCCCTCCGTGGTAGGACCGAACACATCGTAGTGGCAGGAGAGCAGCTCTGGCAGCAGGTCCAAGTATCTCGAACAGCCAGTGAAAACATTCATAAAACAACGGCGGCGGCGGCGGCGGCATGGAGGAGAAGCTCTTGTTTCTCTTCTTCTGAGAATGATCCACTGACGTGGGTGGAAGCGTTGGTCCAGAATGCCGTGTGCGCGTGGGTCCGTACAACAGAGCCGCCACCGACGGCAAACTAAGCGGAAGCAGACGTAGTCCGCGACGTCGTTGGCGAGAAGGCGCTCGGCGACCAGCCCTGCCGGCCCATCCCCGATATTGCCCCAGTCTCTCCTGAAAGGAAAAAGGAAAAGAGGAAGAATCGGGTTGGATGAAATAGAACAGTTGGAAGATACGTAAATTGCAATGGAAAATTGGAAATCAAACTGTACGCTACGTACCAACCGGATATCTCCGACGGCATGTCATCGTCACTCATCAGCAAATCGGGGACATCAGATTTTGGTATATAGTAATCGTCACGCAGATGGAGAGCAGCACTGCGTGCTCGCTTCGCACCCCAAACGGGGATCTGATAGGAGCGGTGGCACTGATCATAACCACCTACAAGGAGAGCACTGCGAGCTCGCTTTGTCCTGCCCCGAAGAGGGATCTGCTGCGAGGAGATAAGATCATCGTCACACTCCAGCTTCCGCCTCAGAGCACCGTCACACCTTCCTTCCGCCTCTGGCTATGGATCTGGATCCAGGAGCGGCAAGCTTTCGGACACTGAGAGGTCCTCGGTCGCTTCGCCAGCCACGAACACGAAGGAGCTAGTTTTGCTTGTGCGGATGTCGCTAGCTTCCGCATCTTCCCTGGCGGCGGCCAGGGGCCGAGTGAGTGCTCTGAGTTCTTTTGTTCTCTTCTTTTTCGAGAAGAGGAGGTCCTGGGGCTCGTTTTTATATATTCTGTGCTTCTGAACCGACTCGGCGACGGAAAAATAAAAAGAGTCGCCTCCGAGTCCCCTGGATCCGAAAAAAAAATGAAAAAACAAACGTCGCTCGAAATACATTTTAACATTCTAACCGCATGTCTTTTTTTTCTCAATCAGGTATTAGCCAAATTTAATGATTTAGTTACTCTTTAAAATAAATAATATTAGTTTACTCCAATAGACTTTATAAAATGAAAAGCTAGTGAGGTTATTCAAAATAGAGAGCGAATGAGATAAGATTGAGAGCTACTCCCTCCATCTCAAATTATAATACATCCCTACAATGGCAAAGTCGTGAAGACGTCGGGTCTGTCCAATGATTAAGAAAAATTTGGACCAAAAAGTCCCTACGTGGGTATGTATTCTAGTAGTAGCTATAGGGGTAATTTTGCCTTTCGCCATGAACCTATTGTCACATGATTTTCTTGAATTTTAAAATCTTCCAACGTTTCGACTAGTTATCCCAATATTTAGTATACGAAAAACAACAATTGTATTCATATTTATATAGTTAAATCAATTGAACAACGTGAGTGTTGCATTTAGTGTTATGTGTGTTATGTTTTAAAAATGCGTCTAGACATCGCGCAGTTTTTTCTAAAAATTTACTGTATTTTTCTAGTATTTATTCATATTTTTATTTCTAGAGCTATTTCCATTTTTGGATGGTTGTACTTCGGACCAGCTGGCGCGGGCCCACATTGCAGTCTGCGAAAGCTGAGAGCGGGTGGGCAGTCAGGGGCGCGCGACGCGCGTCATGGGTTCCTCCTGATTGGCCGGGCCGCGTGAGCAAGGGAAAAGAAAAAAAAACAAACTCACTAGCTACAGAACACGCGAATAGAAAAAGAACGTGCACCGCAACGTGGGAGTTGCATGCTTATGGGCCGCAACGTAGGAGTTGCATCTTTATGGGCCGCAACGTGGGCCGCACGCTCCTTTGGGCTGCCAAAAATCAATCGGTTGGGTGTCAGACAACAGAATCACTTGCACGGGGGTGAGGGGTTCGGACAGGTGCTGCTGTTCGACGGGAGACGGGTCGGAAGATTTCCGTCCAAATAGTGCCCTTAAAAAAAGTTCACACGTCGCGACGGCAACCGGTGTCTATTCCAAAGGCTGTTGTCTGCAGTTCTGTTCCAAGCTTTTGTTTTCGCTTGTGCCGTTGTACAAGGATTCTTGTGCAGTTGTATAAGGACTAGCACATATGGACGCGCTCCGCTGCGCCGGTTTGTGTTAAATATTTGTTGCAAGCGATAAATCAAGTTAGTTTTTTTTATATACTGAAACAATATATAGGATAAATATTGTTATGGTCTAATAACAACTCAATATAAAGATGTATGAGCCTGATAGAAATAATACAAACTCGTTATTGTCATGATTGATATTATGAATCACCATACTACACGCAATTTACGGCGTGTGATCGATGCTTGTTTAAAACAAAAGATTTAAAAATAAATAAGAAAAAAAAGAGAATTAAAAAGCTTAAATAAATTTAAAACTTAAAAATAATAAAAGTTTTTGGGAATTATGAGCTAAAAAAGATTAAAAAAAGCCTTCAACAGTTCAATATAAAGCTATACTGGCCTGATAGAAAGACTACATGTTTTTTATTGCTATAATTGATATAGACTACCAAACTATATGCACTCCGATGTGTAGGATCGTACATGTCTAAAACAAAAAATTTAAAATAGACATACTATAGGCTCTTTATTTAGGATCGTACATGTCTGAAACAAAAAATTTTAAATAGACATACTACATGCTCTTTATCGCTTATTTCGAAACTTAAAATAAAAAGAATTTTTTTAAAAAAAATGAAATTTCAAAGTTATAATAAAAACTAAAAATAAAAAAATAAAAAATAAAAAATAAAAATAAAAAATTTGTCAAATTGATGAATAGTGCCAGAGGCCCTCACATGCCTCCAATTTATTCACGGTTGAGAGAGTATCTATTAGGGGCTATTTGGTATGGCTCCAACTCTAGACAGAGCTGCTCCACTTCAGAAATTCAGGTGAAGCTAACTCTGAGTGAAGTTAGAGTTGTCTGTGAGTGTGTTTGGCTAGAAGTGTACTCTGTCCAGTTTAGCCTTGGTTGATATAAGTGTACTTCAATAATTCATACAACAGCTAAACAGACATGTAAATTAAAGAACCAACATATTACAAGATAATCCAAACAAATAATTCTAAGATAATCCGAACAATCCATCCACTAGCATGCTCACGTATGAAATTGTGAAGAACCATAGTAGCAGCTATGAAATGAGGAGGTCTTCATGGCGACGGAGCAGTTCGTCAGGCGTCGGACGTCGTTGAGGAAGGCTTTGTACTTCTCCTCTAGGGTTGGGGTTAGGGGATGGAGGAGTAGGGGAAGGAGGAGTGGGGGGGAGAAGACGTGGCCGGCAGGGAGAGGGGGCCACAGGGGCAGCACCGGCCGTCGATGTGGGCTCGGCGAGTGAGGGGCCGGCGCCCACCGGCAGGGTGAGGGCGACGACGGCTTGTCACGGAGAGGAAGGCAGTGCGTCAGGCCTTCTCACGCGTCGGGGGAGAGGGAAGAAGGGGGGCGGCGCCACCCAGTGAGGTGGGCTCGGCGAGGAAGCTTGGCTCGGCGTGGCCAGCAGGGTGATGGGCGGCGGCTGGTACATAAGACAGTTGATTTCGGCTGATTGAATAGTGTTCTGTGAGAGAGAATAAACTTAAATATGCTGAAACAAGCTAGAAATAGTGCAAGCGAGACTATTCTTTATTATTCCGAATATTGATAATTACAACATAAAGCTCTCACATATATATAGTCATGTCAGAGCCTAAAAGTTTGGTAAGAGCTCATATACAACAGACTAGGATTATGATGCATCCTTCTCCTTTCCTTCTAGGACAAAGTCCATGGGTTTCACAGTCGTCAAGCACGGAACATCATTCACAACAGACGGGTCTGCCCCTTCTCCCTGTGAAATAGGATATTTAACACTAATATAAAGTATTAAATATAGGTTAATTACAAAACTAATTATATAGATTGAGATTAATTTGTAAGACCTATTAAACCTAATTAGTCCATAATTTGATAATATGGTGCTACCGGCATGTGCTAATGATGTATTAATCAGGTTTAATAGATTTATCTCATGAATTAGTAAACTAGTTCAATAATTAGCTCATATTTACGAAAAACAGCACTGTACCATTTCATTTGTATTAGATAAATATTGTCCAACTATGGAATAACTAAAATTAAAATATTCGTCTCGCAAATTATAGACAACTATGTAAACTATTTTTTATCTATATTAATACTTCATGTATGCGTTTAGAGATTCGATGTAACGAGTAATCTAGTAATGTTTTCGAATTTCGAAGGTAGTCTAGTCGTCGGATGCCAACATCGCCCTGAAATCTGTCATAATACTGTACTCCCTCCGTCCCAAAATATCTGTCTTTTTTACTTCTCGAGAAATAATTTACATTAATTTCATATAAAAATTATTAATAGTTATGATACATAATTAATATCATTAGATAGATCTTTTAATCTAGTTTTTTAATAAATTTATTTAGAGACATAAATGTTGTATGTATTTTATATAAATCTAGTCAAAGTTGTGACATGAAAACTCAAAACGACAATTAATTTGGGACAGATAGAGTACACACTTCGCGAGGACGACGCTCTTGAGTCGAGGGAACTAGCCACATTCTGAGACTTTTCCCTCGCACTCTCTGTTTCAATGCAAATCCACACACAAAAAGTCTCCAAGATCATGGACATCACAAGTCTGACACTCTTATCCGGTGCAAGTGCAACGCACGTTTCATTACCGTCCTCTCCTCTGAGTCTGCCATGGGCCTACCGCCTACCATGATATGATATACCACGTGTGACGTGCCGATATGGTGATGTGCTTGTAGTGCAAAGTGAGGATATCTACTAGAAGAAACCACTCTTTTCTCTCAAGTCTCAAGAAACAAAAGAACATCGGCATGCCAATTGCCAGTTGCCACCACCACCTTTGCCCGGGGCTAAGGAAAGGCAGATTGGATTTGGCAAGAGAGAAAGGCATGGTTCAGATTTGAGGAGCAACATCAAGAGAGAGACACGAAACTAATTAAAGTTGGTTCTATTCGCATTTCCAGATTCGCTTTGTGGCAATCATATATCCGGCGGATAAAGGAATCAAGAACCTTCAAGCAGCAGCTGCGGCAGATCTATTTATCATCATCAAGTGTTCAATCATCGTCACCCAACTATGCGCCAAAAATATCACAGAGAGATGCTAGCAGCCTAGCACAATTGCCAGTTCATGTGACAGCTCTGCTACATGGAGATTGGAGATAAAAAAGAAAAGTTGAAGTTTCTAACCAAACCTTTTTTTAGAAGGATGAAAATTGGTACGAAGTGGACCTCTGTATAGTATATAATAAGATCTTTTACAAAATCATTTGTACACACTTTCTTTTTCTCGTTATGCTATCATTGCTGGAAGTAAAGAACATCAAACAACAGGAAGGAGAAAGGACCTTAATCGCAGCGATGAGCTGGTTGAGGACGATCGTGATCGTGGTGATGAATTGATGATGAACACAACACTCAAAATTGGTTTGAAGAACATCAAGGAGGATCTTAACTGCAGCAGCAACAGCAGCAACCATGAATGAAAGAGGACGTTGATGGTGGATATAACACCACCGAAATTGGCCAGCCAATTCCTGAAGGATACATCAGCTCCGTCCATCAAGGATACACCTGGAATGCTGGATTGGAGTCCACTGGCCGCAGCCAAGTCCCAATCCGAAACGGTGATCGGTCATGAAGACGGTGGAGGAGCAGCGAGGGGCTGTGGCTGCGGGCCGGCGACAAAGGGGTGCTGCAGCAGCTGCGCGGCCGTCAGGCGCTTGGTGGGGTTCTTCTGCAAGCAGCAGCTAATGAATCCCCTGAACTCGGGCGAGGCGGTGGGCGGTGGCTGAGGCGGATCGGAGTAGCAGATGGCGACCATGAGCGCAGCCCAGTCCCCCTGCCTACCGAGGTTTCTCCCGAAGGGGAACCTGCCCAGGTAGAACTCGAGAATGCTGAGGCCGAAGCTCCAGATGTCACCGGCGTAGCCGTCGTAGCTTCCGTCATTGAGGTCGGTGTTGATCCGCTCGGGGCTCATGTAGGCGATGGTGCCGACGGAGGAGTTGCAGGGGTCCATGGTCTGGTTGAGGATGCGGCCGACGCCAAAGTCAGCGATCTTAACGCGGCGCGCGGCGTCGATGAGGAGGTTGGAGGGCTTGATGTCGCGGTGCACGATGTGGCGGCGGTGGAGGTAGGCGATCCCGGAGAGAACCTGGCGCGCGACGTCGGCGAGGAACGGCTCGGCGGCGATGCGGCGGCCGTCGAGGGAGCCGCCGTCCATGTACTCGAGCAGGATCTGCAGCTCCCCGCCGCGCTCGTACATGCCGTGGCACCGCACCACGGCAGGGTGCTCCGCGGTGCGGAGGATGGCGATCTCGCGCGCGATCTTACAGCCGACGCACCGCGTGTCGTGGCCTTCCGTCAGCACGCGACCGGAGCGACCCGTCCGCCGTGCGCCTCGCCGCGCTGCCGCACGCGCTCCACGCGAGCCGGGGGCGGCGCGCTGCCGACGGAGCGGGGGGGGCGGCGGGGGGGCCACGGCGGAGGCGGGGACTGGCGAGAGGGAGGGGACGGCTGAGAGGGCGACCTCGCGCTGGGGCATGGGGGGGTGAGATCCGGGCGGCGGCGCGCGCGGCCCGGCGTGCCGGGCTGCTGGGTCGGCAGACCGCCCGGACGCATGGCGTGACAGGGCGGGGGTGGGGAGGAGTTCGTTAGGCGGGGGCGTGGTGTGGTGCCGTGGTAGTGATGGCGTCTGCGTGACTGCGTCTCGGTTCTTCTCTTCTCCTCCCCGGTGCCGCTGCCGCTGCCGCTCGGGGTTTGTCGTGTGGCGCTGCGGTGGCCGTTTATTGGAGCACAGCACAGCCTAGTCGCTCATCGGGTTGGGGAACGGGACGGGACCCCGGAGGCCACCGTGATGAAGTACAATTAATTGAGTTTTAAAAAAAATAAGGAAGAAAACCTCTGCTTATTTAATTGAGTTCCTGCTCCTCACGAGGCGACGACCTGCCTGACGGCATCCTCAACAGCTGGAGGTCGAACGGAGATGTGACGCGATGCCTCATTGGAGACGCACGGCACGCACCGTGGCGTGCTGACCTTCACTGCTTGCTGCCGCCGTACCAGGAATCAGGATCATAGAGAAATGCGAATGAATTTTTATGCGCTGTCCTACTGTTTCATTTGGGTACGATGTTGATACTGCCCCTTTCATGTTCGTACATAAATGCGGATAATGATATTGTCTAACTTTTGCCTAGTACGTACGTAGTGTTTGGTTCAAGTCAACTGCGGGTAAACGATTCTATTATTTAACGTTTGTTTCCGACGTCGTGAAATCGAATACCGCCGTTATCGGATACCAGACTGTATAAAGTTGATGCCCACCCACCGCGTAATCCGATAACAATTCATGGTTTCCTCCCGCAATCACATACCCTTTCCGTTTCCGTTACTTTTTCAGCAACCAAACACGTCGGTAGTACCAGTGTGTAGTCACGAAGCAACGAGCCCTTACACATGAGCACATGGCGGGGTGTGCGATGTTGATAATACAAATTTCAATGAATTTTATTAGAGTTTTATAGTGTACTTAATATGTTAATATATCAACGTATGGATAAAAAAGAGATAGCAAAACTTTTGTGGGGATAAAGAGAGTTTCGTGATGATAAAACTTTTTTATTTGTAAAATATGAATACGCTAGAAATTAGAATATAAAATCCCCATTAAGAGGGTAAAAATCTATAGTTCAAGTTGACTTAATAACGAGGGTAAAAATCTCTGGTTCATAAGGACTTATAATTCATTGAGAATGTGGCAACGCGCACCATGCCGCTGGCCGCCAAAAGAACCCAGGCCCGCTTTAACAGAACGTGCTCCAAATTCGAATGATCAGCCAGTGCCGAACAGCGGGAAAGGTTGGACGCTGCGAGCCTGCGACGTGTAGCCTTTGGTGATCATCCTGTGATCAATGAATATACGGAGTAAAGTCACACAACTCTAACGGGTGAAGCTGCGAATGTCAACCATCTTTTGCACCACGTGCAATAAACGAATTATATGCGGTCCGTGCACGCACCTGTGTCCTGTGTCCAGAAAGATAGCAAAGATCAATGAACTAAAGAAACCTGTCGACCTCGCTTTCCAGTTTCTTTACACGGGGATAATGGGAATGGTGGTCATCTGCTTCTAAAGTGCTTGCAACACGAACCTGATCAGGCGGTACCAGTCTCAGTGGCGACCCTGCGACACACGTCGCTCTAATAGTGTACTCGGTTACTTCACTGATGACGCAAAGCCGTAAGCCTAGTTATTAGGACCGGACCGGCGGTCCGACCGCTAAAAGACCGAACCAGAGCTTAAGCCGGTTCGGTTCACTTAAAAGACCGCTTGTGCAATCAAACCAGTAAAAACCGATTGACCCGGCCGGTTTTTTATGGAACCGGTGAACCAGCCGGTTCCAGTCGAACCGCTCCGGTCTGAGTGTCTGACGCCGCGCATGCAGTTCTACTGCTGCTCACATTGGAATTGGAATTGGAATTGGAATTTGGATGTTGCGTGTGTCAGTGTGTGCTGTGTGGTGGGCTGCCGGCTGCTCCTGGCTCATTTGACTTTTTGTTAACTGACGTCAACATTGGCTTTTAATTTTCAATTTTTCTTAACTTCTTTAAATGAGCTTCAAATTAGATGTAAAATATATCTATTTTGATTGTTTCGATAAGCTCTTAGCAATGGTGCACTCCATTTTAGCATTTGAGATTTCTTACATCAATGAATATACTATTTAAATCCTTTTTGCACCAATTTATAAGTGCTCCATATATTATCTTTTCATGTGTATTTTTAGCTAAAATAAACCATTTGATGTTTTGAATTTTAAGAACATGTAATTCTGTATGTACATATGTATAAACTTTCTGGTTGTACAATTAAATTGTGTTGTTTACCACCTATCAATATATATATATATATATATATATATATATATATATATATATATATATATATATATATATATATATATATACCGGTTCAAAGTATTTGTGACCGGTTCAATTCATCCTGTCTAAACTAATTGAACCGGTGGTTCAACCGGTTCTAAACGGTTGGACCAGTGAACCGAAGGCCTCACCGGTTCGATCTCCGGTCCGGTCCTAATAACTTGGGCCGTAAGGGTGACGGCATGGATGAGCAAATGGAACAGCTTTGGATCTGGATTTTCTGGGTTAGATCTAACGAGCAGGCTAATCTTTTTAAAAAAGAACATTGCAGATACTTGTATTAACCTTTACATTAATGTAATTGATTTCCTCGCCCAGTCACCAAAACGGCAACATGAGCAGACGACATCAGAATAGATAAAGACCAATTCGCCGGTGTGTCCTTAGGAGGCTAGGTGCGAGTTGTTACCTGTCACCGAGACGGCGAGACACAGGTTCAGATGCTGCATGCCCCGGGCTTGGGGCTAACGTGGACTACGATTGTTTCTTTTTACCAATCCGTGCATTGCTCCAAGCAACGTCCACAAAAGGGGTGGCTTAGGTAGTACTGTACTACCAGTTTACAGGTATCAGATTTCTCCAGACTATGAAACCTGATATGATATTACTGGTAATAGAGCAAGAACTGTTGCAGATAAGACAAGTTATATCGACAATGCAGCAGATGCCTGCTCAGAAGTGTCATCCTGTAAGAACCACATGAAATCATTATTAGAGTTGAGTTATGCAGATAACTTTAAATAAGGGTAGCTCTTCAAATGTTACTGCAGTGGAAGCAAATGCAGGAAACTGAACATTCAAATGGCGACCAACTAAAGCCAATGCTGAACCAGCTCTGTATTAGTTAACTAAAACGAGCTGCAGCTTTGCACATTCAGATATACACTTCATGTGAAGAATTTAGTTCCAAGAATACTGTCCGTGTGTTAAGTAGCTTATACTCCCTCCTTCCCAAAATAAATGTCTTCTTTGTTTCCGTGCCGTAAGTTTGACTAGGTTTATACAAAATATGTGCAACATTTGCATCTCCAAATAAATTTATTATGAAAATAGATTCAATCTATTTAATGATATTAATTGTGTACCATAAATATGAATATGTTTAATATAAAATTAGTCAAAGTTATTTCTCGGGGAGCGAGAACGACAATTATTTTGGGTCAGAGGGAGTATTTCATTTCAGATGTGCAAACATGCAGTTCAAAAGGATTTATCAAGAAATCAGTTTGTGTAGGTCCAAGTATGGGGTCCTGATAGAACTAGATAGCCTAGAAAACAAAAGGAAGTTTATTACAAGCTCCAAGCAAAATAACGACTCCAGAGACTATTCAAAAGTGTTACACATAGTGTCCACACTAATGCAAAATAAAGTATCAGATGAAGGGTCACTATGTACATGGATACTTTTGCCTTGGGTACATACACCACAATAAAATCTAGCATAATGTCTCATTTGGGAATGCAAACACCTAATTTAAATTGGATGTAACAAAGCAATCTTGAGAATAAGGTGTGCAGAACACTAGTGGCTGTTATAGATCCAACAGGTCAGTATAAATGATGTGAACACTTCAACACACCAAATTTAGAAGTGAATAGTACACATGGAAAAAGTTAAAAGACTATTATAGAGCTGACACAGTACTCTGGATTACTTACTATTGTAGCCTTTACTGTTATCTCAATCATAGCTTGGGCCATATGTGGCTACAGGTGGTCCATGTGAGTATCTCCATTGATCACATGCCGAGCATTTGTCAAGCTTAGTGCTGTTCTCTAGAGTACAAAATTTACAGGACCAAGTTGTATACTTTGCCTTTGCAATTTTGGGTTTTGTTGTACCACAAACTTCACAGATTGGTGCCAGAGGCTGCAGAGGTTTGTAATGTGTTAGAGAAAAGCATGCTAGTAGTAAGAAAAATGTGTAGTACAAAAAATACATGGAAGAAATGAAGATTAGATGTAATACAAAACCACAAGTATATATTACCATAAAAGAATGGGAAAACAAATATAGTGAAGCAAGCAAATGTGACTACAAGGTAATGTTTTTCTGGGACAAAAGAAACTTTCGACACTTTGCAAGGATGGAACTCTGTTGGTGATTTTCAAGGTAGCTTAAATTGGAATTTGGCTTGCATACAGGCAAATTAAATATGGGCGATGACCAGTACACTAGGCCACTAGCTATAACCTACAAGTCATGAAACCTGCAGATATTAACTCTCTCCATATATCACAAACAGCAGGTTTCCCAAAACTAAAGAGGCATACAGTCACGGGCGGAGCTTGGTAGGGGCCAGATGGGCCCTGACCACCCCTGCACTACTAATTCTCCATTAAATGAACAGTAATATAGCAACTGTTCATACAATTTTAGTCAAAATTAATGAGGCTGCCAGACAAACACCCACATGGACAGAGTGGCTCTACAGATAGAGTTGTAGAGCTGTGGAGCTGTAGAACAGAGCTGAAACTCTAGCTCTAAAGCCCTGCCAAACAGACCCCTGTACATCCATACCCCTCGCCAACTAAGCTTGGCTCAGAACTTATCAACAAGCACCACAATAAATACACATCTGATGCTCAGACATGTATGCTCTAATCCAAACAAAGTGTTTAACTAAGATTCTACAGGGTTATCATGTTCAGCATATGAATGCGGGTTAATGAAATGGATGAATTTCAATGATAAATGCAAATGGATCAGAATGAAAAAGATCAGTTTGTCCTACTATAAAAGAGATTTCTCTAAGTTTTCTATATAGAGAAAAAATGGGCCATAAAACATGAATAAACTCACAGTTTTGTAGGTAAAATGGATATTTTAATTAGGCACTTTGAAAAACTTGCCTGGTTCAGAAGAGTGCAAGCACCGCATTCCCACTTTGAACTATCAAGCACGTCACTTGTTGTCCTATCATCTCGTGCTGCTATGTGAATTCTAGAAGAGCTGGACTCTGCATTAGTGTTGGAGCAGCTACCCTTTGTGTTTTTTCCATCCCTTGTCACCAAATTTGGTGATTCTTGAAGAATAATAACATCATCCGAATCATCAATACCAGATTGATCATGCGATCCACACCACAAATCATCATACATTCTCCTTTCAGCCGCCATTGCAGCAGCTTGTACTGGAGTAAGCGCACTCATAATTTCACTGTTTCCACCCAACTTTCTTGGTCCAGAAGGCAATAGAGCTCCATTCCTTGCCCGCTTCTGTGCAGCAGATAACGTAGCTTGCCGCAGAGATGGTGGCGGTGGATGTACTGTAAACCCACCTACTCGCCTTCCTATACCATCAAACCCTTGTCCTGCTCCAGTGATACCCTTTGAAATAAGATCTTCGCATTCCTGGAAGATTTATCATAAACAACAGAAGGGTCATTAGTAAAAATATTTGGCACCACATGAGCAAAACTGAAATTGCATTCAAGAGCACAAAACTGACACAAAGAAAATTACAAATGACAGAACTAGATGTGCTTGGTCAAAATATAAGGTACAAAGATTACAGCAAAGCTCACTCAAGCACAAAAAAGAATACAGATTCACTACCTCAATCTTACACGTCACCAAATACAAAAATGAGTTAAGATCGATTTAGTGATAGAAGAAACCATAGTCCTGAAACATAACAGGATTTGCATTTGTTTTTTTGTAAGGATTTCAACAGAAGTAAAACTTCATTCCAAAGACCTTGCCAATTGCCACAACTTTCCCCCAAATATAGTCCAGTGTCCTCACTACATCTTCATTATGATTTGAATACCCTCATTTCGCATTATTGTTTGGCAAACACAGGTAAAGCTCTTCTCCCCACTCCACTCCCAACATATCCAGAATGTATAAACCATTACAAAGTAAATAATAGAGTTGTATGTCTATGATACAAGTGGGGTAATAATCATACAGATTGATATAGAGACAAAGATGTTCCCATTGAATTAAGTTTGGATGCTGCACAGGAAAAAAAGAAGTTCTGCATATTTTAGTTTTTGGTAACCATAGTAGGGCATCCAATCAAATATCAATCTAGGTTAGATGTAGTAGAACTAAAAATTACTTTAAATTTCTAGGTACAGCATCATTACAAATAATCCTTTTAAGAGGAGGACAAAGTTGACATGTGCAACAATGAATCATTCAGTCAGAGGTAAGCATTGTTCGCATAAGCAGCACAACCATTCCATGCCAATATATACAACCACCAGTATCCCACATTGTGTAAAGCAGCAGCACAAAAGCATAGAGCAGCCGACGCACCTTGCGGAGCTCGTCCCAGAGCTTGTAGAACTGAGCATCGTGGGGCCCGCGCTGGTTGTGGCAGAGCTCGTGTAGCATGGTGTCGAGCACCTCCTCGTAGGGGATGAAGTCATGGTCGCGGCCGGCGCGCCGCAGCCGAAGCTTGACCTCGACGCCCGCGCCGACATTGATCCCCAGCAGATTCGGCTTCCGCGGCCTGATCAATCACAAACCCCGACACGCACGGGGATCCATCAAACCGATCGATCGGGAGGCGTGGAGGGGGAGAAGGGAGGTTAGGGTTAGGGTTCGTGACGACGCTTACGAGAACTCGGAGAGGACTTTGACGCGCCACTTGTGGCGGCGCATGATGGGCTGGACCTGCTTGGCGATGCGGTCGAGGGTCGCCCGAGCGGCGGCCGCGTCGGGCTTGGTCTTGAGCGCACGGACCTCCCACACCTTGTGCAGGTCACCTACCTCCATCGCCGCCGCCGCCGCCGCCGAATCGCCGATTACACGCCAACGCGGCGTGATTTCAAATGGGTTGGGGGCTTTGGGGCGGATAGGCGAGCGGGCGGGAAGCTGAGCGACGTTTATGCAGAGGAGGGGGAGAGCGGCCGCAGAGGCGAGATTCGATTGCGTTGGGGTTGGGGTTCGAGGGAATGGAGGAAGTTTTGAATCGGGGAAAGAGAAATCAGAAATGAAATTGTTTGTGATTTGTTTACACGACTCACACCACGCACAGAACTCTGCGGATGCATTGTAAGCCAAATAAACATTTTCAGATAATTGTTTCCAAAAGAAAACAGTAGGTTTTGACAGTTTTTTTTTTACGCGAGCATTCTATATTCCATTTGTCATAATATTAAAAATAAAAAGTAAAGAGTTAAATACAATGTAGGTCCATTAACTTTTGGTTGTGTCTCATCTAGGTCTATTAACTTTCAAATTGTATTTTTGGATCCATTAACTTTTGATGATGTAATTTCAATAACTTTCAAACTGCATTTATTTTAAAAAAAACTTTCAAATTGTATTTTTGGTTCCATTAATTTTAAGTGGTGTGTCATTCAAGTTCATCAACTTCTAAATTGCACTTTTAGATCTATAAACTTTTTAACTAATTCATCATAGATGCATACCCTTTTAATTAGCGAATAGATCTCACATGACACGCCAAATAAACGATCATCGTGGAGTAGAAATGTGTAAAATACAATATATCTTTTATTATATTCTTTCTTATGTATCGTTTCATATTATATTCCATTTTCCCTTCCATCAGTCTTTAATTCTTATTTTTCTTTATTTAGTGTGTTTTTTCTTTTTTTAATGTTTTTTATTTATGTTTTTATTCTGTATTGACTTATTTTCTATTTGCTTTATTTATGTATCTATATATATTCATAGCATATTATTATTTATTTTACATTTATTTTTTTACTATGAATCATGGTGGTACCCACCGTCAAATCTAGTTGCTAGTCGAAGGAGTATGGATTTGCGGTGAATCAATTAAAAAGTTAATGGGCCTAAAAATGCAATTTAAAAGTTGATGAATTCGGATGACACACCACCAAAAGTTAATAGACCCAAAGATTCAATTTCAAAGTTGATGGACCTGAATAACACACCACCAAAAGTTAATGAACCCAAAAAATATAATTTGAAAGTTGATAAATCTAGATAGCACACCACCAAAAATTAATGGACCTACCGTGCATTTAACTCTGAAGTTAAAAAACATATCGCTCCTACCACAAAGTTTGGTCACATCTTAAAAACTATAACATCAACTATTTATTTTTTTATTTCACCTTTAAAACAAAAGGGGATATATGTGTAGATTGTATTAGATTTTTTTTACCTTAATAATTATATATGATTAAAGAAACAAATTTATACTTAGTGTTCAACAATATACATATTATGTGACAAGTATTTTTCACATACGGCCTAAGGGAACGTCTTGTAAGCATCAAAATTTAGTAAATTTATCATGACAACAGTGTGACTCAAAATTTAGGCTCACTTAAGTCTAAAATATGTGTCGGACAATCAATATCTGATGGTCCACGTGATCTCACTTAGGTCTAAAGCACAAAGCCCTACGGGACAATCCAACTACCCTAACGCGGACGGACTTGACTAATTAGACATGTAATCTATGTATGTCAACCAGCAACATGTAACTTACTCATTCCAAGTTACGTTTAAAGTGTTTCTACCTCATACATGCATGATTAATTTAAGTCATATACATCATGTTTACTTGTGTTACATTGCACATATAGGAACTTAAACAACTGTGAGGAGATGGGATGTTGAGCAGGAAGTTGAGTTCGTTGCCAAACTCAAACCGATTGAACCCCAAGTTGATACTTATGATAGGCTCCTAAGCATCTTGTTTCATTTACTAAATTGCATAACTTGGTTATGTTACTTTAAGATCATGTTTACGTAAGTATGGCAGTATGCCCATGACCTATCACCCCTGCTTATCATTCCACACTTTGTTCGTTACCAAACATTGAAGTATTGATTGATTGCTTTCTAAACCATAATACATGTTTAGTTTGTTTAGACCGGGGGAGCATGTATTGGGTTTTTCAATGTTCACACGGGATTAGGACTTGACTATTCTAGCCAATGAACAAGTAGATGAGCATGAGCTAAAAGATGCCTACAAATGATTAATGTGTTTGCGGCTTGGCAAGGGGCAAGATCATGGAGAGTGGAGGTTCGGGGTGACATAACTTGGTTGAGCTGATTAAGGGTTGTTGCATCCATTGTAGTGAGCCTCGAGGACATCTCATGCAGGTCGTAAAATCATGTTTGGACATAGTAAGCCGAGTATAGTGCTTGATTGGGTAATCCTATGCATTTGGTGCGAGTTAAGGTGAGAAGTAGCTTTAGTAGCTAAAAAGCTAGTACTCCTAAATATCTCGTTTGTTTGTTGCCTGACTTGGGCGAGTGCGGGAAAGATTGTTGCAGTGAGTTTGTTATGTATATAGCTCGGTGGTTAGGGCGCGTGGGATGAGGGCTAAGGCGAGGGACGAGGACTTGACGAAGACGGCGGCTGCTGCGCGCTACAGTACTCGCGAGTACTGTTCACAGGGTGGAGGCGGCTAGGGTTTGAGGGTCGCTGGGAACGCCAGCCGCGGGGCTCCGCCCACGGCCGACAAGAGGGAAGGGTTTTCTTCTAATTTCTTGCTTAATTTTAGATTGATACATCTCCTCTCATTATATAGAGAGGTTTGACTTAGCCCCTAAGCAAGCAACTAATTAACCCTAATGGGCTAAGACCCAATATGTCATTAACTCCTCTAACACTACACCCCACCTGGACATGCAGCTCGTCCTCGAGCTGCAACCTAACGATGACACTAACGATGACTCTGTTAGAACCAAACCTAACACCTGAAAACAAGCCTTTTACATCTCGGCTTATTTTATTAACCTGAAGTCGACATAGGCTCTTTATTTTTGAAACTTGAAGATACCTCGGACACCCTACGCGTGATGAACCTCCACATGTGTGGCCACCTGGATCCCATGGAGACCACCGGAATGAGAGGGGTGCACGGGTATAGCTACCTGGAATTAGTCGCGATAGCGACTAGCGGAGACATCCTCGTGGCGGCCGGTGGCGGAATGCGGTGGCGCTAGGCAGTGCGTCTCTGCCGGTGACAAGGAGGGAAGCGAGTCCCATATCGCCGGCATTGTAGAGTTGGAGTTCGTTGCTTGCAGAAAAAACACCATGCTCGTGCTTGAAGACGACAGCGGGTCGGCACGGTTGCTGGTGGTCGTTCGACCAGACGAGGTCGTGCTCCCCTGTGCTGAAGTCGACCGACCAGGCGAGGTAGCGCTCCCCTATGCTGAGGTCAACCGTCACTAAGGTCGCCTCGTGCATAGGTGAGCGCATCTTCTGCAGCCGCCGGCGTACTAAGAGGCCACGCGCCGCAGCCTATAGCCGCACCGCTGCAGACACCTTGCAGGCACTTGCTCGCGCAATCGCCTTCCTCTCCGCGAGGTGCAAGGCTGCTGCTGTAGGGATGACTGACCGCCGCCACTTAAAGATGGGGCATTGTCGTCCCTGTCGGCGCGCTAGGAGGCAGTGCGCCACCGCCTGCAGCTGCACTGCCGGTGCCTGGATGCCATCCACGCCCCCGTAGAAGACGCCATCGCATTCCTGTTGTGGCGGCACGGGCTGGGGGTGGTGAACGACGGGATCGGCGCCGTTGGCGGTGGCGGTGGGGGCGCAGGCAACGACAAAAGGGTCGGATGGACAAGCCCCGCGCAGGCAACCTGTATCGTGGCGACGTCGATTTGCATGGCGGCGAAACTGGCTTGCATCGCGGCGAGAGAGCTCAATAGCCCCGCCCGGGACACCTCGGAGAGCGGCACCATTAGGGGAGGCGGTGGTGGCGCAGGCTAGACAACCCCCGCCCAGGCAGCCGGCATCGCGGGCGTAGGCAGCGGCGGGAGGGGCGGTTGGACAAGCCTCGCCCGGGTCGCTGGCATCGCAATCGGCGTCGCAGGCAGCGGCGGGAGGGGCGCCTGGATAAGCCCCGCCCAGGTCGCCGGCATCGCGACCAGCGTCGCAGGCAGCTGCGGGAGGGGCGGTTGAACCAGCCCCGCCCAGACAGCCTGCATCGTGGTCGGCGTTGAGATGACGAAGATCACAGATTAGGCCGCCGGTGGCGGCACGGTGGACGGTGGCAGCGACAACATAGTGGAGGGCGGCGAAGAGATCGAACCTAAGATCTCTGATACCAAATGTTATGTATATAGCTCAGTGGTTAGGGCGCGTGGGACGAGGGCTAAGGCGAGGGACGAGGACTTGAGGAAGACAGCGGTTGCTGCGCGCTACAGTACTTGCGAGTACTGTTCACAGGGCGGTGGCGGCTAGGGTTTGAGGGTCGCTGAGAACGCCGGCCGCGGGGCTCCTCCCACGACCGACAAGAGAGAAGGGGTTTTCTTCTAATCTCTTGCTTAATTTTAGATTGATACATCTCCTCTCATTATATAGAGAGGTTTGACTTAGCCCCTAAGCAAGCAACTAATTAACCCTAATAGGTTAAGGCTCAATAGGCCATTAACTCCTCTAACAGAGTTACCAGTACATATCGACATGTTATATGAAGGGTGACCCTGAACTTTTGTGGGTACAACGAATGGTTGTAAACCACTTTGCAGAGATGTTTTTATCATTTTGAAATGTCATGCTCTTAGTTATGAGTGGAGTCAAGTTGGAACAATGGAGCCTGCTAACCAGACGAGCTTCTATTTATGCGTATACAGATGAATTGAGTTAAGATGGTGTGGAAGAAGGTGGCCAAACACACCAAAAGAAAACATTCTAACTTTATAAGTAAATCATCTAAGATTTAATCAAATTTATAAAAAAAATATCAACATTTATACTACTAAACAAGTGTCATTAAATTATCACTAAACATCTGCATCGTTTTACCTGCTTAGGGCTTGTTTGACCCCCTTCTATAGACTTAGGTTAATTTTGAGATCTCAAGTTCTAATGTGAGATGAGAAAAATTTAGAGCTAACTTTAGAACCGTTTGTTTGGATTTTTTTATAATTGTTTGTTTAGAATTTAGCTCTAAAGTTTAGACGAGGTGATCAAACATGCCCTTATATCATAAACATTAAACTTTTAACTAGATAGATTAAATATAAATTTTTTCTTAAAACAAAACTAAAGTATAAAACGATGCTACTAACTATAGCATGGGAACTAGGAGACAAAAAGAGACACTGGGCAAGTACATGTCGCGAAGCAGTACGGTGGAAGAACTGACATGAGGAGTGGTCATAAGTGAACTCAACTGTTAAAAATCGATTAGTAGTATCTTGTACTCATCCTGTTTGAAATTTGAATATTAGCCGTCCTAGCTCAGTTGGTAGAGCGCACGGCTTTTAACCGTGTGGTCGTGGGTTCGAATCCCACGGACGGCGGAATGAATGGTTTTATTTTTTTGTATATTCAATGGTTTTATTTTTTTATATATTCTCTATTTCACAGAAAACATCTCATGCTTTTATTTTCATCTTTTTTTGATATTCTCTATTTCACATAAAGCCACGGGTGTTTTTTTTATATTCTCTATTTCACAGAAAGCATCTCATACTTTTACTTTATTTTGTATTTGGTTTTGTTATTCTCTATTTTGTCTTTTGTCCCTCACACAAAGCATCTCATATTCCATTTTGTCTTTTGTCGAAAAATTGCTTAATTACCATAGAAACATGACAGAGGTATCATCAAAGGGTCTACACAGCACACTTGCAGTTTGTTGGTTTGTCTCTTTTGTTGTTCTCTACTTTCTTTTTCGAGTCTAATTTAGTTATTCTGTATTTTGTATTTTGTCCTTAATAGAAAGCATCTCATACTCTATTTTGTTTTTTATCCTTCACAGATTTCATCTCATAGGAAATGAAACTTGCTTAATTACCGTACAAATATGACAGAGGTCTCATCGAAAAGTCGATGCAGCACAATTGCAGTTTGTTAGTTTGTCTCTGCATTCATTGCCCATTTGTACAAAATGACACACATTTCATAGTTCTGAGCTTGACCTCGTATTGCTACTTTTTAAGCTCTATAGGGTTCTTATTACTTCGGTTCTTAGTAATACATTTTTTGGGTCTAATACTACTTTTGACAAATCAAATTATCAAAGAGCTTTAGGTCGAAACATATTTTGGTTATTTGGTGTGTTTAGTGCAAGCGTATAGAGCAAGCTTGTCGTCCTAACTAAGTGTAGAGGTTAGGCTCCAACCATCAGTGACTAATCCATGGTAGCTCTTGCGCAATGAAGATTATGTTGGAGACCAGGAGCTTGTTCGGCAGATGGTTTCTGTGGCTGATAAGCTGATTTATGTTATTTTTAGTTGTTTTGTTGTGAGATAAAAAATATTATACCATAGCTAATAAGTTGAGCTCATAAGTTAAACGAACATGATGCAGAACGATCATTTGTGCACATCCGGTCGTTGAGGCAACTTGGTTTTGATGAGCACAAGATAAGGTCTTTAGCACTCCTACTCTGCTGACAGCAGGATCAAAGCGTGTAAATTATACAAAACCCATGCATCCACTCAGCGGATATAGTCAGATTCATATTAATTTGCATGTGCTAGGTTGGATTGGAATATAACTTAAACTAAACTTGACCCAATCCGCTTAACATATGTGGATTAAGGTCAATCCGAACGTCACACACAAGGCCTAAGTTTAGGTAAACTCTCAATTCTAGGTCCTCGAATAATCATGTAGATTAGCTGAAGCAGCTGAGGCTTCTCCGAGTACACACAAGTTAGAAAAAGGAAATTAAGATAGTCTGGCTAATCATCCCTGACTAGGAAAAAAACATTTTTACATCAAAATTTTGTTCAGTATAAAGTACCTATGTTAGGCGGAAAAAAACGATTATAAAGAGAAGTCCAAAAGGGCCTTGAATCGCTGTTCTTTATCCCGCCATCTGACAGGCCTTGGCCCAACAAGCCCGACTTCTTCACGCAGGCCTAGCCCACTTTAGAGGGTTCCAGGGAAACCCTAACCCTCGTGGTATATAACCTATACCGCGCGGCCGCCAGTCTTCCCCCAACCTGTTGCTCCACGCCGCCGCCACACACACCGGCAGGGCGGCCCTCTTCGCCGGCGGAAACCATGGTGTCCTTGAAGCTCCAGAAGAGGCTTGCATCGAGTGTGCTCAAGTGTGGCAAAGGGAAAGTATGGCTCGACCCCAACGAGGTCTCGGAGATCTCCATGGCCAACTCGCGTAAGACCACCACCGCTTGCTCTCCGTCTCCTCCCCTTCCGTACAGTCCGTGTTTGCTGCGCGTCGATTCTGTCCGTCGATGAGCAAGCGCGTCCGTCCACGTACGAGCCCCCTGTTCATCCCTTGATTGGTCTGTGGGGGTGGGATTGTGTCGTAGAGGTAGATCTGTGTTTCTGCGCGTATCTTTTTGGCGGCGCCGATGAGCTGCCGCATCGTGCGGACCGCGTCTTCGGAAGGCTCCCAGATGGAGTCGCGGAGGCTCGACCCGCCGTTCACCAGCGTGGAGCCGCCGTCGCCTGTTGGTATAGCTCATGTTTGTTACCGTCTAGTCTAGATATACAAAGGCAGTTTAGTTTGTGCGTATAGGGACCGATGAAAATGAAATTTTGTTTTGTTTAGTTCGTTCGTATAGGGAACGATGAAAATGAAATCTTATTTCGTTTGCATTCTGGGGATTCAGGTGTTCATATTAGGTCACTCACTGTGCCGGTGAGCCACCTCATGTAGTTGGGTTGCTTGTCTTAGATTCTTAGCGTACTGGATATTAAAACTGTTAAATCTTGTCTGTTGTTTTTTCTGTTATAATTTATTTCCTGCTTCTCATGTACCTACATTCTAGGTTGACTCGGCTAGTTTTGCTGAAGAAGGCATTGTTTGATAAGTGATGCAATTGTGCATAAGGTTTATTGTTGTATCTTAGCAATACATATTCTATTATTGCTGTACTTGCAAATTGTATGTTCAGTCCTACTTGTTTTATTACTTAGATTATGCCTATCACTGCTATTACTTGCTTTATTACTTGTTTTATTACTTGCAAATTGTTGTATCTCTGCAGTTTTTTTGTGATTGGATGTAGGTGAAATAGTTATATCACTCAGATTTGTCATGTAGTTATTTTCTCGGTTTGTGATCTTCAATTTTGATGAGTGTTATGCTTGGACTGTTGTTTGAACATTGAAATGTTAAACTTGTTTTGCTACTGAGTAATTGAAAGGACACAAGTATGACCATTTTTCTACAATACTTGCAGGACAGAATATTCGTAAGTTGGTCAAGGATGGCTTCATCATCAAGAAACCGCAGAAGATCCACTCCAGGTCCCGTGCAAGGAGGGCACACGAAGCAAAACAGAAGGGCAGGCACTCTGGTTATGGTATGCTGCTGGAACACTCATTTACTCTGTTCGTTGCCATGTGAATTTATATCTGAGATCTCTGTTTTTTCGAGTCCTGCAATATATGCTAATCTAATCTCCCGGCAGGCAAGCGCCGGGGTACAAGGGAGGCTCGGCTCCCCACCAAGATCCTGTGGATGCGCAGGATGCGTGTTCTCAGGCGCCTGCTGCGCAAGTACCGTGAGGCAAAGAAAATTGACAAGCACATGTACCATGAAATGTACATGAAAGTGAAGGGTAACATGTTTAAGAACAAGAGAGTACTCATGGAGAGCATTCACAAGACAAAGGCTGAAAAGACCAGAGAGAAGACACTCTCTGATCAGTTCGAGGCTAAGCGTGCCAAGAGCAAGGCTTCTCGTGAAAGGAAAATTGCAAGGAGGGAGGAGAGATTGGCACAGGTAAGATTTGAACATTCTGAAACTGCATATCTTTACATTGTTATAACTGCTGATTCTTAATATTGATGAATTATAATGAAATTAGCAAACACTCCTGAGTTCTATTTTGATTCTATTAAAAAAAGTGTGCTTGATTTTGTTTTATCTTCTATGTGGTGGCATACAATTGGCCATGGGTTTTAGTGTACTGCTTTCATTGTCTTCCATAGTCATGTGTGGGCCTTATAGTTGATCTAGTGCATGTTTTCTGACAGCTTGTGGCATTTTGATGTACTCTTCCATTGTTCATGTGTTTGGATTCTAAATGCATGTTTCATCATTGTGTAGGGCCCAAGGGAACCTGCAGCAGCACCAGCAGCAGCACCTGCCCCAGCTGCAGCGTAAGTGCCTTTGAACCACTCCACTTTCTAGTTTGCTTGGAGCGTTGGATCATGTGTTGACATTTTTTTTACACTCCAATGCCACAGTGCACCCAAGAAGGCAAAGAAGTGAAGGAGTGAACTGAAGCAGTGGCTTTCTGGTACCAGGACTTAGCCTAATTTTGGAGCGCCTCAACTCTTTTTTACTGTTATATGTCCAAGCTGTCGTGTCTCAGATATCTGGAACAACTTATCTCGTTTATCATGTTGGATAATGTAGTAGACTTGTTTATGCTGAGTGCCTTTGGAACGAATTATTGCAGAATATGGTTATGCTTTCGTGAAGCCTAGTTCATGTTTTGTTAGATATTTTTGATCTGGCCGTTGTGGCTGGCGCTTGTGCTGGTATGCCCTGAGGTAGATAACCTGATCTGAAAGGTGATTACGCAGCTTTTTAGTGTTTTTTTTGTTTGTGGTGATTTATGAGCAGTGATGTGAATTTGAATGCCTGAGATGTCACAGCGATTTGTTGCCGCCGTAGATGCTAGCGATGTCTTGCAGACACCGCTGTTTATACAAAACCTTCTTTGTGACTGCGACTACGAGGCTGGGCCTGGCAGATTGCCTTCGATCGCAAGTTGCAAATTGGCTCGACAACAGCATTGTGACGCCGATGATGAACTGATTTGCACAAATAAGGAGTCGCTAGGGGATTGTCATTTTGGATAAATGATGCATACTATCTCTGTCCCATAAAAATAGTCATTCTCACTTCCTAAAAGTCAGCAGTTTTAAATTTTAACCAACTATATTTAATAAAATATTAATATCTATAGTATATAATTAGTATCATTTTGTAGATCTTTGAATATATTTTTATAATATAATTGGAGATATAAATATTATATATATTTTGAATAAATCAGTTAAAGTTGAGAACGATTCCTAACGACTCTTTTTTTTAGACGGAAGGAATATGTTTGTATGCATTTTTTAATCCTCGTGAATTCTCTGTCGCGAGTAAGTTGCTCAATATCCGCTGGGTGTCTATGTTAGAATTCAAGCTGGCATAAAAGGTGCAAAATTCAACCATAATGTCCTCATTTCGATCGTGTACACGATGTCATATACCTCAGCAAAGAGAAGGTTTAAGATATATTTTTCTTTGGAATTTTTGGAAAACAAAACCTACTGTCTGGAAAGGTATGAACGTTGAGACATGGAACAGGTAGAGTTTCTTAAACCGCTCCTTCCCATACTTGTCAAGTACTAACAAGCAATGGTGACTGGTGTCCATAATCTAATTTGCGGTAGAATCTACTACGAATTGACATAATTTTACAGTAAATAAGGGTAATAACCAATAGATAAAAGTGCAAATAGACAAGACAAATTTATATTGTAGCCCATTTTGCCGGAACCCAAAATGGAGACACTATGCTCTCTTTCATTCTTGAAGAATTTTCTCAAGTAAGGATGCAAACGGCGGCCTGCATATAGGTTTATTTTTGTAGGTTGCCGTTTGAATCCGCAAAAATTAAGCCTCTACGTGGATTCGTGGGTAGCCTACTTGCATACCTACTCTCAAGTCGACGGGGATTCGCATGTCAACGTCGACCTCCACGACCCAAGTGCGATGGGATTCGCTCAAGTCGACGGCGACCTCAAATGGCTAAAGCGTGTGGATCCAGGAGCCTGAGCACGATGGGGGAGCCCTTTCGACGGCTGTAGAGTGAGGAAGTTGGTCGGCACGTGCACGTACTCCGGCGCCACCTCGAAGTCGAACCGCCGCAGGATGAGCGCCAACGTCGCCTTGGCCTCCAGCATCGCGAAGTCCTGCCCGATGCACGACCGCGGGCCCAGGCCGAAGGATAGAGCGCGTTCGGGTGCGCCGCCGCCCTGGAACCGGAGCGGGTTGAACTCGCCAGCGTCCGTGCCCCACACCTCCTCGTCGCGGTGGAGCAACGCGAACGGGATCGCCAGGCACGTTCCCTTGGGCACCTTCACGCCACAGAGGTCCACGTCCGCCGTCTCCTGCCTCTCGATAAAGCTGACCGGTCCGTACAGCCGGAGCGTCTCGTACAGCACCATCGTCACCTGCAAATTAATTAACCATAGCAGTTTTGTACTTCTCGTTCATGGCCGACTGATCAGGGCTTTAATTTGATTACTTACAAGCTTGAGCTTGCTGAGGGCGTCGCCGTTGAGGGGCACCTCGGCACACTCGCGGAGCACCTCCTCCCTGAGCCGCTGCTGCCACTCGGAGTGGGTGCCAAGGAGAAACATGGCCCAGGTGAGGAGGTGCGCGGTCGTGTCGTGGCCGGCGAAGAAGAAGGTCTTGCACTCTTCGATGATCTCATCCATGCTCATGGCCTGCTGCTGCTTCTTGCCGTCGTCACTGTCGGCGTTGGCCTCCAACATGAGGCCGAGCAGGTCGCTGCCGTAGCCCCTCGCCTCCTTTACAGCGGCCAAATGTCTGGGTGTCTCGGGGCTGAGGTGTCCCCCCTCTCATCCACCGTGTTTTTTTCTTTAAAATGTGTGTGCAATTGTGTTGAAGAAGATTCATCTGCTTTAAAATTCGTGTGCAATAGAGAGTGACGGCTGGGATCTGCTGGGGCTAGGGGATACCTCAGCCCCGAGACACAGACGGTCGCCGATGATGGCCATGAGCGTGCCCCGCACCGTGCGCTCGAGCTGCCAGCGGCGATGACCTCGGCCGAGCACGCCGCCATGGCCGCCGTCATCGACTTGAGCCTGTCCATGGCGAACGCCGGGTGCACGACGCGGCGGTGGCGCGCCCAGTCGTCGCCCTCGGTGAAGACTAGGCCCCCGGCCCACGAGCGCCAGGAACGCCGGGACCTGGGACGGCTTCACGTACAGGCCGGACTTGTCGGAGAGGACCCGCTTCACCATGTCAAGATCGCCCGCCCACAGCCTCGGCGTGGACCCGGTCCACGACAGGAACACCTTGCCGTAGAGCGGCGCACGACGTCGTGGGAGCTCCACTCCAGCGCCTCGCCGTCGCCGCTCGCCGCTGCCGCCACCATTGCCCTCGCTTCCGGGTTGTTGCCCACGTAGAAGCGGTACGGCGGGCCTCGGACGCCCTGCCGCGCGAACACCCGCGCCACGGCGTACGGCCGCCACAGCTGGCGCACTAGCGCCGCCCACAGCAACGGGACCAGCGCTGCGGCAAGAACCACTGCAACGCCGCTGCCGCTCATCTCGACCATCCTGGCATGCAGGGTGTGGTGGACAGGGACTTACTCCAGTTGCATTGGAGCATTGGACGCCACAATAATTACTCGCATAGCATCGCGCTGGTGTGGTACCGGAGTGCGCCTGTGCACTATGCGACGGGCCACAGAGCAATAATTACCTTCTGATGCCCACGAAAAATTGCTGAGTGCAGAAAACGTGTGCATTTGCTCTGACAAGTGAGAAAAACCGAGTGCATTTGCTAGGTGTTGTACCTCTGAGTCTATGACATTAGGGTCAATGACAAACATTTTCCTTTACTGGCCAATAAAATATCTAGGCATCACCACATCAGGAGCAGCGTTCCGGAAGATGGTAAACGAACAGTGACACTGCCCAAGATCAAAGATCCCTAATCCACATACTCTTGTCTTAGATCTTTTTTTTTTACGAAACTGGAGGGGACGTAGCCCCTACAGAAAATTTATTATGAGCTTAAAAATAATGAAAGTACAAGCAAAGGAGATCCACCCGGAGAGAGCTCACTAAGCAAAAAAAAAAAAAAAAAAAAAAAAGAGACAAAGAAAATGAAACAAAAATAGAATTTCAAATCATTTGTAAGGCATCCAACCATTGATCAAACTGTAAAGATAGTCCCTCCTTTACCCTGAGCCCCACAAGCTTGCCTTCCTTGAAGAAGTAGCTTTTACATTCAGTTAGGTTCATTTGAATTGCTTTAAAGATTAGCTTGTTCCTGCCTGTCCAAATGACCTAGCAAACCAGCATGATTGCCTCCATGAAGAACTGGGAGTGAAGTTGTATTTTGAAAGCACTGAAGTTCTCAATTATACCTCTGTCATGAACTGTTTCCATATCAAACATGCCCCAGCAATCCTGAGCAAATGGACATTGAAGAAACAAGTGCTCAGAAGACTCTTCAACCCCTCTGTTACACAGCTCACAGTTGTAATTGTCCAAGTGCATATTTTTCCATCTCTCTTGTTTTGTGTCTTGGGTTGTTTTTCGCTTCTCCCTTTTCTTGGGTCTTTTGTTGCGCTTTGCGCTTTGAACTCTACTCTGCTTAATGAAAAACACACTTAGGCGTCATGAAAAAAAAAAGACAGAAGTTTTTCCAAACCCAGCTGAAGATCGGATCAATTTCCTGATGCCCAATCAAATTTCTATATACCTTTGCTGATGTGAATTTGGCGAGCTGACCACTGAGAGTCCAGGTATGACCTTCATTTTGCAGAGCTGTTGTTTCCATTTTCTGCTGAATTTGCTCCACCTGATTGAAGGCAATTTCAGACAAAGGAAGATTGTCTTATATCACCAAATTGTCATTGTGATCTCTGCTGAATAGCATTAATACTGAATATATTTCAAAGCTGAATATAGGTTGACTCAACAATCTCCCGATCAGAGGTTGGTAACTGCCACCTTAGCTTTTTTTTAATCTCTGCTGAATGTTCAAAATCGTGCATACACCCTGCTCTCGATCTACGGTCCTATCAAATCAAGTGTGTCTTGTATTTAAAAGCATCACTACCCCGGTCTGACCCAGGTACTCCATTAAACAAAAAGAGTCATTTCAAATCAAGTGAATATTCAAATAATTTAAAGCAATTTAGTACAGTTTTTTTAGAAAAATATAATAAAGTTATAATTTTTAGTGATGACTCCGCTCATATGCAGGCGTTGGGTGAGTTGTTCCCACCGGTTGGCGATGTAGGCCCGCGCAAGCGGCGCGGTCGCTCGGCAGCTAGGGCATAGGCCTCTTCACTAGTGCTGTGAGATTGGGTTGATCATTGTTCAAAATGTAGCTGGTTAACAAACACTACACTAGAGGGTCTGCACTTCCATGTAAAACTTAGTTGACCCCCTAGGACGCTATCATGGCGTGTTGTATCAAACTTCTCTATCTTAATACAAAGACGCACAAACCTTTTGCGTGATCGAGAAAAAGAAAAATATAATAAAGTTTGACTTATAAGCATACATCTTTCTGCATATACAATGAATGGCTTCCAATATGTGCACAAAATTTACAGAAACAGAAAACACATTTTCAACTCGTGAGAACCTCATACTTGATACAGGCACAAAATTACCAAACGACATAAAGCATTCCTTTCCTGATTTGATTAGGCTTGTTGGGAGGGAGTCCCAAGAGATAGTTTCTGTTAGGAGAGTCAAGGGCCTATTGGTAGTGTTAGGAGAGTCAAGGGCCTATTGGGTCTTAGCCCATTAGGGTTAATTAGTCGCTTGCTTAGGGGCCAAGTAAATCCTCTCTATATAATGAGAGGAGATGTATCAATCTAAATCAAGCAAGAGATTAGAAGGAAACCCCTTCCCTCTTGCCGGCCGTGGGCAGAGCCCCGCGACCGGCGTTCCCAGCGACCCCAAACCCTAGCCGCCGCTCTCTGTCTCTCTCACAGCCGCCGTGAACAGTAATCGCGGTACTGTAGCAACTTCCTCCCTCGCTGCGCAGCAGCAACCGCTGCATCTCCCTCGCAATTCCTCAACCCTAGCTGCCCAACTGTGCCCATAACAGTTTCAGTAACTCTTCTTTTTACAGTAGATACAGAAGGAAGTGGACCAGAGTTTCCATTCTGCTTGGCTGGTGGACTGAGCTTTGTTGGTGAAGTCCTTGCTGGTGTTGGTGAACTCCTGTAAAGCTTTGGTGGTGATCTTCTTTCAGTAGCAGATTCCTTTTTGCTCTCCTTTGGCATTTGCTTCTCGACTACAGCAGAACCATTTGGACTAGGTGAAGTGCCACTATTCTTGCGTGTGTCCTTGCTAACTTCTTGCTTTGTGGAAACTAACTTAGGTTTACTAGGAGATTTATTATTTGTCCGTTCCTGAAAATAATAATCAAGCATCGTTTTTTACCCTCTTCAGTAGACAAGATAAGTTTTTTTGTTTCAAAGCTTTGTTTATATAAATTTTGTAAGAGTTCACATATCATGTCCCTGCTACTTCAAATCATATTATACAGGTTTTTTCAACTTGAATATCAATGTTTGTAAGAAACTTCAAAACTTATGAGCTTCAGTTTCTGGGCAACAGACTTTTGATTTGATTCAGATATGGTACTTCCTCCATTACTTTTATCACTATCAATGCTGGAGTTCAGATTGGTAATTTTCCCATTGTTGCTTGATACCCCAAGCATGTAACGGGAAGCAACGACTGTCTTCTGCTCTTTGATAACTACATTTGTCTGCAAATTTTCCTTTTCGCTTTCAGACAGATCAGCTGACTTGGAAGTCTTCTGTTGATGATCCAGTGCTTCCATAATTCCAGAGGGAGTTGACATTTGCATCAAATCCTTTGGGTTTCCAATGCAAGGGTTCCTTCCTGGAACTGGACGGACCCCAACAAGAACTGGAACAGGTATACTTGACTGGACCTTCTCAACATATATAAACTGCCCAAGTTGTAATTTGTTTGATAAGGTGAGTTCGTTGTCCTCCTTAGACAAGGAAACATATGTTGAGTGTGAAGAATCTGAAACTTTGATGAAGAAACCATGGTCCGGCCAGAGTTCTGAACCAGTAGTTGCAGGGACTATGCTAATAACTTGGAGAAGAATGGACCGGTATTCTCCACATACTTTCACATTGGAGGTAATATTTTTTAGAACCTTCAATAGTATCCCTGGAGTAAGAGATGCCATTATCTTCGAGCCAGCTTATTCTTTTTCTCTGAAAGAAAGAAAAGGTAATGGAGGTTAATTGTAAATGCATTATCCACCACATTACTAACAATGATGCGTCGTGCATGTGGACTAAAATGTCTACCTGATGGTTGCCCCATATAAAGAAATAATTGTTAGGTAATTGATGTTTAAGCTCCATGAAGTAATGTCGTACTAAGGAGGAAAGGACAAAGATGGATTGGTTAAAGCTTCAGAAACACATAAAGGAACAATATAGGCATGTCATTACTAGTATAACTGTGGACCTGTATCATCCAAAAATCCAAATTTGGCCAGATGTCAAGATGATTGGAACATAACCAAACACCAACCAAATAGATGAAAACAAAAAGGCACTCAATAACAATGCTATCCAGCACCAAAAATGTCTTTTCACACAGCAAGCAAAATTAGTTGACAACGCAGTATAAGCGTACCCAGTGAAGAAAGAACAAAAACAGTTTTCTGTTTACAGGAGGAAAGTATTCTACTGAGTAAGTGCAGGTTTTAGGAAAAGCAGGAAGGGATGTATTAATAATTTTTAGCTTTCCAGCAAAGATTAGTGGCGCAGAAGCTGTTTACAGGTGAAGAAGCTGTGTCAGCATTTCATCAAGCTACTAGAATCTACTACTTCCTGACAAGAGCTGCAACTTCCTGAGCCACTGCCATTTGTCGATCCCTTACTGGGAATATATATATCAGAAGGCATTTTATAAAACAAATGACTAAGCAAGCGTGACTAAGCAAGGGTGACTTGAACTTGTTGATCTTGAACCATGGGTGCTCCAGCGCTTCAGCCGCTGTGAGCCTCTTCTCAGGGCACAATTCCAGCAGGCCCGTCAGCACATCTCGCCCAGCCTCTGTCAGACATTCCAGGCACTCCGGATCGAGCTTCCCCGCAGCAGACGCCATCCGACCTCGAAGCTCGGACACCTCGTCACGCATCTCCACAGGTGTCTCTGCTTCAAACAGAGTCTCGCCGCTTAGAAGCTCGGCCATTACGCACCCGAGGCTCCACATATCCACGGCCGGGCCGTAGTACGAATCACCGACGAGCAGCTCAGGAGAATTGTACTGCAGCGTCCCGACGGGGCAGACATCATGCGTCTTCCCGGCAGGCTTCGGTCGCGTCGCCGATCCAAAATCGCAGACCTTGAGCTCGCCGAAAGGGCAGACGAGGATGTTCTCTGGCTTCATGTCCCGGTGGATGAACCCCATATCATGAATCTTCTTGGCGGCGCTGACGAGCTGCCGCATCATCACGCGGACCGCGTCCTCGGGCAAGGGCCTCCACATGGATTAGCGGAGGCTTACCCCGCCGTGGACCAGCTCCAGCACGAGGTGGACTTCCCCGGTCTTGGGGTCGGCGGCGACATCGTGGATCCTGATGATCGACGGGTGGCCGCGGCACGCGTGGAGGCAGCCGGCCTCCATGGCGAGCGCGCGGCGGTCCGGAGGGCCATGGCCGTCGGGCGCATCGCCGAAAATCCACTTGAGCGCCACCTTCTTTCCGGTGCGGCGGTCGAGCCCCCTGCGCACGACGCCTTCGGCGCCCTGGCCGAGCACCTCGAAGAGCTCGAAGTCGTCGATGCTCCGGCAACCGCTGAGCCGCGGTCGCTTGTTCGCGTCAGCAGGAGCAGCGCGTGCTTCTTGGTCCGGTGCCGGACGCTTGCGAGCCGTCGGCATGCGAATCGAGATGGAAAGAAGCGATTGGGATTCATGACCTAGACTAGATATTCAAGGGAACTAGGGAGGAAAGGGACTCCGATGGGGGTGGGCGGTGCCGACTCCGACTCGAAATCAATTTTTGGTTTCAAGTAGTACTGAACATCAGGCGCCCTGCATTGACTTCAAAACAGAAGCTATTATCCACGTTTGATATATATGCCTTTATAATTAAAGCAAAATTAGTAAATCATGAAACAACCATTTATCTTCTATGTCCTCATAGTGCCAATAGCACTGTTTGTATGGCCAAGCATCCATTACGGTTCTTTTCAGCAATAAGTTATACATGGTCATTCATTACATGCATGGCTACCATACAACCCTTATGATTCTATTCTATTCAACCATAAATTACATAGCCATTATTAAAGTTTACTGTTGAAAATTGACTCCTTAACAATGGCTAGTAGCTTAGAATATTGATCCAAATGGAAGACATGAATTAAAAAAAACAAGTTATATATACAAAGATAGTATATTGTAATCAACCAAATCAGATTAAATATCATGTTTTAGAATGTTGGGGACACACCACATTCAACCTCCTTGCATATTTGGCGATCATGTGTCCTGATTATTTTATCTGAAAAACATAAGAACATTAGATGACCAAGAAAATGAGAAGAAGACTCCTAATCAAATGTGCACAAGTCCATGATAGAACACACATACAAAATGGTGGCTTTTGATTTGTGTGCTAGTGCCACCCCGTCATAATAGCCATTGAGGTCAACTCATGAAACATTTGTTCACATGTTTTCCAGCACAAATACTTTCATAGTTACCATGTCTACTTGTCAAAGGATTGCAATTTTTGAATTAGCCCTAGTACAACATTAAGTTTCTTAATCTTAACAACATGAAGAAATCCTTTGGAAACCCTCACAACTTTTGTGTCAAAATTGCATTTCTAACTAAACTGACCTCTGTACAACTACTGAAGTGCATGTAGAGAAGGCGACAAGTCTCGAGCAGAACTCAATTTGACCTATCACATAACTGATTACCAGAACAACTAAAATTATTAAAATATCCCTAAGACTAAAGTTATCAGATTATCTCAAGGTAACAAGCATATCAAATCGTGTATATGTAGAGTAAAAAAACTGATCTATTTTGAACAACTGCTATATCACAACGTAAATATGATCTGATTAAGCTATTTGTGAATTTTTGTAACCTGCACTTGTCAATATTTACACTTACCCTTAAATGTGTCATAATTATGAACTTAATTGTTGCAATTTCCATTTTTTGGTTGAGGAAATACAAATATGGACCTAATAATTAAAGTTTTTAGTTCTGGAAGGAGACCACAGGAACAACTATATAAAACAAAGACACAAAAAAGTGATGCCTCGATCTGCATCTCAGTCCAAAAGGAGACTTTTAACACGAGAGAAAATTCATGTGAGCCATTACATGGCCAAGAAAGCAAGGAGAATTAAACAAATCCTAACGAATACACATGAATAAGAGTCCACTTTGGCATCCAAAGGGGAAACATTTTGCAGCTTCATCCATAAAACTTCACTTAGTGCACACTGCAAATACCTGCAAGGCTGCAATGGGATGACGAAACACTAAACTGCATATGCTGTGATTCAGATGTACATGTTCTTTGACTGTTCCTAACCATTGTAGTTCCCTATTTATCTGCTTATCAAATTTTCATATGGTAAATTCAGGAGATCAACTATGAAGGTTGGAGCAATGGGAGCTCACTGGTGTCACTGAATTAGAGTTAGAACGCCTCACTGACCAAGTTGAATGGGCAAATTTTTGGATCTGAAGATTCAGTTAACCAAAAAATCCATTACACAACAACATTGTTCTAGTTCGGAAAGGAGATGAGATGGGATGGGAGGGTAGGGGTACACCTGATGGTGGCCTCTGAGTCCTCCGCGGTATGCAGTTGGAACAGGTTGTCGTCGCAACTCCCAGGCTCCCAGTGTGCCGTCAGCAACAATAGGAGGCCTGAAGACATCGATGTTTGCTTCCCGGGCACTGCAGCAGCCTTGACGACAATTGCCCGACGCGAGACTCAGGGCCGGATCTATGGCAGCGAGGCGAGATCCAAAACAAGAACGGTCAGCTCTTCCAAAACAAAATCGAAAAGGATATATTTTATTTATAATAACGCAAAAGAGGCAAAAGGAAAGACCTAGGCAACAACCACGGATTCGGAAGCAGCGAGGTGCAGGTAAAGGAGAGGCGTTTGTATCTAAGGTGCCATACCACCGCCATTGCTGCTTGTTGGCTTGTTCCGGGCGATATATAGGGGAGCGCCGCCGAGATATGCTCCTGCCCACCACTTTTGCCAGCGAGCACTGCCATGCCCCACCACGCCGTATACTAGACCTGCGAGCGAGGCACGACCCGAAGGCCAGGTACTTCGGTGCCATGCCCCCACTGCCATTGCGAGCAAGGCAACGAAGGCCAGGAACCTCGGCACGGCGAGATGCGAGGGCTCTTGGCACATGAGGAGGCGGAGCTGTCGAGGCAGTGCTCCCACCCATCCACGAGCATGCCTATGCCGCCCTGGATATGACAAATCGGAACTCCGGGAGGCATGTGCAGCTAGCGGAGAGGAGGATGGTGGCGGCGGGAGGAAAGAGAGATGAAGGAGGAAGAGGAATGAGGGAAGGTAGGGTTGGGCAGTTGGGGTGGGAGCGCTGGGCAACGGTAGGGGTTCCGCGCAAATTTGGTTGCGGACGGTTTTATGTAAAATGAGACGATAGCTGAATTTTTTCTTCTTTGTGTTGAAATAACATTTACATTATGGGTTCACATGTAAATTGGTCAAACACACTTACTGTACCATCCGACTGAATAGGATGGCAGATTTATTTATCAAAATTTGGAGTGCCATTTTGCAAAAAAGGGTCAGCCACGCGTCCGCACGCGAAGGATCCACCGATGCCTGGATTTCTCCGGTGCGAGCAGACAGGAGTGATTTTTAATAACCGGTGATAATAAGGCTTTGGCGGGCGCGCGGAAATTGATCGATTGCGCCACAGCCGATCCCCCCTCCTCCAGCGAAGCTTGATCGTGGTGTCCGAGCCACAGCCCAAGACGGCCCAAGCACGTTACGGCCCAGGAGTGGACGACGGGCGAGTTTTTTTTTTTCTTTTTGTCCTCATTTATTTTTCTTTTCCTTTCTTTTCTTATTCTATCATTTTTCTTTTCGTTTGATTCTATTTACTTTTCCTTTTTATTTTATTTTTTTTGTTTCCAATATTTTTTATTCTTCTTTTATTTTTCTTTCTAATGTTTTTATTCTTGTTTTTATTTTTCATATTTATTTAATTACAATTAATTATTTCCATTACTTGTTTTAATTTTCATTTCTTATTTTTATTTTCCACTTCTCTTACTTTTTATGTTTTCTATAGTTTTTTTCTACCTCTGTAATTTTGTATTTCCCTTTATTTGTTATATGGCTTTTTTTCTTTGTATTCTCTTTTTTGTTTGTTTTTTCTATTACACAGTTTTACTTTTTTACTTTTATATTTTTATAAGATACATATAGTGTTGATTCATTATTCATGTGATGTCCTAGGATAGATTTTGTGATGTTTTATGTGTAAATATGGGTTGTACTATGTTATATTTAATGATGTTCAATAGTATAGATGTGATGTTTTATAATGTTTTTGGGGTGTGCAGTACGTGTAATGTTCTATAATATTTTTTCAATGTCCGTGAATAGAAATGTGATGTTCCACGATGTATTTGTGATGTTTTGTAAGTATATATTAATGTTCTAATATATGTTATGTGATGTTTGATAGTTTTTTTCTTTTTTTATTTGAATCTAATTAATTACTTCACTAATTTTATTATTTTATTTTATATTTGATGATATTTAATGATGTTCACGTGGTATACCTACAATGTTCTATGCTATATTTTTGTGATGTTCGTATAGAGCTAATGTGATGTTCTTCGATAGATTTGTGATGTTCGGTGGTATTATACATTGAGTTCTATAATATTTTTTGAGGGGTGGTTCTAGAATATATTTTGTGGTGTTTGGTAGCATATTTTATTTATTTATTTATTTGGTTATAATTAATTACTTCATGAATTTTTTTTTATTTTTATTTATTTTTCCATTTTATTATATATATGATGTTCATATAGTATACATATTACGTTCTAAATATGTATACTTGACGATATATATGATGTCCATTTTATATTTGTGATGTAAGTATTGTATTCCGTATTATATATATAAACAATTTTTTTCTAAATATATATAAGTGCAATCTTGATTTGAAGGATTTGTTGTAAGAAACACATTGGTGTAATTAAAAATTAATTTTAAAATTTAGTTTACAAAGTACATTTTTTTACTTTTCAAACATTATATATTGGAAGAGGCACAAAATAAAAAATCAGAAGAAAAAAACAGTGTCAAGGAACAAGCGCACGAATTATTTGGTGAAGTTTGTCCTTTTTATTAATTTTGTCTTCCCCTATTTTTATTTAATATTTTAGTAACTTATTTTCTACTTTTTACTGATTTCTATATATTCTTATTATGTTTTACTTATTTTTTATTTTCCTTTTTCTTCTTTATTATACTTTAATTTTTGTTTTCATGTTTTTATTTTTTTGTTTTATATATTTCAAGGTACACGTGCAATATCTTGTGATATTTTATTGTATATTTTGTGATATTCAAGTGATATCTATGTGATGTTCTATGTGTTTTTATTTTTTTATTTTCCTTTTTCTTATTTATTCCACTTTAAAAAACTTCATGTTTTGCTTTTTTTGTTTTATATATTTCATGTATCACGTGTAATGTTCTGTGATATTATATGATGTTTTATGATATATTTGGTGATGTTCAAGTAGTATGTACTCCCTTCGTCTCAAATTAACTGTCGTTTTAGGTTTTTGTGTCACAACTTTGACTAGATTTAAATAAAATACGTGCACCATTCGTGTCTCCAAATAAATTTATTAAAAAACTAGATCAAAAGATCTATCTAATAATATCAATTATGTATCATAACTATTAATAATTTTTTAATATAAAGCTAATCTAATTTTTTTCTCAGAAAATGAGAAAGACAGTTATTTTGGGACTAAGGGAGTATGTGATGTTCTATTTGTTCTGTACTATGCTCTTTTTATGTTTTCATTATATTTTGTCTTGTACTTATTTACTTGTGCATATTTCCATTTTATTTCATTTGCAGTACTACATAGTTTTCTCTTTATCTTCTCCATTTTTTAATTTTTACCCATTACTTGGCCATTTTCCATATTTCATAAAATGTCATGTAGCATATTTAGTATAGAATATTATTCTTGTGATAGTTGTATTTAACTACTATCACAAACATGTATTGGTTGTGGTGGTGGAGAGTAACTAATTTGAAAACATGCGGGTACTATCACAAACATGTATTCTTGTGACAGTACCCGCGGGTACTATTCACACAAATGTGGGGGAAGAAACTAGCCGTTTCCTAACTCTCTGCGTACCTCCGGACGCACTTTTCACAGGGGGTCCGGACCATCATCTGCGTCCGGACCATCATCTGCGTCCAGACCCCTTCACACCGAGCTCCAACGGCTCTGAGTCACACCTCCGGACGCGCCTCCGGACGCAAGTGCGTTGGGTGTCCGGACCAACGCACGTGCGTCCGGACCCCTAGCCGTTTGAAAGCCTTCTTCCCGCGCGCGCCTCTGCGCGCCACGTGTCCTCCGGACACGTTCGGAGTCCACTCCGGACCAACTCTCACCCGCGTCCGGAAATAAATTCCAGAGACCCGAGAGCGCCCGAGAGCGAGCAACACCTCCGGACGCAAGTCCGGAGCCTGCGTCCGGACGACGAACAGCGTCCGGTCCACTCCTCCGAGCGACAACAGAGAGCTCCAACCTCCGGACGCTGTGTCCGGAGTCCCCGTCCGAACCAACAACACCGTCCGGACCTCCTGTTTCCAGTCAGACACTCCTAGGGTTAGTGTTCGGACGCATCACCGATGGTCCGGACCAGCTGAGCCCTAGCGTCCGGACCTCTGTCCGGAGCTCGCAACCGAGTCAAACCGAGCTGTCTCTTTTTCCTTTGCTTCTCATGTGCCAACATAAATGTGTTCTCCACCTTGTGCATGTGTGTTAGCATTTTCACAATGATTTTCAAAGCATTTTCACTTCATCTCACCGCGCCACTCGATCCTAATGCATCGCAAAGTTAGATCGCTCATGGTGACACTATATAACCGATATGGAAACAAGTTTGCCCCTCTTGATAGTACGACTATCTATCCTAAACCCGGTCATCAACTTCTCTACACACTTATGACCGGTGAAATGGAAATGCCCTATGGTTATACCTTTGCCTTGCGCATTCCATTCCATCTCCATCTCCAATGTGGATGCAACACATGCACCAACCTATCACCAAATGATATGATCCACTTCATATCATCACATGACCATATTGGTTCATCGATCTTGACCTCACTTGCTCTTCATCGTTGCCTTGGTCCATCGGCGCCAAGCATCACCCGCTTGCCCTTCACACTTGCAACCGGTCCATCAAGCCAAGCCTCATCTTGATCTTCTCCACCTTGGTCACATGACTCCATGTCATGTTTCTTGTGCATTAAGCTCCTTCATCACACAATCACATGTGAACTAATCTCCTGTGTATATGTCAGTTAAACACATATTAGTTCACCTAAGTTGTCACTCAATTACCAAAATCACACAAGGACCTTTCAAATCCCCCTGCTTCAAGCTTAGGAACTCTTCCAACTTAGTCTCCATGATACCATCAGGAATATAGTGTGCACGAAAAGCCTCACGAAATTCCTTCCAAGTGGCACGATGACCCGCAGGCTGCATAGCTGTAAAGGTCGACCACCACGCTCCTGCTGCCCCACGGAGCTGCCGATCTGCAAAGACGGGCTTCTGCACCTCTGTGCAATTAATCAGCTCGAACTTCTGCTCCATGGTGCGGAGCCAATCATCAGCTTCCAAAGGCTCATCTGCCTTAGTGAACACCGGGGGACGCGTGTCGGTGAAATCGACATAAGTCGTCTCCTGATTATTATTGCGACCCCGGTTTCCATCACCACCTTGCTGGTGATGTTGAGCTAGCTCATTCAATAGGCGAGCATTATCAGCTGAAACATTGATCAACGCTGCTAACGTTTGTGCCAAGGTTGGTGGTGCAGGTGGTGGATCAGGAAGTTCCCCATCATGAGCCCCAGTATTGTTATGTTCAGCCATCTGTTTGCACAACATACTTTCATTGAGACACAAGCATAAAAGTACCAAAGTGCACAACATATATTACATGACCATCATAACATCACAGTGCTGATAACTAAAGAGTTCTAAAAGCGATAAAGGTAGATTATGTTACACAAGATCCACTACTCGCATCGAACTAGATAGCTAGGCGAAACACGATCTACTCATCGTCACTAAGGACTACAACCTCCACCTCCTGCTCATCCACGACGTCCACCACTGGCTCTGGCATGGACTCGTCCTCGATGATCACCTCAGGTGCTGGCTCAACTCCATCCTAACCCTCAGGTGTAGGGGCAAAGAACTGGTCTGCGAAGGACAAGTCTGCCTGAACAAGCTCTCCAAGGTCCTCTGCCATGGCCTGCTATTGGTACTCTGGGTTCATCATGTTGAAGAGGTGATGAACCTCCTCATGAAGCACGCCGTTGTAGAACTCGAGGTTACCCGCATAGTGATGCAAGTTGAGGTACATGTCAGCCAACATGTGCTCTCGGTCCCAGGCTTCATTCCTCTCTCCTAGATACTGGTACATGTGACCCTCAGCATAGGCCACCTCAGTCTCCTTCTGTGCCAGCTCCTCCTCCTCTGTCAGTTGTGCATCCTTCCCTGCCAGCTGCTCCTGACACTCCTGCAACTCAGCCTCCATCACCTCCACCTTGTCCTCAAGAGTGTCAGTCCTGCCAGCAAACTCGTCCCTGTTTGCCTTCATCTGGCCCAGCTCGGTCCGCAGGTACTCCATCTTCGCCTTGCGACGAGCGCTGCGACTAGCACCCTGCTGGCTGCTCTCACCACCATCTCCACGTGACGCTAGCCTGTAGCGAGGGATGCCCCGCAGTCCGGAGAACTTGCGAGCCGTGCACTTAGTCCTGGCCATCCTATAGACAAGATTTAAAAGAGGCAAGTAAGTAACATGGCAAATTTTAGTTGATTAAGAACAAAATTTTAAACCCATCCCAAGTTGTATGATATGATGCATGATACGTCCCTACGAATACGATAATATTTACATAACATATAAATAGGGCATATATATATAAACCATATTCATACCACCAGCTTGATAATCCTAAAAACTACTCTCCTAACCTTGGAAAGAGAGAAAAGATGAGTTAAAGAAATTTTTAGATTCAAATCAAATTTTAATTTAAGATCCAAAAATGTTTTGAAAACTTTTACAACTGCAAGATTGGTAATAAGGAGAGCTTTGATACCAACTGTGACAGATCCTCTTAAGATAGGGTCCACTTGCCAGGATTATTAGTCCATCCGACTTAATCCCAAACAAATGATCCAAACCTTAATTGGTCCATCAGGTGAAACTGATGGTCAGACGGAACGAGTAAATCAGATACTTGAAGACCTATTGCGATGTTGTGTGCTCAATTTTGCTGAGAAATGGGATGAATGTTTACCTTTGGCAGAGTTCTCGTATAACAATAGTTACCAACAGAGTATAAAAATGTCGCCATTCGAAGCTTTGTATGGTCGCGGTTGCAGAACTCCTCTTAATTGGTCGGAACCCGGGAACGGGAGTTCTTTGGTGTCGACGTAGTTAAGGAAGCCGAAGATAAAGTCAAACAAATTCATATCAATTTTGAGATCGCCCAATCTAGGCAAAAGAGCTACGTTGATAAAAGAAGAAGGCTGCTCCAATACCAACCCGGAGATCACGTGTACTTAAAAGTCACACCTATGAAAGAAATCTCACAGTTTGGGGTGAAAGGCAAGTTAGCACCTCGTTATGTCGGTCCATTTCCAGTTCTGGAACGCATTGGCAAGGTGGCTTATCGTTTAAAGTTGTCTGACATTCTATCCGTCATTCATGATGTGTTTCACGTATCCCAATGGAAGAAGTGTCTTCAAGTCAAGGATACAACCGTTGAAGTTGAAGGAGTACAGTTAAAACCTGATGTGACGTACTCTGAATATCCTGTAAAGATTCTTGATCGGAAAGATTGAGTTACTCGTCGCAAGACCATCAAGTTCTACAAAGTTCAGTGGAATCAGCACTCAGAAGAAGAAGCTACTTGGGAATCTGAAGATTATCTTTTAGAGAACTTCCCAGAGTTTTATGCTTCTATTGCTTAAGCTGTTTGTAAAACCTGATCATAGTGGTAACATGAGAAATGAAAAAGAGAAGGTGCTTGACACATTTCCTTTTCCATTACTTTGTTTCACTCTTAAATCTCAGGACGAGATTTCTTTAAGGGGGAAGGGTTGTAACACCCCTGGTGTTAATCACTTAATTAAAAATTGATCATATCATCATATGCATTAAGTATCATTCTATTGATTGAGAACCTAGCTATGCATTAAACTAAAATGAGTTTACTTGTTTGTGTTTGATCAAATGTGTGAATGTTGGTCATCTTTTCAAATTCAAATTTTCAAATTCTAATTCAAAACCCTAATTCCCAGAGGGGTTAAATCAAACCCTAAACATGATTTTCAAAATCTAAAAAGAATTTTCTTATGGTTGTTAAAGTAAAGTTGTAGAGCTCTGTTTGAATCGCTTTTGTTGTGTTTGCAGTTTTTCAAGTGTTTTTCAAGTTTTTAAAGTAATTGAAAAGGGGGTAAATCTCTTTAAAAGGGTTTTTGAATTTCAAAAATGCATTTTCATTTTTAGGCTGAATTTGAAAAAGTGTGTATTGACAAAAGTCTAGATCATGAAATTCTGAGCAACTTTGGTATTCAAAGTTTTTCATGAAAACCCTTGGAAGCTTGAGCAATTTGCAAATTAGTACCAGGGATTGTTCAGTCATTTCATCAAGCACTTGCATGGCGACGTGAAGCTCGACGCCGACACCTGTCTGGCCAGCTGCCGAGCTCGCCGTGCGACTTCTGGCGTGGATGAGCGTCCCATTGCGTGCGTGGCATCACCATGGCCCTGTTACCACCTTCAAAACGGGACGCCACTCACCCCTTGCCCTCTTTCCACGCTCGCGCCGCCGTCTGCTTTGCTCCGCCGAGCGTGCTCTTCGTGTCGTCGAGCTCGCGCAAGCTTCTCAGCCACTGCCAAGCTCCCCATCCACTGCTATGGCTTTTGCCTTGACCTAGTGCATCTTCCGCAAGGGTTGGTTGAAGCTGCGACCGCGTGAATCGACCGGCGCAGCTCCGTCTTCTTCGGCTCCGGTGAGAGTACCACCGCTCGGGTGCGTTGTCGACCGGGCTACACAGGAGCCACATTGCTCTTTCATCTCGTGTTTCTTACTCCTTGTTCATCATTGATCCTCGTCGGCTTCTCCGTTTCTTCTTTGGTAGACCACAGCCCCGGGAACATCAACATTGCCGCTCAGCCTCCTTCTTCCGCCGACACGGTCTTCGTCGCCAATACCATCTGCTTCATCTCCGGCCGCGTTTGCGAGAGCTTCATAACCGGGGTGAGCTCCTCGAACTCTCCGCACGCTTAGTTGAACTTGTTTCGAGCCGTAGTGCTCTGTCCGCGAGCTCCGCCGCCGTTTATGGTCGTCGCGGCGGTGCGCTCGTCGGTGGGACGCGTCTGTCCATCGTTTTCCAATCCGAGTCTTGCGCTAGCTTCGCCTAGCCGTCGTGAGTCCATCCGTGGTGTTGGTTGTTCGAGCGCGTGCTCAGTTTCGTCGGAGCACGTCACGCAGATCTCCGCCGTCCGCCATGGCCGTCGGCGAGGGTGTTGCGCTTAGCTCTGGGTTCGTTTTGCGTGTGCTTCGCGTTGTTTGGGGGCTGCTAAGCATGCTGGGGTGTCTGGTTGAGCCGATTATGGCTTGTGTTCGCCGACGTATGTGCGGTCGCACGCGGAGTGCCGCCATTGCCGTCGGTGAGGTCTATGTGGTAGGTTTTAGTCTCATTTCTGTTGTGCGTTATGCTCGTGGTTGCTTCCTGAGTCCGTCTCGGTGCTTGGTTGTTCCGGTGTAAGCTTGTACTCGCCGACATACGCGCGGCCGTGCTCGGGTCACCGCCGTCGTCGTCGGTGAAGGTTTTCTGAGGGATGGTTTTGGACGTGACGCACCTCGTTGGGTTCGGGGTAAGCTGTAGAGTGCAGCGCTGGAGTTGGTTGACCGTTTGGTTCGCCGATGGCGACGCGCCGCTGTGTTTAATGGTCACCGGCGCCGCTGCTCTGCGTCTGAGCCGCTGACGGGCGGGACCTAGCCGTCAGCGAGTTAAATCAAAGGGTTTTTCCCTTTTTCTTGTTTGAACAGTAACAACTTTTGTTATTTTCATATGTTTAAATCTGTGCATGTTTAAATTCTGCAAACATTTGTGAATGCTCCCTGTGATGTGTAGTATTTAAGAAAAATATAACATACGCATGTTCAGTACATTTTTAATCCTGTAAAAATGCTCAGAGTAATTAAGAAATGAGTTTTCCATGAATTTTCATGATCTGTATATTATTCCAAAAATTCTGGGAATTTTTGTGTAACCTTCATACACTGGTACCTTGCTGTACAAAAAGTTTGGGAATTTTTGGATGAACTGTTATACATGGCTATTTGTTTAATTAATTATAAAATGATTAGAAACCCTAATGACTTTAGGTTTTGAGTGATTTTTGATTATTTGATGCAAATGGTCATTTTTCCAGTGACAACCACAAGTTGGACATGCTTGACGTGATGTTGTTTACTCAGTTCTTTTGGATGTAATTATTAACTTAGATAATCAAGTTAATTAGGGTTTAAATAAATTGCTTTAGGTTCTAGTTTTGCTTTCCTTCATGAAGGGAAGTTATACTCAAGATGTTTAATCTGTTTTGTTCTCATCTTAAATGCATGCTTGTGTGTTGCAAAGCATCATGTTTACTATTGCAAGCATCATCTAAGCATAGTCATATCGTGTAGATATCTCGTTGGTTGGGTTGGATAACCACCCTGGTGAAGGGAGTTTTCTGTTGTGGAATCTGAGCCAGAACTCGTGTATCCCTCCAACCAAGGCAAGCTCCAGTGCATTCAAATCTTTCCTTGTATTTAAAATGATTGCTTTAAATACATTTATGGTTATTGTATTGCATTGTGGTACTTTATTAAATTCCTACTTGATGCATAATCTTATCCTTGTGTTATTGTACCTACACCTTGACACTTGTTGAAAAATGAAAACTTTTGGCTAAACATGCTTAGTATGCTTAGAACTTTTAAAGTAGGCGATTTCCGGTCACTTACCATAGCGTATTGCTTCGGCAAATGGTTATGATCTTTTGAGAGGAAGGGATGTTGTTGGAAGTAATAATCGGGACCGGGCGGACACGGTGTTTGGGAGCCATCAGTGGTGACTGGTGAGCGGGTTCTTTCCGCCTGTGTCTTTAAGAACCGTCCGTTGATGCATGACTAGGGTTGTGACTTTGGAGTACTTATCATATACCTTTGGGGAAAGCTGGACTCTGGCTAATCCAGTCTAAAGGACGGTTAACCCGCACTGGGAGTGGAGAGATGGCGAGAGTAGTGTGTACCCTCCAAGTTCGAGGAACTGGATGGAGGAGTACTGTGCTCTCGGGTGGTGGACCCCCATTCTCGGATGGAGGATCCAGGGAAAAGTAGTCATATGCGTGCTTTAGTGTTGTATATGTCGTGTGATAGGGAAGTCCCAGCTGGGTTTGATCGGTTCGAATCATCGTGTTCCTCGGATATGGAAACATAACCCTGTCTTCTTCTTCGTAGTAATACAATTAAACTAGATACTTGTTGAATCCCTTCATGGATGTTTATTACCTCGTTATCGATCATACATCTAGATCGGTATTTGAGTAATCTTATGAACGAATTAAATGAATTTTAATTCTTTTATAAATGCTCATTTATGCAAAACTCTTGATTCTTGCAAACCACACCTTGAATCCTATGACTTGCATACTGTTTTGCCCACCAAATATTTTATTTGTCGGATAAGTCTTGTTGAGTACTTCCGTATTCAGGGTTTGTTAACCCCTGTTGCAGATGAGGGCTACAACCCGGTCTGTGTGGCTTCGTGCTGCATGACCGTGGTCAATGTGGATGAAGATGAAGAATAAATTGTCTTTGCTTGACTCTTGGGCAAGAATACTTCGGTTGTTTGTCTATACTCTATCAGCCGCTTGATGTAATATTATCGTATGACATTAAGTTATGTTTCAAAACTTATGGTTTGTAACATGACTTTAAATTTCTGCTACTTTGATGTAAATTAAATTATTGTATTACTTCTGCAATGTTTGTAATGAGGAGATCCTGTTCGAAAAGAGGTGGATGACCCGCTGTAAAGTGGCGACACCTGACGGACCAATTAAGGTTTGGATCATTTATTTGGGATTAAGTCGGATGGACTAATAATCTTGGCAAGTGGGTCCTATCTTAAGAGGATCTGTCACAGTACTGTTCACGCGGTGGCGGCGGCTAGGGCTGCGGGCAAGGGAAGGCCGGCGGGGGCGTGTGCCCACGACCGGGCAAGAGGGAAGGGATTTCCTTCTTAATTCCTTCTTGATTTAGATTGATACATCTCCTCTCATTATATAGAGAAGATTTACTTGGTCCCTGAGCAAGCAACTAATTAACCCTAATGGGCTAAGACTCAATAGGACCTTGACTCTCCTAACAAATAGGTCCTATGTTCGTATCATGTCATGGACTGGTTTTGCTTTGCTTTTTATATAATTCCTTTTTCATATATGCATTTACGTGCTGAGCCAGGCCAGAAGGTTCGTCATCTTAGCTGATCTGGGTCTTTTAAACACTATATATAGAGAAGACACAAAATACAAAATCAGAAGAAAAAAAACAGTGTGAAGGAGGAAATGCACGGACCGCTAGAGTTTGTTGCACATAAAAATAAGTTACAAAGGCCCAATTGATCATGTGTGTGGGGGTTAGTGGGAGGCAACCTGTCACCACCTCCCTGGGTAGCACGCCCCGCACGAACGGGGTTGCACGAAAGCTTTTGATTCGGATTACTGTTCCTTTTGAATTAATTTAGATTGTTTTCATTTTAACGGAAGGTGGACGATTTTCTTGGAATGGAGCCTTATTATTAGGTGTATGTAGATAGAGATTATTTAAGCATAAACCATGCATGCATGCCCAAGAAAAAGAAGCAGAGCTGTAGCTGTAACCATCAGTCGACTAACTATAGAACTCATGGGCCTGACTGTTGCACATCGGTGCACGTTGATTAGTCAACACAATGTTTCACATGGCACTATACCGAGCAGTCCGAGAGATGTTGTGCCAACTGGCTAGTTGGACAACAAAGTCTTTACTAAGATTTGGCAGGGTGACGATCCTCGTTCTTGAATGGGCATGCATGAAAGTGACTAGAGATCGTTAGGTGCCGTGTAATCTATATCTTTTTTTTTTATCATGTGTAATCTCTATCTCTACTCTCTACTACATATAATAATCTCTATCTCTACTCTCTACTACATATAATGCACCCAAAAAAATATTCCTAAAGCCACACCATAAACTATCCATAAACTATCCCCCACAGTCATTATCTCTCCTAACCTCTCTTAAACGCACCCAAACAAATATATCTGAAGCCCAATCAAACTTTCAAACGAAGGGATCAAATCTATTCTAATCACTCTTTTTCTCTTACTCACTCAAATCCAACGGATCGGCTTGCCCGGATCAAACCTCACCACTCATCCATCCTCCCATCCGGCGGCCGCCCCCACGCGTGGCTCTCCCTCTCCCACGCACACAGCTCCTCCCGTCCCACGCCCACGAGACGCGCGACTCTCCCAATCCCCGATGCCCCCCCCCCCCGCTCACGCACGACTCTCCGCTCCCTACCCCGCGACTCCTCTCCCCGGCTCTCCCTCTCCCCCACGAGGACGAGTTCACCAAGAGACGGAGCAGCCGCCCCACCAGGCGCGTGCGCCGCCGGCCAACGACGCCAGGCAAGGCAAGCACGCGGATCTGGACTCCGTCGGAGTGGCGGATCTTGACTCTGGGCGGCCACGATGACGATCTCCGTCGGAGCGGCGGATCTGGGCGGTCACGGCGGAGTCGGAGCCACGGCTCACGGGAGAAGGAGCGAGGCCGGAGGGGAGCCGCGGCATCCTCCTGCGCGCGGGACCCAGGCCACCCGCCGACACGCCGCCCGCCGACAGTGGTCGGGGTGCCCACGCGGATCCCGGTCGGGTCGGCGCGGATCGACCCTCGCCGGCGGACGGTGACGCGGGTCCGGCGGTCGGACCTCGTCGAGGAAGCCGCCCATCATCGTGATCCAGAATAGCCCCAACGCGCTCCACTCCCACGTCCTCGAGGTCGCCGCTGACGCCGACGTCGTCGAGTGCGTCTCCGAGTACGCGCCCCGGCGGCGGGTGGCCTGTGGATCGGCAAGCTGCCGTCTCTGAGGACGCGCGCCGCCGCGGCCACGGCGTCTGCGTGCTCAGCGGCGGCGGCTTGCTGATCCACAGGCCACCCACCGCCAGTGGGCTAGGGCCACGAGGCTGTGCGTCGACGTCTCCGTCGGCGCTGTCTCTCCCCCTTTCCATCGGTGGCGCACCGCGCACATGGATCTGCCTGCCGCCTCTCCCCCTCTCCGTCGGTGGTGCAGGCGGATCCGGCCGCCTCCGCGCAAGAGGAGGAGGTGGTGATTGAGCAGGCGCCAACGGAGGAGGAGTGGCTCGACGGCAAGCTCTCACGCCTGGTAAGCCGCCGACCTGGCGTCGGCGCCTCGCTCTCTGCTCGACGGTGACTGGCTAACCTGTGTTGCAGGTGCAGGTGAACGAGAGGGCGATGCTCAAGCACTTCGACTGGCCGGAGGGGAAGACCTACGCGCTGCGCTAAGCCGCCTTCGGTCACCGTGCAGCACACGCGCATCCTCAGCACAGCTCGGCAGCAGTGACGATGACGACCGGCTGTAGGGCAGGCGGACAATTTGGATGCGGTCGTTGAAGGTGACAAATCGATCCGTATGATGCCTCTGCTTGCCATTGTGTGGTGCCTCTATATGGTGTGGTTAGAAGTGGTAGTTCTTTAATCAGTCAAGGGACAGGAAAGATAGCTTATAAATTGTGCTAACCATTGTTGTCATTGCCTCTCTGATATTAGTTTATAATATTTGTTCTATGAATCGTGTCAGTTACATCGAGAAAGAAGAGGTGAGCGTCCATTCATTCTCTTTTGTGTTAGTTTGCAACGATCTCATTTTTATTCTAACATTGTATCTTGTGCAGGTCTGTTTGGAGTGCAGACATTCAGTCTAGCGGACTCAAATGTAGATGGCATGATATATCTTGGAGAATGGGAATACTCTGCAGTTTGAGAGGTGGGCAAACATATTCTGTTGAAAAAATCCATGCTATTCTACATTTTAAAATGTGGGTACCTATGAATGCCCTTTTTTGTATTCTATTGAGTATTGACCCACTGAAACTGAATGTGGCTCAACTGATTTTGACTCGAAAAATGTAATGACACTGATATGTCTCAATTTGGTTTAATTTGTGTGGTATTGTAATAAGCTTAAAGCAATACTAGATGCACTAAGAGGATTGTGATATCTTGCTATTGGACAATCTTTTCTGAAATTTAATGCAGTTCGCGACCTGCTGTCGCAGCAAGCAACTAAATAAAAAAGGTATGCTATGGTTTCTGCCTGAAGCAAGTATGTAACTCAGCTATCAAATATTCTCCATGGATTTTTTTTTGTTTAGAATGTCTTCATGCCAATTTCAGTTTTTGCTCAGGGCTTTATTACAACTGTCTATATAAAATTATCTAAAACACATTTATATTTGTGTTTTATGTTGTAGGTGCTACCTACAAGATGAAAACAAGGAATTGGACATAGAGGGCAGTGATAACGAGGGCAGCTATGGTGATTTAGACTCCATTACATTTTGGTTTCATGCCCCCTCTATAAATTTATGGTTTCATGCCCTGTCTAGATTTCTTCATTATGTCTTATCAATTCAACTTATCGAACATGGTATAATGTTTTCTCTCACAACAAAATAACCAAAAACAACCAAAGTTGGCTTTTCAAAAACAATCTTTGCTTATTTTTAAAAAAACTTGTACTTTCAATGAAGCTATACTCTGCATCGGGTTACTGCATAGCTTACTCAGTATTGCAATGATTCTTAACTTTCAATGAAGATTGCTGGGAAGCACAACTTTCTGATCTTTGAAGACAGTAACTATGCAATCTGAAGGGTGAGAAAAAGGAGTTATAAACTATTTATCTGTATTTTCTTATACATTTGTGTGATGTAAAAAACTTGTTGGGTCATTGTTTTTGCTTGCTGAAATAAGCTCAGCTGGCAACCTTGCTAATAGGGCTTAATTTCACCTAGATGCATGGTTTCACATATGCCTTTTGAAAAGTAGTAAAGGAGGCCATGAATTACTTATTCTAAAGATTGCTGGGAAGCACAACTTTCTGATCTTTGAAGACAGTAACTATGCAATCTGAAGGGTGAGAAAAAGGAGTTATAAACTATTTATCTGTATTTTCTTATACATTTGTGTGATGTAAAAAAACTTGTTGGGTCATTGTTTTGGCTTGCTGAAATAAGCTCAGCTGGCAACCTTGCTAATAGGGCTTAATTTCACCTAGATGCATGGTTTCACATATGCCTTTTGAAAAGTAGTAAAGGAGGCCATGAATTACTTATTCTAATTGCTAGATCTATAGAAGTAATAAAATGAGAACAATAGAGAGAAAGCAAGGTCTAGAATTACTTGTACTCACGTATTTTCATTTCATAGTTAGAATTTATGCGTTACTCTGAAGGTGTCTCGATCTGAACAAACCGGCAAAGGAGCAAAGCTGAACAGGGGGCAGAGATGCAGTCCCACAGGCCACAGAGGCAAAGCGCGAGGCAAAAGCAAGCCTGCAAGCCATTGCGGCAGGTGCCACGGCATACATCTCTCATTGATTGTTTTCATTTTCAGATTTCGGAATCTGGTCTGAACCACATTGTTCCATATGATAGGTTATCAAGAGCGAAATATTTGGAAACATTGAATTTGCACTTTTGACTATCCTTAGCTGTGCCGGGCCATCAACGCCCTACCACACCTTGGCTGGTCGAGCACCACTATGGGTGAAAACGGATCAGATACGAATGGATATCGTTGATATTGTATTTGTTTTCATATTTCTGTTCGGATTCAGATTCGGACACGGATAACTACGGATACACATACGAATCCGGACTATCTCGGTTACGAATGCGAATATTGAGTATCGAATACGATATAATTCGGATTCAGAGAATATCGGATACAAATATATATTCGGATATTGAGTTAAAGCAATATATATATACTTTTACACATTTTATATCTTTATATTATATATACAATTCGTGTGGTTTGACTATTTGTGAGGCAGCATGAAGCTAAGTAAGTGGTCGAATTATGAAGCGGCGGGCCAGGCCACGGCGGTCAGCTGCCGGCACATGAGCTTGCGCATGGGTCAGCAGCGGTTGTGCAAGGGGTAGCCGTACTTGGGCACGGCCAGCGAGGTGTAGCCAGGGTTTACGAAATCAAACGGGCCGGCCGGTACGGTAACCGGCCGGTTACCGCGGTAACCGGCAAAACCGCCCACCACCGGTTCGGTTTCGGTACCGGTTTGAATTCAAATTTCAAATTTGAATTTCAAAAAATGGAAAATGCTGAAAAAATTCCTAAAAATAGTTCATGATTTATAGAGTCGAATGGTGTACAAATTTTTCAAATTAGAGTTCGTTTGCTATTTATTTTGACGTGTACAAGTTTGAAAAAAAAGAAAAATTCAAACTTGTACACGTCAAAATAAATAGCAAACGAACTCCAATTTGAAATTTTTTTTACACCATTCGACTCTATAAATTATGAACTATTTTTAGGATTTTTTCAGCATTTTCGATTTTTTGAAATTCAAATTTGAAATTTGGTTTGGGGCGGTTTGGGGTGGTTACCAACCAAACCAGACCCTAACAGACCGGTTACCGGCCGCTGACCGTTTGCACTGCGTCGTTTGAATTCAAAATCCAAACCGTTCGGTTTGGGAACGGTTTTGGGCGGTAACCGTCCGCCGGTGGCCGGTTCCCGTTGGCAAAACGGTAGGGTAAACCCTGGGTGTAGCAAAAGGCACGGGAGTGCAGTTGGCACCTGCATGGCCCAAGGGGGCAGGTGTTCTTTTGCTGCGGCTTGGCCCAATTCACATTGCCCAGCCAAAGCCGCGCAGCACAGAGCGTTAGTACCACCTCGCTCGTTCAGCAGGGTTGCCGTCCAAAGGAGGAGCATATAACGAGAGCCAGGCCGGGGTGGCACACAGATGAGCGGTGACGAGCTTGTCTGTAATTGCTCCGGATGATATCCGTAGAGGATAGGTCGGATATATCCGAGTTTTTTCTCGGATATCCGGTATCCCCTATCCGCCGGATATAAGTGATATTACATTTGTATTTGATATCCATATAAGACATCTGTTTTAATATTCGTATTTGAAAATTTAAACGGATATTTGTTTAACTATCCATATTAGTGTTTATATTTGTTCGATTGAATAAATATTTAACTATCCATATTAGTGTTTATATTTGTTCGATTGAATAAATATCCGTATCGTTTTCATCCTTAAGCACCAGAGTGAGCTCTCCTTCATATTCCCTTACTCCTAGCATGTGAATCTGAGCACTCAAAACTTAACTAGCTATTTGGTTTTTTATGTTCAGATCTGAACCGTTTACATGTGTATCCTTGTGTTATGCCTATTGCTGTGAGTTGCTTTCCCCTTTGTAATGGATGTCAGTTCATGGGTATATGAAATAGATCGATGGAGGGTGTTTCTGTTTGGAAATCATGGATGTCAGTTTAGTTTGGAAATCATGGTATGGAATTAGCATTGCATCTTGAATTGGATTGTACCTGAAAAAAATTTGTGTGCTATGAATGTTGTGTTCTCTGGTAGATGGTAATTTATTGCTTAGTCAAATTGGTTTATGCTCTGTTTTTTTTTAAAAAATAAGTCTAATAGTTTTGGTTAATTCTAAGGGCTGGTTTGTAGTGCTTGCAGATTTCAGCTCTGAACTCCCTGATTGTGCTTGCAACCTTGCAAAACAGGCGTGGTGCTTCTCCTTTTCGATCTCCCTTTGTGATTTATTTTCTTTTGAGACATGATGTGTTCTTTGTATAGATGGATAACTGGCTGAGTGCATAGACTACTTCTGTCTGCATCTACTTATGTAGGGTTTTGGTTTGTTCAATAAAAGAATAGTGTAGAGGAAGACTTGATTGATGGCCATGACTTATTATTGCCTTGTTATGCATTGTAACTGGACTAGGGCTATGTATCTTGAGGGATTCTCCTAGCGTATTTCATCTGAACTCAGTGGAAGCCACAAGGCATGAAAAGTTCTTAAAGGATTGTTCTCTTTATTAAAAAAATCAAATTATTAATCTAGCTGTACCAATATGCATATGGTGAACCCAGCGCTCGGCCATGCTCCTGGGCTCCAGTGGCCTCACCAAGGCCTCAATCACCTTCCCCAATTACTCATGCATCTTGAAATTTGGGCTGTGTGGTAGCTAACTAAAGGATCCATTGGTAAGCAACATTCATCTGTCATTACTTGCCTACAGTTTACCAATAGCCAATCTGTATATTTTACTTGTATATTTTACTTTAAAGTCATTGGTAAGCAAAATTATTCTTTAAACCAACTTGTATATTTTACTTGAAAGAGTAGTGGTGGGTGTATTGTATTCAAATATAAACATGGGCCTGACTGATTTGGATACCAGATCGATTTTTACTCTTCAAAAAAAACTTTAATGCTTTATGAAAAAAAAAATAGTCACTGCTGCCCATATTATATATGGATAGAAACTTGACATATAGGCTTACTTGGAGTCAAGACCAAATAAAGCATCTAATGAATTCACTGATTATCTTGAGAAGAGAAGTAGATACTTTGACATGAGCTTGGATCGTAATATAAGGATACATTTGGTTTCTTGATTCCAAAAGGTCAATTTTTGGCTTAATTTGAAATTAAATATAAAAGTTCCTTTTTATGTTTTTTATTTTCCATGAGAGATCATTATGGATGGTTTTATAGGTTTTGGACAGCATCGGATGGCAGTAACCATATCATGTCATAACGCCAGAGGCAAGAGCAAAGCAACACACACTTGAGTAGCAATACAAGTCGATGAAGGCACAAGGCGTTCCAGATCTAGGTGACGGTGGCTCGGTGATTGACCTGCTGATAGTGTTTAAGCTCTTCTAATAGTTAGATTAGTCTCCAGTTTCCCATTTAGTCAAAGAGAATTTTACGTAAGCTATAATATATGTTTTCAACTATATATTCGGTTATATTGTTAATTAATGGAGTTTTGGTGCAATTGTTCAAAAATGAAAATATCTAGATTAAACTATGAAAAAATATTGTCGTTTGGTTGTTTCATGTACATCCCTTAAATGAACCCGTAGCGTTAGTACGGGCATTATACTAGTATAGTTGTCGGTGTTATGACCCAGGGTGTCAAGACCACCAACTAGTAAATTTGTATATTACGTGTTCCCTCTCCCAGATGTGATGCAAGAACAACACAAGATTTATCCTGATTCGGGCACAGAAGACCCTACGTCCAGCGGGGGAGGATGGATTGTATTATCTTGTACCAAAGTGCTCGTACAAGGGGTACAAGCTGGTTTACACGAGGGTGCTCGAGATGAGCTTGGGCCTAGGACTAGCAGGGCTACCCTAGGTGGTCGGTGGATTACTTGAGGTGTCGATCAAGCAATCGGGTGCGGTGTGTGTGGCTTGACTCTTGGTGTATGCGGGTCAGAGCTGATGTCTCGGCTCGTTGAGAGATCTCTGATGTCCGAATGCGTGAGCCGATACGAATGCGCATGCCTTTCTTCTATCTCGGCGTCCCCTTTTATAGATCAAGGGGAGGCCTGAGAGTACAGGGATCCTAGAGTGTAGAGGCATGGGAGAGGTGTCCGCGGCGCCATGCCTGCGATGGGACGTCGATCGCTGTAGCGGCGTGGCCTTCCCGTCCTTCTGGTGTTCAGGGCATGGTGATGGCAGACTGGACGTTACCGAACGTCATGGCGCAGTACGGTTGGCCTTCTGTAGATGGGTACGAGTCCCACAGTTGACGCGAGACGGACTGAACGGGAGCCATGCCGGAGTGGTTGGAGACGATGGTCGAGCCCCCCGGGACACAGTCGAGGGCCGTCCTGTTCATGGCTCGAGGGGGTGCCTCTGGATTCCGTACCTGCGATGTGGCTACAGCGGCCGCACGATTGACGGAGGTCCCAGGCATGGGCGGCGAGTTGATGGATTTGACTGAGGTAGTGGGTGCCCACGGCGTTAGGCGGGGCAGGTAGGCGCATTGGATCCCCTTTACCCCATACCGGGAGCAGGTGAGCTGATCAAGCCTCCTGCTCGCGGGTCGTTCGTTCGACCCCCTGTCCGTCATTCGAGGGGTCGAGGCAGGGGTCGTTCGTTCGACCCCTGTCCGTCAGTCGAGGTCGAGGGGTTGAGGTCGATGGGGATTCGATCGACCCCTCTTCCGTCATTCGGGGGGTTAAGGTGAGGCGGAGGGGTTGTTCGTTCGACCCCTGTCCGTCAGTCGAGGTAGAGGCAGGGGGGTCGTTCGTTCGACCCCTGTCCGTCAGTCGAGGTAGAGGCAGAGGGGGATCCCTCCTACTGTTTTTCCAGTAATGGACCGGCCCATGACTGGTCGTTGTTGCCGGTGAGGGAGGCCTTTGCGTGATGGGTCTTTCTCCATTGACTTGAACGGCTAATTAGATCGTGCCTTAAAAATGGTTGCTATGTTGAGCGTTAGATTATCGCAGGTTTAGGGTACCCCTTACCTTTGTACCCGACAGTAGCCTCCGAGCCTCTATGCGGATAAGAATAATCCGTATAGGGGCTTTTGCCGATGATCTGCAGGGTTAGTAAATGGTCTGATTCTCCGTGGGGTGCGCGCGAGCGCACCCCGCGGGGTTAGCTCCCGAGGCCCCGGAGGAGTGATTAAGAACTCCTTTGGGAGTTTTGACGTATGTTCTATCGAGGGGAGTTAGGATTACCTAGAGTCACGGCGCCCTTATCGAACGGTCGATTCTGTTCGCCAGGCTACGAGCGTTTCACTTCCTTGGGAAGGGGGTGCTCGAGGGCGGCTGTCGAAACCCTTCTCAGGGCCAGCCTTCGCTCCCTCGAGCGTGACACTAGAGACATAGTGCCCTATCGAGGGGTCAACTCTGTCTGCTAGGCTACGAGCGTTTTCGATCCTCTTTCGTCGAGGGGTGTCGTGCGTAGTCTGGCCCTCGAGCCTCGTGTGGCTGGGCTTTCACTACCTCCTAGCATCCTTCCCACAGATCCTTGCGCTCGGATTGTGGGGTGAAGAGCATCGTGCTATCCTCGTTAGGACGAGCCTCGAAGTCCTCTGTGAGCTGGTATCGGGCGGAAATCGGTAGAAATCGTGCCCGGTGCGGGTAGAAATCCAAGTGAGAACTCGTGCCTCGTTCTATAGGGGTCGATAGAAGCCCTGAGGCGTTCTCATTAAGCAAGACCGCGTGGCTTACCTAGGTGCCAACTCCGTTCGATGGAAGTTGGTGGCTCGTTGCCTCCCGTCGTAGGGATCCTTGGGTATTCCGTGGTTATGCCTCGGATATGTCCCGGGGGGCCTCGAGAGTTCGTTCTCGAGCTAGGGGCTCGCGCCGGCCCCCCCCTGGGTCATTCCTGACTCGAGTACTCGAGAGCGGCTATGAACCCTGTTCGTGGGGCCAGCCTTCGCTCCCTCGAGATTTGGGGGTGGACCGGAGTCCATAGCCCTGGGTCCTTCCTGACCTCAGGTACTCGAGGGTGGTTGTCGAACCCTATGCAAGGGTCAGCCTTCGCTCCCTCAAGATTTTGACAGACGGGTCGACGTCCGTTGCTCACTTCCGAAGATAACGCCCACTGTTGCACGTTGTCCGCCGTAGGCACGCCTTTTTAGGAGATGTCCGTTCGGCTGCAGCAGTAGCAGGCGTAGGGTGCGGCGTGGAGTGTGGCGTGGAGCCCGATGACGCGACGGGTGTGCCTTATCCTGTGGAATATGAGGGGGCGGTAGGCGGGTGCATTAAATGCGGAGATTTACCTGCCCTTTCGTTGGATCCGCCTGTTGGGCTTCCGGTTATAAATACGGAGGGTGGGGAGTCGGCTCCCTCACACTTGTCATTGCCTTCACTGCCTCCTTCTCCTTTCGTCATTGCCTCTGTCGCCCACCGAGTCGGATCTCTGCGTGCGCGAAAGTGGGGAGAGGAGAGATTGACAACATACCTTCCACCTCCGAATCCGAGCGCATCCGCTTCCCTGCTCTCATGGCCAGCTACAGCTTGCGCGACCCTGATGCCTGGCTTCCATCGTCAGCGACCGTGGCGCATTTGGGAGATTTAGTGGAGAGCGGCCTTCTCCGACCCATCACCTCCGTGGACTGGCCGGAGTGGATAGTGCCGCCGAGGGAGGACGCTGAGCCCAACCCGCCGGAGGGTTATGTGGTCAGCTTCGAAGCTTTCCACCGGGCGGGGTTGGGATCTCCCCCCAACCGTCTTCTGCGCGGCATCCTCCACCACTACGACGTGGAGCTCCAACACCTTTCCCCCAACGGTATCTGTCATGCGGCGGTCTTTGCCGCCGTGTGCGAAGGGTACCTGGGGATGGAGCCGCATTGGGAGCTGTGGATCCACCTGTTCGAGGCGGGCCTGTTCCACGCCTCGGCCGGGAGCGGTAGCCGCAGGATGGTCAGGGCAGGGTGTTGCAGCATCGCCCTCAAGAGGGCGGACAGCTGGATCCCAGCGAAGCTCACGTCGAGCCACTCAGGATGGCACTCTGGGTGGTTCTACTTGAGGAACGACGACGGTCTGTTCCCCGCCTACACCGGGAGGACGATCAACTCGAGGCCCGACCACTGGAGGTATGACGTCGAGCAGAAGAAGCAGAAGCGCTACGACCACCTACTCAGCGCGATCTCTCGTCTAAAGAAGGCGGGACTTACGGCGGTGATCGTCGCGTCGGCCTTCCGCCAGCGGTGAGTCGTGTCGCTGATGGCTCGCCCGCGACGCCTCGACGAGATGCGCCCGGGGGTGGATCTCACGGGGTGTCGCCTCGTGGAGGACGAACTGCCCCTCGAGAGGGTGGTCCGCCGAGTACGCGCCTCCTTTGCCGGCGCGTTCGAGGTGGGGGGCGTCACCAGTGTCCCCATGATGCCAGATCAGGGCTATGTCCAACTAGTACGACACCTCCTTTCTCTGTCAATGCCCTCTTGTCTGTCTTGTTTGTCTCATTTGCCTGCGTTCTAACCGCCTTGTGTTCCTCAGGGGGACATCGTCTTCCAGAAGTCGCTTCCATCGGTGAAGGAGGAGCGGAACGACTCCCAGGTGAGACGCCTTCAGGCCGAGAAGGACAAGAAGAACAAGGACAAGGCCAAGGAGGATAAGGGGGAAAAAAGGCCCGAGAGAAGGATGAGTGTGAACGACGCCAGACACGGCAGAGGCGTGCCAACCTTCCCGAGGAGGAGTCCCCCTTGGAGGAGGATGAGGATGAGGGGTCGAGCAGCGACGAGGTTGCTACAGATGATGTCATGATGTGACGGTATCGGGTTAGGCCTTTCGCCCTTTGACCTGACGGGTATCGTCCTTATGCAGGAAGAGGAGCCGGAGCAGGAGGAGGCCGAGCTGCAGCGAGGGCTCCAGGAAGAAAGAGCGGTGCCCGAGTGTCAGGGGGCGGCCGCCAGTATTGGAGGAGGAGAGGGGTCAACGTCGAGGTCGACCCCAGCTATCGGAATTGAGTCGCGGGACGAGCGCCCCGCGACTCTTCAAGGTGAAGTGCCGCGGCAGACGCGTAGCCGTTCGTCGCGGTCCCGTCGAGGGGTCGGTCGAGCACGCCCCCGACGCCTACTTGGTCGAGCGCACGAGCATCAGGCCCGTCGACCCAGGAGGAGACCGGGATGGAGCCGATGAAGACGCCGTTGGCCCCTGCCAAGGATACGGTGCCGGGAGCAGCCTCAACCCCTGCCGCAGCCAGCGCTAGCGGGAGAAGTGGCTCCCGACGTGCCTCGCAGAAGCCCCCGAGCGGCTCGAGGTCCACGGGTCAGACCCCCGCGATTCCGCTGGGTAAGTTGCCTTCCTGTCGATCCCGAGTATTTTTTGTTAGTTATGACTTGCGCTTACCGTTGCGTATGAGTTCCTTTTTCAGGGTGAAGCGCTCGTCGGAGGACGCGACCCTCACCCCGGCCAAGAGGCTGAAGGCGGAGGCCGCGGCCAAGATGGCCGCCGGGGCCAGTCCTGTCGCCTCGTCCCCTTTGACCCTCGCCCCAGGTGCGGCATGGGCGGCCAAGGCGCGGGAGGCGATAGGGCGCGGGCAGGCGCAGGCCGCCGCGGAGCGAGCTTGAGCAGAGGAAGAGGCGGGTCGACCCGTCGCATCGACGGGGTCCGCCGGAGTGGCGGTCGAGGCCGTGCTCACCACCCCGTCGGAGGGGGGCATGCCAGCAGCCTCGGAAGGCGTGGAGCCGGCGTCGACGACGGCCGTGCCTGAGGGGGTCGAGCCCCCAGCCGTCGTGGAGGTGGAGGTGGTCGATTGACCTCCGCCGGCGAGGGTAAGACGCTGGAGCGCCCGGAGCCGAGCCGGTGGCCCGAGAACCTCGCGTCGTGGGAGGCGTGTCAGCGGCACGAACACGAGGGTGCGGTTGTTGCCGCGCCGGAGGTGCCGTCGTCGGTGGAGACCCTCGTTGAGGGGTCCTCGGCGCCGCTCCCCGAGCCTGTCGAGGAGGGAGGATGGACCGAGGAGCTCGAGGTGACGCCGGCGACGGAGACGGCGACGACGACGGAGATGGCGGAGATGGCGGTAGTGACGACCCCCCGGTCGGAGCCGGAGGGGGCTGTCGTGGCGCTGCAAGGAAGCAGCGCGGCGGACGTGACAATGTCCGAGGCGGCTGCTCAGCCTGTCGTCGAGGTCAGGCTGCCGTCTGCTGGAGGTGCTTCGCCCCCTAACTTAGTCGATGTGGAGGGAGGGGACCGTGGTGAGCCTGCGACATCGGGTGCTAATGTGTGTTTTCTTCACCGCGCAGGGTTATTCTCACGGCGGGGACCTCTTGTGCTTAGAGGCGATGACCCGGAGGGGCCGGCACCGGTCCTGCAGGATGACTCCGAGGCCGGGAGTGCCCGGCTCGAGGGGGCGACCCCCTTCCCCACTTTGGCGGAGCGGGTGAGGCTCCACGGGGGTGACCTCGAGATGCGCCAGGGCCTCATGCGGGAGGTCAAGGAGAGGATCGACCGCCGCAGCAAGTTCTGGGGGCAGGAGCCCCTCGAGCTGGTCGACCCCCAAGACCCAGGGCGCACCTTCTTCAAGCTCGATGATCAAACCGAGCTCGGGGAGTGGGAGCACCTGCAGGAGTTCCGGGCATGGCTTGCCCATGTGGTATGCGTGTCGGCGGAGGTTGCTTCTGCGGATTTGTACTGGGGGATGGAAGTAAGCCTTGTTTTCTCTCTGATCTTGCTTGGGTCATTTTGCTATTCTTTTCTGATGACCTTCCTTTTTATCCCTGTCAGGTGTTGAGGGCGAGGTCATACGACAAGTCCCAGTTCATCCTGCGGTCGTAGGAGCAGTGGAGTCAGCTCCCCATCCTCCACGCCTCGCTGGAGAAGGCGGAGGCCGAGGCCACCCAGGCGACGGTCGAGGCGGCCGCCGTGCAGGAGGGGGCCAAGGCCGCTCAGGAGGAGGCCTCCCGGGCACAGTCGAGGGCCGAGGCCACCTTCAAGGAGGTTGCCGAGGCCGAGCAGCAGCGGGACGCTGCCCAGAAGGCCCGGCGTACGGCGGAGGAGGGGTCCACCCAGCTGAGGGAGGAACTGGCTCGAGCGGCGGAACATGTCCGGCATCTCGAGGCCGACCTGAAGCAGGCGGGTTCCGACCGCACCTTCCTCGAGGGGTGGGTCCAGGAGCTCCAGGCGGATTTTGACACTGTCTCCCACGACCGCAACGCTCTGGGGGAGGTGGCGGCTAACCAGAAGAGGGCCCTCGATGGTACTGGCAAGATCATCGAGGACCTCCGGGCTAAAAACAGCGACCAGGCTGCAGAGCTCGTCGACGTCCGCCACCAACTTCAGAGGGCTGAGCAGGATTACGTCACCCTGGAAGCACACGCCAAAGGTGAGTTTTTTAGAGATATTATTAAACTTGCCTATTTTCGACCCTTCCCCTGCTTTTTTGGTTTTGACGGAGTCCTCTATTTGTTCTAACAGAACTCAAAGGGGACAAGGCTCGAGCCCATGAGGATCTGACCAGTCTTCAAAACCTCCTCGGGGCAGAGACGAGCCTGAACGAGAGGCTTGGGGACGCCATCTCCTCCTTCTGCGACAGCATGGGTGTCGAGCCAGAGCTGCCGGTTGCGGGAGACGTGTGTGGGGATTCCCTCTTGCGCCGGCTCTTCGCCGCGACCCGTGAAGTGACGGAGTAGGTCCGTGCTGCCCTTCACATAGGCGTGAAGCGGGCGCTCACGGTCATCCGCTCAGGGTACAACTACGACCTCGACGTCGTCGCCAGCGGCTTCGTCGTCGACCTGGAGCTGACTGATGAAGCGAACATGGCGAGATGCCATGAGCTGATCGACGCCGCAGAGGTGCCCGGCGGTGAGTTGGCGAAGCTGTTCGAGGCCGAGGTGCTTCCCCTGCCGGACGGCGATGGCGATGAGTAGTCGAGGCCTGTGAGCCAAATCTGGACAAGAAGGTCCATGTAATAGATTAGCTTTTGTGACAATATGATGTCGAGCCCCTGGGGGCTTCTTAACTTTAATGCATTTTATTCGAGATGCATCTGGGTGTTTTTATTTCTCGAGCCGTCTCTATTTCTCTTTATCTGAGTCATTGCTTGTGGACTAAGTATTCGACGCACGCTCGTATCCCTGGAGGGGGGAGCGAGTGGGGGTACCATAGCCCTGAGGCGTAGGAGAGTCCCCAGCTCGATGGCCCTCGGCCCTTAGGGAGTTCGAGGCATTTTTTACTTAGCCGTGAAGCGTACTCGGGGCGAAGGTGGAGAGAGAAGGCCGAGTTTTGAAAAAACGTTCGGGTTTTTAGAGGACTTGGGAGGGGGGTCCCCCCTGTCAGCCCCTGAGGGAGGCTTGACTTTGCTGGAGCAGAGTCGAGGCTACCTCATAGTTATGAACGAATGTGAAATGTATTTCGAGAACATTTTATTCATTCATAATGCGATAAATGTACGTAATGTGGAAAATGTACAAGGCCTCGAGGCCTTAGGGGTAAAAGCGACGTAGCTGCTCGATGTTCCATGCGTTGGTGAGGACCTCGCCCTTGTCATTCTTTAGCTTGTAAGTCCCTGGCTTTAGCACCTCTGCCACGATGAAGGGTCCTTCCCAAGGTGGCGTCAGCTTGTGACGCCCCTTGTTGCTTTGTCGACGGCGCAACACGAGGTCGCCGACTTCGAGGTCCCTTTTGCGTATGTGCTTGTCGTGGTAGCGCCGCAGCGTCTGCTGGTACTTTGCCGACTTGAAGAGGGCCACGTCCCGGGCTTCCTCGAGCTAGTCGAGGGAGTCTTCTCGGGCTGCTGCGTTGGCTTGCTCGCTGTAGGCCTTTAGTCGAGGGGAACCATACTCGAGGTCAGTGGGGAGGACGACCTCAGACCCATAGACTAAGAAGAACAGGGAGAACCCCGTGGCTCGACCCGGCGTCGTTCGGAGACTCCATAGGACAGAGGGCAACTCATCGACCCATCTCTTGCCGTGTATGTTTAGCCGGTCGAAGATCCTTGGCTTGAGGCCCTGCAAAACCATACCATTGGTGCGCTTGACCTGGCCGTTAGTTCGAGGGTGAGCGACTGCAGACCAGTTCAACTTGATGCTATGGTGGTCACAGAAGTCCAAGAACTTTTGGCCAGTGAACTGCGTGCCGTTGTCGGTGATAATGGTATTGGGGACCCCGGAGCGGTGGACGATGTCGGTGAAGAACAACACAGCTTGTCGAGATTGAATGTTGGTGATGGGTCGAGCCTCGATCCATTTCGAGAACTTGTCTATGGCCACGAGGAGGTGGGTGTGGCCACCTTTGGTTTTCTTCAGGGGGCCGACCATGTCGAGCCCCCATACCGCGAATGGCCAAGTTATAGGTATCATCTGAAGAGCTTGGGCGGGTAGGTGGGTCTGCCTGGCGTAGAATTGGCATCCCTTGCAAGATCAAACAAGTTTGGTAGCATCGGCGACGGCTATCGGCCAGTAGAAGCCTTGTCGAAAGGCGCTTCCTACCAGCGTTCTTGGCGCCGCGTGGTGGCCGCAAGCCCCCGAGTGTAGGTCCTTCAGTAGTGTCGCCCCCTCCTTGAGGGTGAGGCAACGTTGAAGTACACCGGTAGGGCTGCGTCGATACAGCTCGTGGCCATCCCCATACAAGACGTAGGTTTTGGCGTGTCGGGCTATGCGTCGGGCTTCGGTGCGGTCCTCTGGGAGCTCGCCCCGTGTCAGATACTCGAGGTAGGGTGTGCGCCAGTCCGTCGAGGGGGTTGGTGTTGCGGTTGTTTTGTCGATCTCCATGACCTCTCTTCCGTTCGAGGGAGGATCGGTCGAGGGGGGTGGATCGACCCCTTGCTCAAGGGCAGGAGCCCCCGAGCCTAGGTCGACAGATGGCTTGTGAAGGTCCCTCGAGAAGACATTGGGAGGAAGCGTGCCTCGGGTAGACGCGATTTTGGCTAGCTCGTCAGCAGCTTCGTTGTACCGGCGAGCCACGTGGTTGAGCTCGAGGCCGTAGAATTTGTCCTCGAGCTTTCGGACCTCCTTGTAGTAGGCTTCCATCTTGGGTTCGTGGCAGCTCGAGGCCTTCATCACCTGGTCGATCACAAGCTACGAGTCCCCTCGAACGTCGAGGCGTCGGACCCCGAGCTCGATGGCGATGCGAAGACCGTTGACGAGGGCCTCATACTCGACTACGTTGTTGGAGATGGGGAAGTGGAGGCGGATGACGTAGCGCATGTGGACCCCTGAGGGTGATATGAAAAGCAATCCGGTGCCTGCCCCCGTCTTCATCAACGATCCGTCGAAGTACATGGTCTAGAGCTCGGTCTGAACTTGCGCCGGGGGTAGTTGAGTATCGGTCCATTCTGCAATGAAGTCTGCCAATACCTGAGACTTGATGGCCTTCCGAGGGGCATAGGAGAGAGTTTCCCCCATGAGCTCGACCGACCACTTTGCGATTCTCCCAGACGCCTCCCGGTTCTGGATTATCTCCCCGAGGGGGAAAGACGAGACCACAGTAACCGGGTGGCCCAGAAAATAGTGTTGGAGCTTGCGCTGAGTGAGGACGATGGCGTATAACAACTTCTGAATGTGGGGGTATCTCATTTTGGTTCCTGAGAGCACCTCGCTTATGAAGTAGACGGGCCTCTGCACCAGTAGGGTGTGTCCCTCTTCTGCCCTCTCGACCACTATGACAGCGCTGACTACCTGGGTAGTTGCTGCGACATAGAGCAAGAGGGGCTCGGCTGGGCTTGGGGGCACCAAGATAGGTGATGAGGTAAGTAAGGCTTTGAGTTTGGAGAGTGACTCCTCGGCCTCGACGGTCCATGTGAAGTGTTCTGTTTTCTTTAGGAGGCGGTAAAGGGGTAGTGCCTTCTCTCCGAGCCGTGATATGAACCGGCTGAGGGCGGCGAGGCACCCCGTGACCCTTTGTACGCCCTTAAGGTCGTTGATCGGGCCCATCCTAGTGATTGTGGTTACATTCTCAGGGTTGTCCTCGATTCCGTGCTGGGAAACTATGTACCCTAGGAGCATGCCTCGAGGGACCCCAAAGACACACTTCTCTGGGTTTAGCTTTATGTGGTTTGCCCTGAGGCACCCAAATGCGATTTCAAGGTCCCCGACTAGGTTCCCGACTGCTTTGGATTTGACCACGATGTCATCGACGTAGGCCTCGATGGTCAGTCCTATGTGTTTTCCAAAGACATGGAGCATGCATCGTTGATATGTGGCCCTGGCGTTTCGCAAACCGAACGGCATAGTGAGGTAGCAAAATATGCCAAAGGGGGTGATGAAGGAAGTCGCGAGCTGATTGGACTCCTTCATCTTTATTTTGTGATAGCCAAAATACGCGTCAAGGAAGCAGAGAGTTTCACATCCTGCAGTGGAGTCTACTATTTGATCAATACGTGGTAATGGAAAAGGAACCTTAGGACATGCTTTATTTAAACTAGTGTAGTCTACGCACATTCTATCCTTTCCATTCTTTTTCTTGACTAGTACAGGATTTGCTAACCACTCAGAATGATGTACCTCCTTGATGAATCCGGCCTTCAAAAGCTTGTCGACCTCCTCCTCGATGATTCTGCGCTTCTCCTCATCGAAGCGGCGCAGCCGTTGCTTCACCGGTTTGGATCCGGCCCGGATGTCCAAGGAGTGCTCGGCGACATCCCTCGGAATGCCTGGCATATCCGAGGGACTCCACGCAAACACGTCAGCATTCGCGTGGAGAAATTCGACGAGCACGACTTCCTATTTGGGCTCGAGGGTGGCGCTGATCGTCAGCGCCTTCCCATCCGCGTGGCCGAGGTCGAGCGGGATGGTCTTGGTGTCCTCTGCCGGCTTGAAGTTGCCGGCGTGCCGCTTGGGGTCGGGGATCTCCTTGGAGAAGTCGTCGAGGGCCGCGAGGATGGCTGACTCCTTGAGCGCCTCGGCGTTTTCTACGCACTCGACGTCGCAGTCGTAAGCGTGCTCGTAGGAGGTGTCGACGGTGATGACTCCCTCGGGCCCTGGCATCTTCAGCTTGAGGTAGGTGTAGTAAAGGATTGCCATAAACTTGGCGTATCCATGTCGACCGATGATGGCGTGGTAGATGCCATGGAACGCGACCACCTCGAAGGTCAGATCTTCCTTCCGGAAGTTCGAGGGGGTACCGAAGCAGACGGTTAGCTTGACACCGCCGATCGGGAGTGCCTTCTTCCCTGGAACAATCCCGTGGAATCCCCCCGTGCTGGGCAGGAGCATGGTCCTCGGGATCCCCAGGAGGTCGAGGGTCTCAGCGTAGATGATGTTGAGGTTGCTTCCCCCATCCATGAGTACCTTGGTGAGGCGGGTGTTGAGTATGATCGGGTCGACGATGAGTGGGTAGACCCATGCATTGGGGATGTGCTTGGGGTGGTCGTTCTGGTCGAAGGTGATCGGCGTGTGGGACCAGTCGAGGTATCGAGGAGCCTTGGCTCGAATGGAAAAGACTTCTCGACGCTCCCTCTTGCGCTGACGCGCACTGAGTCGAGTCGAGGGTCCCCCGTAGATCATGTAGCAGTCGTGAATCTCGGGGAAGCCCCCGTCTTGTGGATCCTCCTTCTTGTCGTATTTCTTGAGGCCAAGAGAGTCGAAGTACTTCTTGAGCATGCGACAGTCCTCGAGGCTGTGGTTGGCCGGTCCCTTGTGATAGGGGCAGGGCTCTTTCAGCATCTTGTCGTAGACGCCCCCCTCGAGAGGGGGACCTCGAGGCTTCTTCTTGTCTGTCACAGCGACAAGATCGTCGGGCTCGACGTCGCGTCGACCCGGCTGGTTCTTGTTGTTGTTGTTGTTGTTGTTCCTCTTGGGCCCATTATTCGAGCCCCCGGGCTCGTCCGCCTTGGCCTTCCCCTTGTCTGGGGATGCATAGAAGAATGCGCCAACGACTTCCTCGCCGGCTGCGTAGTTGGCGACGATGTCCATGAGATCGTTGGCGGTCTTGGGGTGTTCCGTCCTAGCTCCCGCACCAACTCCTTGCAGGTTGTCCCGACGACGAACGCCGTAATGACGTCGTGGTCGGAGATGTGGGTTAGCTCAGTACATTGCTTGGAGAACCGTCGGGTGAAGCCGCGGAGGGTTTCCCCTGGCTTCTGCTTGTAGCTACGGAGATCCCAGGAGTTTCCTGGCCGCACGTAGGTGCCCTTGAAGTTCCCCTCGAAGATCCTGACCAGGTCGGGCCAGCCATGGATCAAGTCCGGGGGGAGTTCCTCGAGCCATCTTCGAGCAGTGTCGGAGAGGAAGAGCGGGAGTTGCCAAATCATGACGTGGTCGTTGTCGGCTCCTCCTAGCTGACATGCCAGCCTGAAATCAGCAAGCCAGAGCTCCGGCTTGGTTGTGTCATTGTACTTGACTAGGCTGGTGGGTGGACAGAAACGAACAGGCAAGGCGGTTTGCCGGATGGTCCTGCCGAAGACTCATGGCCCTGGTGGTTCCGGAGATCGACGTCGATCCTCGTCACTGTCGTAGCGCCCACCTCGATGAGCACTATAACCTCGAGCCTTAGCGTCACCGTGTCGGCGTCGTTTGTTGTCGTTGATGTCGCGTCGCGCGTCTCGCGGTTGTCGATTATCGAGGATGCGGTCTCGAACTGGTTGCCGCTCCACTCCACCTTGGGGCGCCTTATCTTGGTCGACAGATACCTCTCGATCTCGGCAAGGGGGCACGTCCCGCTGCTCGGAGGCAGCTCCTCTGCGCCTCGAGGCCGAGCTCTCTGCTTGTTGTACGACCGTAGTTTGGAGAAGCCTTTGGATTTCATCCCTAATGCGTTGCGCCTGGGGCGTCGATGGTGCCGGCATGTCACGGAGCAGCACCGCGGCTGCCACGACATTCTGGCTAGCGCGGTTGTAGACGTGGCGCTCGTTCGCCCCTTTGTTGATGATCTGTCGATGGACATCCCGAGCCCGCGAGCGCGGACTCCTCCATCCGGTGTCTGCCCGCGATCTTGCTCGAGGGCATGCTCGAGTTGTAGGAGCCGTAGGCGCTCCTCCTCGACCTTGGCGAGCAGCTCTCGAACTTGCGCGATCTGGGCATCCTGAGGTGGACCAGCTTCGCCTGGAACCGGGGGGCGGCGTCTCGCGGCGGAGTAGCGTTGCGCCCTCCTCCTCCCGCATTCGCAACTGCAGTGTCAGTGGTCTCCTCCTGGGAGTCGACCGGCTCGATGAGGTGGAAGCACTCCCGCGTGGGATCGTAATCCTCATCGGGGGAGTCTGAGTCGAGGTTGCCCTGGTAGAAGTTGGGGAAAGATCCCCTGCGCTCCTCCTTCAGTCGTTGCCGTAACGTGCCCCAGGCGTGATACCCTAGGGCCGAGGCTCGTCGTGGCTCCGGGCGCTCGTCCGGCGGAGATGTGGTGACGAGGTTGATCGTCGCACGTAGCAGGTTCCCTGAGGACCCGTAACGTGCCTGCATCTGCGAGCCTACAAAAGCAGAACAGAGTCTGGCGATGTTGTAGAGCCCATGCAGAAGCAGGTTGCGCGGCGGCGCAACCGAGTATGTCGGAGAAGCCACCGGGACCCTCTGAGATGACGGTATGGCAGAGCTAAAGTCAGGCTCAGCGAGGTACCCGCCCCCGACCCGCAAGCATGGGTCAAACAGGCTCCCGAAGGGAGGAACTGTGTCACCAGCTGAGGCCGGGGAGACGGCATCCGGCGTCTCGGGATCCGCACGGTGAAGAGTGCGGCGGCATTGTTCGCGCCTCCTCCTGGTCGCAGGCGAAAGGCGCGAGTGGTGGGACCGTCGTCTGGTCCTCCTTGGCCCCGACGTACCGGAGCTGCTGCTATCCATGTCGTCACCTGAGAGTAGAACCATGTCGTGGTCGTGGCCCGTGGACATGAACTCTAGGCTCCCGAACCAGATGATGGTGGCGAATGGAAGTGATGGAACGGTGGAATTCATCTGGGAGAGTAGTTCAGAGTTGATCGACACGCAAATCCTCCTACCTGGCATGCCAACTGTCGGTGTTATGACCCAGGGGGTCAAGACCACCAACTAGTAAATTTTTATATTGCGTGCTCCCTCTCCTAGATGTGATGCAAGAAGAACACAAGATTTATCCTGGTTCGGGCACAAAAGGCCCTACGTCCAGCGGGGGAGGATGGATTGTATTATCTTGCACCGAAGTGCTCGTACAGGGGGGTACAAGCTGGTTTACACGGGGGTGCTCGAGATGAGCTTGGGCCTAGGACTAGCAGGGCTACCCTAGGTGGTCGGTGGATTACTTGAGGTGTCAATCAAGCAATCGGGTGCGGTGTGTGCGGCTTGGCTCTTGGTGTATGCGGGTCAGAGCTGATGTCTCGGCTCGTTGAGAGATCTCTGATGTCCGAATGTGTGAGCCGATACGAATGCGCATGCCTTTCTTCTATCTCGGCGTCCCCTTTTATAGATCAAGGGGAGGCCTGAGAGTACAGGGATCCTAGAGTGTAGAGGCATGGGAGAGGTGTCCGCGGCGCCATGCCTGCGATGGGACGTCGATCGCTGTAGCGGCGTGGCCTTCCCGTCCTTTTGGTGTTCAGGGCATGGTGATGGCAGACTGGACGTTGCCGAACGTCATGGCGCAGTACGGTTGGCCTTCTGTAGATGGGTACGAGTCCCACAGTTGACGCGAGACGGACTGAACGGGAGCCATGCCGGAGTGGTTGGAGACGATGGTCGAGCCCCCCGGGACACAGTCGAGGGCCGTCCTGTTCATGGCTCGAGGGGGTGCCTCTGGATTCCGTACCTGCGATGTGGCTACAGCGGCCGCACGATTGACGGAGGTCCCAGGCATGGGCGGCGAGTTGATGGATTTGACTGAGGTAGTGTGTGCCCACGGCGTTAGGCGGGGGCAGGTAGGCGCATTGGATCCCCTTTACCCCATACCGGGAGCAGGTGAGCTGATCAAGCCTCCTGCTCGCGGGTCGTTCGTTCGACCCCCTGTCCGTCATTCGAGGGGTCGAGGCAGGGGGTCGTTCGTTCGACCCCTGTCCGTCAGTCGAGGTCGAGGGGTTGAGGTCGATGGGGATTCGATCGACCCCTCTTCCGTCATTCGGGGGGTTAAGGTGAGGCGGAGGGGTCGTTCGTTCGACCCCTGTCCGTCAGTCGAGGTAGAGGCAGAGGGGGATCCCTCCTACTATTTTTCCAGTAATGGGTCGGCCCATGACTGGTCGTTGTTGCCGGTGAGGGAGGCCTTTGCGTGATGGGCCTTTCCCCATTGACTTGAACGGCTGATTGGATCCTGCCTTAAAAATGGTTGCTATGTTGAGCGTTAGATTATCGCAGGTTTAGGGTACCCCTTACCTTTGTACCCGACAATAGTGATCACGCACGACTTAATTAGAGACAAAAGATGACCGGTGTCCTCAGAGGTGCAAAGTGTAGCAACATGGAAATCATATCCAATCCAAACCAAGGGTGGACCTAATATAGCCAACTCGCTCCCCACTAAGATTGAGCATGGGGATCACTACATCAAAAACGATTTTGTGCAGCGTTGAAAAAAAGCTCTCCGTGATGGACACTTATTTTGCCAGCTGCAGAAAATCTCATGCTTTCCCACAGCGGGTAAATTTTTATTTACTATGACGGGCATTTTTGTCCGCTGCGGTAAATCGATTTACCACAGCGAACATCTTAAGAAGCCCGCTGCAGTAAATCGATTTACCGCGCCACGGTTAAGGCCGAAGCCCATTAAGCCCAGAGCGAGGCCCAATAGTCGCAGCTCATATAAAACCAAGACTTAGGGTTTCCAACAGCCAGCCCAATCCCCCCCCACTCTCTCTCTCTCTCTCTCTCTCTCTCTCTCTCTCTCTCTCTCTCTCCCTAGCACCACCACGGCGGAGGCCCTCGCGGCAGCGCCCCCACCCTCTCTCCCAGGGCGGAGCCCCTCGCGTCGCCGCGGGGTCGCGCGGCAGCGCACGGCCGAGCCCCTCGGCGCGGGGTCGCAGAAGCGCGCGGCGGAGCTCCTCGCGGCGACGCGAGGTCGCGGGGTCGAGGCGGCGCAGCGGTGCGGAGTCGCGGCGGCGCGGGCCCTACTCCTGACCACGGGTGGGATGCGGCCCCCTCCCCTTCCACGTCGTCGTCCTGGCGCGGGGTCGCGGCGGCGGCGCGAGGTCGAGGCGGCGCGGCGGTGCGGGCTCGCCGATGGGTTCCTGGGTTTTTTTTTTATTTTTTTAAATGTTTAACCGCGGCGGAAGTCCTAACGTGCCCGCCGTGGGGAAATCTATTAACCGCAGCGGACAAAGTTGCCCGCTGCGAGAAGGCCACAATTTACCGTGACCTTCCCGTGGCGACGGACGCGTTTGCCCGCTGCTAGAAATCAAAAAGGTCCGCTGCAAAAAATCATTTTTGATGTAGTGGATGTCGAGTACATGATGATTGCGTTAGCCCCCGGGATGAGCATGGACTTGATGTGAAACTTTGAGCATGTAGTGAAGTCAGGATCCTTTACTGTTGACACAATAGATGGACCCCAAAGATCGAGTGGCATAGGTTGAGAGGGCTCATGGCTCATCATCAAGGGTGGTGATTTCAGTCACAACAGGATCAGTGGTAACAATAGGCAAAGCTTATGACATGAAATCCTTTTTAGAGGGGTCGGGTGTAGCCATTGGGACCTTAGCTATATTTGCAGAGGCACATGCCATTTTTAACCTCGTCTAAAATAAGTTGCGGTGTCTTCTAGTAATTTTTTTCCCCTCGTCCATGCACAGGCGGGCGCGGCTGCCTCGGCTCGTGCGGACCAAGGCCGTCGCCACGCACAGACCACAGTCCACAGGCGGCCAGTGGATATGATAGTAGCACTAGGTGAGTCCAAAATACTCTTCTTCTTCTTCTTGGTGGGAGGTTATAAAAAGGAAAACGCCTACGCGGGGGCAACAAATCAACCATAGTAAAATCCTCAGTTTTTTGTCTGCAGCGGCAGGCAGGCCTGACCGGCAACATGCATGCTGGTATGCATGGTAGATTATGCTGGGGACTGGGGACTGGCCGGAGGGGGTCGGAGCTAGCTGTTGGGCGCGCGCGACTCTCGAGTCTCGATCGAGTCGTGTGTTGGAACGTGCGCCCGTCCGGGCCAGCAGGTTGGCGCCGGCGCGGCGCGCGGCCGGCTTGTCGAGGGACCCCGGGCAGGCAGACCGGGCCGGACAAGAGTCATATGGACGGCGGCGCGCGCTTCCGGCCGGCCTGCTTCTTATTTATCGAAGCCAAAGCCAAGGTCCGGTCGTTTGTTATAGACAAGAGGGCGCGGCGTCATCAATGACGTGCGGACCAACTTGACGCGCTGACGTGTGACGACTGCTGTCTCCGACCACGCCTTCGCTTTGCTTCTGTTTCTATTTATGCTAGAGAGACGCTACAGTACCTGCACCGCTGCACTGCAGTCTACCGTACGTACTACAGGCGAACGAACGCTATACTAGGTATAGTGTCCGTACTAGCTCGATCGCCCTAGCGCACACATATATAATGCCGCTGCAGCAACACCACCCGCGTGCGCGCGCTGCTCCCTTACTCGCCGGCGCCGCCGCCGTCGTGCTGGTCTACTTGCCGCTGCTCCTCGTGGGCGGGGTTCACCACGCCCACGCTAGAGCGGCCGCGCAGACGGCGGCGGCGGCGGTGCCGGTCCCGGTCCACGTCGGGGTCATACTAGACCTTGGCACCGAGCTGGGGAAGAAGAGCCTGCTGAGCCTGGAGATGGCGTTGGGGGATTTCTACGCCGCGCACCCGTTCGCCACCACCAGAGTGAGGCTCCACGTCAAGGACTCCGAACGTGATGTCGTCACCGCCACCGCCGCAGGTATTTTACACACTACCACTTTTTCCAAAAATTTTTGTTGCAATTCTAGATACATTCTTAGTTGACTTATCTAAAATTGAATGAATATATACGTAAAGATAATTAATATTTATGACAAAAACAAATACTAATTATTTGATATTATAAATATTAACATATATATATTCTTATCTATAGTTAGTCAAACTCAGATGTTTTTATTTACTGTGTTAGAATTATATTTGTTTTGGACGGAGAGTGTGAGTGAGTAATAATTGAAGTGATATGCAATTGTGCATGGACAGTGATCCTCCGTAGAAAAAAGTATACCGGTACATTAGGATGCGTCAAACTTTTTTTTATGTTTAATCAAATCTATAGAAAACGGTATCAGTACTTGTGTCTTTAAATAGGTTTATTATAAAATAATTTTTCAAAATAAACTAATGGTATTTATTTAACATAATAAATGTTAGTAAATTTTATACAGATTTTTAGTTGAACTTGAGATTGTTTGACTTAATTATTGAGAAAGTGAGAGTTGCATTCTTTTTTAAAACGGAGAGAGTTCATGATGACTGAATGTTAAACAATTTATCATATAATTTTTTAAATAAATTACAATTATCACTTCTTCTCAAGAAGTTAAACCATTTCAAGTTCAGCCAAATCTATAAAAAAATCTAAAATTTATGATACAAATTAAGTATAATTAAATTAATTTTAAATTTAAAGTAATTTAGTTAAGATATAAATGTTAATGATATTTACTATAACCTTGATTAAACTTAAAGTTTTAAGACACAGGTAGTAAATTCGAAATCCCACCAAGCGGAGTGAGGACTGACAAGCAAAGCTCACTTGGCACTTGGCAGTGTAACGAGTACTGACACCCACCTAACATCGTAGTAGGTAGATTTGGATCTCGTGCACAGGAATTCTTTTTCTTTCTGCTCGTCTGTTGTTCTTGGAGTTGATGAAGCTTCATGTGTTTGTTGTCCATGCATGGTGCACTTGACCAATGACAATGACCATCAACCATTGAACTGGATAGACGATAGACCAGTGAAAAAGGCCACTTTCAGCAGGCTGACTAAGGTCTTTCACAATGTAAAGCTTCATCGGTGTGTCTACGCTCCTAAAATAATAGAATTCTCCTACTATTTTTACATAGTACTAGTAATAGCTAAAGAGTACTCTAGCGGTACTTCATAGGTCTTGAGTTCGATCTCTATAGGAGCTAATTTCAGACTATGATTTCACGTCGCTATGTTTACAGTGGTAAATGACGTTCCTCTCGACAGCGAGGCGTCTATGATGATTTCGTTTGTGGTGACTTCTTTAGAGAACCTAGTTTATGTTTTTTTCTTGAATTTCTCTTTCTCCAAAATGAGATTTTGGAGGACTCTATGTATGGTCGCCCATTCCCTCCACTCCTCGCTCCATTGTCCTCTTCTTTGCACTTGGTTTGGATATATCAATAATGACACTCTTGTTACTTGTCGCTCTTTCTTGTTCATCAACTTAGGGGTCTTTGCTAGTGTTAGTTAGGGCCCGTTTGGTAGAGTTGTGCTCCCAGATTCACTGGTGAAGTGATTCCGTAGCTGAAAATGATTTTCTTAGATTTTTTAGCCTAAACTCTTAAAATCAGCATGAAGAATCACTTCACAGAATTAGGTGAAGCTACTTTTTTCAGCTCTCAGCCTCTTAGTTCATTTCAGAGAATCACTTCACAGAATCAGCAGAGAATCAGTTGTGACTGGAAAATGCGTTTGGCAGTCAGGGAGTGATTCTCTTTGAGAATCAGCTCCGTGGAGCTCTGCCAAACGGCCCTTTAATTGTCCTAGATCTCTTGATTTTTTTTAAAGGAAGGGGGACAATTCTTCTTATTCCCCAATGGTATCCTTTGAACGCCGGAGCGCCAAAGTGCAGTCCTTATATTGAATCCAATGAACAACTCTAAAACATTAGACATGTCACAAGATCCGACGCTTCAGAACCATTCCAAAATGCATCTAAATCGATGAAAGAATATTAGCAATTACATTGTCGGGAGCACCATAGGATGTAGATTAATCACCTTCAAACCTTGATTTCCTCTTGGTGAATGGTGACTAACTACAATGAGCCCCTCTTCTTGCAGATAATGGTCACAACTTAGTCACCTGCAATGACATTGACGCCTGCAACAGCTGAAACTCATCTATTTTTTCCAAAAAAAAATTATTTGGACTAAATCCTAAGTAACTAGAAAAATTATGAAAAAAATAGAGAGATGGGTCATATCCCTTTCTTATCCTCAGATGTGCCAAGGAGACGGGCCCTAGATGTGGCGGCAACGGCTTGCGAGACAATGAACAAGGGACGAGACCCTTGAATTTTCCAGGTTACAAACAGGAACATATAAGATGAATCTTTACAGGAAAAAAGAGGTATCAACCGGAGTTTCTAAAACTCTAAAAAGATGACAATTTAGGAACACCATGATCTTGAAGGCTAAGTATATATACAAACTTAGTGCACCAAATATCCCAAACCTCCCAATTTTTTTATAAATAAAATTTGAGAAAAAAATATTAGAAATGGTCTTATGTTTTGACTCCGGAGAAACAAGAAGCAAATGCTGAAAATAGTACTAATTTTGTTCTAAATTTCTTTTGACTTCTTTAACCCTAAGTTTAATCACTTATCTTATTAAAGAAATTATATAAAATATCACTTATTTTTGTTATATCTTGACTTATTAATAAAAGATCTTCAAAATAATTTAAATTTAACTATATTTATACATTTTTTAAATCAAACAAGTAGTCAAACTCCATATAAAAAAGTCAAATGAATTATAATTCGGAGAGAACCGAGAGCAGAAGAGTACCACCGCAGTCGCAGTGCTATCCCTGTTTATCAGCGTCTCTTCTCCAGACCTAAGACGGATCCACGCCTATCTTAGGTAAGGTATAAGATTCTCATCTCCTGAATCGAATGATCCCTCTTCATCTCCTGTCTACAGAATCGATTCGATTTCAGTCCCTCTTCTCCAGGATCGAATGATCCCTCTCACATCTCCTGTCTACAGGTAAGATTCTGCGGCCTCCTAATTCTTTTCCCTTTTTGTGGGACTCCTTTCAATTTTCCTGCGAGTACTTTGCATTTCCGGTAGGTTACTTCACACGAATTCGAATAAAATTGCTCTTGAGTCCTGGCTAGTAATGATTCAGCTCCAAAATTCTCTGTTGCATTCTTACAGGAATTTTTTAAGGTCAAACCGGGGGATCCCCACCTGATCTTCCGGCCCCAAAACGTCCCACACGATAATTCAGATGTTTTTATTGCAAATTTCTATATTCGAATCGACAATGTAATTTTCATGCAAAGTATATTGTGAAAGTGTTTGAATTATTGCAGAAATTTGAATTGACCTAATATCATGATTCATGAAGGCTCGCCTCCCTATCCCACAGGGGAAAAGTAAAGGAAAAAGAATGCCTTTCGTAACAGTTACAGGAGTGCCATCATTCTTCTTTAACTTCAATTATATTTAGTTTTTTATTTATCTAGTTCATGAAAAATGTTTTTTAGTGAAATATCTTGAAGATAGGTATTAGGCATGCAAAATAAAGTCAGGTCATTCCCTGAGAAAGCTTCTTTCTGTTGTCTTGTAGTAGTAATTTTCAGAATATTGGACGATCTCAGCATTGCATTTTAACATTGATCTAGTTCCACAGCTTGCTAATTTTAACATGATTTTAAAGAGAATTTCCATGTGCCACATTTGATGGTACCTTTGTCCTTTTTCTTGCAGCAGTAGATCTCATTAGTAATGATAAGGTCAGCGTTATCATTGGCCCGCAAAGCACTTTACAAGCTGAGTTTGTTACGTATCTAGCGAACAAGACCAAGGTTCCTGTCATTAGTTTCTCAGCAACGGGTGATGCGGCCACTCAGTATAATGTCCCCTACTTCCTTCGAGCTTGTGCCAAGGACTCCTTTCAGGCAGCTTCAATTGCTGCCTTTGTTCAGGTCTATGGCTGGAAAAATATTGTTGCTGTCTATGAGGACGACAACTATGGTGTGGGTATCCTCCCCTCAATTGCCAATGCCCTTCAAGATGTTGAGGCACATATCATTTACCGTGCAGCCATCCCTGCTTCTTGTCCTGATTATCGCATTGATGAGGAACTATACAAGCTCATGACCATGCAGACACGTGTCTTCATCGTTCATATGTTGCCAAGCCTTGCTTCCCATTTCTTTGCACGGGCTTCAGCAGCTGGTATGATGATAGAGGGATATGTGTGGATTGTCACAGACAATGTTGGCGTCGTCCTTGATGTACTTCCCCAACATACTATTGAAAACATGCAGGGTATTGTCAGTTTTCGGCCATATGTTGCAAAGTCTTCAAGGATTATTGATTTTGTGAGTCGATTTGATGCACTATTCAGAGCTAAGTACCGACAGGCTCATGATGTAAGGATTACAAGACCCACTGTCTACCAATATTGGGCGTATGATGTGGCATTGGCAGTTGCAACTGCAGTTGAGGACACTAAGAGGGTTGGGTTCTCAAATATAGGTTTTCAGACACCGCAGGATGTGGGCAAGAACTTAGTAAACGGTCTCCTGGCCTCTCCTGCTGGGCCAGAACTCCTTAGTTCCATTTTGGAAGCAAACTTTGATGGTTTGGCTGGGAGATTCAGGTTCGTTCATGGGAATATGCAGGTCCCTATTTATGAGGTTGTCAATTTGATAGGAGAGAAAGCAAGAGGCCTTGGGTTTTGGAGCCCTGGTTTAGGGCTGTCGAGGCTTTTAGACTCGAGACCTATCCGAGACCAGGTTAAATCTTCAAGTGCTGGTGAAGTTCTAAAACCTGTCATTTGGCCAGGAGATTCAACCACAGTCCCCAAAGGTTGGGACTTCCCAGTAAATGCAAAGATACTCAGGATTGGAGTACCTGTGAGACGTGAGTTCAAATTTTTTGTGAATGTTGAGGCTAATCATAACACTAACGGATCAAGTGTTAGTGGTTACAGCATTGATGTGTTCGAGTCTGCTGTGAATAGGCTTCCATATGCTCTGCGCTATGAGTACATTCCCTATGATTGTGCCAATTCTTATGACCAGTTGATATCCCAGGTGTACTTCAAGGTTAGCCTTTCCTTGCTAAATTGCTATCACCTATTTTTCCCTGCCCAATGATACTTACATTCCTAACACACACCCCCCCCCCCCCCCATGTTTTTCCTTATTGGATGACAGAAGTTTGACGCAGCAGTGGGTGACGTGACAATTATTGCCAACCGATCTAGATATGTTGACTTCACTATGCCATACACAGAATCTGGTGTTGCAATGCTTGTCTTAGCTAAGAATGATGATAAAGCAACCATGTGGATCTTCTTAGAGCCTCTAACAAAGGAGCTCTGGATTGCCACTATGGTATTTATCTTCTTCACCGGTCTTGTTGTGTGGGTGATTGAACATCCTACAAATGTGGAATTCAGAGGATCAAGATGGAAACAGTTCAGCACTGCATTCTACTTTACTTTCTCCACTTTGACCTTTTCTCACGGTATCCTTGTAGTATTTTAAACTCGAAGTTCTAATTTTTTTTTTGTTTCATTCTTGAATTCTTAATAATACATTATTTATTTATTTTGTGACAGATCAAATTATCAAGAAACTCCATTCAAAAGTTGTGGTGGTGATTTGGTGCTTTGTGGTCCTTGTATTAGTGCAAAGCTATACAGCAAGCTTGTCATCCTTGCTTACTGCAAAGCGGCTCCAACCTTCGGTGACTGATCCGATGCAACTCTTGCGCAATGGAGATTATGTTGGGTACCAAAGTGGATCATTTGTGCATGCGATGCTTAAGAGACTCCAGTTTGATGCGCAAAAGATAAAGGTCCTGAGCACACTCGAGGAATACGCGAAAGCACTGAGGACAGGATCAAAGCATGGAGGGGTGTCAGCCATCTTTGATGAGATCCCCTATTTGAATTCTTTCCTCACACAGTACGGAAAAGAGTTCCAAATAGTTGGCCCCATTGACAGGACTGATGGATTTGGTTTTGTAAGCTGCCTTCCCCTTATCTGTCGGTAGACCATACAATCTTCATTCCATGCTCACCTGACCTGACCATCAGTCTTATATTCTGCAGGTTTTCCCTAGAGGCTCACCGTTGGTGCCCGACCTATCAAGGGCCATCTTGAACATAACTGAAGGGTATGAAGGATTTCAGATTCAAAAGAAATGGTTTGGGGATACAGCTCCTTCCCATGATTATGACAATCCTGATTCTGTACGCCTAGGTTTAGAGAGCTTCAAAGGTCTCTTCATTGTCAATGGACTCGCCCTATGTGTCATGCTGGTAATAAATTTCGTGCATACCAATTGCACTGAGCTGAGAAACCGTAGTCTACATCGGGTTCATAGCAGTAGAGAAATTGCTACTGACAATGACCCACAGCAGGGACAGCAGTTGCAGAACAACGCTGCCCTTTCTCAGCCTCTTCAGATTGAGAGGGGGACCGACTAGATTGTTCTCGTCAGGTTGGTTTCTCAAAGTTTATTCCTTATTAGGATCCAGCTGCAAAAGAAATCTCAAAACAGAGGATGATATCGTTCAGCACGTTTCACCTTGCTGGGATGGTGTTGCTTGTGTCTGCATAAGTAGTGGTAAATGTTAGGGGAGTATGGGAGCTTTCAAGGTGCTGCTTATGTTTGTTTTTAGTTTTAGGGTTGCTGAAACTCCACTGTCAACTTTGAGATGATGTTGTTATGTTTAGAATTACTTGATGTCATTACTGGGCTGCTGGGCTTTTTTTTTTATATCACAGAACAGTATCAGATGGAGTATATGGGTCCTTGTATAAGATTTAATTTATTGATGACCATTATTTGTGACCTTGTCATGCTGTAAAATTTCGTGGAACTTGTGCCTGGTTTCCTAGCTAGATATATATACTTGTCTCCTGTCTCTAGAAGTCGAATTGCTAGCCGTTTCAAGTATACTTGTGGCAGCGAAGATTTAGCAGACTGAATTCGATCGAGTCTGTGGACCTGCACACAATGAACAAGTAGGAAATGTATTGGCATATATAGCCGTGACTGCATTCAGATCTACAGATGACCGATGTAGGTGGCTTGAATCGGTCATCTGAAGCCACGGAGCCTCTGAATTCAGAAGGTGAAGGAATTGTCGTCATTCCACATCTCTCAGTCTCTTGTGCGAGTATGTATACTTGTGCAATGGGAGCAGAGTTGTGCAGAAAGACTTGGTCACTGAAGAAAACCTGCAGCAGAAGACTGACTGACAGACCAGTGGCCACGGAGGCCAGAGACCAAGCGTTCTGGTAAATGATCTTTCAAACTTTCCTTTACTTCATTCTCTCGAAATTCGAGCCCTGCGAAATTCATGCGAAATCGTAACGCGGCATGCTTGACTGTACGTGGAATTTTCAACTGACAGTGACAGACACTGATGCCGCCGTGGAACGGAACGGAATGCCTCCTGGATCGACCTCGATCGAGGGCACGAACGACTGATGAGTGGTGAACGGCCTCTCGATCGATCACTTCGCCACCGCCTCGCGAAACTTTGACGAAATGGGGCCTTCTGACTCGCTGCGCGCCGCATTCTTGGATTTTACAGGGAAACTGTCGCACCTCCGCTGTGCCAGGTGTATACGTAGTCCGTATTAGTATATATTGGAGCAGCAGCTGCGTGCGTTCAGGACTTCACGCCGTGGCAGCAGGATACGCGTGACCATCCAAGGAATGGAGCAGTGGAGGCCGCTGCGCTGCCGGCTCGCCGTCGCTCTGCTCGTCCTGCTCGCAGTCACGCATCGGGACGTGTTGGCGGAGCCGGCGGGAACCGGCGGCGTCGTGGGCGTGGGCGGCGTGCGCACGGACGCGGACCCGGACCCGCACCGTATGGGTGGTGCAAGCGGAGATGACGACCAAGCAAGCGCACCACATGCTGGTAAAAACACACAAGAAAAAGCCTATCCTGCCCTCCTCGCTCGTGTCCTCCTATCTCAGATCCGATCCGTGTCTATTATTGGTTGCATTTTAAAATTTGAAAGAAAAAAAAATGGACTGTTAGCGATTTTTCTATTCTGAATATGGGGGCCTCTGGTTTTGGGAGGAACTATTTCGGTTGCCTTATCATGAGAAGGATACCTGCATTTGCTGTTCAAGGGGCCAAAACATGGCCTTTCAACTGTACTCTGATTAAGGTTGGGTCTTAGTAGTAGTTGGTTCGGCACTTTCAGATTTTGTGACTAACTAATATCGGGGAACATCACGGCCGAATGCATGCTTCTATAACAGTACTGCATCAGAAAGTAGTTCGCACTGTTAACTGGAAACAAATTGACAGCATGTTCGTTTGGCTGTTTTCAGTGACTGATAAGTGACTGATAAGTCGGCTCATGCGTTTTTTGCTGTTTTTCTGTGAGACAAAAACACTGTTTCGGTGGCTGATAAGCCAAGCGAACAGGGCGTGAAATAAAACTAGACATTCCTTAAGCCTACTGTAAGTAGAGAAAATTGAATATTTGAGACTCAAAAGATTGACATTAAGTATGACGCAACATGCAAGATTTTTGGTGTCGGTAAAAATGATTCAACTGCAGGGTGGAGTGAAGGAGGGGAAGTTTGTAAATGGGATCTGCCTTTCTTTTGATGCACCTAAGATGGGTAGGGATGATGTCAGAGAGAAAGCCAATCAACTGTTTATCTTAATTTTTCCTACATGATTGAGCAGGGAATTGAAATTTTAAATGGCAATCTGAAGTCAAAATTGATGCACTATAATGGCAAAGAAAAAGATTGTCCAATACATAGGGAGTGCTTTGGTTTTCCATGTTCATTTCTCCGGGACTTGATTGGGGCAATGTTGAATATTAATGGTAACGGGACAGTTTTGAATTTTAGTGAGATGGTATTCCATTTCCATCCAATCGCCCATTGTTTTGAATTTTAGTGCAATTCCACATTATCAATATTCCAAATAATACTCACATGTTGGTCATTAGTGGCAGAATTATTTTAAAGCCATGCATTTTTCTTCTTTTTCTCAATAGGCCATGAGAAGATTGTGCTGTCACACTCACACTAAGATGATCCAAACCTTTCCTTAATACATATACAGAGGGAACGCATGGCAGAGAATTAGCGAGAAAAAACTCAGGACGGTGTCCATAGGATGTGAGAAGAAACTCAGGATTGCTGTGCCACATAAACCTGGTTTCAAAGCTTTTGTGAATATTACTCATCCTAACACTGAGAGACAAAAGGTCACTGGATACAGCATTGAAATCTTTAATGAAGCTATGAAGATGCTACAGCCTATACCAGATTATGAGTTCTATGCCTTCAATGGTTCTTATGACGAGCTAGTACACAGTGTATCTCTAAAGGTGAGCCTTATTTCAACATGCTTAGTTCGCATCATTTTACATGGCTGGATTTACAATGTTTGAATTCCTAGTTCACATCATTTATGAATTCTAAAGGTGAGCCTTACTTCAACATGCTTCTTCTGTTTATTCCATGTGGAATAAATAGGTGTTTGATGCAGCAGTTGGTGATGTGACCATAACCCCCGAACGGATTAAGTATGCTGATTTTACAATGCCATATGCACAGTCTGGTTTGTCCTTGCTTATGCTCTCCGAGAATGACTCCAAACTAATCCAGTGGATATTTTTAGAGCCCCTAACGAAGGAACTTTGGTTTGCTACTGTGGGCGGCTTCTTGTTCACTGGCTTTGTTGTGTGGATGATTGAACTGCCCAAGAACCCTGAGTACCAAGGATCAACATTGAGACAATTCAGCACTGCTTCCTACTTTGCTTTCTCCACCTTGACGTTCTCCCATGGTCAGTACTTTATTTGAGCTCAAACTTCTTTACAACATGTCAATATACGATCGTTATAACTGGTTTAATAGCTGGTTGTCATGCATAGTTGTAGGATGATCTCAAATAATGCCTCTCTCTGTGTACAGATCAAATAATCAGAAGTCCTCTGTCAAAAATTGTCGTTGTGATATGGTGCTTTGTGGTGCTGGTTGTAGTGCAGAGCTACACTGCAAACTTATCATCAATGATAACTGCAAAGAGGCTCCAACCATTGGTGACTGATCTCAAACAGTTGTTACACAATGGTGATTATGTTGGATACCAGCATGGAGGATTTACGCGCTCCTTTTTGATAAAGCAAGGTTTCCCATTGAATAGGATAAAGGCCTATAGCAATCAAGAAGAATACGCTGAAGCTCTGAGGAAGGGGTCTAAGAATGGAGGGGTATCGGCTATTCTCGATGAGATTCCCTATTTGACTTATTTCCTCTCCAATCCTCAATACAAGAAAGACTTCCAAATGGTTAATCGCATGTACAAGACCATTGGACTTGGTTACGTAAGCTGCTTGCATTATTAGTGCTTTGATATATTTGATTGATATTCTAAGAGTCATGAATGCTACTACTGCTGAATACCAAACTAACACCATGTTTTATCTTCAGGCATTTCCCCTGAACTCTCCACTGGTACATAATCTTTCGATCGCCATCTTGAGCCTAACAGGAGAGTATGAGGGCCCACAAATTGAAGAGAGATGGCTTGGCCCATCTGCACCATCTCTGGGTGACAGTCCCATCAGTGGTTTCACAGCACTCACTTTGCGGAGTTTCTCTGGTCTCTTCATCATCACTGGATGTATCTCAGCTCTCATGCTGCTCATAACCATTGTCAGATTGGCCTATGCAAACTACAAAAGATATAAAGGTTCTGAATTGCAAAATGCTGATGGATACACTGGAAGTGTAAGTCTTGGTGAATCCATTGAGCTACAAAATGATAGGGGAGATGTCTCTGTACCCGATCAACATCTACATGAAATCAGGGATAACAATTACCAAGATTCCAGTGAAGGCAATGGAAGTGCTGCTGATATAGAGGCTGGCCCAATGCAGAATGGCATGTACAATGGTCTTGTGTCTGCTGATTTTGTCCAGATCGAGATGGAAAGTACTGGCCAAGGTGTTGGCGTGTCCATTTAGGCTTTTGGTTTGGGACAGTGAGATGTGGGAGCAAATAACAGTTCAATATTTATTTTTTTATTTTGCAGATAGTCACTGAATTCCTGCAGAATTTCCTGCCATACTATCAGTCTATCACCCCAACAGTAGATTAGTGGATATTTAGATGTTTTAACTGCTGATGTATAGACTCAACATTTGAAGTTATTGTCATTTGATGGTCATTTAAGAAGAAATAGAGTTGGAACCAGAATGCCCCCAAATAGTCGATGTCTGCATTTTTTATTTTTATTTTTTGCCAGAACAACCGCATATCGCGGAGAGGACCTTACTCAGTACTCACAGCTTATTGCTTATAGTCCAGTTCCTCGGGCATACTCCTGGTAGTGGCGGTTGTCATGCCACAAGGTCTTCTTTTGGCTACTTCTAAATGATCGGTTAAGTACCAGAGAGCTATTGAAGCAGAGGAATATGGTCCTCGATGACTATTCTATGCAATTTGGGGACTGAAGAAAGTGGCCTGTCCTTTTGTGATGGCTTGTTGGAGCACCTTGGGCCTCAAAGTTCACCAGCACAGTGACCCGTTTGTCACATTGGCATCTCTCAAAGATCAGCTGTAGCTTTCCTTTTTCGTGGAAATCTTAATCACTGTGTGTTGGTCCATCTGGTCGATCCATAATGACAATTTTGAGACCTTCAGCCCATAATTTTACCGATGCAAGGAAGTCTTCGGGAAGGAACTTGCTCAAGTTATTCTTCGAGGAAAGCAAACATTTGGCCATTTATTAGTCTATGTACTATGAATCAATTTATTTCTAAATACTGAACAAATTACATAAATGAGCCAACAATTTATCTTCGCCAATAATATTTGATACCTAACGTGGAAAACACAAATACTCAAGTTCTGTTTAGCAAAGCTCTCCTCCTTATTCGAGCTCCAGAGATATAATTTGTGTTTTAGAATTAATTCCAAACGATTGCCAGGTTTTTTTTTAAGAAACACACACCTTCCTTTATTCAACTATTCAGGAATAGAATTACAAACACCATCTGGTGGTGACAAAAACCATGCATACCTACCAGTGCTACTATATAAGAAGCTTCTAGCAAGTATATGCGCATCACCATTGGTTCTGCAATTTTTTTTGAACAAACTACACAGATTCGAACAAGTGTCCTCCTGATCTAATTCTCGAACAATCTTGCTAAGGTGCCCATGGATCCTCCTTTGATATTTCTTATGACGTTGGCACAATCATTTCCCAAACGTAGCTTCTGGACATGAATATCGTTAGCTAGAGTCGGACCTTCTCTACAGGCGAGAGCTTCGACTATTTCCGCATCTATTATCTCTTCCAGTACCCACTGCTGATGCTCCCATGACAAAAAGTACTCCCTCCATCCTAAATTATAAGACATTCAAAAAATTTGAAGAGTCAAAGTAAGTTTGACCAAACTTATATGATAATATAATAATATTTATAATATCAACTAAGTATCTTTAGATTCGTTATCCATTATATTTTCTAATTTTCATAATATGTCTATTTGATATCATAAATTTTTATAGTTTTCTCTATAATTATTTGTCAAACTTGAAATACTTTGACTCTCCAACATTCTTGAAATGTCTTATAATTTGGGATGAAGGGAGTATCTAATAGACTAAAATAAACCCGAGCAAAAGTTAGTCCAAGCTATGCCTAAAAAGCCCATTTAGATTTGGGCTAGGTTGGACTAGCTCAGACCCATCATTTTGGACTAGCTTAGACCGGGCCTAGATCATTCTTTGGGAATATATTTGCAGAACATCCACGTCCTATTGGGATCGTTTGTAGCATATACATTAAAAAGTAGTTCAAAATCCATTTTTGAAAAACAGCTAAGGTAAATGAATATTTTTTTCATTTTTTTGGAAAATCCTTAGTTCTCGCATACTTCATCCTTTTAAACATATTTTCATTTTTTTCTTTCCATATTTTTTTTCAAACGCCACTCATTTTACGCACGCAACGCAATTCATCAAGCAATGTGGCTCTAAAGATCTGTCAAGTGAAAAAGCATGGACCCTTCTAGATATCAAAATGCCAACCTAGTTATTACCATCCTCTAAGCACCTCATGGCTAGTTAAAGCAAATACTTATCTTTGTATCTTTGCCTTAAGCTATCCATCATGCTTTCCCAAGATATCCAAAGTAGTTTAGCTCTCTTAGTGGACTAATCCTTACTTTCACATCTCATATGAAAAAATTAGCCCGCAAATGATATCATTAATTATCATGACCTAAATTAGGGGCTTAGATGCTTTCACCACCACCCACTTTTTGAGGAGTTGTTGTTGTCTCCCTATGCCCATAATTGAAGAAAATGCCTCTCTAACTCTCCGTGCTCTCTCTTTGTGAAATTTTATGTGATTTGTGATAAATCCAAATAGTTGGGTTGAGATATCAAAGTTTGTGAGCAACCAAATAAATCTTGGACACTAATGGGCTTCATCAATCGTTAAGAAGTGCTTATTATTTGAGGAGGTGAAGCCTCCTAGACAGATAGGTATCCCTTGACAGGCTCATATGTTTATGGCAAGCCCCAAGAAACTTTGTGAAAACCCCGATCTTTGCCTCTTTAAAGTAAGAAATCAAGATAGTGACGCGAGGAAATCAGTCGAAAGAGATCTAGCTTGAGCCTGACTTTGGTGGTTGCTCATGACTTCCTCAAAGAAGACATATATCCTTCTTTGTCTTCACTTTGGTTGATTGTGTTTTGATTTTTTTTTACTTTGATTTGTTCATTTGACTAGATCTACTTGGTTGGCTATGTTTGTGAATCCAAGTACTTTGTGGATTTACTAATTGAAATATGAAGAAGCGTATCTCCAAGCTTGGTTTGACCTAGAACTCATCAAGTATAATATACATTAGAGTTTGTTGTGTTCTCGTTGAATGTCCACAAAGATGCATATAATCCAGTCAAATATTCACAAAAAATTATAACTTTGTTTAATATGAATAACATTATGGATAATCCATTCGAATATCCATAAAAGGAGGGTAATCTGTGAATTTATAGATTATGTATTTTTGACTAATCCCTTGCTAGTTTGTACTTAAATTTTTAAGGAACATCTATTCACCCCCTCTAGTAACATTTAATCCTTTGACCAACACACTCCACCATTCCCATGCCCAATTGATTTTTCTCGTTCATGGCAACCCTTCCACGCTATATGATGACCATATATAAATAATGAGGCATGTCTAGAGGAGGAGGCTATACGGAGGGATGTCCAGATCTATAGAATCAATTAGAACTACTTGTCACATGTTTCTTCCAATTCACTACTCACTAGGAAGTTACGAAGAATCAATTCTACTGCATAATCGGTATTTGGAGCAAGAGAAATTTTTTTTGGGTCTGTTTGACATTCAAATAATGTCGCCCAAATAAAGCACGATCATCTCACACGGTTGTTTGGTTCTATCCATAGTTAGCCCCAACTAACCTTAGGTAAGTGTGGAAAAGTGTGGCTAGAAAATTGGTTGTCACATTTTACCATGCCTAAGAGAATCTTGCTATACTTTTGTACTCTATGACATGTGGAGCCCAAAAGAATCATGCATAACCTTATTTACCAACCAAACACTTATCAACTTGGTCAAACTTACCTAAGGTGAAGTGTGACAAAGTGTGGCTAGCAACCAAACAGTCCTGACAAACTGTATCCACAACTTGTTCATCGTAACTTTCTAAAGACTAAAGATTATTATAGTGTCTCGTTACTAGATCCAAATGGTCTTAAGTTGTAGCTCCTAGTTACAATGTCATATATAATATATATTAGATCATAAAAATTTAAGACAAATCCTTACCATTTTGTTTTTTTGGTTGGAGTTCTAGTCAACATACATGACAAAATGAATCTGTTGTAACTTGTAAGCTACATGAATATATGTCCTTTTTCTAAAAAAGCAGAAGCTCTGCCACTTATTCAGGAGAAGAGAAGTTCATACAAAAACGTGACACCCACACGATAGTCGAGTCACCGGAATTTAGCGACAAACACATATACGTCATCGTCTAGCTTTGGTCCAAAAGTAACAATACCACTTTGACTTTTCATGACGGACCTTTGTTGACTCCAACAAACAACGCATATGGCTACCTAAACCCATTTTGAGTCCTGCACGGTGAAAAACAACCCTCCAACATATTAGGCAAATGAGAACTAATTTTGCGTAGGAAGGAGACAGGGAACCCACATGTGCGTCGTCTCTCTCCTCGACCCAAATCCATGCGCCGTCGACATGGTGGGCCCATAGGAGGTGGCGAGGAGCACTGGTGCGGTGAGGCTGGTCCGCGGCGGCGGTTGTGCGGCCTCGGGGCAACGCGTGCTTGACGGCTGCTGCACGGGGAAGAGTTGAGGTGGGCGGGGAAGAACTTGGCGGCGGCTGTTGCCGCTGTCGTAGGAGTCCGCGGCGTCGCTGATCCGCCGACGCCGGTCTGCGGGGAGGAGTCAAGGTGGGTGGGGAAGACTTGGCGGCGGTTCAGAAGCGAGGGATGCGGTGCGGCGGTGCGGGAAGAGGAGTCGAGGTGGGCGGGGAAGGCGGCGGCGGTGGGAGATGCCTCAATGGCGAGGAGGAGCCGGTGCGGCGAGGCGGCTCCATGCCGGTGAGGAGCAACCGGTCGCATGCAGGGAGGCGCAGGCGACGCTCGTCCGGTTTTGTTGGGCGACGTTGCGGGATTTGTCTTTTTGCGTCCTATGTTGGAGAGGATAAGTTTTAGGTGCCCGACATTTATTCTGTGCACTATGCAAATCCTAAAATGTATCTCCTTTATTGGAGGCGGTCTAACTAACTAGCTAACTAACTAACTATATATATGGTTAAGTGCCCTTGTTTTTTTTCTTGGTTGAGCAACTACTGAGAAGTGCGATAAAAAAACACAATATTTATATGTTTCGTATTATTATCTGTATGACAATATGCAATGCTATAACTTGTTAACCAACACAAAATGTGTTGCTTAGATTTTTTTTAATTACATTCTATATAAAGCAAAAGGTATTTTTAATAAGAAATACTCATATTACATTCAAGGAAAAAAAACATCCATGTAAAAATTCACTAGAAAATAGAAAACAAGACAAGATCATAACTTAAATTTCATTAAAGAATAGTACTCCGTAATAGACAACACGCGCATCGTCACCATTATCATTAATTTAATTAGAAAGAATAGAGGCTCAAGTCACAGAGGGGATTTTTGGATTTCGACCATCATGAGAAGTGGACTTCGGCGATTTGCCATCCCGCAACGGGGATTCGGTAGCTTGCCATTATGAAACATGAGCCACCCGCCAGATTGACATCCGAGGGCTCTCAGACCTTTTCCTTCCTCTTCTACCCCGGTCCATTTTCTTTTTGCTTGAACGATGAACTTCTGAACGGAACAGAGGGAGCCAAAACGGATCTTGCACAGGGTCTTCTTCTCCAACACCGAGCGAAGGTCAGCGCCCCCTACGACGAGCCCCCCACCCCCCCCCCCCCCCCCCCTCGGCCACATCCCCCACGCCGGGTCGTCTCCCCACGCCCCCCACGAGCAGTGCGCCCCACGCCGGCGCACGCCTTGGCCACGCGGCTATTGCGCCTCCCCGCCGCCCTTCCCCACGCCGGCCATGGAGTATAGCACGGCAGCGATGTCCCCAAGGTCGGCCATGGAGAACAGCAAGTACTTAGTGTCGCGAAGACGAAGGATTTCAAACAATGAACTCCCTCTTGTTCATTGCACGGACTGTAAGTGTCGGTTTTCAAGGCGTTTACAGCAAAGACAGAGAAGAACTACGACCGTCAGTTCTACGTTTGTCCAACTCGAACGGTGAGAACAATTAGTTGTAAATTTTGTGTGATTTGTTGACTGAGTCGATTTGATTTGTTTCCCTTTATTTGACGACAGAGAGAAGGTGCTGATTGTCCATTTTGGGAGTGGGAAGAGGGATATGAGCAGTACTTGGTTGATAATAAACTGGTGCCACCAGATTATCGACCTGTTTTTGAGTCTACTAAGTTGCTACAACAAATCCTAATTGTCGAAAGCATGCCCAACTATGGAGAATTAAGTCAGGAAGAACAGCTTAAGCAGCTTAGAGAGATAGTAATGTTGCTGAAATGTTTGATTCTTGTTTGTGTATTTGTGTTTGTTAGCAATTTGTATGCAATTGTCAAGAGTGGGTGAACCTTGTGTATTTGTTATCAAAATGTATCAAGGAAAATGTTATGTTATGTTCTCAAGTGATATGAAATAGTTTCTTCTAAAATGTGCTCCTTTGAACAAGATAAAATATAAGAGATAAGTGAATATAGCTATCAAGACAAAATATACAATAATAATCAGTGAAAGAAAACTGAAATGCCCCTTTGAACAATAATTATTTGCTTGCAACCATCAACACAGGGTTCACAATTAAGTTTCAGAAACACACATCTGGTAGCACACATATTTCTAAATGAAAAGACACATGTTCTCGGAATACAAGACACAGGTTCTCAAATACAAGACAGGTTCTCAGAATACAAGACACAGGTTCTCAAATACAAGACGCAGGTTCTCAAATTTTTTTCATTTTCCTTGAGACCCAATTCACCACACTGCTTGCACTTCCTTTTTCCTTTAATTAGTTTCCTCTTTCCCTTAGCAGCTTCCTCAGCTTCAATTTTTGCATCCTTGTCGACCTGATTGGCAGCATCCTTTGTATCTTTTTTGCTCATGCCACCATTCCCGCCCTCCAGACATCCTTTGATTTGCAGTTTTCTAGGCTTTCCAGCAGGTCTTTTAGCTAAAGGTGCATGAACTGCAAAGTCAAGTACAACTTCAGGTCATTGGGTCTTATCTGGAAGTGGCTCTATGAGTCTCTTATAAGCATTTTTGAACCTCTCCACTGAGTAAAAATCATGAACAAAGTCTTCCATCTTAACATTAGAACTTTGTTGTGCTGTTATAAGGACCAAGGCATGCTGACAAGATTTTCCAGTATGCTGCCACTGAAGACAAGTACATTCATGCAAATGTGACTTGACAACATGTCTATTATGTGTACTAGTTGTGTCATGTATCTCTGCAGCAAAAGCACCTGCCTTCACAATGGTTAAGTTTCCTAAACCCCTAGTCATTGCTTTCAATTGTTGTAGTACTGCAGGTAGTATCCTACCATGAAGCTTCTCTGAAATTGCACGTCTCTGCAGCCATAGTGTCATTATCATCTCTCTAATCTTGTCTGCAAGCTTCACTATAGGTAGGTCTTTCCAATCTTTGATCCAATTATTGAAAGTCTCTGTAAGGTTACTGGTAACATAGTCACACTTGATTTCAGGATTGAAGGCACTTCTCATCCACAATAATTACAACCAAAGGTCAATATACAATTAGTAAATAATTATACACCTTCACGGTCGTCCCATCAAGTTGTGTTCGCCCATTAATATGCCAAGGGCAATCATCTGCGTTGCAATCACCAATGTACCTCTTCTTATCTGTTTTGACTAAGCGCAGTTCAAACTCTTCATTTATTGCATATTGTTTCATGGCTAGTCTAAACTCCTTCATGTTTGGATACACGGTGCCAATATCCATACAAGGCTTGTTAGGATCATAAGCATATTGTCTTTCCCCTGCTATATGATCATCAACAGGAATTGCAGCCCCAGTTGTGTCAATATCAATGTCAGTTGTTCTATTTCCAGTTGTGGTGTCCCTCTCAGCAGCAGCCTGAGCCTCGGCCACACTAATCCTATCATGATGATGGTCATCACTTCTCAAGCCTAAAAGAGAGAACAATTGATTCTCATCAATTATATCTAACACACCCTCACCCTCTTCATCCAGTATATCATCAATCTGTAGTCTGTCCCAATCAACACCTCCATAATATTCTACAGCTTGTGAAGTGCCCCCAAGGATATCACATGCAATATGTTCTACAAACTGTTTATCAGTGCCCCCAAGGATATCACATCCAAATTGTTCTACTTCATCTACACTAACCTCAGGCTCTGCATCGAGTCTAGAGAATTTGGAAAAATTAAACAATGTTAGAAATCTATTGGGCAAGGTCACTCTGTTGGATTCCCAAACTAAGCCAGAGGAATATAGACACTAGAAGAAAGAGGAATCGTACCCAATGAGATCAATCCATTTGCAGTCCATGGGGAAGGTCACTGCATCGGCCTTCGAAGAGGAAGCAGCAGCCTGAGGGAGTTTGGGAAGAGACTGGGCGTGGGGAGGTGGGTGTTGGGCATGGGAAGCAGGGAGTCGAGCGGGCGTGGGGAGGCGGACGCTGGGCGTGGGGAGCAGAGCAGGTGTGGGGGATCCGGCCGGGGGGGGGGGGGGGCTCGCCGTGGGTGGGGGTGCGCCGCCGTGGGGATCCGGCCGAGTGGGGGTGCGCCGCCGTGGGGCAGCTTGCTCACTGCCCGATCCGTTTTTGAGTCCCTCCGTAGAGCTCTCGGATGGCAATCTGAGGGGTGACTCATGTTTCATAATGGCAAACTACCGAATCCTGGTTGCGGCTTCTCATTACGGTCGAAATAAAAAAGCCCAGTCACAGACGATCTGTTTTGGACGCCTGGGCAAGCCTGCAAGCACCAAGCAGCATCGTCCATTCCCGATCGAGCTCATTCGACCTCAACCAAACAGCCCTTCGCCCCCCTCGTCCCTTTCACGGTTTCACCCCGCGTTCGCTCGCTCTCTCTCTCCCGTGGCGACGACTGGGCGGCCGCGCAGCCGCCCTAGCCAGGTGCGGCACTTCGTCGGGTCCTTCGCCGGCGACGGGCACCCACCAGGTATGCCCACCACCCTTTTTTCTGCCCGTCCTGCTGTGCGAAATCGAGCACCCAAACCCTAAGTCAAGCTATCTGCCTACCTGTACCCAGATCTGATCTAATTACAAGTGTACACATGTATTATGTCTGCTGATTTCGATTTTTTGCACCCATGACCCATGTCCTTTACTGAGTCAGTCCGCCCTGTGTATCCATGGCAGGATGAAGACGAGGATAGTCTACTCCAGGGATTTTCTGCTGTCTTTTGGCGAGTTGGAGCATTGCAAGAAGCTGCCAGCTGGCTTTGATTCAGCGCTTCTTAGGTCATTTCGCCTTGTTTTCTGTTGGTTAGGCCTTTTTGCCCAGTGTGGCCAGTGGGATTTCTGTTTGACGATCTCTGCTGTTGCTTCTCCAACAGTGACCTGCAGGAGCTGTCAGCAGGTGTGCTTGAGAGGAACAAGGGCTACTACAATACGTCCCAGGGACGGGCAGACGGATCGGGGGGATATACTTACTCTTCTCGTGGTGGCAACACTGGAGGGAGGTGGGACACTCGGTCATCTGGATCAAGCGATCGGGATGGGGAGTTGCCCGAGCGTGACTCTCAGACACAGGGTAAAATTACTCTTCTGTTTCTGCAGCGTTTTGTGTTAGTCTTTGCGTTATTAAAGTTGGCAGTCTGCAATTTATTAGTCTAATTGGTTCTCTGTGACCATTTTTGCCTATTCATTGTATTGTGGACGTGACTTTCAGAAGCTTTCTAGTCTACACAAGTACATGAGTGCATTGACTTCACCAATAGTAAACCGAGGGAGTTGGAGAACAACCATCTGCATGGTCGTCATATTGTTAATAAATCATGCACATTTACTTCCTGCTGTCCCCTCCTGTTTACGGGCAGATTAGGAAAGTGGATTGCTTAGTTTACGCTGTGGGGTTACTAATGGTGCCATGCAGCAGGGCGTGGTGGAAACCAGTACAGACGCAATTGGCAGAACACGGAGCATGATGGCCTACTGGGAAGTGGTGGTTTCCCTAGGCCATCAGGATATGCTGGGCAGTTGTCATCAAAGGATCATGGCAATGCGCCTCAGCTAAACAGGCCATCGGAACGCTACCAGCCACCACGTCCTTACAAGGTTCGTGCCTGCGTGCATGTACCCTGTCTTCCTTTCATCTCTTAGTGATTGACAATCTTTGAAATTTTCATAAGTACCTCTCACATTAATGATAGGCTGCTCCTTTTTCGCGGAAAGACATTGACGCAATAAATGATGAGACATTTGGGTCTTCTGAATTATCAAATGAGGATAGAGCAGAAGAAGAAAGGAAGCGGAGAGGTCAGATTTTCTTACTGCTACATAAAACATTCTTTTCTTTCCCCAATGCAATCATCTATGCTGTCTCACGTTGCTCTATATGCAGCATCTTTTGAGATGATGAGAAAAGAGCAACACAAAGCAATGCAAGGAAAGAAGAATGGTCCTGATATCCTGAAGGAGAATCCCAGTGATGATATCATTTCACAGTTACAGACATCTACGGCAAAAGCAAATTCCAAAACTAAAAATGAGAAGTTAGATGGTTCTGCAGTATCCTCGTATCAGGAAGATACCACTAAACCATCTTCAGTTCTACTGGCTCCTGCAGCCAGGCCGCTTGTCCCGCCGGGTTTTGCAAATGCATTCGCGGACAAGAAGCTTCAGCCACAGTCGTCTAACATCTCACATGAGCCGAAGGTGTGGATCCAGATGTTGTTTCAATAGCTAATAGAATGCCAGCATTCAGAAATTGTTGTGTTCATTGAAGATAGAACCTTCAGTTCTCTCTGATAAAATCATTTCCTTAGCAAAAGAGGGATGGACCCACCAATGTTTTATTAGTGTTACACTGTTACTTAATATGTTTCTACTTTGTAGTGTCATAATGCTACTACTGACGTTAACACGTTGAATGTTGCACGGCTTGGTGGTCAGCTAGAGGGTGACCAGTCAGCAATGGACTTCACATCTGAAAGTAAAGAGAAGGGAGTTTACGATAACGTTGCTATTATGGGTCCAAAGCCTACGCTTCCATCTGGTGGTGTTACCTCTTCAGCTGAATTGCCTTCTAGCGTTCTGAAAGGGAGCGAGGATTGGGAAGCTGATGTAATGGATAAGTATTCTATTGGAAAAGAAGGCAAATCTAAAAATATTGATCCAGTTAGGAAGGATGATTCGGTATCAATCTTAGAACAGTTCTTTGGCAACGTTTTATCGAAAAGCGGCAGTAACTTACCTACTTATGTTGAGGTACAACAAGAAATTCTTTTTCGGTCCTGCTTGCTCTTCGTTTCCTAACTGTGCAGAAGCCTCAAATCTACTGACCACTAACGTGATGTGAACTTGTACCTTCATAATTTTATCTGATTTTGTTGCACAGTTCATTTAACTAAAATACAGTTAGGTCTTCAATTTTATTTGATTTACTTCTCTAATTCAATGATTCTCGTTTATAAGAAAGGATGAGAGTTGAAAGTTGATAATTTTATTTAAAGCATCCATCTCTGCTGTCCTGTGCATTTATGTGCTAGCTTTCTACATTATTGATTTACTTGTTCAGCTGGACTTGTATGCACATTAAAATCTGTTAAGACTTTAATAGCATTAGCATGTGCTGGGTTACAATTTCGAAATTATTATTTTTGTTCTCTAGTTTTTGCCATGTAGTGTCCGGGTGTTCTGAATAGAAGAAAACCACATTTTTGTTTGGCATTGAAATATCTGAAAAGAAGGAACCTCCAATTTAGTTCCCAATTGAATTTGAATTAGAGTTACATGGGTCATATGCTTATTATGTCTTTTACATGTTATGCAGAACCAGCCATTGAAAACTGATGATGACATGATCGTTTCTTCCGTGCCAGAATCATCCAAATTTGCCTGCTGGTTTCTTGATGAAGGTAATACTGTTTCATTTATTTTACTATCTGATCCCATTATGCCAATCACCTGGTTATCGACTAGTATTGGCGTCTTGTTTGGTCATCATGCCACAAGAACTTACAAACAAAAATAAAATTTGAGGACATGTCCCTTGTTGCTTCACAGCTTCCATTTGGTTATCTGTTCTCTTACTGATTTCATACCTTGTATTTCCTGCAGAATTGAAACCTGCAGAAGACTTATCTTCAAAGAGCCTGCTCTCCATGATTGTCAAAAAATGAAAATCCAGGTCCAGAAAATTTATCGCCAAGAGCACCTATTGATAAACTTGATTCTGCATCAAAGCTTATCTCATTTACATCCCCTACGCCTACTGATGGAATTCTTGAACAATACATCCATTCTGATATTCCAGAAGCAGTTCCTGTTATGATGACATGTGAGGATCTTGAGCAGACAATGTTAGCACAGGTTAGCAATAGCAGCTCAACTCAGATAAATGCTAGAAAGGAGCAACTGACTGTTATGGATGAGCCAGTTGCCATGCAGAAAGTACCTGTAGATAATCATGCATCACATCATCTTCTTTCATTGTTGCAAAAAGGTTCAGATAATAAGGGAGCACCTTCGCTGGGTTTCCAGAGAGGATCAAGCAATGAACCTCAGAGTGTTGACGTGAATTTAATGCCCAATGGTGTAATATCTGGAAGTGATCCATTTAACAGTGTTGACAACGTTCCTCCTTCTGGGAAGAACTTGACATTGGAAACGTTATTTGGGGCTGTATTTATGAATGAGCTCCACTCGAAAGACGCACCAGTTTCTATTCGAGGACCAACAACTGGTGGTCCTACTGAGTTTGCAGAGACGGGTAAAACTCTATTGTCATCTAGGCATGAAGGATACTACCCTGTTGAACAGACCCTACACTTCAACAATACTAGAGATGCTGCTGTCCCAAGAGAAACAGGTATTGAGCATTCAGCAATACCTGGTCTAAATCAGGGGAGTGCTGGTTTTGACAAGAAAGGAATGGAAATTCATCTGCCTGAAGAAGATAATTTGTTTACCATGAGTGACTCTCTGCATGGTCAAAATTCTGATATTTTGGCATCGGTAGGATCCAGCAGGGTTGAAGGGCTATTGCCTGAAAAGGCAGTTGATGACCTCAGTTATAGGTTTCAAAGTCTTGTGCCTGGCGATGCAGAACACATTCAAGTACTTGGTCCTGATGCACTTGGATCTCATCCTCGTGACCAGCGTTATCAGGTTGATTCTCAGAATCTGTATCATCTTCTACAGGGTAGGCCTCCTATGGTGGCACCTCGCCCAATGATGGATCACATTGTTAATAGGAAACAGCCAGCTCCATTTGATATGCCACAGTCGATACACCATGATTCTCACCGTTCTTTCCCATCTAATGTGAATCCTATGCAACATAATCTTCATGGGCCTGGGGTCCCTCACTTGGACCCGACTGCACATATTATACTACAACACATGTCTATGCCTGGAAGATTTCCTCCAGAAGGCTTGCCAAGAGGTGTCCCGCCATCTCAGCCTGTGCATCACATGGCTGGTTATAGACCTGAGGTGGGCAATGTAAATAATTTCCATATGCACCCTCGCCAGCCCAACTACGGAGAATTTGGATTGATGATGCCAGGTGAGTCTCAGTTATCCTAATTTATATGTTTTATTTACTAGAAGATATTACTTGTCATTATTTGCAAGTTCAGACATGCCATAGTGCTAGCCTTTCTATCGGTGGCACTCTTAATTTAGCATACTAGTTTCGTATATCTGATATCCCTGATCACAGGGCACGGAATTTTACTAGGTTACATTGACTCATAGTTCTCCTAATTGAAGTTAGATGGCACAGTTTGGTTCCCATTATACCATTCTGCTTATTTTGGAGATTAAGAATTTCGTTTGGAGTTGGCTGACATCTCCATGATACCACCTGTATCATAACTTACTGTCAATGAGACTAAGATTTTTGTTTGGACTTATCCTTGTTCTGTTTGATAGATTCAACTCTTTATCTTGGTATTATCTCTTACTTTCTGCAATTTTAGACATATGTTATTTACTAATCTATTAAGTTTTTTTTTTCTACCATCACTGTTTAGGCCCATCAGGCTCAGAAGTGAGAGGCAATCATCCAGAGGCATTTGAAAGGTTGATCCAGATGGAGATGTCAGCCAGATCGAAGCAACAGCAGGTGCACCACCCAGCAATGGCTGCAGGCCGCGTACCTAGCGGGATGTATGGGCATGAGCTTGATGCGAAGTTAAGATACAGATAGATGATGGATGCACAGATGCTTCGTTCCATACAGAGGACCCGGAGGTGTGGTTTGTTGTATGTGCGTGGCCACTCTTTGCCCAGACAGATGTGTATTGTTTCTGTTAACATGGTTTAGCATCAGCCATCGCTCGCAGCTGATTGGAGGGTCTGTCTCACTTGTAGGGTTGTAGCATGTATGTACATGCGGACGGGTGATGAAGTGGAGTGGGTCTATGATCTGTAGGAGCGGCAAGTCTGCCGAAAAGGGGATTTGATGGTGTGCTGAATGAAAGGCATGGTGTCGCCGTCTTAGCATCCACCTGTGTAATGATGTTTTCTGTGTGCTTTGTGACTGTCTGACAACTACCCAATTTCCATTTTGTATAAACGCTGCTCTGCTAAAGGAAAAAAAAACTGAATCAGATTAACATATTTGCGACAGTGTCCAGTTGGTCCTGCAGCTTGAACTTGTTTGAAAGTAAATGACCACTAGTTGCAGGGCGCGCGCCATCGCGCGCATGCGTGGGCACATGAAAGGTTTGAAAGCCGGAGAAAATGTGCTGTTAGACATGTAGACTACAATATAAATAATAATATAAGGTTAATATATATTGAAGATTTCCATACTACAAGCGTTGTGAGTTGGTTTGTACATAGAAGACAATAGATATACATAGGGTTCCCTAGTATGCTAATGTTTAGAATCTCATAGGTTCTTCACGTATGAATCGGGTCAATAGAAGTACTCGAGGAACCCCCTGCAGTATATATATATCATGGCTATCTGAGTGTTGAAACGCATCATTGTAACTGAGAACCCTCGTTTTGCCTCTTGTCATGGCAGATTCACCTTCTTGGGAGTAGAAGGGTTTACAACTTGCAGGTTGTTTGGGAATCAGATCCTTCGTCTTCCACGGCACGTGCAAAGCTTATGTTGCTCATGAGATAGGCATTATCTTTTCTGGGTGCCTATCCTCAGAAGTCAGAACTGGGTTGGAGCCTGATGAAATTCTCTTTGGGCTTGTCATCATAGTGGACTGAAGTGCATTGAACTTTTTCATGTCAATAATAATTGGTTTTGCTCTAGCAAGCAATATAGACTACAACTGATCTGCATTTGGAATAAAAGAACAGAACAATAAAATAAAGGAAAAGGAGCAATAACAAAAAAAAAGGCCAATCTAATATTAGATATGTCAGGTTATATAAAGAAAATAAGGCAATTAATAAACCCTCAAATAAAATGCCAGCTCTCTCTCTCTACACACTAAACCAGGATTTGTAGCTAATCTAAGAGTAAACTAAGAATGGCAGAAACAATAATGCAAAATAAATAGTATCATACCATTGAATCAGAGGAAGGCAATGCACTAACATTTTTAACATGGATGTTAATGGTTTAAAAAATGGAGATTTTAATCAGGCAATTGTCTAAATGTTCAGGATCAGAGAGCAAGAACCACAAAAGTAAAGAGTAAATTCTCCATGGGTCCTAAACTGTATTTATCTCCAGAGTTTTGTATCTATCTATATAATTAAATGAGGAATGTCAACCCATTAACATATTGATGGTTGTCATTTCTATCTGAACCACATATCATACAGTTTTAGTGTTTTAGAAACCAAATGAATCTTCTATTTTTGAGTTGTATGTCATATGCGAAATTGTGGTTTGAAAAAGGATGAGGTTCATATGCATGTAATACTTAACTTTTGGCCGTGCACTATCATAATGAGGCCTTTTTTATCTCAGTGTTCTTGCCAGCTAAATAAAAGAATATAGATGATACAGAAATAATCAACGTGAATCTAGGAGCCTAAATTTGTAAAGCAAGAGATAGCCGACAATGGAATGACTATCCACACACTGCCAGGACTGATACAGGAAGGAGTCGACACATAGAAAAAAGAAAAATAAAAGGCATGTTTTGAAATAAGGAACCTGTTTGTAGGCTGCAGCTGGTCATATCATACCATTCGCATACATTAGCAGGATAATTAAATGAAGGAACCATTTTAATAGATCGCATATTTAATAAACTCAAAGTAAGACATAAACATGTCAGCTCAAAAAATGAGAATAGTTTAGATAACGTGGAGCGGGGTAACTCTAGACTTTCCTTTTAACTTATCAAGGTACTGATTTTGTGCACATAGGCTTATGTTTTGAACATATGAGAGAGAGAGAGAGAGAGAGAGAGAGAGAGAGAGAGAGAGAGGCTAACTCAAACACTATAAACATGGCATGAATAAGCAACAAATACAGCAATGGTGGAGCTACATTTGAGTAAAAAGCAGAGATCACGATGATGTACCACCTCTAATTGGTTCTGGTCTTTTGAAAACTCACCAATAGGAATGCACATGCTTGTCATGATAGCTGAATTTCTTGTCACGAAAAAGAAGGCCAGCCTGCACATATCTAGAACTATGTATCAGGAATTGCATAAATCAAGAGGCCCAATTGAGATAGCTTGAACCTGTTGTTTCAGGATGATGTACCACCTCTAATTGGTTCTGGTCTTTTGAAAACTCACCAATAGGAATGCACATGCTTGTCATGATAGCTGAATTTCTTGTCAAGAAAAAGAAGGCCAGCCTGCACATATCTAGAACTATGTATCAGGAATTGCATAAATCAAGAGGCCCAATTGAGATAGCTTGAACCTGTTCTTTTCATTACATTTTTTTGTTGAACCCATTTAGATGTTAACGTACAATACAACTAAAAAGGACATACGATATCCTAATTCCTAAATACATATGGATAGACCTTGACAATACAATTAGGTAAATTATATATGTAGTAAAAGAATCATGCATTTTTAGTTTAGAAATAAGTGCCTAAGTTTGTTGCCAAGCCGTGCATAAAGATGACAGTTGAAGCTATCTGACTCTACAGCATCGAAATGGCAGATAAACAATCATATCCTTTATGATGGCTGAAGATATCCAAATGTTTTGATAAGCGCCATTACGCGCATGAGTGAGCGAAGCATGGGTGAAACTGAATTGAAACTGCACAAATGAAATCACAGATCTCTTGGTCGCTAAGTGGAGGCATTGAGGAAATCAAGAAATACACCGCAAGTTAGTTCACACAAATATGTTTGCCTGCTATAATAGGTCTAAGAAAATGATATAGCGGGCAACCTCTAGGGCTCTAGATGAGATGTGACTTCCCAAGTGTTGAGAATAATAAGCATGTTGGAAAATGAGTATAGCTGGCAGCGATAATTCAATACTCACTCAGTCCATACACCAAAAAAAATTAAGGTTGACATCCATGAAAAGCAACAAATACAGTGAGTGAAAACTAAACACAAGAAAAAAAGTGAAGCTGACATAGATTTGATGAACCTGAACTTGTAGCCGCAATAGATATTCTGGTGTCCGGATTGAAAGCAGAAGCAGGAGAAGCCAAGGAGAATGATGAGACATTGATCCAAATGAAAGCAGCTCCAGGAAATCTTGGCTGCTAGATCATAGAAAATAATGTTTTGTTCAAGAGTTTCTTTGACTATCAAACAATTCCCTCCACGGTAAGGTCCATCAGTGAAACTATTAACCAACCAGGGAAAACTGCTATAAATGGAAAATAACTGGATAACTCATTTGGAAAATAACAAAAGCTAACATTGGTAAACGATATATAAATGTTGCGTGCAACGATGAATTCATAAGTCAGTTCAATTGTCTGCAAAATTAGAATCAAAAATAGGATAATAGCCATGTCCTGTTTTAAGTGATCAGGCATGCTGATTTGAACAGAGAGAGAGCCTTTTAAGCTACTCTCTCCATTCCAAAAGTAATTATGTATAAAAGACAAAATGTCTGCATGGTTGTAACAGAAATATCAGTTAAGCTAAAGTGAAATCATTAACATGACGCTGACCACATCACAAGCAGCTCAGGCTGCAATGCAGTGCTTTATAACAAGAACATATTTTCCTTTAGTGATAAAGAGCTGACCTTCTAGAAAAATAGTGATTTAAAACTCGATAAGTAACAGTACTACACTACTACTAACTGAAAAAACTGGTGAAATTACTACCTCATAAGAACACAATAGCGATAAAAGGTAGTTAATGGTAGGGTAATTGTCTGAAAGCAACACTGACAGTCATGACCAAGCTATTAAAGGGATAATCCATCTAAGCCAAATACAGTAGCCTTCACTAAAAATGTCAACATATGTACTGTATCCCAAAAAAGGGGGGCTACCAATCAGTATCAATGAAAACTCTTTTGAGTTCTTTTTTTTTTGGTAATGTTGTAACCTGCAATCTAAAAACGAAATAACATAGAAGGGCCAATTCACTCTGTACAATTGCATGTACAGAAGATGGAGAAAAGGCATGTAACTTGCAATCTAAGGGTGGGTTAGGGGTATAGGATTCCTATTAATCTCTGTGAAAAAGATTCTTTGGGAAAAAATGCCTTTTAACAGGATGAAATAAAAGAGTTTTTTTTTTTTGCAGCAACCCGAACAAATTCCCCCTTTTTTGTAGAAGCAGAGGCGAAAGGAAAAGATATTATAGCATCAGTTATGGGGATATAAAAACAGAGCACATAGGTATAGGCAAAGATGAAGAAAATTCTTTTTACCTCATTGATGTAGCACAGCAGCACAACTATCCTGGCTCTGGTTTGGTGTAAACCACACGCCCAAAGATCTGCAAGGAGTGACGCATAAGCTCTAGACTCTGACGAAAGCGCATAAGGAAACCGTGCACAAACCAGCACGAAAAGAGCACGTCTGTATGAAGCACTTGTCTGAACGCACCAACCAACTAACGGCGCCACAGCCCCCTTGCACGAAGCCTGAAGTAGTCTGCGGATGGTTAGAACGCAGCACGCTTACTAAAACAACTGCACGACAACTGCACGCTTACTAAAACAACTGTGAGAAATGGAGCGGTGACCTGAACCAAAGAACGGTACCTGAAGCACTATTTTTTAGGAGCCCAGATGTTGTGAATGAACTTCCATGGAACCTGGGTGAGGTTGCACATGAAGGGTAGGCCAGTCACCGACGGATTAAAGCAGCGAATCACAACCAGCAGAATCAGGCTGGACAGTCCCGCCGAGAAGAAGACATACACAAACGAACCTCCGTGCGGCGGAACCCCTGAAGAACTGCAACAAATCAACAGCGTCGCTACCCCTTCAACGAAGAACATGTGTAAATCGCGAAGGTAAACGCTTAGACCGCAAGCCTGGCACAGAAACACGATGGGGAGGACTTACAGGCGCAGGATCTGGTAGCCGCCGCCGATCTAAGCCGTCGCGGGCCGCCGCCTGGCACCGGCGGGATCTGGTAACCGCCGCCGATGTAAGCCGTCGCGGGCCGCCGCCTGGCACCGGCGCATCCGAAACCCTAGCCCATGACAGAGGAGGCGCACGGCCAGCCCCCGCACGAGCAGCCCGACAATGGGAGCTGGCGAGAGGAACCTTCAATCGACGGCCGCCGCCCGACACCGGTGGTCCCCAAACCCTAACTCATCGCAGAGCAAGGCACACGGGCACCAGAGGAGCACGAGCAGCAGACCCGGCCAAAAAGGAAATCAGATGGAAGAAAGGAAAGAGACAGGAGGCGAAGCATACGACACGACGGCGACGAGGCGGGAGTGTCCTGGCGAGCGGAGGCAGAGGCGAGAGTCAAAGCGGAGAAAAAAGGGGAAGAAACAAGAGGGCGGCGTCGGTTTCGAAGGAGCGAGAGGCGCCGTATAGGCGAGGATACGGGGAGGTTATGGAGCGGATTTTGGTGACGGGCAGCTTACGGAGCTGATTTGGGCTGCGATGCGACAAAGTTCTTACGAAGCCGGACTCAGGTACGCAAACACGATTCAACTAAAATCCGCTCTGACCAAGCTGCATCGTTAGATGCAAAATCAAACGGCTTGGGAATAAAAAAGGCGACGTGGCAAGTTGTTCTATCCAGGGAGCTGCGCTACTCTCTGTTTCTTAATAATAATAATAATAAATATATATAAAATAATAATAATAATTCTTAATTCTTAATAAAACGCGTCCGACCGAGGTGTCCGTAGGCCGTAGCAGATAGCACGGCTTGAAACGTTTTAATGAAAGGAAAGGTTGCCTACAGGAATTTTGCTTGTCCTAGAGAAACGTTTCAAAAACTTTCATAGCTCCTTGATACTGTTTTTGACTTTTGGCTTATATATATAAAAAATAAGCAGAGTTTAAGAAACGCAAGAGATAGAAAATAAAAAAGGTCACAAGAGGGCTTGTAGCTGGGAAATACTTTGCTCTATGCATAACCGTCGCAATTTGTTCTTAAAGAGCAACTTGTAGGCTCCTATTGAGGGAGGAATAGCATTGAAGGTGAAACTGTTTCTTGCTGTTCAAATCAACCAGCTCACTAAAATGGTACTAGTAATTTCCATGAAGAAGGTAACCCCTAGCTGACTCTTGAAGCTGACTAGAATCTCAAATGGGTTAGCTGGACTAGGCAGTAGGCACCCGACTGTTTTAAGAATAATCCCCAGCAAGCTTAGAGGAGGAATAAGGGTCTGTTTGGTACAGCTCACAACAGAGCTGTTTTTTTTTTTTGTCAAACACCTCTTTTCAAAACAGCTTCACCCATGAAGCTGTTTTTCTTCCCCTCTCACAAAGATATGAAGTGAGATGAAGCTAAAAATAGTAGTTATCACAACTCTCTCCTCTTTCTCTCTCATATTTATGCATAAAGTTATTGATGAAGCTGTTTTGCCAAACACTTTTTCTAAAATAACTTAGCTTCACTTAAAAAGTTGTTCATGAAACTATTTTCTAAAAAAAATACATAAAACACTCCTTCTTTAACTGTTCTCTTGCTTAACCTATCTTTAACGATAACAAAAAAGAACACTTTATGTCTGTGACTTCCAGAGCCATTTGAAAGCAGTTGGAACTTCGGTGTGACCAATTAAATGTTTGTAAGCTCAGACCGGAGAGTAGATATTAGAACCACAAATATAGGTCCACGGAGACATTACCACTATATGTCCAAAATTATAGATTGTTTTGCTTTTTCTAGCTACATAGCTTTAAAATGCACCTAGATATACGATGTCTAGGCACATAATAAAAATATCTTGTCTAAACTCGACTTTGTTATGTTAGATATAAAAATAACAAATTCTAACAAATTATCTGAACACCTTTCTAGCTTGAAATTTCTTATTTTTATCTCACAAACGAAATCGAGTTTGGACAAGATATTTTATAAAGTTATGTATCATCATATCATCTACTTGTGTGAATTTTTTGAATGAATTTAGATGATTTTTTTTATCATGGTTTATACAAGTTTTCACGAAGGTTGTAATTTACCCATGATACGTTGCCTATATTCCACATACGAAGCAATTGTTTCGATCCAAAAACGTAGCAGTAGCAGACAACACAAACACGCACATGCAGAGGTCGATGAGGCTACGACGTTTGCTCGTGGCCACGGCTCTCTTGTCTTCTTCGCTCATGTTCTGGAGACCGGCCGGAGCGCCGGCAGTGGCAGCGGAGGCGACGGCAGCCGCGACGACGAAGGTGCCGGTCGGCGTCGTGCTGGACCTCTCGCGAGCCACGCCGCTGGCAGGAAGAGCCTCGCCGCCATTTCCATGGCGCTGGAGGACTTCTACGTGAATCACCCCACGCGGGTGGGCCTGCACATCAGGGACTCACGCGGAGATCCTGCCACGGCAGCGCTTGCTGGTAATCATATAAGTATATTACCCAACAATATCAGTAAGCTTAACCTTTTTTATTTTCTACCCAAAATATTAGGGCGTGTTTGGTTTGTGAATTTGTGATCCATATAAAAAACAAGAAAATTTTCCTTTTTAATCATAAATAAAAGATGTTTTCAACAATGAGTTGATTACTACGGGTCGGCTAAAAACCATTTTGTAGAGCTGTCCGTGAATCTCTAAAATGAACAGATTTCATAATTTTAAAACGGTAAAAAAATGGCAAAAAATGTGATATATATTGTAATGCGAGATCCTAAATAAATTTAAATAAAAAAACTTTGAACCAAAAAGTTTTGGGATATCTCAAGTACTACAACTTTAGTTTAGTAGGTCATTTTCTTTATACGAGATCATTTGAGTAAAAAAAATATGATTTTTTTATTTTTAAAACAAAATCTATTGCCCTAAATAACTTTAAATAAAAAAGTTATCAACCACAAAGATGCACATATCACTGAGTGCTCTAAGTTTGGTTTATGTCGTTTCTCTATTAGAGGTACTTTGAAAATTTCAAAATCTAAAAATTATAGATATAACTTTTCGGTACTAAACGCTTTCAAATAAAAAGGCAGTCAACTACAGAGTTAGTGATACCTTCAAGTACTACAGCTTGGTTTAGGTTGTTTCTTCATAAAAGGTCATTTCAAAAATTTTAAGTATATTGAATTCCATATTATAAAAACTTAAAATAAATTTTTTATCCTTAAATGATTTCGAAAAGAGAAGTTGATCAACTATAAGAGACAAGTTACCTTCAAGTTGATCAACTATAAGACAAGTTTAGGCTCTGTGAAAGTATTAAGTATATGAACAATATGTTCGTAAAAAAGTTTGAGCCGATAGAAGCTCTGCAAAAAAAAAGAAGCCTTAGAGCATCTCCAAGAGACTTTCTAAATTTTATTCTCCAAATTATCATTTAGAGAGTCATTTGCATAAAAATCGTTTTGTATATCTTTTCACTTTCCAACAGCTTTTCTATATCATATGCACACTCTAGAGAGTCATTCTCGTCTTCTATATTTGGCTAGCGAAAAATCCGGAATAGAGGATGTCTATATTTAAATGACCATTTAGATAAGCTGTTGGAGGATAGTTTTTCACCAAAATCTCTATTTCTAGTATTTAGGAAGGATATAGAGAGTCTCTTGGAGATGCTCTTAATGTTTTTTTTTTTTTAGCTTTGGCTCCGGAGCTCAAAACTCCCACGACTGGCCTCGCCGTCGCTACCTCTTTATTAATGTTTGAACTCTATCAACGTTGGGGGCTTGGGCCTTTCGATCAGGCAACTCAACGAAAGCATTTGGGCCATCTTTGGGCCAAGCCCCCAAAGTGCTGAGTGGCGGCAGGCACCTTTGGGCCAAGCAAGTCCAAGAGAAGTGGTGCGATATGCCGTGCTGGGCTAGCTACTGTGGCCGCGTCATTTCCTGGTCGACTTTCCGATGACGGTGAGAGAAGAAGCGAGGGCGAGGAATGGTAACGCCCGCACCGCAGTATCCCTGTCTCCTTTGGCCTCGGCGAACCCTTAGCAGTCTGCACCTGTTATGGACGACGTTAGGGTTAAGAGATGAATTGAGAGAGAGGCGATGGTTGCAGCGCTACAGTACCCGCGGTGCTACAGTGCCGCGGGTACTGTTCACAGCAAAGGCGGCGGCTAGGGTTAGGGGTGTCGGGAATCTGGCCGTGGGGTGTTCGCCCACGGCCGAGCAAGAGGGAAGAGATTTCCTTCTTAATTCTTGCTTGATTTAGATTGATACATCTCCTCTCATTATATAGAGAGAATTTACTTTGCCCCTAAGCAAACGACTAATTAACCTTAATGGGCTAAGACCCAATAGGCCCTTGACTCTCCTAACACTACACCCCCCTGGACATGCAGTTCGTCCTCGAGCTGCAACCTAACAACGACTCGACGTAACACAAACCTAACACCTAAATATAAGCCTTTTACATCTCGGCTTATTTTTTTATTCGCAACCTGAATTGGACTCTGTATCGAAAGACATCGTCCGCGTGCCGGATCTCCACTTGTGCAGCCAGCTGGATCCCATGGAGACCATCTGGTCGAAAGGGCCGCAAGTGTATGGTCACCTGAAAATGGTCGCAACAACGACCAACGGAAGCGCCATCGCTGCAGCCGGTGGCGGAATGCGGCGGCGCTAGGCAGCGTCCACCCACCGGTTACCCCATGCCTTCTCTTTGTCGGAGTGGAGGGGTTTTGATGGAGAACGACAAGGGAAGTGCCTCCCTAACTGCCGCCACCGTAGAGTTTGAGTTTGTCGCCCACAGAGAAAACAAGATCCCTAACGCAGTGGACAAGATCAAGGTCCTCTGTGCAGCGAAGCGTGTGTTGGGGGAGCTGCGAAGGAGTGGGGCTGAATGACCTGCAGATCGCGCATCGCCCACACCCGCCGGCGTGCTAGGAGGCCACGTGCAGCAGCCTGCAACCGCACCGCCGCCGTCACCTGGCGGGGAAGCATCTTCTGCTCCGGCTCCGTCATGATGTCCGTCATCTTCGCAAACTGCAGCAACTCCTCCACTTTGGCTTGCATCTGTCCAATTGTATCCATCATGCCGACGCACAGATCCTTGAGCGATGGGACAACGGCCGCAGGGGATACTCTCGCCCTTGGAAGTCGCAAGGCCACGTTTTCGCGTAGCACAGCTGCTGCTGCAGAGTGCCGATCTGCAGGGGTGACATGGCGCTGGCGCTTGAAGATGGTGCGTTTCCCACGCCGGATTAAGGATCGACAGCAGCAAAAGCAATGTCGCCGACATGAAGCAGGCGAGGAAGTTGGGACAAATCTGCAGCGGACAAACCGTCGGCGGAAGCCTCGAAACCTGACTCTTTGGGGGAAGCGGCTGGACAACCCCCGCCCAGGCAACCGGCATCGCGGGCGCAGGCAGCGGCGGGAGGGGCGGCTGGACAAGCCCCGCCCAGGCCGCCGGCATCGCGACCGGCGTCGCAGGTAGCGGCAGAAGGGGCGGCTGGACCAACCCCGCCCAGGCAGCCTGCATCGTGGCCGGCGTGGAGATGATGGAGATCACAGATGAGGCCGCCGGTGGCGGCGCGGTGGACGGTGGCGGCGGCAACGTAGTGGAGGGCAGCGAAGAGATTGAACCTAAGATCTCTGATACCAGATGTTATGGACGGCGTTAGGGTTGAGAGATGAATTGAGGGAGAGGCGATGGCTGCAGCGCTACAGTACCCGCGGTGCTACAGTGTCGCGGGTACTGTTCACAGCAAATGCGGCGGCTAGGGTTAGGGGTGTCGGGAATCCGGCCGTGGGACGTTCGCCCACGGCCGGGCAAGAGGGAAGGGATTTCCTTCTTAATTCTTGCTTGATTTAGATTGATACATCTCCTCTCATTATATAAAGAGGATTTACTTGGCCCCTAAGCAAGCGACTAATTAACCCTAATGGGCTAAGGTCCAATAGGCCCTTGACTCTCCTAACAACACCTCTATGTGGTAAGTGGTCACAGAGCAGGCAGCGTGCCGGTGGGCGTCTATGTAGCGACCAAGCTTTCCATGGAGGACGGCCATACGTCAACGGTATGCAGGGTACCACCTGTTCGATGTAATGTGTCAACTGGTAGGAATTTCATGGATGTTTTTTTCCTCTGAAAATGTGTGGCCATTTTCGGTTCATGTCCTTTCCCCTCTTGAATATCTGGTTCTTCTTTCTATGTCATGATCGTTGTGAACTTTTCTTGAGTTCTTTTGCGTGACCATGATTAGTTCCCTATCAACTATGACCAATGGCATTATGACATATTTGAGCTTGTTGGGCCAACCAGAAAATTAACATAGTTTATCTTTCCAAAATTTACTGTTTTGAAAAAGAAATCATCTCAAGGCATGTCTAGGATGTAGCGATTTCACAGGAAGATAACAGTGTCAAACTATATAAGAGAAAGGGAATGCGTAGCATACTCTAGGCCTATGTTTTTGTTTTGGTGAACATGTAATTGTCACATGTGTCTCATCAAAAGATATTTATTTACTAGACTAATTCCACGATGTTATGGTTTACACAGTGGAGGATCTGATCAAGAATGCCCAAGTGTTAGCCATCATCGCAGCGCCTCAAATGTCTGCCGAAGCAGATTTGCTTGCCCAACTGGGCCGCCACAACTGTATTCCAATCCTCTCATTTTCTTGCGTCTCTCACTCTCTCTTTTTTTTTTTTGAAACAAACCGGCAGGAGAGCTGCCCGTTGTATTAAAAAGAAGGAGCTGCCTAGACAGACAAAGTACATCTACAACCGAAAACAAACAGACCACTATAACCAAGCACAAAGGCAAAAAAGAAGGAAAGGAAAGAAAAGATCTCCTCAAGGGGAGGAGTCGAACAAAACTACAGGCGGCTGTGACTCACTAAATTACTTAGGTGCTTTGCTCCTGCCATAATCCACACTCTCACCTCTTCCTTGATTTTCTGAAACACCCTAAAGTTTGTGGCCTCGACTCGTTGAAATACCCTTCCATTTCTTTCCTTCCATGCTTCCCAACAAACTAGTATGATGATCGAAGCAGTGCCTCTTCGGTTTGTAGTTGGCGCCGCCGACATAGCCATCCACCACCTCTCAATGGTCTCACATGGTGGCCAGGCATTCGGGTCCAAATTTTGATTTCCAGTCCAGATAGCTATTTGGCTCCATAGTCTCCTTGTGAACGTGCAATCTCTAAAAAGGTGCAGGGTCGATTCCGTATGTAGCCTACAAAGCGGACAAATCCTCTGATTTGCCAATTCTGAGCTTCCAGTCTATCGGCGGTCCAAATTCGATTTTGGATGGCAAGCCAGCTGAAGAACTTGCATTTAGGCGGCGCCCACGGCTTCCATATAATGGCTTCAAAATTGTTGCGAGTAGCACCTAAAAACTGTGCGTGTTAAGCTGATGAAGAAGAATACTCTCCATTTTCCTCAAATTTCCATGTAAGGGCATCCGGCGTGCCCGGCCTCAGTTGGATGCGTCTGGTCTCTCGCCATAGATATGTATACTCGACAAAGTGTTGGGCGGAGAAGTTTTGATGCCGAAGGTTAATGTCACGTATCCAATTATTGGACGTCAAGGCTTGTTCCATCGTTCTGTTTTTTCTCTTGGAGATGGAGAAGAGATGTGGCACTACATCACAGGGACGTTGGCCATTTAGCCATGCACTCTTCCAAAATGATGCCCTTTCACCATCTCCGACTATGAGCGTTGTTGAGGCCGTAAAAGGAGTTTGTCCACTTTGTTGCATGACGCTTGGTGCTCATTCCAAGGTGTACCAGTGCTTCTTGACCAACCATGCCATAGCCATCGTAGTCTAAGTGCCCTTGCAAACTTCTCGAGATGGAGGATACCTAGGCCTCCAGAGTATTTGGGCCTTGCTGTTCGAAGCCAATTTACCTTGCACTTTCCACCTGTTAGCGCCTCGCCCCCCGCCCAAAGGAATTTCTTCCTTTGTCGATCGATGTCTTTGAGTGTTTCTTTTGGGGCACGCAAAGATGTGAGGAAGTACACCGCTTGCGATGTGAGGGATGCTTTAACCAAGGTCAACCGGCCTGCTGGGTTGATGTGACGTCCGTTTCAAAGGGTGAGCTTTCCTATCGCTTTGTCCACCAATGGCTGGAAGTCCACTCGCTTTAGGCGTTCTACTGTTAAAGGCAGTCCTAGATATTTGATAGGGAAGCGTGAGACCTCCATAGGGGAGCCAGCTAGAACATTGCTTAGATTTAAGCTCTCACAGCGAATTGGAATTATTGTTGACTTCTAGAAATTTGTTTCGAGCCCTGAAGCATCATCGAAAAAAGTAAGGAGGTCGGATACAGCTGCCATGTCCTCTCTATTTGGTTTGACAAAAATTGTTGTATCATCCGCGTACATCGACACCCTTAGCTGAGATGTTCTTCCCCTAAGCCTGGAAAGATACCCTTTATCTGTAGCTAGATCGAGCAATTTTTGCAATGGATCCATTGCTATGACAAATAGCAAAGGTGATAAGGGATCTCCTTGTCGCAGCCCTCTACCATGCTTTATCGGCGCGTTTGGAATGCCATTCAACAGCACCCTTGTGGAGGAGGTGAAAAGGAGCGCGGAGATCCAATCTTGCCATCGACGAGGGAAACCTAAAATATTTAGCAGGTTCAGTAGATATTCCCATCGTACTGAATCGAATGTTTTAGTAATGTCAAGCTTGAGGAAAAGCGTTGGTAGCTTGGAATTGTGGTATCTTCTTGATGCATTGCGGACTGACATGTAATTATCATGCATGCTTCTTTTTTTTATGAAAGCGCTCTGTGCTGTGGAGACGATGGAGTTCATGTGCAGCGCTAGGCGCAACGCCAACAGTTTGGATATGATTTTGGTGAACGAATGAATTAAGCTGATAGGCCGATAATCAGACACGGACTCAGCGTCGTCTTTCTTTGGAATTAGTATTACATTAGCCGAGTTTAAGATTTCCAGGTGCCTGTCCGCAGCAAGTAGAATGCATTGGCATTCTTGATAACATCCGCCTTGATAAAATCCCAACAGGATTTAAAGAATGTCCCCGTGTATCCGTCAGGCCCAGGTGCTTTGTCCGACGGCATCTGGTGCACAACATTCTTTATTTCCTCCTCGGAGAAAGGAACCTCGAGTTCACTGAGGTCATGCGCCGGCAGCTGCAGCGCCTCCTAATTAATGTCAAGCTGTCGTTGTGGTGGATGCCTCATGAAATCTGAGAAATGTTCCTGTAACACGCGAGCTTTGTCCCCATGGTTAGTTGCCCAGCCATGCCCATTTTTCAACCGCTGGATGTGATTTTTCCGTCTTCTGGTATTGACTTTACGGTGGAAAAAATTTGTGTTAGCATCTCCTAATTTGATGGCGGTCAGTCTGGATGCTTGCTTGCACCGTGCTCTTTCAATTGCTGCTAGGCCGAGCACTCTTTTCTTGAGGCTTGCCCGTAGGTGCTGCTCAGCCGACGTCAGTTCTCTATTTTATTGGGCAATGTCAAGCCTTAAGATCACTTCTTGCGCCATGAAGAAAAGCTTTTTAGCGTCCAAAACAAAATTCTTGCTCCATGCTTTAAGCTTTTGTGAAGTGTAGTGCAGCTTGTGGTACAGGATATGAAATGGCTCGTGGTGTGCGGTCGGAGTGTCCCAAGCACTCTTGACAACTTCCTTGAATCCCGGAAGTTTAACCCAGAAATTTTCGAATTTAAACGTGCTGGGTCTTCTAGGTCCCTGTTGGTTTGATAGCAGCAGCAGGCAATGATCGGAGAGTGAAGTCGATAGCGCATTCAAGACGTGCCTGCTAAAAGCAGCATCCCATTCTGCATTGCAGAAAAACCGGTCAAGTTTTATCAGTGTGGGTCGATGCTTCTCATTGCTCCACGTAAATTTCCGGTTGTGTAGACTAATCTCAGTGAGGTCACATTCATCTAACGCTTCGCGAAAATGCCGCATGAGGCGCGGGCTCAAGTTTCTATTGTTCTTGTCTGATGCTTTATAAATGAGGTTGAAGTCTCCCGTGATTAACCAACGCACGCCCGATGGTGGCTTCAAGTCTTTTAGTTCATCTAGGAAACGTAATTTGTCACCACGTCGCGTCGGCCCATATACCACCGTAAGCCTGAAGGTGGTGTCCGCATCCTTCAAGTGTACGCTTGCCAAGATGTGAAACTCTCCGGTGACAATGTTAGTGCAGCTTATCTGACATTCATTCCAGAGGATGAGGATGCCTCCCTTGGTTTGGGACGGCCCCGCAGCCGGCTTATATACGAACTCGCGCATCCGATAGCCACCGAGGTATGCAGCGTCATACAAACATATTTGGTGCAGTTTGGTTTCTTGAAGATAGGCTATGTTGCACGAAGTTGCAGCTAAAATTTGATGGACGGTATCTCGTCTAGCCTGTTGGTTTAAGCCTCGGACATTCCAGGATAAAAGGTCTAGACCTTGTGCACACATTGGGAAATGATAATCGCAAGGATGTGCTGCTCTGTGACTGGAATCAGCAGCAGCACAAAATCAGGACCATGGCCACAAGCATTGGACCACCACAGCACACTTGGAATAAAGGTTAACAACAGCAAATTTCTGGACATAAACTTGTTGAGTCCTGACTGGTAGCACTCACACAATCTGGGTCCAAACTTAGGTAACTCAAATGGTTCTGGAACTAAACAAGCATTGCCTGCAGGCACACACACATTCTAGATAAAAGTTTTTTGATACATGGATATCTGTGGGCGCAAATTGGATGCCCCTGTGGGTGCTTATGCTGCAGCCGTCATCGTGGCTGCAGCTTGGAGTTCTTCAACTCCCTCGCCCACCATGCGAATTAGCGCCTCCTCAGCTTCAAGCCCCTCCTCAGTGTCGATGTTGAATATCTCCGTCATGGCAGCGATGATGTCCGGCGGCAGCGGCCCCTTGAACATTGCCACGTACTCCTGCAAGACGTTTTCCACAGGTTCAAGGTCATCCTACACCAAACCAAGCTTTCTGCAGAGATTTTGTTGAGCACGCTGCATTTGAGTCATGGGTCGAGCAGCTGCGAGGCGAACGCTGCGCCGTACCGAAGACATGTCGAAGCCGCGCTGACGACGAGGGCGACGCCTAAAAGCTGTAGGAGTCATGACGGTTGCCGGAGGCACCACCTCATGCATCGGCTGCTGAAGCACGGGCTCCGGCGGCTTGCTAAACAGGGTTGCAACTCCGTTGATCAGCTGCTGGGCGCCTGCAGTTTGAGGTGTTGTTGCAGAATCTCCATTTTGCACCTGTGCAACAATAGCATTAGAAATCGCCGACGTTGTACTGATGTCCACTGCGTCGTGCGAGGCAGTGACGTGATTCGGCGTAGAGCTCTGATGTGGAGACATCATATTGGATTCTGGAGTTGCATGATGATCAGAGTTGTAAGGATACACCGGAGAGGTTGGTTGTTGAACTTGAACTATGGGGGTCCGCTTTGCAGCCAGCTCGATGCGCGCCAAAGCCTTTTCAACAACAACTATGGAGTTGTCTTCCACAACTGCCGTTGTTGGGAGCGTGCTAAGGATGCAGTCGAAGACGCTGTGGACAGGGACCATCGCTTGCAGAGTTTGGCCAACTGTAGCTTGCTGGGGTTGCTGGGGAGGCGTCTTGGACCAGGCTTCAGTCCTAGCCCTGTGTCGTGCCAGGGCACAAGCCGGTGGGGAGGCTTCAAGCAGCCCCAGACCGTCCGCGAACGCACACGCTTTGCCGATGTAGTCGTACATAAGCGATTGCAGCGACGATGTCATCTTCTTGTTGCTCTGGGCGCCAGCCCAGTCCAGGATGCGTTGCACAGCATCCTGAAGGGCGAGAGCCTGGTTTTTGAAGAGACGTTGCAACTCTGTCTCTTCAGTGACCTGCAAAATGCTTACCTGAGGAAGCACTGCAGGTAGCTCGAGCCCAGTTTGAGTAGTTGGGGCCTGGACGCCGGTTCCAACAGCCCGTTGCTGCCCTCCATGTCTGGAGCCATGGGCCCAAAGGCGACGCGGAGGGGAGCGGTCCTGCTCGCGGTAACCACCCGTCTCGCTGCGCTCACCTCGGGCATATCTACCAGGGGCGTCTCTCCCACGCCGACCATAGTTGTCGTAGTCGTCGTCATCGTGGCCATGACGCTTGTCATGACCGCTGAAGAAGTCAGGATGGTCGTTATTGTACCTCCCTTTTGGCCCTATGGAAAGCCTGTCTTCAAGCCTTCGCTCACGCTGTCCCTTCTTGTCAGTAGGGTCACGGTGTCTGGGCGGCGGTGGGTGATGTGGGAACTCCTCAAATGCGCAAGCAGGGACCTGTTCTCCATCAACGACTCCCAAATGCCATTTAGGGAGACATCTTTTACCTGGGGAGATGTTGCCGTTGCTGTTGATGGTGGAGGCAGTGTAGTCGTGGATCTCCTCCAAATGGATGATGACGCGGTGTTTTGTACCGTGTTGCCAGTGCTCCGGCGGACTTTCAGTCACCATAATCGAACTGAGCTTGGAATTCTTGGCACGGTTGGTGAAGGTGAGCCAGACTTTCTTGGGGATGAGGCTTGGATTTGCTGACCAAGCCCAGAGGTCGATGGTCTTCGTCTCAGCTGGGCGTAGGAGGTCGGTGTCGATGGTCTCCAGAGCACAGCACCTCCCAATGATGCGCTCGACGATGTCGTCCTCCCAAGCATGCCTTGGCACACCATCAAGGCAGAGTTTGACACGAAAGGAAGTGACACACCTAGGCAGTTAGCCAGACTGCGCCATTTGACGAAGTGGTCCAACATTGCATCTGCACATGGTACCTTACTTTGTGCAAACATCACCCAAGGACTCCTCTCAGGTTGCGCCCATTGTCGACATCGTCGTCTCTTTCTTAGGACGTGAAATTGTCATAGTGTGTGAAGATTCACCTTATGGAATTGGCATTCTTCAGCCACTCACCGAGGCACTGCAGAGCAGCAGTGTCCGCACAATTGATAGTGTGCTTGTTCCAATTGGTGTGACTGATGATCACTTTGACCAGATGCTCTATCGCCTCAAGGACATGTCGGCAAGGTTGTTCATCGTAAACATGCCCCATCTCTTGCTGTCTATCTATTTTCTAGGGCCAAAGATGATGGCATGCTGACTGAGGATTATGTTTGGATTGCCACTGGTGCTCTAGGCAATGTAGTGGCTAACCTTAGCCCTTATGACATTGATAACTTGCAGGGGATTTTGACACTGCGACCTTATATTCAGAGTACAAGCTTGGCTAGGTTCAAGGCAAGGTTCCACTTGGAGAATCTGAACACTGACCATGTACACACCCCAAGTGTTATGCTGTTCCGGGCATACGACACGGCATGGGCTACTTGTATAGCAGCTGAGATCGCTAGGGTATCCAGGTTGGCTATCCGGGTGGCAGAAATAGATTTGAGCAGCCATGGTGTGTCTGCAAACAGAAGAGCTCTTCTTGATTCAATTCTGAACACAACATTTGATGGGTTGACTGGGGACTTCAAGATGGTCAATGGAGAGATGCAGCCACCATCTTATGAGATTGTGCACGTGAACAGGAAAGGTGCATTGGGAGTAGGTTTATGGACACCACCACTGGCTTTGCAACCACAAAAACAAAGTAGAAAAGGATATAACTTTGACAATAGCAGAAGGTCTGTGTTCTGGAGAGAAGATACAATAATGACTTCTAAAGGGAGGGAGAAGACTGGCTTTCCACTTAACCTTGACACTAAACATTCAATTAACCTAGAGTCCAAGAGAAGAAATGCCAGAAAATTAGTGGGAGGAAAATCGGGGAAGTTATGCAGAAGCTATAAGGACAAGCTACTCAGGATTGGTGTGCCACAGAAAGATGGTTTCAAAGCTTTTGTGAATGTTTCTCATCCTGATTTCTTTTGCAAGGATAATGCTACTCGTCCTAGTACCACAAAACAAGTAACTGGCTACATCATTGATGTATTTGAGACTGCTATGGAGAAGCTACAACACCCCCATGCTATGACTTCTGTGTCTTCGATGGTTCTTACGATGAGCTAGTAGGCAACGTGTCTTTAGGGGTGAGCTTTGCTTTTTTTACTTTTTTTCGAAAAGGAACATTGCTTTACTTATCAGTTATCACATTATGATTTATATTCATTGCACTTTGTTTTTATCTCTTCCAATTTTCTGATGGATAAATCAGATCCTTGATGGAGCAGCAGGTGATGTGACCATAACCACCAATCGAATAGGACAAGTGGACTTTACAATGCCATACACACAGTCTGGTGTGTCTTTGCTTGTGCTATCCGAGAGCGACTTGGAACCAATCCAGTGGACCTTCTTAGCACCATTGACAAAGGAACTTTGGTTCGCAACTGTGGGCTTCTTCTTCTTCACTGGGTTTGTTGTGTGGGTGATCGAGCGACCCAGAAATCCAGAGTACCAAGGATCAATTTTGAGACAGCTCAGCAACGCTTTGTATTTTTCTTTCTCCACTTTGACATTCTCTCATGGTCAGCAGCTTGATCTTAACTTCTTTATATGTAGTTAACTTCCCTTACAATAGTCCTTGAATAACCTGTTATCATGGAGCACAGCCCATATTATTAGGAGCCTGTTGTCAAAAACTGCTGTGGTGATATGGTGCTTCTTAGTGCTGGTACTAGTGCAGAGCTATACGGCAAGTTTTTCATCCATTTTAACTGCAGAGAGGCTCCATCCTACGGTGACCAACCTGGACCAGCTCCTCTTCAATGGTGACTATGTTGGGTACCAGCATGGATCATTTGTGTACTCCATGTTGAGAGATCGAGGTTTCAGCAAGCATAGGTTGATTCCTTATTCGAGGGAAGAAGAGTATGCAGATGCTTTGAGGAAGGGGTCCATGAATGGACGCGTGTCAGCTATCGTGGATGAGGTCCCTTATTTAACATCTTTCCTCTTCTTTGATGCTCGATACCAGAACGAGTTCCAGATTGTTTGTCACATATACAAGACCCCAGGACTTGGCTTTGTAAGTTTCTCAACCTTATGCTTTGTTAGATTACCTCTCTTTTGTCAATAGAATGAAATCGCTTGCTTCTGTAACATTTTCATATTCTGCATCATGGGAATAAACAATATGGCCTGATTGGCATAATGCTCTTTTCCAGGTATTCCCTCTAGGTTTTCCTCTGTTGCATAATATTTCAACTGCCATCTCCATCTTGAACATTAATGAAGGGAATGAGGGTTCACAGATTGTAGAAAAATGGCTTGGCACGGCTGCGACACCGCCAACAGTTTCCGACAAGCCTTCCACGCCTCTCACTTTGCAGAGCTTCTCCCGTCTGTTTCTCACCATCGGATTCATCTCTTCTGCCATGCTGGTTATAAGCAGTATGAGGCTGGCTCAGGCTAGATGGACCGAAATGAGACACGGCGATGCAGATCCCATGGACAATACCTCTGGGGACGAAGAATCTCGGCAGCTGCAGGATGGCGCAGGCAACATTGCTATGCTTGACCACCCTCACCCTGAAGCAAGCAACGGGGATCACCAACAAATTAGTAGCGGGAGTGCGTTTCGGGATCCAACCTAAACAGGAAAATGTCCAAAGATGCATCACTACCGGAAACAGGACGGTTGCCGAGTGTCCGAGGCTTTGCCGAGAGCTTTATGTCGGGCACTCGGCAAAAAATTCTTTACCAAGAGCAGCTCTCGGCAATCAACAATACTTGGCAGAAAGCACGTTGCCGAGAGCAGGCTCTTGGCAACTTGGCAACGAAAACACGTTGCCGAGAACTAGGCCATCGGCAAAACATGCCTCTCGGCAAACGAGACGGCACTCACCTCCGTTATCCTTTACCAAGAGTCGAACATCAAGCTCTCGGCAAAACTTTTGAACGGCGTAATGGTGTTCTCCCGTGTGATTTCGTTGCCGAGAGCCCAGGTGTTAGGCGAGCAACCTAATTGCTTTCGGCAAAGAATTTGAATTTTTTTTCTTTTTTTTTCACTCATTTTTTTGGCGTGCTTATAACATTGCTAGTGAGCTAATCTTAGAATTTGGTATATTATTGAATAGTTTTGCTATATTTGTTTGGGTTTTTTTATTTAAATTGAATTTTAAAAAAAGCAACTTTGAACCGTAGGTGCATCGAATAATGAAATTTGATGACTCAAAAAATGATATTCGTGCTTTATAGCGTACTTTGAGTCGGTATCCAAGGACAGACACCGAATTTTAAACATCTTATTTACGAAACTTGACCAACAACTTGTGTGTGACTTGTTTTAAAATTATATAAAATACAAACGAATTCCAAAAATCACAAAACTTGTTGAGCGGACTTGATATCACATGTTTAGGCTTGGAAAAAAAATGAGACGATTTCGAAACATTGGTGACGTAGGATAGGAAAAACATATGATATTCCACACATATGATTATGTGATGACATGAGATGTATAGTCTTTGTCTATCCTACGTCACCAATGTTTCGAAATCGTCTCAATTTTTTTCCAAGCCTACACATGTGATATCAAGTCCACTCAATAAGTTTTGTGATTTTTGGAATTTGTTTGTATTTTATACAATTTTAAAACAAGTCACACGCAAGTTGTTGGTCAAGTTTCGTGAATAAGATGTTTAAAATTCCGCGTGTGTCCTTGGATACCGACTCAAAGTATGCTACAAAGCACGAATATCATTTTTGAGTCATCAAATTCCATTATTCGATGCACCTGCAGTTCAAAGTTGTTTAAAAAAATTCAATTTAAATAAAAACCAAACAAATATAACAAAACTACTCAATAATATACCAAACTCTAAGATTAGGTCACTAGCAATGTTATAAGTATAGAGAAGTCATTGCCAACTACCATAGGTCCGAGCTCGGAGAAGCTCTTAAAAAGAAGGATGCACGAGACAAGAGGCTTACACATGAGCAGTACACGAAGGTAGATAAACAATATTAATATTTTTTTTCATGTAATATGCAAATAATTGATGATGTGTAGATGTGTCCTTGGTGGTGTGTTGGCGGGCGATTGTGGACAGGTGGTGCTCCGACGAGTGGGTTGCAACGCACGAGGCTGTCCGAGAGCGGCGTTTACAGATATCAGGGACATCGCATCATCAAGGCAACCGCAACCTCGCCTCATTCGGCAAAGCTTGGTACTTCAATTCATTGTTTTAATTCCGACATTCAATTCTATATGATTTCTAATCTTGCTGATGTCTCTCTCACAATCGGATTCACATGGGGGGCGCCGTGCAACACCTTCCAGGCGGTTTCTTTGTCCCACATGGGGATGGTGATATCCAACATCTCCTACAGCCCGGACGCACCGCCCTCTGCGTACAACAGCCCTACCGTCTACGCTCGCATCATCGAGTACACCTCTGCGGCAAGGTCTAAGCACGGACAGGACTACGACCCGGGCTCTCAGGACCTAGATCCAAAGATCGTGATGAGGATTGGAGAAGGAAAGAAGCATGGACGATATTATCTTGGCGACGGCATCATCGACCTGACGTCTACTCCCTCCCTCTCTCAGATCCGGGCTCGGAGCAATGACTAACATTCCCATACACCCACGGCCAGAAGCCTCACAACAGCATATTCTGTCACTCTGAGTGATTCATGTTTTTTCTCAGCTTAGTTTGTAGTGAGTTGTTGCATACCTTATTTAACCAATTTGTGAAATGTTGCAGGCCTAGCTTGTCGTTATGGACGCCCAGAGGGAGGCCGATCGGCAAATGCAGGAGGCTAGGGACACCGAACGCGAGACAATTGTACTTAGGCAGCAGCAGGAGCTGCAAAGGACGCAAGAGCATATGACATACATGCTCAAGTACATGCAAGGACTTGGGCAACAGTCGGGTTACGGTCCTCCGCCCTCTTCACCGCCACCACCGCCACCTCTACCTCCACCGATCGGGCTCGGCACTCCTGTAAGTAGACTATGATTGCTTAAGTCTCTATTTTCATGCTTAGGGTCAAGCCAGCATTCAATATTTAGCTACTTATATTGGATTCCTTGTCTGTCGCATCCAACGTGTCCAACGTGTTTTTATTTGTGCAGCCTAGATCGGCGGGTTCGAATAATCCGCATCTTCCGTGTGATGCACCCCAGAACGATGCAGGTCACGATACGCCACCGTCTCAAAGGGGTGGTTGGGGAGGTGGACAGTAGTTGTCTTTTTATTTGTGGTTCATTTGTTGGACTTGATATGAACTTGTAGAGGTTTCTGTGAACTTGTGGACTTGTGTATGAATTTGTGGACTTATGTGATATATATTGTGTTGTTTGTGACATAAGTGTCGAATGTGAGATATATATGATATATATATAATATATATATATATATATACACATGAGGTATATGTGATTTATTGTCATGGAAAATAAAAAATCCAAAAAATGTGGTTTATGGTCGCTTTGCCGAGGGTAGCTCTCGACATAGCTGAAAAAATGACCCCTTTGTCGAGATCCCCTCTCGGCACAACTGAAAATGGACCCTTTGCCGAGAACCCCTCTCGGCACAGCTGGAAACCGAGGCCAATTTTTGGCCAGTTTCCCAACTATGTCGAGAGTCTAGGGTATGGCTCTCGGCAAAGATTTTTGTAAAAAATAATTTTACATGTTTGCCATGTCAGAGAACTCTCGGCAAAGAAATTCATGTTAAAAAATTATTTTCTTAGAGCTCTTGGCAAAGAAATTCAAGTTAAAAAAATTATTTTCTTTGCCGAGAGCCATGTCAGAGAGCTCTCAGCAAAGAAATTCATGAGAAGGGACGGCAGAGGACGGCACCGTCCCGTGACTTTTCTCTGGCGACTGCTGGAAAAGCTCTCGGCAAAGGTTTTGCCAAGAGCCCGATAAATAGCTCTCGACAAAGAATCCTTTGCCGATCAGCCTTTGCCGAGAGCCCCGAGAGTTAAACAGCCTGTGCCGAGTGCTCCAGGTACTCGGTAAATGAGGCGAATCCGGTAGTGCATAGCAAGTGCCGACATAATGTCAATTGTTGTTGTTGTTGTTGTGTTGCTGCTGCGTGTGTGTGGATTTGGGGGGGGGGGGGGTGAAACTTGAAAGCGGGTGTAAATTAGCTACGAACATATGTTTCGTTTTACTTGGATTTTGGTAAGGGGATATGATACATGTACATGTTTTTCAGTGACAAATTCTGAGTGTTCAAAAATTGTAAACTTATTTATATTATTTTGTGTCAATCAGAAATCTAGGAAATGAGCCTCGCCCCACGAAGAGCAGACTCATGTTTCTGGCTGTGATGGTTTCCCGCGACTGTTGGTAATTTTTGATTCACTGGGGTCAACAGTGTTATATTCCTTCAGAGAACAGTCATTTTAATCTCTCAACATTCTTCAAATATACTAAGATATACATTAGAACAAACAATGCATGAGTATGAGATCAATAGTGTTATAACTCATCAAATTTGCGTGATGAACAAAGAGTTATAATGTACAAAGGTCAACATTAAAATATACAAAGAGTTATAATCAATTTTGATGAGAGATTGTAACTCTTTTGTGTTATAAAAAAGTATAATACAACTCGTTTTTACTTGAAAAAAGACAAGCTCTTTTTGGTTAATGCAATTTGATTTAATTTTAATACATGACATTTCTATTTTTCTTTACTGCACAATTTTTTTTCATGCTGACCATAATCATGGTTATTATTGTTGTTAATATTTTTTGGTGCATGATAATGTATTTTTTTGTTTTTATCCATCGTAAAAAATTGTATATTATACTATCTAAATAATATTTTTTAGGAAGTTTTTTTCTTTTCATTACGTTGCAAAAAAAAACTGTGCTGATGTGAGTAAAGGTGCATTGCTGAGGTCAGCAAAGACTCCTCGTTCCCAAAACACTGAGTACTTGAGCGGTTGTAATTTCGCGCGCTACATCGAATTCGAGTCGGAGTCGAAAGTGTTAGAGCGACGCCACCAGCCACCGCCATCGCACATGACGGATCCCCTTTCTTCCCTTCAATATCTAGGTCATGGATCCCAATCGCTTTTTCCATCTCGATTCTCAATTCCATTTCTCTCTGCTCTCCACATGTTTTTCGATCCCAGATTCATGACCTAGATCTCTAATCTCTCATCTCTAAATAGAGCTAGATCTACATGGTTCTAGTCTCTCTTAATTGATGGCCTAGATCTACTAGATACGAATTATGGTTTCATGCTCTTGAGTTTCTGATCTGGTTTGGCTTTAGGGGGTACATGTCTCTATTTATAGCTTGGAGAGATGCACTACAGCCGTTAGATCCAACCGACTTAGTGTAGGGCTGAGATGACTCCTCAAAGGCGGTGGAGGAAGCTTCTAGAAGAAGGCAGACAGTGGGCCCAGGGGGTGCCGGCCGGCCCCACAGGTCGTGGTCTCGGGCCCCGCTTCACTCCGGTGTCTGTGGGATCCTCCGCGAGTTGTTTGGCAACTATATCTCCGCGGGATTTATTCGATATCTATTATGATTTGATCCCTTTTATTGCTCTTTTCTGGAATGGTCCCTAGAAAATAATAGAATACCAAAACTTATGAAATTTGTTAGATAAAACACTATATTTCTAGATTTTATATGTGATTGATCCATTTATCATGTTTATAATTGTATTAAAAGTTGACGCTAACGACCGTAAACACTTGACACCATTTTTTTTCTGATTTTGTATTTCGTGCCTCTTCCATATATAGTGTTTGAAAAGTTAGAAAAATGTATTTTGTAAATTGAATTTTTAAATTAATTTTTAATACACCACTTAGATATATTTAGAAAAAAAATATTTAGAAAAAAATTGTTTTTATATATAATACGGAATACAATAATTACATAGAAGAATATCGAATATCGCATTAACTCTACACAAACATCATAAAAATATAGCATAGAATGTAATGCGTATACTAAGTGAACATCATATATATATCATGAAATGCAATAAATAAATAAAAATAAATTCGAGAAGTAATTAATCATAGACAAATAAATAAATAAAATATGCTATCAAACACCACAAAATATATTCTAGAACAATTCCCCCAAAAAAAATATTCTAGAACTCAATGTATAATACCACCGAACATTGCAAATCTATCGAAGAACATCACATTAGCACTATACGAACATCACAAAAATATAGCATAGAACATTGTAGGTATACTACTGTTCACAATAAAACATTACAAAATAGCATAGAACATTGTAGGTATACTATTGTTTAATATAGCATAGAACATCATAAAATATCATCAAATATAAAATAAAATAATAAAATTAGTAAAGTAATTAATTAAAGTTAAATAAAAAGAAGAAAAAAAAACTATCAAACATCACATAACATATCTTAGAACATCAATATATACTTACAAAACATCACAAATACATCGTAAAATATTACATTTCTATTCACAAACATTGACAAAATATTATAGAACATTACACGTATACAACTGACATCATATATATACTACTGGACACCCCAAAAACATTATAAAACATCACATGTATTATGTATACTATTGAACATTATAAAATATAACATAGTACAACCAAAGATTTAAATCGCGGGCTATAGAATTTAGCGGCAACCTCTCCCGGACGCTATGGAAGCTATAGCGCACGCTATAGCGGTAGCTATATGCTGTAGCGTCATGTGACTATGCACGCTATAGCGGCGCTATTTAAACGTTATATCGCGCTATTTGAATACAAACAAGCAACATATGATAACTTAAGTGTAAACACTAAACATGCAATGTATTCCCATGATAATATAATTCATAACTAATAAGAGCAAACATGCAAGACATTCTCATGATTCCATAGTTTCATACATTGCCTAAGCATAAGCATAAGTCTTGAATCTTGATAACTTAAGACTTTAAGAACACGCTTGAGTACTTGACAAACACAATTGAAGCTATATTTGTCCGGACCATGTTTTTTTTGTCATCTAGTGAAACAGTAATAGCGGCCATTTTGCGCGCTATGACGCTAAAGCAGATTAGCGGCATGATAGCGCGCTATAGTGGCAAAAGCGCGTATAGCGCAAAAACGAGCAATATCGTTGTGTCACGTCCTATGGGCCGCTATTTTTTCAAGCGCGCTATTTTTTTCTTGGAGTACAACCCATATTTACACATAGAACATCACAAAATCTATCCTAGGACATCACACGAATAATGGATCAACACTATATGTAACTTATAAAAATATGAAAGAAAAAAAATTAAAACTATGTAATAGAAAAAACAAACTAAAAAGAGAATACAAAGAAAAAAAAAGCCATATAACAAATAATGGGAAATACTAAATTACAGAGGCAGAAAAAAATCTATAGAAAACATAAAAAGTAAGAGAAGTGGAAAATAAAAATAAGAAATGAAAATTAAAACAAGTAATGGAAATACTTAATTGTAATTAAATAAATATGAAAAATAAAAACAAGAATAAAAACATTAGAAATAAAAAGAAAATAAGAATAAAAAATATTGGAAACAAAAAAATAAAATGAAAAGGGAAAGTAAATAGAATCAAACGAAAAGAAAAATAATAGAATAAGAAAAGAAATGAAAAGAAAAAGAAGAAGAAAAACTCACCTATCGGAAACGTGTTGCATCCGACGTGGAAACTACGACGCCCGTCGTCCACTCCTGAGCCGTAACGCGCTTGGGCCGTGGTCTTGGGCTGTGGCTCGGTCACCACGATCAAGCTTCGCTGGAGGAGGGGGATCGGCGGGGAAGATTTCCCCCGAGCAATTTTATTTCCGCGCGCCCGCCAAAGCCTTATCCTACTTCAAACCAAAAATCGATTTCGAGTAGGAGTCGGCACCGCCCACCGCCATCGGAGCCCCTTTCCTCCTAGTTCCCTTCAATATCTAGTCTAGGTCATGAATCCCAATCGCTTCTTTCCATCTCGATTCGCATTTCGCTTCTAGTCTAGGTCAAGTCACCCTTGCTTAGTCGCGCTTGATCCGAAGTAGCTGTTTCCTGATGTAGGATTCATGTAATGTTATGAAGCAACCTATTTCGTTGTTGCTTCCTTAATTGACATTTATTTGTTTGATCAATCTTTGTAGCAGGAATTGATCAGTGTAATATTATTTGTTCAATGCAATAAAATGTCGAATTTGTTTTATAAAATGTCTTCTGATATATATTCCCAGTAAGGGATCGACAAATGGTTAGTGGCTCAGGAATTTGCAGCTCTTGTCAGGAAGTAGTAGATCAATTACCATAAAAGCACCTTAGTGCCAATGCACATTTCTGAAGCAGAAGCAGAGGTAGCCAGTTCAAAGCAGTTCTGCAGTGCAAAGTTGACAGTTTCCCTTAGGTGTACCTGGGGCTCCCCCTCTCTGATGTCAAGCTCAATCTGTCAGCATTTACTCCATTGATTGCAAGAACAGATAAACAGCTCGCGCGATGGCATTTGATGTTCCTGAACCTCAAAGGAAGACAAGTTCTTGTGAACTCAGTTGTGGATAGTGCCATCTCTTACCTCATGGCTGCTAGTTTCTTCCTGCAGGAACTATTGAACCAGAAAAGAAGAGCCTTTATTTGGTTATGAATGGACCATGCCTGCCAATTAGGCCTGGGCTCAGTGGGCACGTGAAGGAGTGGATTTTGAGCTTTTTTTTAAAGGTAAAAATGCTGTTGGTCCTCATTGGGAGGCACTGCTCTCGCTTCTTCCACAGTATCACCTTTGTAGACGTTGGTGATGGCCGGGGGACAGCCTTTTGGAATGACTGCTGGACAGGGAAGGTTTGCTTCCCTAACCTCTTCAGTCATTCAAAGGTTAAAGAAATTCAGCTTCTTTTTGGACGTAAAGAAAAAAAGAAATTCAGCTTTGGAAAGTGGTAGATAATTGAATTCATGAATTCTTTATACCACGACTTTTGACAAATGGCTGCAGAAGAGTTGGAACAGGTGTTAGGTATTATCACTGAGACAGTTCTTGAAGACAGGCCGGATAACTGTATCTGCCCATTTGCCGCTGCTGATGGTGTGCTTTGGGCTGGATTTGTATACAAAGCTACCAAAACACATGGCGTCAGCCAGAGCCTTCTCTTGCTAGCTTGGTCCAATCGCGTGCCCCCTCGGGTCCAGTTCTTTGCTTGGCTTTTGATCCAAGAAGATCCAGTGCCAAGCAAACCTTAAGAAGAAATCGATTGTAGATGACAACTGCGAGCTGTGCAACCAAAGCATCAGATATTTAGGTGTCCCTTTGCTGCAAATGTCTGGACAAAAATGGGGTTTTCAGTGGACGATGCCTCGGTACGACTACTATGGGATGTGAAAGACCAGAATCTATTCCTTCCAAACAGTATCATGTGTTTTTGCTGCTGCTGTCCTGGAAGATCTGGAAGCATACAAATGACGTGGTTTTTCAACATATGGAGCCATCCTTTGCTGCTGCCCTTGGCAATTTCGCTTTCCTAGTGGTGATAGATGTGTAGCCACATATTTGGTGTAATGCCTTAGTTTCCATTATGGGTTGAATCTGTTGAATATGTAATTCATTCCTCCATGTAAAGCCTCCTGTAATGTTTGAACAGCAAGTGCTTTGCTGTTCCAGAGCAATATAGTAGGTGGGGAATACACCTTCCCCTCCGCTTTCATTAAAAAAAAAAACAGTTGCAGAACAACAATGCTGCCCTTGGTAAGCCTCTTCAGATTGAGAGGGGGCCAACTAGATTGTTTTCATCAGGTTGGTTCCTCGAGGTTTGTCCCTTGGGCTGAAAGCACAGGATGATATTGTTCTGCGCATTTCACCTTATTGGGATGGTGTTACGCTTGTGTTTGCGTAATTACTGGTAAATTATAGGGGAGTTGGAGCTTTGAAGATGCTGCTTATGTTACTCAAATTAGCTTTTAGGCTTGTTGAAATCCACTGTGATCAATGTTTTCAAAAAAAAAAAACCCACTGTGATCCACTTTGTCTTTCGTGCTTGCCGAATTGATGTCATTCTTCAGTAGGGTTACTTGATTGATGTTATTGATGGGATGCTGGGCATTTCGATATCACAACAGTATCAGATGGACTATAACAATTATTTTTGACCTTGTCATGCTATAAAATTTCGGGTGGAACTTGTGCCTGGTTTCATAGCTAGATACTTCTTCTGTCTCTAGAAGTCTAATGGCTTGCTAGCAGTTCAAATACTTGTGGCAACGGAAAAAAAAAAGTTGTGGCAACGATGATTTTAGCAGACTGAATTCAAGTTTGTAGACCTGCACACATTGAGCAAGTAGCCAATGTATTGGCATAGCCCTGACTGAATTCAGTCATGAGAAGGCTGAAGCCACAATGCCTCTGAAATCAGAAGGTGAAGGAGTTGTCACTCCACATCTCACATATACTGCACAGACAACCAACAAGAGCTGCACTGGAGAAGCCCCCGCAATCGTTGGCTGGATTCGAATATATTGAGGGGAAAAAAACTATGCTCCAGGAAGACACAGCCCCACCTGACGCCGCGTGCTTGGTTTCAAATTGTCCTAGAACACCATCGCTCAAAAAATAAGGGGTGAGCCTTGAGGCTCTCGTCTTTTTGCAAGTAATATAAACAGTCGAACCCCTTTACAATGGTTGGAAATGGTTACCAACGCTTTCTGATGCTTCAGCAAAATAACCATTTTAGTTGATTTTATTCATCCAAGGGAGCCCCCCCCCCCCCCACCTGACGTGACGCCTCCTCTCCCTCGCCCTAGCCGCCGCCCTGGTCTCTCCCCTGCACGACGTCGCGGCGGCCGTTCTGCCTCTCCCTCGCTCGCGCCGGCGGCCCCGCCCCCGCACGGAGTCGCGCCGTTGGCCGTCCTGCCTCTCCCTCGCTCGCGCCGGCGGCCCCGCCCCCGCACGGATTAGCGCCGGCGGCCCTGCGCCTTCCCGAACGACTTCGCGCTGGTGGCCCTGCCCCTCCCCCGCACGGCGTCGCGCCGGAGACCCTGGCCCTCCCCCGAAGGCCCGAACGCCGTCGCGCCGGAGGACCTGCCCTTCCCCGGCACGGCGTTGCGCCGGCTGCCCTGCAACGACCCCACACGGCGTTGCGTCGGCGGCCCCTCCCCCACACGGCGTCGTGTCGGCGGCCCCTCCCCCACACGGCGTCTTCCAGGCAGCCCTGCAGAAGTGTCTCCATCAACATTCCTCTAGGTATTCTCTAAATCTTTTTGATAGCTCTTTTTAGCTTTGTGCAGCAGGGAAAAAGTTGAACAAGAATCAGGCATGCTTCCGTATAGATCATAAAGACATAAAATGAAGCCAAAAAGGACATATTTTAGCTGTGTCAATAAAACAGCATCTTCTGTGTATAAAGCATTCTAGTTTATGTGAGATAACTATATGCATACCACCAATGAATATTGAATAACACCACGGTAATAATACTGAGAACTTAGTGCTTCTATCTGCTGCTGCAGGGCTCGGGCAGCTTGCTGCTGTTCCTTGTCCTTTGCCTCACTCTCCTTTTGAACAAGTAATTCAGAAGCAGGTAGCACTCACGGCAACAACTGAAATCTAATGGATAATTCCACCATAACTACAAGAGGCCAGATGCCTGACCACCATAACTCCAAGTAATAGTCTGTTGCTTTAAACCTAAACTACAGGTTATGGTGATAAGCGACTTAAATTAGCTCTAGACTTGCAATATAGCAACTCTGTAGTATTAGCGAAGCCACTTGAATTTCCTCGGCAAAGGTCATAGCCTTTTGGTGCTCTCTAAGGCTTTCAGGCTCAGAAGTATAGTTCACAGAATAGTTGTTGTAAATACACATTTAGCATAGTTTTGCTCATTGGAAAAGGAAAAACACATTGACAAAGTAAGTTATTTCACTGTTTTTGTAGAGCCCTTTGGCCTTTGCTAATATAACTTAAAACTGACAGGAAGCTGAGCTAGCTGAGTTGGTCAAGGCCTCGAGGGTGTGGGATTTATGCCCAGACTACCCAAGTTGAAGTCTTCATCGAGGCAAATTTGGGTGCCTATTTTCTTCTTAATTAATTAATTAAAATGACATCCAGATCCTCCTAAGTTGGTCTAGGCTTTTTAATATAATTGAGAGTTCTGCTTCTGGGTCCAGTTATTTCCCAGGAAAGTGGATACATAAAAGTTTGTGAGGCATGTTTAGTTATTTTAGTCAAGAGTAATGTTCATCAAAACTTATAGTTGGCTGTCTGTGAGGCATGTTTAGTTATGACTAATGTTCCTCTTCATTTGTAGGAAACAAAGCTTCCTGAGGATGTTCTGGATATATGATTTGTCACTTGGTCTGCTTGTTGTTGAATAACAGGTTAGCTGGTGCATAATACTTGGTCTGAAAAGAAAGCTGAGCAGTTTTACTATAATAGCCCATAATAAGTTATGTTTTGTTGATCTTAAACTCTGAGCATTTTTAGTTAAGGGGCTTCTGAAATTCACACAACCACAGTTCTTTATATTCGTCCTTTTTTGTGTGTGTTTATGTTTTTGTTAGGGGTTAAAACATACTATCTTCATTCCTCGTATAGAATTCAGTCAGTTTCTCTTGAAGCATGTACTCATAATCCTCTTTATTTTTATTTTCTCCACTGAGACATCTGCTCATCAATTTAGCATGGCATTTTGTCCAGGGCAATAAAATGCTGAGATAGTCTCTACAATCCACATAATCAGCTGGCAATGCCACATTACCATGCTACAGTTCATTTTGAAATCTGACTGTACTATGTTTTGGACCATACAGAGGCTGTGGTGATGCCGGATGGTTGGAATCCTGCTATACCAGGAAGTTGCCATGCTCTTCCCAGCGCCACACAGGTGGTTGGCCATGGTGGTGAATCCTGGTGACCTTTGCTTCCAGCATCCTTTGGTTGCTCAAATCAAAGCTCGTCTCAAGTTCCAGCCACTCATTCTTGATTCATTCCTAGGTCTGAGTTGGTTGTCGATTTCCGGATTTCGCGATGTATTTGCAATGGTGCTGCTGAGAAGATATATATATGTGATCTTGAGCAGCTGTCATTTTGTCTGTTTTGACTTTTGAGGACATGCTGAGCTTGTAGGCATCAGTTATTTTTCACGCTTGATTTACTTAAGTCTGATGTACATTCAGATAGGTGTAGCTTCTTGAGTTCTCCAGATTCATATTCAGTCATAAGATTATTGACAGTCAGTTAATAGTTCTTGTATGAAAGTTATTGACAGTCACTAAGACCGAAAATTATTGAAAATCCATATATTTGAATTTTGGTTTGCTACAGGTATTGACTTCGTAAAGCTCCCATGCCTGCATTACTATTGCCAGAACTTCTGATGACCCCAGTCTAAGTGTTGTTTGTTAAGTGTCCTGTACCATATCTTAGCTCTTCATACTGCTTTAACAAAAAAAAAAAACAATGCTCATCTTCGAAAGTGAGCAATGTATACTTGATCAGGAGCTGAAGTCAGTGAGGCAGGCTGATGTCATTAAGCAGATACAGAAAGAAGTAACGCCGCCCGGGGTCAGAAATTATCCGTGCCCGAGTTGTCACCAACAAAATCCCAAGGTAAAGTTGTCGTTGCTTGTGCAGACCATAGGATTCTGGATGAGCAGATTTGTTGTCATCTGAATACCAAGTTAGACATTCCATAGTGTTATTCAACCGAAAATATAGACCGTGATGTTTATTTATAGCTGAAAACGTTGTGGCGCTGTGCTGTTTCTACTATGACCAGATGGGAAACAACAACCATATTTTCTGCTGGGCGTGCCAAGTCCATTATCAGGCTGCTATGGTCCATTATCAGGCTGCTATGCCGGAAGGTGGTTCAGAAGAGCTCCGAGCACTATGGTCCCCGGCGCTGCAAGCAGCACACTGTCGACCCCGACCCAGCAAAATAAGGATGGTGAACCGGGTTTTCAGAAGTTCAGAGAGGTTCATGTTCTACTATAATGATGAGCAAGCCACGCTGACGTTCTCACTTTTTTAAGATAAATTTGTTAGACCAGGAAGTGGGGCATGGTTTACTGTGACAGTGACATACCATGTAAATACATATATTATGCAATTTCAACGAACATGGTTACAGTTATTCTCGACCCTATAATAACACCATTTTTTTTAGAGATGGCCGTCCGTCTCCGGAAGCGCAGGAAGTGGGGCATGGTTTACTGTGACAGTGACATAGAGATGGCTGATTCTATCTCATTTGAAGATAGTAGTCCACTGATTCAACAAAAGTACCCATCGACCGATAATAAGTGTCCAAATAATAGACCAAACTCCAGCTATCCAATAGCTTAAAATCTTAGCTTATAAATATAAAGCTAAATAAGATGGAACCAAAATTATACATATATGGCCAGCAGCCTACATGCCCTGACTACTATTCAACAACACGTTTCTTCATCGCAGGAGATGTGTCGTCTTCTTTAGCTTCCTCATCAGACTGAAGAACACGTTTCTTCATGGGAGGAGATGCGTCGTCTTGTTCAGCCTCCTCATCAGACTCCAATGGACGGTAGTATTCCTCATCAGGCTGCCATGGACGGCCTTCCTCATCATAAAATCCAGGTCCACCCACTATGTACAAATGGCAAATCTTTGTCCTTTCATTAGCATGTGCATGCACCAATTGGTCCACATCTTCTACCTGAAAGTGGTAACATTTGTATCATTCAGATGCCTATCTATATAATATACTATAAATTAAAAGAGTATCGTAGTTACCTCATCATTCATGTTGCCACGTACCTCCTCTCGCTGGATCAAGGACTCAACTATGGTCTTCAACTTTGAGCACTCATTCTCCAACTCTTCTAATTGTGCCCTTAATTGATTATTCATGGAGTCAAATAATTGCCACTTGTTATTTGTGTTGTCATCATTTTCTTCACGAGCCTTTTGTAAGGCTGAATTTGCAAGAGCACGTTCCTGTGCTATCTTCTGGTCATAGATAGCACGATGATCAGATAACACTTGGTTCAGCATGTCAATCTGTGTTCTCTCCATTGTTTTGCCAAAGTCAGAATGGTCTTTCCGTAACCCTTTGTCCAGCAGGGTACGCTGATGCGATATGTACTGATCATTTCGATGACGCTCTATTGTCTTGTTCATCTCTGCTTTGGTACGCTCAAGTTGTATCTTTATATTCATCTGGTTCCTATCTTCCTTAAGTTTGGTAACCTTATCCTCAGATGCTTCAAGGGACCTCCGGACTTGTTGCACGTCCTTTCTAGGATCCATGACACATAGGGAATTAGAAAGAAGAATAAGTAGGAAATCAGGTTATGCTTGTACAACAGATGTATTTATAATTATAAAAGACTATAATATTAACAAAGATTGCGTTCAGCAGTAACTTAAATGTAAACACTACGAGTTGTCTTCGTATTAGATTTACACTGCACATTTACTATATGCTGTACTTATACAACAGTGAGTGTAGATGTAAGGAAAAATAATCAAAATGCTCTAATGTCATCTATCCTAATCAATACAGGTTGCTCATCCTGTTTTGTCAGAACTCAGAAGCAACTGATGCTAGTACACCGAAACATTGCAGCAAATGCATGCCTTCCACAGCGACAATTGAAGCAGCCATGAGCAAACAATGGTGCCTCTGATTCTTGCCATACTACCGGATAGCCAACAATGGTGCCTCTGATTCATGGTTCATAGCGACGAAACACAGCTGGTTAACTGAAGCAACGAAAAGACGAATTACCCGCTTCAACTCGGCGCCTTTCTCCAGCAGCAGGAGCTCCCACCCTCTCTCATCCGGCCCCTCCTCCGCAGCCGGAATCCCGACCACCGCGGGCGGGCCCGGAAGCCGCCCCTCCTCGAGGCACTGCTGAATACAGGCCTCCAGCTTCCCGAACAGCTCGCCGTCGTTGAGGAGGCGGACTGGCGGCACCGGGCGAGGCGGGAGTGGAGCACGAGAAGGGGAGCGGCATGCGGAGCGGGAGCCGAGGACGGCAAGGCCGCCGCAGCTTCTTGGTGGGTGTGGTCGTGTGGACGGACGCGACAACCTTGCCGAGCCCACTCTCCAGCTTCCACCTTGGGCCGGCGCGTTCGCGGACGCGCGCACATCGCTGCCCGCACCCTTCCGCTGCGGGGATGACCGCCGCCACCGCGAACGGGAGGGCGGACGCCGCCCGGGCCGGATCTCGTCTTCTCCAACCACTTCGTCCGCCTCGCCGGCCGCACCCTCCCGCAGCGGGGATGGTCGCCGCCGCCGCAAACGAGAGCGGACGCCGCCGGGGCCGGATCTCTCCTCCTCCACTACCTTCGCCGGATCTACGCAGTCCCGCCGTTCGCCAGGGACTACTGGTGAGGATCCTGGCCGCCGCCGACGCTGCCCCGTCCTCAACGCCGCCGGACGACCCAGCACAGAAAGAACGAAGAAAAGTGACGTTACGGCTACACTGATTCAGCCGAAATACATCTCACCAACTATACTAATTTAATCATCTCTATACTTTTTTAAAAATTATTTTTATTATTAATTTACCATTCTACCCTTACTTATATAAAATAATATCAAAAAGAGAAATTACCATTTATTTTTAATTTCTTAATTTTAAAAACGTTACGAGGCGTTGTGATGTATAGGGGCCCACCAACCATAGATACGGTAGAAGGCGTTATCATAGAGGCATCTCAATGCTTTTGCGTTTGTGACCATCGGATCGGTCGTCGTGAGCCGTCGAAATTTTTGTCAACCATAGCAAAAAAAATTCTAAACAGTTTGTTAGATGGATTTTAAGGCTTGTTTAAACTGCTGGAATCCCTTAAGAATACCCTATATGCTATCTGTAAAAAGACCAGGCCTTCTGCTGCCCAGAGAAACAGAAGACCGTTGTAGCCAAAGTCACCTTTGGAGCTGTAAATTCACATATTTTGTCAGTCAGGCTCCAAAGGAACTGCTATAGCACCAACCCTATCCTTCTGAGTTCTAACTTTAGTTTTTATAATAAAATAAAATGGAATAGTTTGGACATTCGGAATCATCAAAACGACAGTTACAGCATTGCAACTATTATCTAAAACTTCTGAAACAAATCCGGCTGTAGTTGAGACTTTTGTTGAGATATCAACTGGCAGTGGCACAGCACCAGCAGATACAAGAAAAAGAATGTATTAACTGCTCGTGTCCTGCTTGGGCAGCACTCTATTTGATAGTGAACTCTTGTTTGTTTGTAAATGTTTAAGGCTACCTAAAGTTCCTTACTACAAAATCAAACATGTTGAAACAGGCAAAGTGATAAAAATCCAATGCAGATTTTTTTGAACTGAATGAATCCAATACAATGTTATGTGGCCTTTTTCGGCACTATGACATAATGGAACAGAAACTGAAAGTCATGAGATTCACATGGCTCCCGTTCCATGCTGCTGAACAACAGATCTCTGAATCAACTTGCCTTCTACATTTATCAACGTTGACTCCTGCCACATTTTTTTCCAAAATGAAAATCAATTGTTTGATATTGATATTGGGATAAAGAAGGGGAAGTGTCGTACAGAGTCATGAACTCACCATCTCGAGGGGTCTAACTCTGTGCAAGAAAAAACCATCTACACTTGTTTGGTCAACACCACGGCTGGGATGTCCGATATACAATATTGAGTTGTCTCTGTGGAAATAACCACAAAACCCACCCATGCTTATGTATGTATTCTGTATCATAAGAGAACACAAGTTACCACTTCATATTTTGCAAAAATGCGTTGAATTGGCACAGAGAACTTTGTAGTTTCTGGTGTTTCCTCACTATTGCAAACAAGTAATGGTTTACATCCAACAACTATTTTCCTGTCTTACACAAAAACAATGTGGGCATTTTGGTTACAGACAATAACCCATGCATAAATCTCCATAAGTAACATAGATGCGTAAATTCAACTAACAATAATACAAAGAGTTTGCACACAAAAAACATGGGCAACTGCTAGTAAGCACTTACCAATTGCTGTCAGTGAGTGCTAGTGATTGGTCCAACCATTTAGTTTGTCCCCTGTAAGAAGTGCTTATCTTGCCATGATGTAGAGGTTCCTTGTAAAAACAGCGTAGCTAACGTGATGTACTGCTGTTCATCAGATGGTTTGCCTGCTAGAATAAACTCAACGGTGCTCGAGATGTAATACCTGCAGAGGCCATGTGTCCAGACCAATAATATCTAGAACCTGATCGTAGGGCATCTTCACTTTCTTCAAAAAGTTGCCGACTGTGCGCCCATGTGATGACTTAGTGGAGTACCTTATGGAGAAGCAATTATAATGTACACACAGAAAAGGGCAAACCTTGGGCAGTACAGCGAACTATTAAGCCACATTTTCTTTACTATTAAGTGAGTTTACATGTACACCAGGAACTACTAGCTTACCAGGGGATGTTCAGAGCTTGGAAGTACATGGAACCCTAGAAATAGGAAAGAAAAAAAACTATAGAGCTGAGAAATGTTACAATGGCAATGAACAAGTAATATTACACATGGGCCCAACATTGTTAGCACTTAGATACTTACATTTTGCCAGAGTGGATCATCGTCCTCTCCCAGTTGAGCAACTTCCAGCACGAACTTGACTTCATAAGCCTTTGCTATGGTCTCCATCTTCATATATAGATAACAGTTTTTATTAAAAAAAATAGGCAAATATAGAAAAGATTGTAGAAAATAAGTATCTTCCTTAGTGCATTTTGTTAAGCCAATAGAAAAAGGGCTAGATTGTCGATCAACAGTGTCACAAACAACCAGACATTTCTAAGGAACACCAAAGACAGACTTCTGCATCGATCAGCGGCAAAATGTGCCAAAACGGGCTAGTGGAAAATCAGAACTAAGTTATGTTGCGTTGACTAATATAAAATATGAAGTAAATTGGTGTCACAATCACAAGACAAGAATGCAATTTAGAACAGCTGAGTGCTGATTGCTGTGAAAGCATGATTTTTTTTTTCTTACAGTGAAAGCATGATCAGGAGGCACGTGCGCGCCTAATCGGAAAGCACATACGCATGTGCAGTGATCCCAGGACGCAGGTAAGTCCAATGGCATGGTTATAGAAATACCAATCTTGGATCTGCGCATGTACGTGTAGGCCATCATACCTGCTGACATGTATTACCTATGTGAACGCACGCATCGCTGGTCAGAAGCACGGGACACGCAACTACATGAGCAAATCGTTATCAGAATGAGGAAGCCATATTTCTGAATGAATTCCATGGGTTCAACCGACGACGAATAAACACTTCCTAGTTATGCGCCGCTCAACATGTTCCGTGGAAGATTTACTCAGCACCAGCCCAATTTACTGTGATCCGCTGTATAAAGAAGGCTAGTAGGCTACCGTGGTGAACAGACCATGTTTCAGTAGTTCAGTTCCGTCAGTGACGGGCTCAATGCCATGCGTGTGCGAGCTGCAACGACGTAATTAAACACCATGCCAACGGGAAGTGAAGTGAAGACGAGGTGAGGAGGTCGACCAAATTAAAGGAACTCTGAGAAAATCCCGCACATCACGAACGATGCAAATGGGAAAAGGGACAATGCCAACTTGCCAAGTCGCGAACAGAGGGAACCAAATGAACAACACCACTCCCAGCTCCAGCAGGCACCAGTGGAACCAGACGCCGGAGATCGAGTGCGCGTGAGGCAGAAGAGATCCCGGAGTGGGTGAGTGAGTGCAAACGCGCGCACCTGCCTCAGGAGCCTCGCTTGCTCGGTGGGTCCCCGCGCGCCGCCAGCGACGCTGAGGAAGGCGAAGCCGCCGCGCGCGCCCCGCCAGCCGACCCGCGGGATGAGCTGCGGCTCGCCAAGGCGGAAGGCCGCGTAGAGCGCGAGGCAGAGCGCGGCCTGCACGGCCACCGTGCAGCGCCACGGCGGGCGCTCGCGGTCTGCCACCGCATCTCCCATGCCCTCCAAAGCTGCGTCGCGTCGTGGGATGACGGAGGCTACCGTTGCCATCCGCTTTAAAAAAAAAATTCCGATCATTCATCGGTCCCAGTGGGCCCTGTCGATCCAGGTGCCGTTTGGTGCAGGAGAGACCTCGGACCGCCCATGTTTGTGATTGGTCGATGTTGATTTGATGAGCTCTTTTGTCCCTTCCGGTGAACCGTCAACTCTTCACCGTCACAATTCTCAGCAGATTGCCATCAAGCATGTTTGATACATGAGCTTTCTCAACTCGTAAACTTCAATGCTTGGCACATCATATGTTGGACACTAACTTATGAGACAAATTTATTAAGCCTAATTAGTCTACAATTTAATAATATGATGCTACAATAAATATATATTAATAATAAATTAATTAGGCTTAATAGATTCATCTCACGAATTAATCATGGATTCTATAATTAACTCATGTTTAATCTTAATTAGTATCCTAACACACTATATGATACTTTTTAAACTTTAATCCCTAGGTCTAAACACCCTCAAATCTTAGCTCTAGTCCAAACAGGGCCTGTTTGACATGACTCCAACTTCAGACAGAGCAGCTCCACTCCAGAAATCCAACTGGAGCTGGCTCTGAATGGAGTTGGAGCTGTCTCTTGAGGGTGTTTGGCTAGAATGGTACTATGAGCTCCAGAGTTATAGGTTATCAGTGTAGATTGACCACTTTGCCCAAATCAACAAAGTTAATTAGCTGCATAAGCATCTCTGATTTTGGTTAGCAAAAAATAATCCAAACAATGTATGATGGCGTGAAGCATCTCGATCTAAATGCATCTGGAGCAAAACAGAGAAAAAAGGTGAAGATTCGACAAAAAAAAATGACAACCTCGACAAGTTCTCAGCTACAGTACTACTACTCCATTCCCCCGCCCAAATCCTCCAGCCGCAGGCGCCGGAGCCTGGAACGTTCAAGCTCCATACGCAGGCCATCCTTCGAGGTCACAGATCCAAGGCCGATGCCGTCGACGGTGAATGGGATTGGGAGGGACTGTCCGGCCCAACCAAGAAGCCACGCTTGTGGCGCAAGGCGTGGAGTCTCTGGGGTCTCATCCACCGGAGCGCCACCGGGCGCAGGAGCGGGGCCCGTCCGACATCGCCGACCGTTCGTTCTCCGAGCCGTGGCCGGACCTGCAGGGGCGGCGGCGGACTAGGCGACGCGGACTGGAGAGGCGGCGGCGGGCCGAGCGACGGCGGAGAAGAAACCTGCGCGTGCGGGCGCGTGGGGACGGGACTCTTTTTTTTTTTTGAACTTATGGGGACGGGACTCGGGGTCTCGTGAAGGCTGAATGAGGATAGAATATAAGAAAATAACGGTTGGTGTGTAACGGATGGCAATTGCGGATAATTTCATTCCAACTCCACGTCTAGGTCCAAATTAGAGAATTCTGGAGCAGGAGGTGCTCCGAAAAATTATACTAGAGCTCCATAAACTCCATGGAGTTAGGCTACTCTGGAGTTGGGTGTTTGACTAGCGCCACACAGCTCTAGCTTGGAGTTCGGCTCTAGAGCCATGCCAAACACCCCTAAGAGTAGACTAATTCTTTAACCAAGTCTCAACTAGCTTAACAACCATAGCTAATTTAGACTAGTTATTGGCACCATCATCTTGTGATTAACAGCGGGTACCCAAACAGGCACGGTACAATACAGCAGGAATAGGATGTACGAACAGGCCAGTGATCACCGGTTCGAGCACACATATAGCCTCACAAAATGGCTGCATGAAGCATATGCGAAGTTCCGACTTCCGAATGTGTATGCATACTACAGGGACACGAAGAAAACCAAACACGTTAGCAGTAACGCACTTAGGCCTGGAGGTGCTTTCCTTAATGTTACAGTGTAGAGCACATTCTGACCACAGTATACATGATGATTAGAGGGAATTCCCTTTCCTACCACTCTGGTACCTACAAATCAACCATCGATTTCCATGCCCGCCTTGCCAGCAGAAGACTGCCCATTCGCTGCCTCATGGCTTGAGGGTTGCGGAGGCACGGCAGCTGCTTTGGTGGATGCATCTACCACTTCCTCTTTGATGGCACTGGCACTGGCACTGGCAGTACCATTTTGTTTGGGTTGCAGGGCCTCAACAACACTCTCACACACAGTTTCAAACTGATGAAGGGTATTGGCCAAACTAGAAGATGCGGACTTGTCTCCAAAGAAGGAACTGAGCGCAGAACCACCACTCTCTTCAAGCACTCCACACATCTGCAGAGCATACGCACTCTGGTTATAGAGGAAAACAAATGATGTGTTCACTCAAGACCCATAAAACTTGAGCCATTGCGCTTACGCACCTTATTGTAAAGATGGGGAACTTGTGACTGGCCAGCTGTGCCCTCAGGAGCCACTTCGTTGGTAGCTGGAAATGAGGATCCCAGTTATCAAAACAAACAATGAGCAAACCTCAGAGTATATGTCAACAACATTACAACTTTAGAGATGCTTTAGTATGTAAGACAAGACTCATGCATGCCACATGATTAAAATGGTGAGCATCTGCCCGAGCATGTTCTATGCCACTGTGTGACTGTTCCTCCTGCATACATAGAGAGAAGGATAAGACCACTTACAAATTGGCTCAAGATTGGGTAATTCCCGCAACAGTTCACTCATATCTGGAAGAACTGGAACATGTCCCGCTGGAACACCTTGTTCAGTAATATCATCAGGAACAGGAATTTTTTTCGTTATCTGCAAGAAAAAAAAAAGGTACGCTTTAACATATGCTGCAAGATACTACATGGACAGATACTGTGCACTCCCATGTGAGCTGAGTGCATGTATGTTCAGGGAAAAAGCCTAGTACTGTACCACAGCATATTCCAAATTCAAGGCTTTCTCCAGCATCTGGAATCTCTTTCTTATGAACTCGACTATCTTTCTCTGGATCTCCTTGTAATGGGACATGCTTGTTGAGTTCACCTGGCCTTCCTGTGCACCTTCCAAATTCCCCTGGAAAAGGAATGGAGGAAATAAGAAATGCAATGGGTCACGTCACTTAGAGATTTAGAGGAAAGGACATAGTGAGCACATGCTAAATTGCTAACATTTGCCTCGTTGTTCGACTGAGCACCAATTATGTCATTAACCGAAGGGAGATGTAGCTCTCGTCGGGCAGCCTCAAAAAGCCCATTCTCTCTGTCATCTGATACATACTGCCATCTTGCATATCCATGCCTGATGAAGGCAAAACAAATGCATTGTGTTAAAACCTTAAACATGTTGCTACAGTGTGAAACAATAGTCGGTAATGAAGGCACTATCCACAAGGAGAACACACAAAGTATATAAAAAGCAATTAAAGGCATTCACTGTGCAGGTCAAGTATTCCTAGTTGACCCCTTAATTCATTAAGCCATTCCACATGATTACAATTGTAAAAGTCTCTAAACATATGGAATCAAAATAAATAATAAACAACTTAGGAACATGATTACAATTGTATAAGTCTATAAACATATGGAATCAAAATAAATATTTTAAGTTAGATATCAAATCAAATGTGGAGCTCATCTGGTTTGCATGTGATACTTCAGCTTGCTTATTACTCAACATTCAAGATAAGCTGAATTTGGCCTTAATTAAAAAGTGTTCATCAACTCGATGTCTCGAAAATCACTAGGCCACTGGGTGGACAGGCACCACCTGGACTGGAAGCTATCAAGCTACTATGTGAGAAGATGCCCGTTAGTGTAACCCTAACTTCTTTGTCCACTAGGGTGTTGTTTGGTTGTACAGATTGCAACGTTAACGTAAATGCAACAATTCCCAGGCGGCAATGGGAAGGGAATCAGTTATTTCTATTTTTGTTTGGTTCCAGCCACGGTAATCGCGAGCCACTTTTTTCTCGCAACGGCTTACAGGAGGCAAGCGTGATCTCTTGCCGCCCGCAATCGAGCGTAACCCGCGCGTCGAAAGCCCGTAATCCATTCCAGCGTCAACCGATTACACGGGACGGCAAACAAGCAATTACCAACGCAAACAGCTGGCGGTGTGATCAGGTTACACCGTGAATTGAGCGAACCAAACACCACCTAGGTCCACTCGGGCCAAGATGCAAGCCACTGCTACCATACTAAAAAACTAATAATCCATCAACCGACAAGTGACACAAACACCTCAGCTCTGTCATTGCAAGGCCACGCCTGCTGACACAGAAGTAAAGTCTAAACATTGACTTTTTAAGGCTACTCTTGCCACGAAACTGTTCCAACCACTGCTAGTTTCATGAAGGGGTAATTTTGTAAAGCTTATTGTAACAAAGAAAACAAGCCAACAGATACGTACTTCAGTATGCCTCTCAGCAACAGTAGATCATGCTCTGGTTTCCATATTCTTCCACCAGATAAGCCTTGGAACTCATAGAGCAAGTAATTAGGAAAGATGTTTGTAATTTTTCCTGGTCCTGTGGCAGAAAGCTGTAACCACAATACAAAGGTAAGAAAAAATACAGTACACAAAGGTTGCCCCATTGATAGCAGAATTATATCAAGGTATTGTAATCAATGGAATTCAATAAGCTACAAAAATTTATGAAATTGTACAGATATTATGCTTCAAAATTGTGACAAAGACAGTCTGACTTTAAAGGAACACAAGTTGAAATACTGAATTTCCGCTCTCGACAAAACTTGCACTTTACGCAAGAAAAAATACAGCATAATCATGTTTGTATTGAGCATCATAAGGGTGCTCATAAGTTCCTTCTAAGTTCTAAGTCATGTTAAGATGCCAATAACAACTGAAAGCAACTGTACCTTCTCCTCGATAAGGGATATGTTTGCTATCCTGACTAGTACATCATCAACACGTATCATTTCCTTTGGAACGCCATCTGCATTCATGCATATGGAGGATAAGAATTGGATGGGTAAAAATTATAGTAGTCATTACTAAGCTCAATTACCTGAAAAATAATCAGAATCATTAATTTCTTCAACAAGATGTGCCATGACAAGTTCAGCATATCTGCAAGAACATATTATAGAATAAGCCAATAAATTGCACAAAGGTTATTGCTATAAATCACTTTCAGGATACCCACAAAAAGGATTGCCTAAAATTGGGTTGTTTGGTGGAAGCCATTTAGAAGAGGCTTACTTGATTTAAATGGGCGCTATACAAGCCTACTCTATACATAAGTGGATGTTAACATTCTTGTGGTTATGGGCTCTACATGGAAAAAAATATTGAGAGCTATATGAGGGACAGCATCCTGACGCTGCTCCATGTTCATATGACTTTGACTTAGGCCCTGTTTGGTACCGCTGTCAGGAAGCTCCCAGCAGCTCCAGCTCCCTTAGGCTCCCGCTTGGGTTGCTCCCCACCTGCAGATTTCAGTGTTTGGTAGTGTTCTCCCTCACCTGCGGCTCCAGCTCGCCAGGGCTGACGTCCTCCAACACACTCCACGCCATGGTGGATCTGGCATCCCTACCGCCGCCTTCCTTCATCACCACCACGGATCTGCTCAGAGCTCATGGTCCACGCCACCGTCAACGAGCCAGAGGGCAGAGGTGTCAGGTGTGGTGGATAGCAGCGTGGGCGGAGAGGGGAGCAGGAAGTGGAGCGGGAAGTGGAGAGAGGAGCAGTCTGCAGAGGGAGCGGATTTTTCCGCTCCCCGCCCATAATGCAAATCGACTGGAGCAAAGGGGGAGACCTTCCGAGGTGGAGCAGCGGCGTTTGGCAGGCCCAACTCTCATGGAGCAGAGTGCTGCTAAACTGACCCTTACTTCAGCTGCGAGCTTTGGTAGTCTAGCTTTGGTAACTGTTGGCTCAATTTCCTACTAGCACTGGGGTTAAGCTATGGCCACCTGCTATTAGCGCTAGAGGCAGTCTACCTTTGGCGACTGTTGGCTTAATTTGCTACTAGCACTTCAGAGACAATCTGACTTTGGTGACTGCATGCTTAATTTGGCTTCATATGTGATGATGTCACATCTTTCCTTGTTAAGGGTGCTATAGCTATAGAGATTTGCAACATAATAAACAAAGCATGAGCCCAACCAAGTGTATTGGTGTGTAAACTTTCACTACCAGCAGTTGACTTTGCCTAAGTATGTGTACTATCATAAGTCAGGAACATCCGGTTACCGATCTCGTCAATTCTTCATCGAAGCACAAACTCAAATTCACTGTATGTGTACCAAGGAGATAATGAAATGTAGAATGATGTGCATAATGTCCACCTAAGTTACGAAACTATGACCCAGATTCCTCACTATTTGGTCTACAGCTCAAAACATTTGATGTCACAAAATATGGAGAGCACATTTCACATACCTCTGAATTTCCTCTACACTTTTTCCTTTAAGACGGGGAAGATACTCTTTCCAGTCATAATTCTGAAAACCAAATCTGCAATATTGAATGGGGTAAATTTATGACCACAAAAAGAGAATACAGTACACGTTCATGTTGGTCTGATAGTACAACTAGAGAATAGCCAATGGCCTCAGCGCAAATATTTGATGCTTAAAACTGGATCAGAAATTACAATTTGGTGACAAAGATACAGGTCACACAGCTATAGAAACAGAGTAATAAAAATGTAAACACTAACCAACAATTGTCAAAAAAAAAAAAGAACTCCATGATAAAACATGTACCCATGGCCAAGAGATACAAATGAAACAGAATTTTCTGTGTGTCTGCTTTATCACACAATGTAATAGCATGTCAACATCTGGACATAAACAGATAGGTTCAAGAGGCATATCAATAACTAACCTATTGAGTGTCTGTAGGAACATTGTTCGTTGAGCATGGTTGAATCCAAGAACTCTCAAGGTCCGTCCTTCGCCCTCCATCAATGGAATAGAATCAACATTACCTAATGACAATATGTTGGCAAAGTATATAAGTACAGGATATTCATAATGTAGCAATAATCCATGTAGTTACATAAATGTCTTACGTGATTTTCTCTTAGAATATTGGCCCCTCTTCCCAGAAACATTTCCTTGCAAAGTTGTGTCATTATCTGACACGTCATCCTCAAATGAGTAATCCTCGTCTTCGGAGCTCAAGTCATGAATGTCATCTTCATCAGCTGCAGTCATCTGCACGTAACACAGAAAAGAAACAAGGCTCATCAGTCTTTTCTGTTACTGAAAATGTATATGGACACTCTAAAGTTCAAAATGATCAAACTTAAAACAATACATTGTCAAACAGACATAGTAGCACATTAAGCTCTACATCTATGATTGATTTGGGGTGGAGGTGGGGGGGTGGGGGTAATGAACTAATAAATGCTGTACAGTTACAAAAATCTAATATAGAATGGATATATTTTGCTTTATTGTCATGCAAAACTAATTTAAAAAGAATTACCTGTGCAAGCAGAAGATTACAGTACACTGAGCAGTAGATGTCATGACTAGCTACGAGGTAATGCACTAATGGCATTATGCCATCAAAACAAGAAAGATATAACAAACAACGGGTATATTCTTCCTTATTTTCATGTAAACTATTACAGCTCCATTCAGGAAGTGCCTTACAGTAATACTTCACAAAAATTGTCAAACTTTAGTCACGATATATACCAGAAACTGGAGAATTAGATATTAGGAGGATCTATTATGTTCTACCATCACTCTGCCTCTAAACCCACACAGGATCTTCTCTCAAAACATAGGATCCTTTCAATGGAATAAAATACAAAAGCTGTTCTTAGACAAATGAACTCTTGTCTTGATACCAATCTCTGTGCTGTAGAAAAAACCAACTCTGTGGATTATGATGTAATATATAATTGAAAGCAGCTAGGACATGTTTGTTATCCATTGGGACATTTGTACAAATTATACAAAGATTGGAAGCTCAAATAGGGTCTTGCACTGAACCACAATAATGCTGAAGGACCTTGTAAGTTTGGAACGCTAGCACATCTGGTTGCAGGCGACCAAGCCAATGGAGTCGGGTGCAATGAGAAGGCAGCACACATGCTTATCTTCATGACAAGAATAGTTATTGGCTTTGATACATATTGTCAACACTCAACAGTGATTGGTTGCATCAGTTATCCTATATAGGTGTATAAGCATGGTTTCCTAAAATTTAATTACAATTACAGTGTCTAGATGCGTTTAAGATTTTTTTACAAAGTGAAATACTGTATGTAGCCAACAAATATAAAATTGTGTCCACTGCCAACCTCGAAGCAAATGCAGATCGCAAAATAAGAAAAAAGGATATGAAAAAGGGCACAAGGTTAACAATGGCAATGGTTAGAAATTACACCTGTTTGCGGCTTCTTTTCCCTTTTCCCATAGCAGTATGTTCTTCAACTTTCTGTACATCGTATTTATCCTTCAATAGTTCATCCCAATAGTTTAATCTTGCAGAGTTTTCAGCCTCAGCTGCAGCCTTTCTGCGTGCTTCCTCCTCCCTTTCTGCCTGAGCCTTTGCCTCGTCAATGTATTCAAAGTTTGCAACCTAGCATGGAGTAATACATGAAGTGAGAATCGTGTTGCATTTGGATTAATTTAAGGAACACTCTTTTTGTTTGCTAGAATATGCTAAATACTTAAACGCAAGTGAGGAAAAAATGAGTCATGATGCAGTAGTATTATGCAGCATTTCAACAATAAATGAAACACAAATAGCATTTCCCTATGAGTAGCAAATGCAAGAATAGGTGTTGGGCCAGGTTCGGCAGTATGGCCCATTAGTGTTAGGGTTAATTAGAGATAAGAGTCTCTTGCTAGGGTCAAGTAAGCATCTCTATATAAGTAGATGTATTTCCATCTAATCAGGCAAGAAGATATATAGATCTATTATCCCAGTCACTTCTCTCCCTGCCCTGACGCCTATCGGCTGGCTGATGTCAGGCTGCTTGGGTTAGGGCCATTCAGATCAGATCAACATCCATAACATCTGGCTTACTTGACCTAACAAGAGACTCTTATCTCTAATTAACGCTAACACTAATGTGTCATACTGCAGAACCCGGCCCAATAGACCGTCAGACCTCACTGCCTCACAAGTATACTTGTGCAAAGAAGAGATTATGTGCGCTTTATCGAATGCATGTGCACAAATAAACAAGAAAAAGAACAAGTAATGTAACCAAAGTAGATATCAAGAGGATAATTAAAATGAAGAAGCTCCTCAAGCATTATGCTTGTAATGAATAATTGAAATAAGAATATAAGACCTCAATACCTTGAATCCTTTTAAGAATTCTTCTTCTTCTTCATCTTCCACAGATTCATCGCCATCAACTTGATCACGGTCTAACAACCTGTGAGGCCAGTGCAGAAATATTAAAAAGTTGCCTCCTCTAACATAGAGCACTACAGTTTTAAGTCATAACAAAGAAGCTAAAACTGGGGGGGGCATAAAAATAAGGAATTAGTGTTGCATATACTCTGCATGAAGACAGAATCCTAACTATGAATTACTGTAATAGGAGAAAAGAAAAAATTTCATAACAAAATGGAATTAAACAAACAAGATCGATTATGCTGCTCATGTTGTTCTTGCGTATATGGTGATATCGAATATAGACTGCCATTTATTGCCATGGTCATGAAAAATTCCAGGTTTGCAACCATGATCAAAATTTTCTCCAGATTCCAGTATACTTTGTAAACTGTTACATAAATTTGGTAATACTTTAAACAACTTCACATCAGAAGGGCATAATGCCTGAAATAACTTCCCAAGGTGAAGTTAAGGCCATGTTTGGATCACATTCTCATAGTGATTCTACATGGTGATGTAGAATCTAGATTCTAGATAAAAAAGATCTCATTCTCATAGTGATTATGGCCTTTGCATAGTCAGAATCTCAAAATACAAAGGTTTAGCTAGATAGTTGGATTCTAGAATCCGTGCTTGGATCTCACTCATTTTTCTAACTCACTCTCATTTTTCTTATCTTAGGAGATCCAAAAAGGACCTAAGAAAGTGTTTACCTCTCAATTGCAGCTTCGTCGTAATGAATTTGGCGAGATTCGTCATTCTCGTCATCAAAAAGCTCCTTTGATCCATAGCGTATAATATCATCCAGCTCCTCCTAAAACGGCCAAAGATGCATACTTATTATTTAGTATAGTACTGAAAAAACGATGAAGAGTTAACCAGCGGGGCAGACCAGGAAATTGGGTTAACTTCTAGCCTGCATCAAATCAATCAAGATGTCCTAAAGAGGACAGAAGTGTGTGATCCCACATCCAGTAAGGACATGCACTTTGAACTATTCTCCATTGTTTTGTTTGTACATGCCAAATTGCCAATTACATGTTCTAGAGAAGTGTTGAAAGTCTGAAAGAAACATACACAAAACTGTAATGCTGGGATTAGACCAGCAACCAGCCCATTACCAGCTCCAGCAAAGATTCAGGAAATTTACGAGAAATAGGTCCTGAGATCCTGGGTTCCATCATCTTCATGGCATCCTTTTTATGTTTAGTTCTTGAAGACAAGCCTTAAAGAGGTTGTCAACCTTGTTTGCATGATAACTAACAAACACTATCCAGTTGACCAGCCAAGAGTAGAGTGTGGGATGCCTTACCCTTGGTCATCAAACCCTTATTCAGCCAGGCATGTACCAACGCCCATCAGATCACCCAGCCTGATTTGAACTAATGGGACCTTAAGTCCTTAACAACTAGCATTGCATATCACATCACAGCTCCAAAAAGCTCCAAAACACACCAGCAGAGCTAAACCTATATACCACATTCATGCTAACAAACCCAAGGAACTTCATACTAACTGCTATTGACATCAAGAGAAACAATTAAATTTACAGATAAGACTCAATAGTCACCAACTCTGGCAACATGTGTAAGCTTTTAAGCCTTGTAAAATGTAACACAAAGAAAGGGACATGATACTAACAGATGCTACATTCATTCCATGACATCCCAGTAACAAAAGGTAACATGTAACTACTAAACCTTTAATTCATACATGAATTCACAAACAGGTTAAGCCATAAAAGATCAACCTAAATCGAAATTCACCATTAAAACACAGTCACCACACCTGATTGACATTATTAGCTTTTGTGAGTCGACCAACAACTAAGTGCTCCAATAAAATCTTTTTCTTTGTAAGCTGCATCATTCGCTCCTCAATTGTACCTCGGCTAACAAGCCGGTATATCATCACCTAAAACAAAAAACAGATGAAAATTATACATAAAAATCACCACAAAACTTATTGAAAATCTGCTTTTCGATACAATATAACATTGTACGGTAAAATACCTTACTAGTCTGTCCTAAGCGATGAGCTCTTGCCATAGCTTGCAAATCTGCATGTGGGTTCCAATCACTGTACATGCATAGGTGAGAAGTTAAAGCAAACCCATTATATTGGATTAACTGTTTTTGTCTAAACAGAGAGATTGCTTCACCTGTCATAGATGATTACAGTATCTGCAGTTGCCAAATTTATTCCCAGACCACCAGCTCTGGTTGAAAGAAGAAAGCAAAACCTAGTCGAATTCTTAGCATTGAAGCGATCTATCCGTATCTGCCTATCAGCACCACTTATTTTGCCATCAATGCGTTCATAGCTCCATTTCTGAAACATGTATAGTAGAACAGTGGATGAGATACATTAGCCTGTAAAGCTAACATAGTCACAATGGGAAGATAACTAAGTACCCTGTGACTTAAATAGTCCTCCAGCAAGTCCAACATGTGCTGGAACTGTGAATAAATTAGAACTCTATGACCCTGCTCTTTCAGTTTCACCATCATCTTGTCCAGCAGCTGCATCTTACCTGATGAATCTAGAAGCCTCCTGCAAATTCAAAGAATCAAGATAGCAGTGACATCTAAGAAAAAGAATTGTGGAGTAAAAATACAGCTCAGCAGATGTACTCAAGCTTGAAAGGTAGCTAAATAAAAAATAAGTTAATCCAGTTCAGCATATGAACAATTTTAAAAATTACTCAAAGAAGCATTCTAATGGGTGGATACAGAAGTTATACTCAAATTAGAATGGATACTACGACTATTATCAACATATCTATTACAGCTAAATCTCGGCCAAAATAATTGGCAACAAACTCGCTTATGTTTTTCGTTGACACACTTTAGAGCATGTTCAACGAGAAGATCAGAGAGAAACAAACAATGGACAACTCCAATATGATGAGGTGTCTTTATAGTCAAGCAAGCTTAAAAGGTTAGTGATACCAAGTACTCCTCCTATGGACACTAGCAGTTCCAAGTGATTATCATACACCAGCAACAACATTTGTAAAAGAACAAGAACAAAACCTATGAGTGAACTAAGAAGAATGAGTATACAATAAAAAAAAACATGAAACCACATAGGCCAAACAAATAACAATCACAGCAAAGATGAACTAAACAAACTTAGTGAAACAAAATAGAAGACAGTTAATAAACAAGAACCTGTGCACACCTTAAACCTTCTTCTGGATTGGCAGGTTCAAAATCAGGTTCGTCAATCATGAATCCATGGCAACAGAGTTTGCGCAACTCCATTACAACGTTCATTAGAGATGTCTGTAACAAAACAATAAAAATTGTAAATCCAGTAAAGGAAGATATATAACCAATTAAATGAAAATCAAAACAAGCTATTACATTTCCACCATTACGACGGGCTAACACTTCATAATTCTTGGTGAGAATTGCCTTATAGTACTCCTTCTGTTTGCTTGTCAACTCAACTCGTAAAATCAATTCCTTTTTTGGAGGAAGTTCTTTCATAACATCCTTCTTGAATCCTATTTGTACCACAGGCATGACAAGGTTGCAATAAGTTTTAGATTCTTTTAACAATGGCAACCAATTAAATAAATTATTCAATTTGATATCAGCAGCACTGCCTAGCCAAAATATGAAAAGGTGAAGTAGATACTCACTTCGAAGAAGATGTGGCTTCAGCATTCCGTGAAGCTTCTCAATTTGCTTATCTTGGTTTATATCCTTGAACTCTTCTTGGAGATCAGTTATACTCCCAAACTGCAGAATACAGACATAAGCATGTCACATCAGTCTATAAATAGTTTCAGGAGAAAACGAGTTTAGGTTGTCAAATAGAACAATTGCTATGCATCAAAATGTTTTCTTTTACCAAGCAGAAAGGGTTTGGGGTTCAACAAACTCAGTGATCCAATTAACATAGTGCCACTGTGCCAGTAAGAATTAATAGAAGCGGTATATTACGATGGTTCAGTTATACATACAGTATTTCACTATCTTAAACCTTATTTAATCATATTTTTTCTTGCACCTGCAGAAAATTTGTTTTCATGAATACTCCATTGATACAGTTCCAAAATTCAATGTCAACAGAGACTTCAATTTTATGGGAGGTTTCACAAGAGTACCTTATGGTATTTACCCAGCCAACTGACAGTTAAGAACATAGTAGGCTCATATAACATAGTAACAACTGACAACAGCATTATAGATCACTAGGACAAATGATAAACAACAAGCATCACCATAACGACAACAGCTCCTTGTATAAAAGTATATCAGAACAAGTAATCATAGTGTGGTTTACACAAACAGTCATTCATATCCTAGGCCCTACCAAAGCAATTCAATAATAAGGATTCTCTATTGCTAATTGAGACATATGTATAAGGAAGAAAAAGGCCACAGAAGCTACAGAAAGTAGACCATCACTAACAGACAACAGAGTTACATGAACTAAATGAAAAAAAAAATTGAGCATCCAAGAAGCACGAAATCTTACACTTTCACCCTCAAGGAAGTGCATAAGCATGAAAAGCTCATCAAGGTTGTTCTGAAAAAAGAGGAAAACGAACATCAAGTTAAAACACTTGCAAAAAAAATGTTCGTGGTCAACAGACACTAGTACAACAAGGAACAGCATACGTAAGAATAGTGAAAAGAAACTCAAGAAGATAGTGATGACATAGTTATTAACAAATGAATTGAATAACTAACAAATGTGCTCTCAAATAAATGATGTCACCTCACCTAGTATAGGATCAACGCTCATGCAAAGCTAATGCGCTTAATTTGCAGACATGATTCATAAATAGCATCTCAAAATACACAGTTGTGTAAAAGTGCCATTTCTTATTTCACATAAGCAGATTTTGGATTCAACAAATATACTATTGCGTCCTGATTTGTTTGATAAGGAAGATAGTTACAAACATTACTAAAATACCCGGATTCTGGAATTAGCCAGTAAAACAAAAACTTAGCAAGCATAAAATTGCCAACAAGGAGAGCTAGAAGGTACAAGGCACTGTTGGATTTCTAGGCAAATATTGTCGCAGGAATACTTCCAATTTGCCAGATATGTATTGGTAAAGTGAAATGCATAATTTTTCCATATAGCTCAGGCATGACAATGTATATAAAGAAGTAACCTGGACTGGGGTCCCTGTTAATAGAACACGATGTTTGGTGTTATAATCTTTAAGTAGACCAAACAACTTGGAATCTTTGTTTTTCAACCGATGCCCCTCATCCACAACCTGGCACAACATATGGATTGGAAACAAGTTAATTAAACCTTAAAACATGCTATGTATGGACACAGCTGGACAGAAATGATGCTGAATCAAAATATTACCAAGCATTCCCATTCTATGTTTTTTAGAACAGATGAGTCCATGTTGATCATCTCATAAGACGTCAATAAGACATCAAATCTTATTCTTGACTGCTTCTTTTGTTCATTAGATGGAGATGATTTCTTTTTCTTCAGCTTCTTCAGGTTCTCTTTGATGTAATAGAACTCGTGCTTCTTAATAATCTCACGAGAAGCAGCAGCTCCAAAATACATTACCTGTCCACAATAAGGAAAAAGTATTAAGGGGATATAAGTCTGTCCAAATTACACACAATATGGGTTTCAAATTAGTTTGATCCACATACAACATTCATTTGAGGTGCCCAAGTTGCAAATTCACGCTCCCAATTCCGCAGGGTTGAGAGGGGGGCAACAACCAGATGTGGACCAAAGTTGTCTCCAAACAGTGAGGCCAGAAAAGCAATACTCTGTATTGTCTTCCCTGCAATTGTCATCGTTTTCTCAAATCCCAAAACAACACTTGAACAAAAACCTTTGTCCTTACAATATAAGCATCTCTTACCAAGACCCATCTCATCACCAAGGATTACGCGTTTGTTATGAAACCACGAATAGCGCAAGAAGTTTAAACCTTCAAGCTGATAGGGATGTAGCGTGCCTTCAAAAAAACATCAAAATCACCATTCATGGAAATAATAGATCCAAGAATTACAGTCAGCTGAAAATTAATATCCAGGAATAATTTGTATTTAATAGCAGCATAATGTTGATTCATAACACATACCACCAGAAAGAAACGTAGGGCTCTCCTTGAATTGCCGTGGCTCCCGAATGGCCTTGCCCCTTTCACCAGCTTTCTTACGCCTGGACTGGATCTCATTGAAGCGTTCAATCTCAGGTTGGAACGCCGAAATGTCAGACTCATTTTCCCATGTACATTCCTCATATGTAAGTTCATTCCATTTAACATAGTACTCCCGCTCGCCAGAGTTTTTTCTGTCCATTAATTAAATAATGTAAAAAATAAAATCTCAATATGCCAGACCTCTGGTAAATGGAAAGTAGTGGATATATGCAAGGAAGATGGTAAATGGGCATCTAGATGGGTGAGACCATCATGACATGGAAAATTAGCAATATGAAAACTGAAGTGGAAGGCATGATTTATCATGAGTAATTGGATACCAGACTTCATTCTAGATCATGGAATAGATTCCCATCACATGAGGTTCATATGACTGACTTATTCACATAACCAGTAGGAAATAAGAGCCCTGTAAATGGAGTATGCATTGACAATAGCAATATGCATGACAAGTTACTTGACATGAAACTACATGCATATGCTAATTCAATAATTCACCAAAGAAAAAGCTGGAGCACCAGATTAAAAAATCACAATAGTGATACGAGTCACTACATATCTAACAGAAAATCGTATTAGTGTTCAGTAACAACAATCCACTATATACAAGGTAAAAGTAGCGAAGCACCATGCATATAAGTTGTCTGTTGTTAAATTACCCTGCATACCTGCTAGCAAGGATCCTGTCAACAGTTGTCCACTCCGATCTAATTGGAACAATGTCCTCACCAGATCTTTCTGCTTCTTTTTTCATGGCTTCCTTTTGCCTTCTGAAGTTATTCAACCTAGTCCTCAAACGAGGGTGTATATTCGCAGCTTCTGAATATTCTTTTTCAGAAACCCTGGTTTTTGAAGAGAGATAATAATTAATAGTAGAGTACAGAGAAATATAATCATGTAGTGAGCAAGTAACTACCAAGAGCAGTGAATGTATGATAATCCTTTCCACTTGATAAGATACCGCTCCACCTTCTTTGATCGAGGCTCTGTGGAACTAGAATCTTCACGAGGGTCTTCCAGTATTTCAATATCTAGAATCCTCTCCATCTCTGTTAATGGACTTACCTGAAGATAACAAACAAGGTGAATTGTTATACCAACAGTATCAAGCGTAAACTGAAAGGAGGGTGTATGATGAGGCAAAGACATACACATTCCGGGCAGCTCCATTTATCAGATGTGATGTTTAAGCAAGGAACCAAGCATTTTCTATGAAATGTATATGTACATGTTGAACAAGAGACTAGATTATCACTTTTTCCACATCGTTGGCAAGCTTCTTCTTTCTGCACATACAAAATAAGGATGAACCAACTAAAACTACAGGATTATTTAGATAGAAAAGAAACAAGATTAAAAAACAAAATCACATGGACTAGAGGAGATTGGAAGTCAGGATAGTGCATCCTAAACATTTAGAGCTCCACACGGAATTGCAAAACTGTTTCCTCCCGTTCTGCAATAGTTTTAGACATCTAGCAAGTAGCAACACAACCCTCAATGCAAAGCACAAATCCTAGCAATAATAGGCCCAATTCCCCAAAAATGCATTAGCTACCACCCAGCCTCAGCAAAATTCTCGACAGCAAGCACAGAGAAGCGAGCCCCCGATCAGCCATACCGTGTCCTCGCGCTCGATCCGCTCAGCAGGCGCGTCGTTCTGTCGATCTTTCCCCTTTCCGACCACAGCGCGCAGCGGGAGGTCGTCGTCGGACTCGTCGAGCGCGTACCGCGGCCGCCTCTCCGACCGCACGCGCAGCCGCTCCACAAGGCTGCTCATCGTCGCGCAGCTGTCGTTCGACGCGGTACGGGATAGAAACCCAGTGAGCGAGCAAGCAGCGCCACCCTCGCTGCCTCCGCCAAGCTCTCGTTCCACCTCTAGCACCGCCGCCGCTAAGCGGGCTAGGGTTTGGTGGGTTTGGGGAGCGGCGAGGAGCGAAGAGGGGCTATTTATACCGCCACGAGTGCGCGAGGTGCCGTGCGGGAGGAGTGCGGCAAAAATGGAAGGTAGCGACGAGGTGACGCTCGGCGTGAGCTGTGGGCGGAGGAGGCGCGGGGCGGCGAGGGGCTGTGGCGGGTCTGTCTCTCTCCCTCTCTCAGGAGAGGAGAGGAGAGGGGGCAGTGGTAACGGCCACTGACCAGGAAGAACAGGGACTAGAACGGTCTTACGACCTGAACCTTCTGCTTTGTCCAAATTTGTGTAAGCGTTGTTAGACAATCCACAGTTAGATCTAGTCTTGAATGTGCAAAAAGCATATGGACGGTGGAGTTATTTGAAAAAAAAAATAACACTTCTTGTAAAATAATGATATTTCCAGGTATCCATATGTTATAAGCATGGTATATGTTGTGCTAGATGTGATATGACATTATTTATGTGAATTCCTTGTCAACATTTAATGCATTCCTAAATTAGTATCTTATTGATGGGGCACTTTAATTGCTTTCCAAGATTTGTATTCTACATTACACCTCAACATAAGAAAACCATTTACTACATGGAGAAAACATATCTAATTTCGAAAATGTAAGTTTTCTCTCCGACGCCTCCTTTCAACCACTTTATCATCAACATAATCGTCACGATCATATTACCCACATCGACACTAGGGTCTGTTTGTTTCGTTACCGAAGTTTGCCATGTCATAGATTAGTCATGTCACAATTATTCTGACAGTTGTTTAGTTCGTTGTCACAACTTCAGTGTGCCATACTTTCTTACTAGTGTGTCTCACACGTCATAGACTCATTTTCTAGCCAACCTTTACCACAAGTTTGGCTTCAATTTTGTTCGCCGAACTTTCTGTGGCAGCCACAGCTTGCCGAAAATATGGCACGGCAAATTGGGGCATGAACCAAACAGACTCGACTTAGTTCCATTGAAGCGATGTTATTCTACCGGCCGCCTTAGTCATTATGTAGATCAACAAAAACCATTTCGTGGTAAAGTGTTCCGCAACAAGAACTACATCAACCAGCAATATCGTTGCATGTTTAGACTATATCTAAAACAATGTACATTGAACTCTATGGAGAGGGAAATGGAAAAACTTACTTTATGTGACAAATCTGCGATGTTTGAGGAAGTACAACCACCATATAAGATATGCCATAAGTGGCAAAGAGCGACTTTGTAGTGCCAAGCCCCAAAAGAAAAGGAAATAAGAAAGAGTCCAAATGGAGCCCACAACGAGTGAAAATAGGGTGGAGTTTGGTCAAGAACGAAAGAGTCACTCATAGGCCCTGTTTGGTTCAGCATTCGCTTCGATTCAAAGCGAAATAAGCGCAAAAAGGCCACCAAACGGCCTGCGATGGCCTACATCGCAGGAGCGGCGTCTGCGTTCGATTCCCACCCCGCAACTGTGATTGGAATCACGAGCTCTAGCCCGCAATTTGGAAATCACGCACCTGCTTCCTTGTCGTACGCTTCATCACCGTCGCCTTTCTCCCGTATGCTCGGCAGCTTCCTCCCTCCTATGCGCTGCTTCCCCACCACGCAGCTCCCTTCCCCACCGTCGGCTCCTTCGAGACCTAGGTGTCACCTCCCCTTGGGCAGATCCGCTGCCTGCGGGCGGATCTATAGTAGGGTCGACGCCACTCCCCTCCTCCTCGTCGCCAGCTGCCCGGATCCCGCCCTTCCGCCGGTTTTCCAGCTCCACCAAGTTGTCGATGCCGAATCCCCTCCCCACCGTCGGTTTCCCTTCCCTACCGCTAGCTCCCTCCACCGTCTCCGGTCAGTCACGGTCTTCGAGATCTGGAACCGAGCGCAGCCGCCGCCGCCACTTCTTTTTATAGAGAAGAGCTTGAGAGAGAGAGAGAGAGGTAACAAACTTTAGGGTTGTGGTGGGGGAGAGGAGCCTATATGGGCTAGCCGACTGGGTTTTGTTTTGGGCCCATCCCATAGTTGAAGGCCTACAACTAAATGAAGGTTCATTTAGCGGCTATATCTGGCTAATCACGGCTATTAGTGGTCAGAAATGTTTAGTGCAAAAAGCTAAATCTCATAGTGTTGTCCTCTCTTAGCTGCTATCTCCGGCTATAGCTACAGCTATAGCTAGAGATTTAAAAAGCATGGTGTAAAGTAGCAGCCAAATGAATATTTTATGTTATATTTATTACTAGGTGAGTCATGAGGGTGTAGAGTTGATATAGAAAGGAATAGACAACAAACTTTTTTTGTTTTATTATAGCTACTAGTGAAATCTCAATCGTGGTCAATGATATAAAATATAAAAGTAGTAGTAAAGTAGAATTTTTCTTTTAATTCATGTGGCTAGAAGGAGTCGTGAGATCAATGAGCTGGTAGAGGGGAAAACACTAATGAGTCACAAGAGCACCAAGGCATCGCAACCTCACTCAAAGGATCAAGATGTCCAAGAAAATGGGTGAATGAGCTTTTCTAAAATCTAAAGTAATAATTAAGTCCTAACTCTAAAAGCCAATCACCCCTTTGCATGGTCGAAATGGTGGACTAGAGGGGGTGAATAGTCCTTTCTAAAACTTATCACACCAGCTAATCGAAACAAATACGAAATTAAAACTATTGGTCTAGTCAATACTACACCCCTCTACCTATAATACTAACGCCTAGCAAATTATGCTAATTATGTTCACTAAGGTGTCAGGCTAGAGAGCTAACCTAAACAAGTCTAGGTTGGAAGGTCACACAAACCTAAGCAACCAGTACTATAGATGGTCATCGTGTCGTGCCTTCTCGGGTCGTCGTGCCTGACGTGTTGTGCCTGGTCATGCTTCGTGCCAGTCTGCCAGCCCAAGGCACGGCCCGTGGGCCATTTTGCCGTGTCAGGCTGCCCGTCGTGTCGTGCCGGCCCATAGCCCATCATGCGAGAAACACTTCAAAATTCTTATAAGTGTTCATCATTTTCAGTTTTTCACAAGTATTCATCGTTTCTAACAAGTCACAACTCAACTATTAGTTATCACAAATCATTTTAACAAGTTAGTTTAATTGAATTAGCCGTTGGATCCACAACCACCGGGCCGCTCTCGTGTCGCCTCTTAGATCGGGCAGTGTCCGTGCCATGCCATGTGCCTAGGTGGCGGCCCAGGCACGGCCCGCCCACCGGGCCGTGCCGTGCTTGGGCCAGGCCAAAACAACATGCCATGGGCCGAACCATCGTGCCTCGTGCCTTATGATCAAGTATAACTAGTACTCTAAGCAAATCGAGAGCTCCTACACAAGCTAGTAATGCAAAGCTCACAAAGAGCTACTTCTATACTACACAAGCTAAAAGGTAACTTAGTATACACAAGCTAAACTAGTTATAAGAGCGGTAACTAATTAATAGCACAAGTATGAATAAGTAAATACAAGCTAGTGAATGGAGAATACAAACCACCGAGAAGATAGAGACAAGTTGACATGATGATTTTTGTCCCAAGGTTCAATGGTCGCCACCAACCTAGTCCCCAATGTGTCAACCGCATATTAGGTGATTCAACAACTAATAGGTGTTCACAAACCTAGCCCAACAATTGGGCGCTACAAGAATCCAACCACAAGTGATGGTAGCTCAATGACATGCTCAATTATAGTTACTCTTCGTGATCTCCCATGGGGCAAGCACAACTGAAAGGTCCTAAGTGATGGCGAGATGGGGTGAATAGCCTAAAATAAAAACTTCAACAACAACTGGACAAGGTGTTAGACTAAGAGATAGCATAGTGAATTTTACGCTAGCCTAATGGGGTTGTGAAGCCTCCTATCCAACAATTGCTAGCCTAATAGTTCTAAGTCACACAAGAGCTACACAAGATACTAGACTAGAACTACCAACTAGAGCTACACCAACTAGCACTTGGAGAAACAACTAGCTAGCACAAGCTAAGAGCTAGAACAAGCCTACTAGGTTTAGAGCATCTCCAATGGTTTTGCATATTTTAATTGGCAAAATTGAGAGTTTACCCAGCCCCAAATAAATATGACAAAGATAAAAAGAGTCAATCTCCAATGGTTTGGAAAAATTAACTTGGCAATTCACAAAATTGACTTGGCAATTACCAAAATTGTGAAAATTGCGACGGCGAGAAAAAATGCACGGGTCGACCGCGGAAAATGCCAAGCGCGATCCGCTAGGCATATATGTCAATCCTTCCCAGGAAATTGCTAAGTTAACAAAAATGCAAAGCCTATTTGCCAAACCGTTAGATAAGAGTTTTTTAGAATTTTTTTGCAAAAATAAGAATGGAAAGCCCATTTACAAAACTGTTGGAGATGCTCTTACTTGCAAGAATGAAGAAAGTAAAACAAGAGAGGGTGAGGATTGTTATACCGCCTTGTAGAGGATTGAACCAATCAATATAGATAACTAAGGAATCCAAACAATCCAAGAATGAGACAAGGAGACACTCGATTTTTTACCAAGGTTCACTAGTTTGCCAACTAGCTAGTCCTCGTTGTGGTGAGTCACTCACTTGGAGGTTCACGAGCTAATTGGCATCACACGCCAAACCCGTCACCGGGTGCTGCATAACCAACACAAGATGAGGCTCACGCAAGCTACACACAATCCACTAGAGTTGCCTTTGCGATCTCCCACGGGGAAGGCACAAGAACCCCTTACAAATCACTTGGTGTCGACGAAGAACAATCACTAATCTTCTCGAATCACCTCCGCTGCTCTAAACCGTCTAGGTGATGGCAATCACCAAGAGTAACAAGAAATTCATAGAGAAAACGTCTCCCAAGTGCCACTAGATGCAAGCTATATATGAAATGCACTTGGATCACTCAATCTCTTTTGGATTATCACTAACCAAGTATGGAGATGAGTGGGAGGGAGTGTGCTCAGCTCTAGAGGGTCTCAAGGTGTTCAAATGTGCGAGAGAGATCACCCCAAGCCGGCCACCAATGTATCTCACATCAAACACATTTAGTCCACCTAAGTTGTCACTCATCAATTAACAAAACCACATAGGGACCTTTTAATCTCCCTCTTTTTGTAATCGATGATAACTCTACAAAGATATGGAAATTAAGTTCTTTTGGACTTTATGTCATTTATCCAACATTTAAGCTCTATGTTATGATTTAGATAAACCTCTAAAAATCCATCTTGGTAGTGATAACCCCCTACATGTGTGCTTAAATGGTTTTGTTTTAAGCTTTGCATACATGCATGAATATGAAATTGTGGAAGTGTCAACACTACTAAGTGATGCTAAGGTATATAGGATAAACCTTTGAAGATATTTATTGTAGTTGCACTTTGAAGTTCATCCTTAGCACTATGGTTAGATAGATACCAAATAAACACTACAAACCTTATAAGATGAATCAGTGGAGGTATGCGTAATCCGAACTAGATGGTAATACAAGCACCAATACACTAGATTTTGATAGGTTCATAAAACTCTACATCATGTGTTATAGATTGTATTGATATGTGATAAGATATCCTAAGATATGTCATTTGAGGTCTTAGATGATCTATCCACTAGGGGATTCCTACCCCTCCTTATATACTCTAAAGGGGTAGGGTTACAAGTAGAGTATCTTATTTGGTACTATCTTCTTATAGCCTTGTGGTGCACGCCAAGCTATGTCGAGCACCACATGCCTATCTTGTGGGCTAGGCCAACCTGGATGGTGCGGCCCATGTAGTACGTCGTGGGTACCTGGGGTCATACCCCCACATTTAGTCCCCAAGCGTCTTGTATTCATCTAGCAACGCTTAGCTTGGGCATTCAGTTTCGGTTTGGTTCTTCAGTTTTTGAAGAAATTCGGTTCCTAAAAAATAGGAACCGATCGGTTCCCAAAATTTCTCGAAACCGACCATTTCGGTTCTCAGTTATTTTGGTTTGGTTTCGGTTCTAACCAAACTAACCGAAGTTTTCAGAAAAGTACAAAACAAGAATAAATATATATATATTCTAAAGCATATTTATGCAACACTATATCTATTTTTAATAATGATAATTCATTAAGGAACATTGGCAATATAGTAACACAAATATAGAGCAGTTTAAATATGAAACACCATACATAAAACAAACATAATTCAAATAAAATACAAGTAAGTGAAGTATAATTCATCTAATTCCGTTAATTCGGTTAATCGAGAGTAGAAACTGAATTTTCTTCAGTTATTTCGGTTCTCCAATATCAGGAACTGAATTTTTTGGTTTTGGTTCTTTCGGTTTCAGATTTGGTTATTTCAGTTCGGTTTTGGTTAATTTTGCCCCAGCTTAAGCAACGCCATCTTGAGCTTGTCCGAGCAAGCGGGCGTGACACAGTACAGCGAGGCCGATGCTGAGCAGCGGTAAACGTAGTAGAACAGTATAGCTGACCAGGTGTGCTCAAACTCAATCAGCATATCTTTCTAGGAGGATGTAAGGGGCTCAAGTTTAAGTTTTGAAAACCCTTCATCCCGGGTGAAGTGTATCCACTTAGACTCCTTTTGAGGAGTAGCCAGAAAGCATTTGGGTACTTAGAGACATGGAGACGTAACTTTGCAATATCAGCTACCCATTCACCACAAGACAAAGTGTACCCACTTAGTCTCTGAGACTGCTGGAAGATGAAGAATGTATCTTGTAGCAAGGTCAAAGAAAATGAGTCTAAATCACCACGAACTCCTGAGTGTAGTATACTTATCAAGGCTTCCAACATGCTGCCCAAAATCAGCACCCCGATCCAACCTGCATGGAGCAACTTGATGATACACCAACTCAATTGACGGGCATTGGTCGGCGATGAAGCGAGTCCTCAACTTAGCAGGTGAGTATTGGTCGACGATGAGGCTAGCCCCGAGCTTAGCTAGTGGGCATTGGTCGCGATGACGACATTCCCCGGCTTAGCTGACGGGTAGTGGTCGGCGATGAAGCGAGTCCCCAGCTTAGCTGGCGAGCTTTGGTCGACAATGAGGCCAGTCCCCAACTTAGCTGGTGGGCAGTGGTTAGTGATGAAGCTAGTCCCTAACTTAGCTGGCGAGTACTTATCGACAATGTAGCCAGTCCCTAACTTAGTTGGTGAGCATTGGTAGACAACAAAGCCTTTGCTTAGGCATGCTGTGATAGTAGCGGTTTATGATATCATCTGACCTAGCTTTCGAGCGTCAATAATAAGCTTGGTGACCGAACTTAGTACCTGCAATACAGATACATAGAATAGCTAGTACATGATGTACATATGAACTCCAAAAAAAATTCAGCAATCATGAAATAGCATAGGTGACATCATGTTTGTTTGCAACATTGATGTTTGTTGAATATAAACAGCGTCCAAGTCGTTATACTATCATTGAGCCTCAGCCCCGACTAGTCTGCAGTCCAGAACACAGAGTACTGGAGCCCATGCACATATAGGAAAACAAGCGTCACCGAGGAGCCGCTACCGACCACCCATAACGCAGAGCGCTAGAGCCCGTGCACGTGTAGGGCTGTCTCTAGAAAACACGGATGAATAGAGGGTTGGTCGGTAAGGCGATTGTGATTAAGAGCAACATTGAGTCGTTAGTCCGTTGAAAGGTCGTAGATGGCTAGAGGGGGGGTGAATAGCCTAATAAAATTCTACAAAACACTAGAGCAAAAGGTTAGATAACACTTAAGCGAAGATTTTTTCTCTAGCTCTACTTGGGGTGCAAAGCCACCTATCCAATACAATTTTAGTTAACTAAGTGCTTAACAATCAATAGCAAGAACCTAAAGCACTTAGGACAAGCTAGCAAGAACAACTACCAAAGAAGCTAACTAGACAAGATATGAATGAATATAAATGCAAGAGAGGAGGTGATTGTTATACCGATGCCTTGTGATGTGTGGATGTCAATAGGATGAACCAATCACAATGAATACCAAAGAGTAGCCGGGAGACAAGTTGACAAATGATTTTTCTCTCAAGGTTCACTTGGTTGCCACCAAGCTAGTCCCCGTTGTGTCGACTACTCAAATGGTGATTCGGTGGCTAATAGGCAATGACAAGCCTAGCCCACTAACTCGGGCGCCACAAGAATCCACCCAAATGAGAGTAACTCAATGACACGAGCAATCCACTAGAGTTACCCTTTGGCGCTCCGCCGAGGTGGGTACACGCCCTCTCACAATCGATGAAGCCGGCCACGAACAATCACTAACACGTGCCGAAGCTTCTCCACAATCGTCATGCCGTCTAGATGTTGGAAAACACCAAGAATAACAAGAAATCCCGCGGTGATGACGATGACCAAGTGCCACTAAGATGCAATGCAAAGATTAAGCACTTGGTTCACTCAAACTCTCAAGAATTAGCAACAAGAGCAAAGAGAGATGAGTTGGGGGCTATCTCAAGCAAGCACAAATGTCTCAAGTGAATAGAAGGTGCAAGAGAGTGCTCCTTGAGCTGTCCAAAACACTTATATAGCCTTCCAAAACAAGTTAGCCGTTTTGCCCCTTTTTCACTGAAATCTGCGTCAGTCCGGACGCATGTTGCATGGGGGGTCCGGACCATCGCGTGCGCGTCCGGACCCTCCTCCATTTTGAATCTGCCCGTTGGCGCCCTTCCTGGTGCCGACGTGTCACCTCCGGACCCATGAGATAGTAGCATCCGGTGCTTCTTTTTCTTATGTTCGGACCCAATTCGGAGAGGGTCCAGAGAGGTCCTCAGCTCCGGTCGCGCGTCCGGTGACCAACGTCCGGACCGCATTCAGCGTCCGGATAAATACAATAGAGGAGTCCAGAGAGCGCAGAGCTCCGGGCCTTGCGTCCGGAGTCTTGTGTCCAGACCATCATTAGCGTCTGGATCTCTTGTCTAGAGAGGCCGAGGCTAGGGTAAGCCTCCGGTCGCAAGTCCATTGGTCCGGTTAGCATCTTGCCTGCGTCCGGACCCTGCGTCCGGAGTCCTTCTGAGTGCCAGACCGAGCTGCCTCTTCTTCTCCAAGCTTCCATGTGCTAACAGTCTAACACCATGTCTTCCAAACATTGTTCCCCTGTGTTAGCCTTTGACAAGATATTTTCTTGGATTTGTTTCAAATTTTATGTCACGTAGGTTCATTTTATGTGAATGCAATGCAAACCTAGTGGCACATGATAACCGCAATCGAAACGAGTTTTCCCTTCTTGATAGTACGGCTAACTATCCTAAATGTGATCACACTCTCTATAGTGTCCTGATCACTAAATCAAAAATGACCCTATGATATACCTTTGCTTTGAGCCTATTTTTGTTTTTCTCTTTCTTCTTTTCCTTAGTCCATGAAGCACTTGATCAATGCACCATTGTCATCCTTTTAGCTCCATGTGTCAAGGTGAATTATCCTATCTTGATTGAACACTTAGCAATAGGGTTAGTTCATAGGTTTCATCAATTAACCAAAACCAAACAAGGTCTTTCAATCTCTCCCTTTTTGGTAATTGATGACAACCTTTCACAAAAGAATATATATGATGAAAATTTCACTTTGGTAGTATTAGCTCCCCCTACATATGTGATATATGAGTTTGGTTCATTTTTATCACATATGCATGAATAGGAATTGTGAGAGAGTGAATGCTACCAAATAATGCTAAGGTGTGTAAGATGGACCTTTGAAGCGTGATACCAATCGGAGTGCAATGTATAAACCATCCTTAGCACCATGAATGCCTAGAAACCACTTGAAAACACTTGGAAACACTTTGAGAGAACTAGATACCACATGAAAATATCAAGACCTAATCATGCTAGTTCTTCAAACACCATATCATTTAAGTTTCTAGCATTCACCACACAAGCATATTATGACTGTAAGAACATATGCAAGCAAGCAATTATGAATGCACAAAGATATGCAACAAATTTATTCATAGACATGCTCCTCCTACTTGTATGCTTTTCATTTTCAAATTTTCAAAAATAATTTTCTTTGTCCTACTACTTACTTCTCCTCCTTTGTCATCCATTATCATAAAAGATGTGCTCAAAGGTTTGATTATTGGAGAGAAGTCTTAGTTATGGTTCAATTTAGATTACTTGCCCCAAGCTATTTAACTCGGTTTAAACCATGGACAAGCTTGTTCACACATCCTAAAATGGTTATCTTACCCATGTTGAGCTAAAAATTTGAAGTTCATATTCTAGATCAAACACTAGGATTGTAAGCCCACAAATATGTCATATGCTACCACTAGATCATATCAAGCATAGAAGCAATAGTGGTACCATATAAGCATCAAAAACATTTTATTTTCATGAATGATCCTAATGAATTGATGTCTAGATGCACTAACAAGTCCTAATAGGAATGAATGACATGTCAATCAACTTGTACCTTGCATAGCTCGAAGGAGAGGCATATCATATATGGGGGTGTGAAAGGACCTTGATGTCGCCTAGCAGGACTAGAGGGGGGTGAATAGGCCTGTTTAAAAATAAATTGCAAACTTTCTGTCAGCACAGGTCCGGCACTGTCGGCCTTGGGTCCGGCACTGCCGGGGTGCCTGCACTGCTGCTCTAAAGCCCGGCAGTGCTGGCCACCAGGACAGAACTGAGCACAATTCAAAATGTATAACTAGAATGGAAATTGTGCTTGAATAAAAATCATCCTAGAGGTGTAGGGAACCTCTAGCACCACTTGAAAGTGGTAGCAACACACCCAGCAAGTAGATCAGGACCAAACCCTAGAAATCACCTTGAGGACAAATGTAAGTAAAGCAAACAACACAAACACAAGTGACACAAGATTTATCCCGTGGTTCAACGTCGCCACCAAGGCTGGCCTAAGTCCACATTGTTGAGGTTCACCACACAAGGCTTAGGCTCGCCACACAAGGCTTGCCTTTCCCTCGTTCTCAAATCAAGAGAGTGAACTCTTGAAGTGAGGGGTGCTTTCTTAGCTGCAATGAAATGGTTACAAACCTCCCGGGGCTGCCACACAAGTTGGCAAGCTCCACGGGCGACGCTCTAGCCGGCTAGGAGCAAGCTCCAAGAGTAACGAATGCAATCCACCGGCTTGAACGTGAACCAAGTGCTCTAGGCGTTGAAGAACAGTTTGGGCTGCTCTCTAATGAAGTTTGGAGGCTCAATCTCTCAAAAAATTGGAGAGGAATCAAGGGAGAAGCTTGAGGGGCTCCAATGGAGTTAGAGAGAGGGAGAGAGCTGTTGTTGTGAGCACTGGGGAAGGGAATGGTCGAGATGACCGTTGGGGGCAGCAGGAAGGGGATATAAATACCCTCTGCTGTCCAACGGACACTTTAAGTCCCGACACTGCTGGACTCAGGCCCGGCACTGCCGGACAGGTCCGGCACTGCTGCTCAGGGGAACAGCACCGCTGCGCTGCCCAAAAATGCTCCGAATGAAAAACTGATTTGTAGGGAGTCTGGGCAAGGTATGAGAGGATGTTTGGTGGAATTTGAACACTTGATTGCACATTTAAGCATGCATATTGCATCCCCCTTTGTAGTACGGTATTTCCTAAACTCAAATTCAAAACATCAAATAATTTAAACGCTTTTGAGTTGGTCACCGCATCCTTTGATAATTTGGGGTTGCTCTTGTTCTTGTTGGCCTTCTTTTCCTACCTTTTGCTTGCTACCTTGCTAGTGAGCCTCTTTCTTGATGATGCCAAGACTTCATCATTCATGTGGGGGCATGATGCAATTTCATGTCCCTTCATATGACAGCCATGACACCTTCTATTGCTTTGTGTTGTCTTCTTGTTTGGAAGTGTGACTTGATCATCAACCTTGTTGGAACACATAGAGGCATTATGTTCTATATTGGAGCACTTAGCATGAGTCTTCTTCTTCTTATTCTCTTGGATTTTGATCATGCCTTTCTCTTCCTTCTTCACTGTGCAATCTCTCACATGGTGACCCTCTTTCTTACACTTGAAGCAAGTGATGTGAGTCTTCTTTGATATATCTTGCACCTTATTTTGAGTGACCCACATTGATTCTTTTGGCTTTTGGGAAACCTGCTTTTACCTGGGCACCATCTTCTTAGGCTTAGTCTGATCGGGAGTCGGATTGGTAGCCTTCCCATTTTTGCGGGGTGCGGCACTGCCGCCCTTCACAGCGGCACTGCTGGCCTTAGGTGGTTGTGCTACTCGGGGCTGCTGTTGTGCCACCATCTGTGCAGGCTGATCTGTACCAATATGCTCCTTCCTTTCAAACTGCGCACATTCAAACTCATTGTTGGACTTATAATTTTGTTGATGGGATTTGGTGTATGCATCGGTTGACCCCTTGAAATGAATCAAGTCCCTTCTTAGCCTCTCAACCTCTTCCTTGAGCTGTTCATTTTCTTTTGTGATGGAGTCATCACATGTTTCTACATATACATGCTCAACGGAAGGTTGGCTTGCTTGAGAGCAACAATTGTTAGCACATGATAAAATACATTGAACTTGTGTACATGTGAATTTATGGGTGTGAGGTTGATATGATTTTACCGCTGCTATCATAACCTCATGAGCAATCTCTAGCATGATATGAGAATTCATAATCTTCTCATGAGAGCACAACAACCCATCATGACTTTCTTGTAAAGTCTCATTCTTGCTAGTGAGCCTTTCCAATTTCTCCTTAAGCATATAATTCTCATCTTCTAATTGAGCAACACAAGATAGAGAGTTAATAGTATGAGTTTGCTCAATTGACAAGTTTTCATACCTTTCGACCAACCTAGCATGAGAGCACTTAAGCTTTTCATGCTTATTGGTCAACTTCTCCAAGCATTTGATCTTTTTAATGCAAAAGTCATCTTGCTTGTGAAGTGTTTCTTCTTGCTCATTTATTTTCTCCATGAGCTTCATCACCATCAACTTGTCTTTCTTGCTTAGCCGAGCAAGATGTTGAGTGATCCCATCATCATCATCACTTTCATCTTCACTATCACTATCACTCTCACTCTCACTTGTCACATTCTTCTCTTTCTTTGCCATAAGACTCACATGAGAAGTGACATAGAGAGTTGAGCTTCTTGGTGAGGTGGATTCATCATTTGGCCTCCACCGATCATGAGCTTCTTCTTCCTTCAAAATGTTAGTTTCACAAGAACTAGAGGAGGTAGAGGTGCCACATATACAAGTATTGTTCTCACCAACAATTCCATTACCGTTCATTAAGTCATATGTTGGTGAGGAGATGAATGTGGCATGATCACTTAGACCTTTTGAGAGAATCACTTGAGGCTTTACATGTGTTGGTGAAGTTGAGCACTCCTCAAGTGATACTTCCAATGAGAGCAACTCCTCATCACACTTGGACTTTCCATATATTTCTTTGAGAGTAGTCCAAATGATATGAGCATCCTCAAGTGGTTCACCATCTCCAAATATAACAACATCAAGTACATCTTCACTCAAAGCACTAAATAAGACATTAGTAGCTTGAGCATTGTATTGTAAGCATTTCACTTCCTCTCTAGATAGATAGTTCAAATCATCACTAGGAGGTGAGATGCTCACATATACAATCTGCTCTATATGAGGACCCATGGTCTTAAAAACATCAAGTACAACAGCAGACCAAGATGTATAATTTGAGCCATCAAAAAGTAGAAGTTCTAGAGATACCTTCCCACTTGTCGACATCGTTCTCTCTAGGCGGTTAAGCCCGAAAAAGAGAGCCAAGCTCTGATACCAATTGAAAGGACCTTGATGTCGCCTAGAAGGACTAGAGGGGGGGGTGAATAGTCATGTTTAAAAATAAACTTGCAAACTTTCTGTCAGCACAGGTCCGGCACTGCCGACCTTGGGTCCGGCACTGCCGGGGTGCCCGGCACTGCTGCTCTAAAGCCCGGCAGTGCTGGCCACCAGGACAGAACTGAGCACAATTCAAAATGTATAACTAGAATGAAAATTGTGCTTGAATGAAAACCTTCCTAGAGGTGTAGGGAACCTCTAGCACCACTTGAAAGTGGTAGCAACATATCCAGCAAGTAGATCAGGACCAAACCCTAGAAATCACCTTGAGGACAAATGTAAGTAAAGCAAACAACACAAACACAAGTAACACAAGATTTATCCCGTGGTTCAGCGTTGCCACCAAGGCTGGCCTTAGTCCACGTTGTTGAGGTTCGCCACACAAGGCTTAGGCTCGCCACACAAGGCTTGCCTTTCCCTCGTTCTAAAATAAAGAGAGTGAACTCTTGAAGTGAGGGGTGCTTTATTAGCTGCAATGAAATGGTTACAAACCTCCCGGGGCTACCACACAAGTTGGCAAGCTCCACGGGCGACGCTCTAGCCGGCTAGGAGCAAGCTCCAAGAGTAACGAATGCAATCCACCGGCTTGAACGTGAACCAAGTGCTCTAGGCGTTGAAGAACAGTTTGGGCTGCTCTCTAATGAAGTTTGGAGGCTCAATCTCTCAAAAGATTGGAGAGGAATCAAGGGAGAAGCTTGAGGGGCTCCAATGGAGTTAGAGAGAGGGAGAGAGCTGTTATTGTGAGCACTGGGGAAGGGAATGGTCGAGATGACCATTGGGGGCAGCAGGAAGGGGATATAAATACCCTCTGCTGTCCAACGGACACTTTAAGTCCCAACACTGCTGGACTCAGGCCCGGCACTACCGGATAGGTCCGGCATTGCTAGACTTAAGCCCGGCACTGCTGGACTCCCAGCACTGCTGCTCAGGTGAACAGCACCGCTGCGCTGCCCAAAAATGCTCCGAATGAAAAACTGATTTGCAGGGAGTCTGGGCAAGGTATGAGAGGATGTTTGGTGGAATTTGAGCACTTGGTTGCACATTTAAGCATGCATATTGTATCCCCCTTTGTAGTACGGTATTTCCTAAACTCAAATTCAAAGCATCAAATAATTTAAACACTTTTGAGTTGGTCACCACATCCTTTGATAATTTGGGGTTGCACTATTGAATGTATTGTCCTCATTCTTATAATACCTTGAGCATGTGTTTGCAATCATCATTATCTCATCTCTTTGAGCAAACACACCTTAGAGCTTATGACTTGAATCTTTCCAACACATATGAATTCAGCCCATGGTTTCAAGTCACTATCACTAATAAATTGATCCTCAACATAATATGACTCCTCATAGCTCGATTAGTACTTCGACTCAATGCAAGTACTCTCTTCTTCACCTTAGCTATAGTACCTCGGTCTCCTTGACCTTCACCTTTGCTTAGTACCTCGAAGTCCTTTCCTTGCTATCTTCACCCTATCAAGCCATACTCAAGTCACATCATATTAAGCACCGATTGAAAACCATTTCTTCAACATTGTGATCCTTGCTTGAATATCTTATAGATATGAATGTTGAGATCAATCAAGCTTTGATATATGAGACTCCATATCAATATGGTCAAGCCAATTCATAATTCCTTAGATCTTCCTCATTTTGGCTTGACACTCCCATTATTCACTACAATCTCTATCTTCATACTTCTAGCTTGATCATATTAATGCAAAGTGATTTTCCACATCTTTGTCCATACAGGCAAACTAAAGTAGAGACCATATTATATCCAATATACATTGTCTCCTTTGTCATTTGACCTTTGCTTGGTGTTTTCTCACTAATGCACTATTGATTCATTATTTAATCCTTGATCAACACTAGTCCACTATCCAACTCTTCTTGTTCATGTAAAGCAAGCCAATATAGAGACCAATCCATAACTATCAAATCATGTCTCATTTACCATTTGTCAAGTATGCTTGCTTTCACATGATACTATGATATCCCACAACATAGAGGCCACTTAATTGATTCCATTTGCATTGTTGTCTTTTGTTTGAACTAGATTGTTTCCATAGTCTTCCAATACAACAATACACAATTTGACCTTCATCTCAACACTGTGTGGAATACCATCAAGTTTGCTTTTCTTGTTGAACCTTTGACACACTTAGCAAACTTGTTAGACCTTTAATTGTGTTGTCACTCAATTCACCAAAACCCACTAAAGGGCTAGATGCACTTTCAGGGTGCATCAACACATATTTGAGAAGTCAAGAATGTTCAATTCATTCCTTAGCTTGCAAAACCTTTTCTCATCTAATGGCTTGGTGAATATATCGGCAAGTTGATCATCGGTGCCAATACTTGTGATTTTGATATCACCCTTGAGTTGATGATCCCTTATGAAGTGGTGCCTTACATCAATGTGCTTGGTTCTTGAATGTTGAACCGGATTGTTGGTGAGCTTCACCGCACTTTCATTGTCACATAGCAATGGCACTTGCTTGAAGTTGATTCCATAGTCATTCAAAGTTGCTTTCTGTCGGGTACGAAGGTAAGGGGTACCCTAAACCGTTCGATAAATTAACGCTAAAACATAGCAACCATTTTTAAGACAGGAACCGGCCCACTGCTCAAGTCAGTAAGGAAAGGCTCATCACGTGAAGGCCCCCCTGCACCGGCTATGGCAACAAGTCGCGGGCCGGCCCACCTTGACGGAAAGAGACGGACAAAGGGTCGAACGAACGACCCCTCCGTCTCCACCTTGACGCCGAATGACAGACGAGGGGCCGAACGAACGACCCCTCGGCCTCCACCTCGATGCCAAATGACGGACGAGGGGTCGAACGAACGACCCCTCGGCCTCCACCTCGACATCAAATGACGGACCGAGGGTCGAACGAACGACCCCCCGGCTCCTACCTCGACACCGGGTGACAGACGAGGGGTCGAACGAACGACCCCTCGGCCTCTACTTCGATCCCTCCGACTCCACCTTTGCTTCGACCCTACCTCGACGACGAGCGACGGACCAGGGGTCGAACGAACAACCCCCGGACGGGAGGCTCGATCAGCCCAACTGCTCCCGACATGGGTTAAAGTAAATCCGCCTAACGCCGTGGGCACCCATGACCACAGTCAAATCCATCAGCTCAACGCCATGACCCGGACTCCCGTCAACTGTGCTGCCACTGTCGCCATGACGCGAGTACGGACTCCAGCGGCACCCCTTGGAACGTGAACAGTACGGCCCTCGACGACAACTTCGGGGATACGGCAGAGCCACGCAGGGCTCGACCCCCCCTCGACCGAGGGGCTCGACCCCTCCCTCCAACAACTCTAGTATGGGGCCCGTCCCATCCGCCCCGTCTCGCTTCAGCTATGGGATTCGCGCCCGTCTGCGGAAGCTGTGCCGCGACGTGCCGCGGCGACTTCCACTGCCACCACGACCCGGAGCGCCAAAAGGACGGGAAGGCCATGCCGGCACAGTGCTCGACGTCCCTTCGCCGGCACTATGCCACGGACACGCCGCCCATACTACGACACCGCGGCCACAGAAGAAGGAGGAGGGGGCAACGCTACACTAGCACGAGATGCCAACCCCCCAAGTCCTAACCAAGCCGATCCACCCCCAGACGTCCAAATCACGCAAGTCCGAGAGCTGCTCGGTAAGCTCGAGGAGGAGCGCCTGCGACTTTAGCAACTCGAGCACGCCCTCGAGCGGGATCGAGGGCGCCCACAGGGTGGAGGAGCTCGCGAGCGGGTCTGGGAAGTCCACCGGCAAATCGTTGAGGAGGGGGCGAACGGGCCCCGAGTCTACAACCACGCCAGCCAGAATGTCGTAGCGGCCGCAATGCTCCTCCGCGACATGCCGGCGCCATCGACCCTCCAAGCACGGCGTATCAGGGACGAAATCTAGGGGCTTCTTCAAACTGCGGCCGTGCAGCAGGCGGAGAGCTCGGCCTCGAGGCATCGAGGGGCTGCCTCCGAGCGACAGGAAGTACCCCCTCGACAAAATTGAGAGGTATCCGTCCACCAGGACAAAGCACCCCAGGGCCAAGTCGAGCGACGACCAGTTCGGGAACGCCTCGTCAACGATCAACCCCCTCGGGTGAACAATCGACGTCGGTACGGCGACGACGAGTCTCGAGGCTACAACGCTCACCGACGTGGGCGCTACGACAGTGACGAAGACCGATGTCGGTCTCCGGAGCCACCGGGGCCCCGAGTCTTCGGCAGAACCATCCGGCGAACCCCCCTTCCCGTCCGTTTCTGTCCACCCACCAGCCTGGTCAAGTACAACGGCGAAACCAAGCCAGAGCTCTGGCTTGCCGACTTCAGGCTGGCATGTCAGCTGGGTGGAGCCGACAACGACCACGTCATCATTCGACAACTCCCATTGTTCCTCTCCAACACCGCTCGCAGATGGCTCGAGGAGCTGCCCCCCGGACTTGATCCAAGACTGGCCCGACCTGGTCAGGATCTTCGAGGGCAACTTCAAAGGCACCTACGAGCGGCCGGGCAACCCCTGGGACCTCCGCAGCTGCAAGCAGAAGCCAGGGGAGACCCTCCGCGCCTTCACCCGCCGATTCTCGAGGCAGCGTACCGCACTAACCCACATGTCCGACCACGAGGTCATTACGGCGTTCATCGTCGGAATGACCTGCAAGGAGTTGGTGCGGGAGCTGGGGCGAAACACCCCCAAGACCGCCAACGAGCTCATGGACATCATCGCCAACTACGTAGCTGGCGAAGAAGCCGTTGGCGCGTTCTTCCAGATACCTCCAAAGAAGGGGAGGGGCAAGGCGGATGAGCCCGGGGGCTCAAAAAACGAGCTCAAGAAGAACAATGGGCCCAGAAGGAACAACAACGGCAACGGTGGCAGGAAGAAGAAGAAGATGAACCAACCGGGCCGACGCAACGTCGAGCCCGACGTCGAGCTCGACGACGAGCCCGACAACCTTGTCGCTGCGGCAGACAAGAAGAAGCCCGAGGGCCCCCTCCTGACGGGGGCATCTTCGACAAGATGCTGAAGGAGCCCTGTCCCTATCATATGGGACCGGCCAACCACCGTCTCGAGGACTGTCGCATGCTTCAAAAGCACTTCATCCCTCCTGGCTTCAGGAGAGACGACGACAAGGAAGACCCACCCTGCGACCTCCTCGTCAAAGGCGACGTCAAGAAAGGGGGCTTCCCCGAAATCCATGACTGCTACATGATCTACGGGGGACCCTCGACTCGCCTCACCACGCGCCAGCGCAAGAGGGAGCGTCGAGAGGTTTTCTCCGTTCGAGCCCAGGCTCCTCGGTACCTCGACTGGTCACACACGCCGATCACCTTCGACCAGGACGACCACCCGAGCACATCCCCAACGCAGGGGTCTACCCGCTCGTCGTCGATCCGGTAATCCTCAACACCCGCCTCACAAAGGTACTCATGGATGGGGGCAGCAGCCTCAACGTCATCTACGCCGAGACCCTCGACCTCCTGGGAATCCCGAGGACCATGCTCCTGCCCAGCGCGGGGGGGTTCCACGGGATCGTCCCAGGGAAGAAGGCACTCCCAATCGGCCGCATCAAGTTACCCGTTTGCTTCGGCGTCCCCTCGAACTTCTGAAAGGAAGAGCTGACCTTCGAGGTGGTTGCGTTCCGAGGCACCTACCACGCCATCATCGGTCGACCGGGTACGCCAAGTTCATGGCGGTCCCGAACTATACCTACCTCAAGCTCAAGATGCCAGGGCCCTCGGGGGTCATCACCGTCGACACCTCCTACGAGCACGCATATGACTGCGACGTCGAGTGCGTGGAAAAAGCCGAGGCTGCCGAGGAGTCAGCCATCCTCGCGGCCCTCGACGACTTGTCCAGGGAGATCCCCGACCCCAAGCGACACGCCGACAACTTCAAGCCGGCGGAAGACACCAAGACCGTCCCGCTCGACCCTGGCCTCGCGGATGGGAAGGTGCTGACGATCAGCGCCACCCTCGAGCCCAAATAGGAAGCAGTGCTCGTCGACTTTCTCCGTGCGAATGCCGACATGTTTGCATGGAGTCCCTCGGATATGTCGGGCATTCCGAGGAAGGTCGCCGAGCACTCCTTGGACATCTGAGCCGGGTCCAAAGCGGTGAAGCAACGCCTGCGCCACTTCGACGAGGAGAAGCGTAGGATCATCGGGGAGGAGGTCGATAAGCTTTTGAAGGCCGGATTCATCAAGGAGGTACATCATCCCGAGTGGTTAGCTAACCCTGTACTTGTTAAGAAAAAGAATGGGAAGGATAGGATGTGCGTAGATTACACCAGTTTAAATAAAGCCTGTCCCAAGGTTCCTTTCCCACTACCACGTATCGACCAAATAGTGGATTCCACTGCGGGATGCGAAACCCTCTGCTTCCTTGATGCATACTCCGGCTACCACCAAATAAAGATGAAGGAGTCCGATCAGCTCGCGACCTCTTTCATCACTCCCTTTGGCATGTTTTGCTACCTCACCATGCCCTTCGGTTTGCGAAACGCCAGGGCCACCTACCAGCGATGCATGCTCCACGTCTTCGGGAAACACATAGGGCCGACCGTCGAGGCCTACGTCGACGACATCGTGGTCAAGTCCAAGACAGTCGGAAACCTGGTCGGAGACCTCGAGATCGCGTTTGGGTGCCTCCGGGCGAATCGCATAAAACTAAACCCTGAGAAGTGTGTCTTCGGGGTCCCTCGAGGCATGCTCTTGGGGTACATAGTTTCCTAGCGCGGGATCGAGGCCAATCCCGAGAAGGTAACCGCAATCACGAGGATGGGCCCGATCAACGACCTCAAGAGCGTGCAAAGGGTCACAGGGTGCCTCGCCGCCCTCAGTCAGTTCATCTCGAGGCTCGGAGAGAAGGCCCTACCCCTTTATCGCCTCCTGAAGAAGACGGAACACTTCGTGTGGACCGCCGAAGCCAAGGAATCACTCTCGAAGCTCAAGGCCTTGCTCACCTCGCCCTCGGTCTTGGTACCCCCGAGTCCGGCCGAGCCCCTCTTGCTCTACGTCGCAGCAACTACCCAGACAGTCAGCGCGATCGTAGTAGTCGAGAGGGAGGAGGAAGGACACGCCCTGCCGGTTCAGAGGCTTGTCTACTTCGTGAGCGAGGTGCTTTCCAAGACCAAGACGAGGTACCCCCACATCCAGAAGCTGTTGTACGCGATTGTCCTCACTCGGCGTAAGCTCCAACACTATTTCCTGGGCCACCCGGTCACTGTGGTCTCATCTTTCCCCCTCGGAGAGATAATCCAAAACCGTGAGGCGTCTGGAAGGATCGCCAAGTGGTCGGCCGAGCTCATGGGGGAGACTCTCTCCTACGCCCCTCGGAAGGCCATCAAGTCTCAGGTACTGGCAGATTTCGTTGCAGAATGGACCGACACCCAACTACCCCCAGCGCAGGTTCAGAACGAGCTCTGGACCATGTACTTCGATGGATTGTTGATGAAGATGGGGGCAGGCGCCGGATTGCTGTTCATATCACCCTCAGGGGTTCACATGCGCTACATCGTCTGGCTCCACTTCCCCGCCTCCAACAACGTCGCCGAATACGAGGCCCTCGTCAACGGCCTGCGCATCGCCATCGAGCTCGGGGTTCGATGCCTCGACGTGCGAGGGGACTCTCAGTTGGTGATTGACTAAGTGATGAAAGATTCGAGCTGCCACGACCCCAAGATGGAAGCTTACTACAAGGAGGTCCGAAAACTCGAGGACAAATTCTACGGCCTCGAGCTCAACCACGTCGCCCGTCGGTACAACGAAGCTGCCGACGAACTGGCCAAAATCACGTCTTCTCGAGATACGATTCCTCCTGACGTCTTCTCGAGGGATCTTCACAAGCCATCCGTCGACCTAGACTCGGGGGCTCCCGCCCTCGAGCAAGGGGTCGATCCACCCCCCTCGACCGATCCCCCCTCGAGCGGGGAAGAGGTCATGGAGATCGGCGGGACTGCAACAGCACCAACCCCTCCGACGGATTGGCGCGCACCCTACCTCGAGTACCTGACACGGGGTGAACTCCTAGAGGACTGCACGGAGGCCTGTCATGTAGCCCGACGTGCCAAAACCTACGTCTTGTACGGGGACGGCCGTGAGCTATATCGACGTAGCCCCTCCAGGGTACTTCAGCGCTGCCTCACCCTCGAGGAGGGGAGGGCACTACTGAAGGATCTACACTCGGGGGCTTGTGGCCACCACGCGGCGCTAAGAACGCTGGTAGGAAGTGCCTTTCGACAAGGCTTCTACTGGCCGATGGCCTTCACCGACGCCACCAAACTCGTTCGATCTTGCAAGGGATGCCAATTCTACGCCAGGCAGACCCACCTACCCACCCAAGCTCTTTAGATGATACCCATAACCTGGCCGTTCGCAGTATGGGGGCTCGACATGGTCGGCCCCCTGAAAAGAACCAAGGGTGGCCACACTCACCTCCTCATGGCTATAGACAAGTTCTCGAAGTGGATCGAGGCTCGACCCATCGCCAACATCCAGTCTCGACAAGCCGTGATATTCTTCACCGACATCATCCACTGCTTCGGGGTCCCAACCGTCATCATCACTGACAACGGCACGCAGTTCACCGGCCAAAAGTTCCTGGACTTCTGTGACCATCACCACATTAGGGTCAATTGGTCCGCTGTCGCCCACCCTCGAACTAACGGTCAGGTCGAGCGTGCCAATGGTATGGTTCTGTAGGGCCTCAAGCCAAGGATCTTCGATCGGCTGAACAGACATGGCAGGAGATGGGTCGACGAGCTGCCCGCTGTGCTATGGAGTCTCCAAACGACACCAAGTTGAGCCACGGGGTTCTCTCCATTTTTCTTGGTCTATGGGTCCGAGGCCGTTCTCCCCACTGACCTCGAGTACGGGTCCCCTCGACTGAAAGCCTACAACGAGCAAGCCAACACAGTAGCCCGAGAGGACTCCCTCGACCAGCTCGAGGAAGCCCGAGACGTGGCCCTCTTCAAGTCGGCAAAGTACCAGCAGACGCTGCGGCGCTACCACGACAAAAACGTGCGCAAAAGGGACCTCGACGTCGGCGACCTCGTTCTGCGCCATCGACAAAGCAACAAGGGGCGTCACAAGTTGACGCCACCTTGGGAGGGACCCTTCATCGTGGCAGAGGTGCTAAAACCCAACACTTACAAGCTGAAGAACGAGAAGGGCGAGATCTTCACCAACGCTTGGAACATCGAACAGCCTGAGACTACTCATCGAGGGGGTCACCTTCCTCAAGAAGCAATGCAGGAAGTTGGGCATCACGCGTTGGCCACATCGAAAGGTGAAGAGTCTGTAGAAGCTCATCGACAACATCCGAGGGCTACTCGGCGCCACCTCCGTCCGCCGAGGGGACCACTTCGGGCTCGAAGAGCTTCGCCAGCACGCCTCCGGGCACCTCTGCAAGATCCATCAACTTTTGGCACCTCGCGTCGTTCTCTTCGTCGGTCAGCCTCGGGTCGGTGGCAAACCCGTTGGTGACGACATTGAGGTCATAATTGTAGGCTGAGTTGACAACCGCGAGGGCCCGCTTCACGCCCACATGAAGGGCAGCATGGACATGCTCCGTCACCTCCTGCATCATGGAGTAGAAGCGACGCAGCAGTGAGTCCCCTCGAGCGTCGCCCTCGACCTCCGGCTCGGGCTCGACCAAGAGGTCGTCGCAGAAGGTGTTGATGACGCCCGCGAGCCTCGCATTAAGGCTCACCTCCATCCCGAGGAGGCCCTGAAGACTGTTCAGGTCCTCGTGGGCTCGGGCCTTGTCCGTCGCAAGCTCTGCTAAAACAAGCACACAACCCGGTCAAAACCCAAAAGAGCAGTAAGAGGGTCGAGGCAGGGCAGATTCAGCAACACTCTCGAGACACTTACCTTGGGCATGCACCTCCAGAGTGGTGTAGCTCCGCTCGGTCTCCTTGAGCTGGCGGCGGACATCAATAAGCTCGGAGGCCTGACCACTGACCTTAGCCTCGAGGCCCTCGATGGTCTTGCCTGCGTCATCGAGGGCTCTCTTCTGGTTCATTGCCACCACACCCAGGGAAATCGCGCGGGTCCGAGCCTTCTCCTCCGCCACGGCCAGCGTGTCGCGCTCGCGGGAGACAACGTCGAGATCGCCCCCGGATGCCCTCCGTCGCCCGGGCCAGCTCCTCCTTCAGCCGGGCGGCCTCTTCCTCGGCCTTGCGCTTGGCCTCGAGGGCAGCGTCCCGCTCATGCCCGACCTTGATGGTCGACTAAAGGGCGTCATCGAGCCTCGGCTGTGCCGTCTCCTGGGCGACCCGGGCTGCCTCCTGCACGGCCGTAAAGCCAGCCCTCGCGTGGGCGACCTTCGACTCGGCATCCTCCCGAGCGGCTGCCGCTTCGGCCCTCGCCCGGGCGGCCTCGGCCTCCGCCCTCTCTAGCGAGGCGCGGAGGGCCGGGAGTTCCTCCTGCACCTGAAGGATGAACTGGGACTTCTCATAGGATCTCGCCCGCAGCGTCGGACAAGGATGAAAAGGAAGATCAGTAGAAAAAGAACAGTCATGCCACCCGAGCAAAGTCTTAGGGAGAACGAAACCCACCTCCATCCCCCGGCATATGTCCACGGCGGCGACATTCGCGGCGAGGCGTACCGAGTGCTCGAACCAGGCCCGGTACTCCTCGAGATGCTCCCACTGCCGGAGCTCGGCCAGGTCGTCGAGCGTGAGGAAGAGCTGCTCCGGGTCTTGAGGGTCCGCCAGCTCGAGGACCTCTTGTCCCCAGTACGCGCTGCGGGTGGCGATCCTCTCTTGGACCTCCCGCATGACGCCCTGGCGCACTGCGGCTGCACCCCCGCGGCGCTCCACCTCCTCTTGTCAAGCGAAGAAGGGGGAAAACCCCTCCGCCTGGCCTCTCCCGGCCTCGAGGCCACCCCACGAGGACGTCGACGGTCCCGCCGAGCCTTCACCACCGGGCAGAGGAAGCACCGGCCAGCAGAACGACCCTGCATGGGGAAAGGCACGAAGAGATCAGTACCTGGCACCACAGACCCACTACGGCTCGAATAAGTCGGAGCACGACTTACCTCGAGACAACGACCCCCAGCCTCGAGGCGAGGCCGAGCCACCTCCGGTTCCGCACGAGGGGCTGCGACGGCGGTCGTCTCCACCGAGCCCACCAGCTCGGCCACCATCTCGGCCACCTCTTTGGCGGTGGACTCCATCAGCATCCCGCCCTTCTCCGGCGCGGGTGTCGCCTCGGGCCGCTCGGCCCGACCCCCCCCCCTCGACCACCGGCGTCGGCATAGGGCCCTGCGCTGTCCCTCGCTCCATCGCCTCTCGGGCCCTGGCTGCCCACGCCGCCTCGGGGGTAAGCGTCGAAGGGGGCGGGGCAGCGTGGCCGGCCTCGATGGCCACCTCGACTACAGCCCCACACCTCAGCTTCTTGACAGGGGCGAGGGACGCATCCTCTTGCGGGCGCTTCGACCTAAGAAAGAAACCCGTGCGCAACGATAAGCACCGGTCGTTTGCAACGAAAAGAAAATTGCAAACAACACCCTCGAGGGCAACTTACCCCTTCGGGGCCAGGTGTTTTTGGCCAACGGCCTTCGGGCCGATCGAGGTCCTGAACACAACCCGCCGGGGGCGGGGGTCGAGGCCGCCCTCGGCACCGTCTCCGGGCAGGGGCCGACGACGCTCCCGTCGTCCCCCTGCTGACTTCCTCCTGCGCTGACGGGCCTGACGCCCGTGCGCTCGACCCGACAGCCGCAGAGGGCGTGTTCGCTCGACCCCCCGACGGGGATCGTGACGACCGCCCACGCGTCTGCCGTGGCACTTCATCTTGAGAGGCCACGGAGCGCTCCCCCCGAGGCTCGGCTTCGACAGTAGGGGCCGACCTCGACGTCAACCCCACTCCTCCTCCGGTTCCTACGGCCACCCTCTGTTCGGGCGCCGCCTGTTCTTCCTCCTCGCTCCAGTCCACCTCGACATCGCTGTCGCTATCCTCATCCTCCTCCTCGTCCTCCTCTTCCGAGGGCGATTCCTCCTCGGGAAGGCCCTCCCGCCTCTGTCGGGCCCGGCGTTGATCCCTCGCCTCTTTCTCCCGGGCCCTCTTAGCCTTGGCCTTCTTGACCTTGTCCTTGGCCTCCTTGTCCTTCTCAGCCTGGAGGCGCCTCGCTTGGGAATCAGCCCGGTCCTCCTTCACCGGCGGGAGCGACTTCCGGAAGGGAACGTTCCCCTGGGGAACGCAAGCAAAAAAGGCGGACAAGGCAAACACAAGAACTCTAACAGAGGAAGAGGACTTTACCAGCTCGATGTACCCCTCGTCCGGCTTCATGGGGATCCTGGCGATATTCTTGACGTCGAACCCGCCCACGAAGAAGAGGCGAACACGGCGGGCCACCCTCTCGGGGGTAGCTCGTCTCCCAGGAGGTGACACCCCGAGAGGTCGACCCCCGGACGCATCTCGTCGAGGCGGAGGGGTCGAGCCATCAGCGGCACGGCCCGCCGCAGATGGAACGCCGACGCGACGATCGCCGTCGTGAGTCCCTCCTTCTTCAGGCTCTCGACCGCATGCAGCAAGTTGGTGAGGCGATGCTGCTTCTGCTGCACGATGACGTACCTCCAGCGGTCGGGAGCAGGTTGTCGTCATTCCTCAAGTAAAACCACCCGGAGTGCCATCCGGAGTGGCTCGACGAAAGCTTCGTCGGGATCCAGGAATCCGATCGCTTGAGGGCGATGCAGCAGCACCCGGCCCTGACCATCTTGCGGGTACCCTTTTCGGCCGACGCATGAAAGATGTTTGCCTCGAAGAGATGGAGCCATAACTCCCAGTGAGGCTCGATCCCGAGGTAACCTTCGCACACGGCGGCGAAGACCGCTGCATGGCAGACGCCGTTGGGGGTGAGGTGTTGAAGCTCCACGCCGTAGTGGTAGAGGATGGCGCGCAGAAGACGACTGGGTGGGGCGCCTAGTCCCGCCTGGTGGAAGACCTCGAAGCTCACCACATATCCCTTCGGCGGATTGGGTTTGGCGTGCTCCGGCGGCGGCGCCATCCACTCCGGTTGGTCCGTCGAGGTGATAGGCCGGAGGAGACCACTCTCCACCAGATCGCCCAGGCGCACGTCGGTCATCGAAAACGCGAGCCAGTCATCGGGACCGACGAGGCTGTACTTGGCCATGAGGACGAGAAGGTTGGTGCGCTCGGGCTTGGGGGCGGAAGGTACGTTCCCAATCTCCCCTCTCTCTTTCTCTCGCGTGCGCAGAGGTTCGGCTCGCGGGGCGTCTAAGGCAATGGCGGGGAGAAGAAGGCAAGGAAGGCGATGGCAAGGAGGCAGGGAAGGCAAGTGCGCGGAAAAAGCACCCGACTCCTCGCCTTCGCTATTTATAAGCGGGAGGCCAACGGATGGATCCGGCAGAACAGGCAAGAGAATCTCTGCATTTAATACGCCTGTACTCCCCTTCCTCGTATTCCTCCAGGATAAGGCATTCTGTCCCATCGTCGGGCTCCGAACCACACTCCGCCCTGCAACTGCCACTGTTGTGCCGAACGGATATCGCCCAAAAAGGCGCGCGGCCGGAAGCGTTGTCTTCGGAGGTAAGGAATCTTGAGGCAGCGAGAGCTGGCCCTCGAAAGAGGGTTCGACAGCTACCCTCGAGTACCCGAGAGCAGAAATGACCTCGGGTTAGGACTTTGGTCCACCCCCAAAATCTCGAGGGGACAAAGGCCGGCCTACGAACGGGCTCGATAGCCCCCCTCGAGTACCCGAGGTCTGAGGAGACCTCGGGTCGTCAACTCCAGTCCACTCCCCGGCCTCGAAGGGATAAAGGCTGGCCCTTTCGTGGGGTTCGACAGCCTCCCTCGAGAGCTCCAGCCCAATGGGCAAAGGCACAGGTATGTCCCCAAGTTCAATATAATTACCCATTCTTCCCCCTCGGCGCTCCACAAGGCAGGACTCCTCCTCCTGAGGATAGCGTCGGATGACGAACCATCCGTCAAATCTTGAGGGAGCGAAGGCTGGCCCTTACATAGGGTTCGACAGCCGCCCTCGAGTACCTGAGGTCAGGAAGGACCCATGGTTAACGGACTCAGGTCCACCCCTAAATCTTGAGGGAGCGAAGGCTGGCTCCACGAACGGAGTTCGACAGCCGCCCTCGAGTATGCAAGTCAGGGATGTCCCGAGGGGGCCAGGCACGTGCCCCTAGCTGGAGAACAAACTCTCGAGGTCCCCTGGGACATATCCGAGGCATAACCAAGGAATACCTAAGGATCCCTATGCTAGGAGGCATCGAGCCACCAACTCCTATCGAATGGGGTTGGCACCTTGGTAATCCATATGGTCGTGCTTAGTAAGCCATACGGTCTTACTTAAATGAGAACGCCTCCGGGCCACTAGTCGACCCCTATCGAATGGGGCACGAGTTCTCACTCGGATTTTTACCCGTACTGGGCACCATTTTTAATGGAATCATGCCCGACAACAGCTCACCGAGGACTTCGGGCTCGTCCTAACGAGGATAGCACGATGCTCTTCACCCCACAATCCGAACGCAAGGATCCGTGGGAAGGACGCTACAAGGTAGTGAAGGCCTAGCCATTCGAGGGCTCGAGGGCCCGACTACGCACGGCACCCTCGACGAAAGAGGGTCGAAAACACTCGTGACCTGGCAGACAGAGTCGACCTCTCGGGTGGGGCGCTCTGACTCCAGTTATGCTCGAGGGAGCGAAGGCTGGCCCTCGGTAGGGTTCGACAGCCTCCCTCGAACACTCCTCTTTTCAGGAAAAGGAATGCCCACAACCTGGCGGACGAGGTCGAGCCCTCGATATGGCGCCACATCTCCAGGTAACCTTAAATCCCCTCGATACAACACATCATAGCCCCCAGAGGAGTTCTTAATCACTCCTCTGGGGCCTCGGGGGCTACCCCCGCGGGGTGCGCTCGCACGCACCCCACGAAGAATCGAACCTCTCACTAACCCTGTAGGTCAAGGACAAAACCTTCGGGTAATCCTTACTCCCTCCGAGAAAACATATATCATAGCCCCCAGAGGAGTTCTCAATCACTCCTCTGGGGCCTTGGGGGCTACTGTCAGGTACAAAGGTAAGGGGTACCCTAAACCCTTCGATAAATTAACACTAAAACATAGCAACCATTTTTAAGACAGGAACCAGCCAGAGCTCAAGTCAGTAAGGAAAGGCTCATCACGTGAAGGCCCCCTGCACCGGCTATGGCAACAAGTTGCGGGCCGGCCCACCTCGACGGAAAGAGATGGACGAAGGGCCAAACGAACGACCCCTCCGTCTCCACCTCGACGCCGAATGATGGACGAGGGGCCGAACGAACGACCCCTCGGCCTCCACCTCAACGCCGAATGACGGACGAGGGGCCGAACGAACGACCCCTCGGCCTCCACCTCGACATCAAATGATGGACCGAGGGTCGAACGAACGACCCCCCGGCTCCTACCTCGACACCGGGTGACGGACGAGGGGTCGAACGAATGACCCCTCGGCCTCTACTTCGATCCCTCCGACTACGCCTCTGCTCCGACCCTACCTCGACAACGAGCGATGGACCAGGGGTCGAATGAACGACCCCCGAACGGGAGGCTCGATCTGCCCAACTGCTCCCGGCATGGGTTAAAGTAAATCCGCCTAACGCCGTGGGCACCCATGACCACAGTCAAATCCATCAGCTCAACGCCATGACCCGGACTCCCGTCAACTGTGCTGCCACTGTCGCCACGACGCGAGTACGGACTCCAGCGGCACCCCTCGGAACGTGAACAGTACGGCCCTCGACGACGACTTCGAGGATACGGTAGAGCCACGCAGGGCTTGACCCCGCCTCGACCGAGGGGCTCGACCCCTCCCTCCAACAACTCCAGTATGGGGCCCGTCCCATCCGCCCCGTCTCGCTTCAGCTGTGGGATTCGCGCCCGTCTGCGGAAGCTGTGCCGCGACGTGCCGCAGCGACTTCCATTGCCACCACGACCCGGAGCGCCAAAAGGACGGGAAGGCCATGCCGGCACAGTGCTCGACGTCCCTTCACCGGCACTATGCCACGGACACGCCGCCCATACTACGACAGTTAGGATCCTGTACCCTCGGACCTTCCCTTGGTCTATAAAAGGGGACGCCGAGGTAGAAGGAGGGGGATCTCTGGACTCTGGAGAGACTTTTTTCAGACTCCACTCTTCGGACGACTCCATACTCATACCACACACACACCCCGCTGCTTGATCGACCCCTCGAGCAGCCGACCCACCGCCTAGGGTAGCCTTGTTAGCCTTAGGCCGCAACTCCTCTGAGTAATCCCGTGTAACACAGCTTGTACCCCCCTGTACGAGCACATTGGGTGTGAGATAATACAAGCCATCCTCCCCCGCTGGACGTAGGGCCTTTTTTGCCCGAACCAGGATAAACCTTGTGTCCATCTTGCATCACATCTGAGAGAGGGAGCACGCGATATACAAATTTACTAGTTGGTGGTCTTGACCCCTGGGTCATAACACCGACACTTTCATCCAAAGCAATTGAGCACAACAACCACTCGCACTTATGTATTCGGCTTCGACGGTAGAGAGTGCAACACTATTTTGCTTCTTTGATGATCAAGATACAAGTGACATGCCTAGCATTTGACATGTGCCTGATGTGCTCTTTCTATCAATCTTGCATCCCACATAGTCGGAGTCCGAATATCCAAGTAACTCAAGGTTTGACCCCTTGGGATACCACAATCCAACATCTTGTGTATGCTTTAAGTACCTCAATATTCTCTTTGTAGCTTTCAAGTGACTTTCTCTTGGAGAGGCTTGGAATCTTGCACACATGCATACACTAAACATCACATCCGGCCTAGAAGCGGTCACATAGAGTAAGCTTCCAATCATAGACCGATACAACTTTTGATCCACCATGTTACTACTAGCATCACTATCCAAGTGTCCATTAGTGCCCATTAGAGTGTTAATGCCTTTAGACTCTTCTAAGCCAAACTTCTTCATCATATCCTTGATGTACTTGCCTTGACTCACAAAAGTGTCATTCTTCAATTGCTTGATTTGAAGACCAAGGAAGTATCTAAGTTCACCAATCATTGACATTTCAAACTCATTTGCCATCATCTTGCCAAATTCTTCATAAAATTCTTGATTGGTTGAACCGAATATGATGTCATCCACATAGATTTGGAGCACAAATAGATCCTTGCCAAGCTTCTTGGTGAAGAGAGTAGTATCAATCTTCCCCATGATGAACCCTTTTGATAAGAGGAAATCCCTCAATCTTTCATACCATGCTCTTGGTGCTTGTTTTAAGCCATATAAAGCTTTCCTCAACTTGTACACATGGTTAGGCTTCTTGTCATCTTCAAAACCGGGAGGTTGCTCAACATATACTAGCTCATTGATGTAGCCATTCAAGAAAGCACTCTTCACATCCATTTGGTATAGCTTGATGTTATGTGCACATGCATAGGCCAATAGGATTCTTATTGCCTCTAATCTTGCAACCGGTGCATAGGTTTCTCCAAAGTCAAGACCCTCAAATTGAGTGTATCCTTGAGCTACTAATCTTGCTTTGTTCCTCAATACTATACCATCTTGGTCTTGTTTGTTTCTAAATACCCATCTTGTGCCAATCACATTGTAGTTCTTGGGTCTTTCAACTAGTTCCCAAACTTGGTTCCTAGTGAAATTGTTGAGCTCTTCATGCATAGCATTGACCCAATCAACATCTTATAGGGCTTCATCAATCTTTGTTGGCTCTATGAATGATACAAAAGAGTAGTGCTCACAAAAGGATGCCAATCTTGATCTTGTTTGAACACCACTTGTAATGTCACCAACTATTTGATCAATGGGGTGATCTCTTGCAATGTTGGTTGGTTGGAGAGTTGGAACTTGATTGTTTGAGCTTGGTTGAGATGAACTAGCAACTTGTCGATCTTGACTTGAGAGCCACTAGCTTGCATTTGAGGTGAGTTGAGCACTTGATCTTTGTCATCTTCAATGTCAATCACTTGCCTAGGCAGAATATCACCAATATCCATATTTTTCATAGCCTTCGACAATTGAGGACCACTCACATCTTGTAGATTCTCATTTTTAACTTGAGAGCCATTGGTTTTATCAAATTCAACATCATGAACCTCCTCAAGTATACCACTAGCCGAATTCCACACTCTATAGGCTTTGCTTGTGGTTGAGTAACCAAGTAAGAACCCTTCATCACATTTCTTGTCAAACTTCCCAAGTCTTGTGCCTTTCTTCAAGATGTAGCATTTGCACCCAAAGACTCTAAAGTATGCAATGTTGGACTTTCTTCTATTCAATAACTCATATGGTGTCTTCTCCATCAATGGGTGACAATACAACCGATTGCTAGAGTAGCAAGCGGTGTTGATAGCTTTGGCCCAAAAGGAGTGACTCACATTGTACTCACTAAGCATAGATCTTGCCATGTCAATCAATGTTCTATTTTTCCTTTCAACAAGGCCATTTGATTGAGGAGTGTATTTGGCCGAGAATTGATGCTTGATTCCAATCTCATCACATAGCTCTTCAACTCTTGTATTTTTGAATTCATTTCCATTGTCACTTCTCACTTTCTTGATGGTAGTTTCAAACTCATTGTGACATCTCTTGACAAAAGTCTTGAATGTGGCAAATGTTTCACTCTTGTCATTGAGAAAGAATACCCAAGTATATCTTGTAAGATCATCCACTATGACAAAACCATACTTGTTGCCTCCAATACTAGTGTATGTTGTTGGTCCAAATAGATCCATGTGCAACAACTCAAATGCTCTACTAGTGCTCATCATGCTCTTCTTAGGATGGGTGTTACCAACTTGTTTGCCGGCTTGACAAGAGCTACAAAGTTTATCCTTCTCAAACACAACATCTTTCAAGCCTCTTACTAAGTCATGTTTGATCAATCTATTCAATTGCTTCATCCCAACATGACCAAGTCTTCTATGCCATAACCAACCCATACTTGATTTAGTGAGCAAGCAAGTTGACAATTGAGCTCACTAGCATTAAAATCAACTAGGTAGAGGTTCTCATATCTAAAACCTTTGAAGATCAAGTTTGAACCATCTACACTAATGATCTCAACATCATCTACTCCAAATATGCATTTGAATCCAAGATCACACAATTGAGCTACTGATAGCAAATTGAAGTTCAAGCTCTCAACTAGCAAGACATTTGATATGCTCAAGTCATTGGATATTGTAATCTTACCAAGCCCCTTGACCTTGCCTTTGCCATTATCACCAAATGTAATACTACCAATGCCATCATTGGTGTTGGAGTTGATTGATTTGAACATTCTAGAATCCCCGGTCATGTGTTGAGTGCACCCACTATCAAGCACCCAATGCCTTCCTCCGGCTTTGTAATTTGCCTACAAAACAAATTAGTTCTTCTTAGGTACCCATACTTGTTTGGGTCCTCCAAAGTTAGTGACCAAGGATTTTGGCACCCAAATAGCCTTCTTCTTTGGGCCAACAATGGATGTGCCAACATACTTAGCCATGATACCTTTAGCACTTTTGGTAAGCATATAACATGAATCAAAGTGCATAGATGTAGCTTTAGCAAACTTGGTTTGTCTCATGTTAAGTTTGCAATATTGGTCAACATGCCTCACTTGCTTGAATTTGTTACAAAACCGACCATTGCTCCTCACAAAGCTAGGCTTAGGAGTTACAAATGCCGACTTGCCCTTCTTAGGGGTATAGCCCAATCCATCTTTGCAAAGGGAGAATCTTTGGCTACCCAAGCACTTTAGCAAGTGGAAGTGCTACATTATGTCTCGGTTGGTGCAACAATGATAGGAGTGAAAAATGATTCATCTAGAATATCACAAGTTACTCCAATGTTACATGATGCAACAACCTTATCCTTGTTTTGATCAAGGAGAGAGGAGTGAGCCTTTTCAAGCGTGTGGTGAGTCCTCTCAAGCTTCTCATGGGCTTCCATTAGCCTCTCATGAGAGCCATTGAGCTCATCAAAGGATTGCTCAAGAGCCTTAAGCTTCTTGTTCAATTCTTTGCACTCCTTCCTCTTTGTCTCAAAGTAAGCATAAGTTTGCTTCATCATATCCACTAGTTCCTCCTTGGAGTACTCCTCTTCATCATCACTACTATCATCATCACTATCACTATCATTATGAGATTATACCTTAGATGGCTTATCCATGAAGCATGATGGAGTGTCAAAGATAGAAGGCTTGTTGTTGATAGCAATGCTTGTCAATGCCTTCTTCTTGGATTTCTTCCTCTCATCATCACTAGAGTCATCATCGGAAGAATCACTACTATCCCAAGTCACCATATAAGATTCACCCTTCTTCTTCTTGGTGAAGGATAGCTTCTTCTCCTTCTTCTCATACTTGTTCTTCCTCTTCTCATCATCATCACTATGATTGGGACACTCCACAATCATGTGACCGGTGCTCTTGCACTTGTAGCATCTCTTCTCATATTCTTTGCCCTTGAAGTTATCTCTTCTCTTCTAGCACCATAGACCTTCTTCTTCATGAACTTGCCAAACTTGCGCACAAAGAGGGCCATCATCTCATCATCAAGGTCACTTGCTTCTTCATCATCACTTGATTCTTGCTTCTTTGCTTTGCCCTTGCTCTTGGATGATGAAGCTTTGAAAGCTAAGCTCTTCTTTTCTTTCTTTTCTTCCTTGACCTCTTCTTCTTCACTTTCCTCATTGTATTGCTCTTCGGTCATGATCTCACCAAGTACTTCATTGCGAGTGATCTTGTCCAAACCATCTCTCCTAATTATTTGCCTCAAGGTTTTGTATTTCTTGGGCAAACAACCAAGAAACCGGTTTGAGAAGTCCTCATCCTTGACCTTCTCACCCAAGCTCTTGAGATCATTGATGATCACTTGGAGCCTATGAAACATCTCCGGGATGGACTCATCATCCTTCATCTTGAAGTGAGATAGCTTGTCCTTGAGCATGTACAATTTGGCATTCTTTACCGTTGAAGTGCCTTCATATGTATCTTCAAGTCTCTTCCACACTTCACTTGCCTTCTCAAGATCTTTGATTTGCTCAAACACCTTGGAATCAATACCATTGTAGATCACATTGAGTGCCATGGTGTTGCATTGACGGTTCTCTTGCTCTCTAGGTGTGGGAGCGGCTTCATCAAGAATAACAAAGTCATGTTCGGTCATGCTCCACACCTTCTCATGTATTGAGCCTAGATACATCTTCATCTTCCTCTTCCAATAATCAAATGATATGCCATCAAACATTGGTGGTTTGCTTCCCACATGGTTGAATGATATTTGAGCTATCACTAACATCGAAGGTTGTTAAGCCTTGATAATAGCGGTGATCACGGCTCTGATACCACTTGAAAGGTCCTAGATGGCTAGAGGGGGGGTGAATAGCCTAATAAAATTCTACAAAACACTAGAGCAAAAGGTTAGATAACACTTAAGCGAAGCTTTTTTCTCTAGCTCTACTTGGGGTGCAAAGCCACCTATCCAATACAATTCTAGTTAACTAAGTGCTTAACAATCAATAGCAAGAATCTAAAGCACTTAGCACAAGCTAGCAAGAACAACTACCAAAGAAGCTAACTAGACAAGATATGAATGAATATAAATGCAAGAGAGGAGGTGATTGTTATACCGATGCCTTGTGATGTGTGGATGTCAATAGGATGAACCAATCACAATGAATACCAAAGAGTAGCCGGGAGACAAGTTGACAAATGATTTTTCTCTCGAGGTTCACTTGGTTGCCACCAAGCTAGCCCTCGTTGTGTCGACTACTCAAATGGTGATTTGGTGGCTAATAGGCAATGACAAGCCTAGCTCACTAACTCGGGCGCCACAAGAATCCACCCAAATGAGAGTAACTCAATGACACGAGCAATCCACTAGAGTTACCCTTTGGCGCTCCGCTGAGGTGGGTACACGCCCTCTCACAATCGATGAAGCCGGCCACGAACAATCACTAACACATGCCAAAGCTTCTCCACAATCGCCAAGCCGTCTAGGTGTTGGCAAACACCAAGAATAACAAGAAACCCCGCGGTGATGATGATGACCAAGTGCCACTAAGATGCAATGCAAAGATTAAGCACTTGGTTCACTCAAACTCTCAAGAATTAGCAACAAGAGCAAAGAGATATGAGTTGGGGGCTATCTCAAGCAAGCACAAATGTCTCAAGTGAATAGAAGGTGCAAGAGAGTGCTCCTTGAGCCGGCCAAAACACTTATATAGCCTTCCAAAACAAGTTAGCCGTTTTGCCCCTTTTTCACTGAAATTTGCGTCAGTCCGGACGCATGTTGCATGGGGGGTACGGACCATCGCATGCGTGTCCGGACCCTCCTCCATTTTGAATCTGCCCGTTGGCACCCTTCCTGGTGCCAACGTGTCACCTCCGGACCCATGAGACAGTAGCGTCCGGTGCTTCTTTTTCTTGCGTCCGGACCCAATCCAAAGAGGGTCCAGAGAGCTCCTCGGCTCCGGTCGCGCGTCCGGTGACCAACGTCCGGACCGCATTCAGCGTCCGGATAAATACAACAAAGGAGTCTAGAGAGCGCAGAGCTCCGGACCCTGCGTCCGGAGTCTTGCGTTCGGACCATCATCAGCGTCTGGATCTCTTGTCCAGAGAGGCCGAGGCTAGGGTAAGCCTCCAGTCGCAAGTCCATTGGTCCGGTTGGCATCTTGCCTGCGTGCGGACCCTGCGTCCGGAGTCCTTCTGAGTGCCAGACCGAGCTGCCTCTTCTTCTCCAAGCTTCCATCTGCTAACACCATGTCTTCCAAACATTTTTCCCTGTGTTAGCCTTTGACAAGATATTTTCTTGGATTTGTTTCAAGTTTTATGTCACATAGGTTCATTTTATATGAATGCAATGCAAACCTAGTGGCACATGATAACCGCAATCGAAACGAGTTTTCTCTTCTTGATAGTACAGCTATCTATCCTAAATGTGATCACACTCTCTATAGTGTCTTGATCACTAAACCAAAAATGGCCCTATGATATACCTTTGCTTTGAGCCTATTTTTGTTTTTCTCTTTCTTCTTTTCCTTAGTCCATGAAGCACTTGATCAATGCACCATTGTCATCCTTCTAGCTCCATGTGTCAAGGTGAATTACTATATCTTGATTGAACACTTAGCAATAGGGTTAGTCCATAGGTTTCATCAATTAACCAAAACCAAACAAGGTCTTTTCATCTGTCATTGAGCCTACAACCCCGGCTAGATCGCAGTCTAGAACGCAAAGCACTAGGGTCCATGCACGTGTAGGAAAACAAGCGTCCACTGCCGACCACCCATAGCGCAGAGCACTGGAGCACGTGAATGTGTAAGGAGAAGTAGAGACATGACTGTCTCTGAAAAAACGAATAGAGACGTGGCTGGTCGACAATGACGATTATGAAGAGCATCTTAAAAATGTTTAAACATGGAGAAAATGCATCTTCAATGTGTAAAAAATGGAGAAAATGTATCTTCAATGTGTAAAACATGGAGATAAGTATCGTAAAGGTGTAAAACATGGATTGCTCATGTCATTGAGTTTATGGGTAACTGAAAGCCCAAGTTTGGTTTTGGTTAATTGATGAAACCTATGGACTAACCCTGTTGCTAAGTGTGTGATCAAGCTAGGGTGATCTAACACATGAGATGGAGTTTCATGGATGATCATGATGAATGATAAATGAAGTGCTCCATGGATGAAAATAAGAAAGAGAAAAACAAAAATAGGCTCAAGGCAAAGGTATAATATAGGAGCCATTTTTGGTTTGGTGATCAACACACTATAAAGAGTGTGATCACGTTTAGGATAGATAGACGTACTATCAAGAAGAGAAAATTCATGTTGATTGTGTTATCATGTGCCACTAGGTCATTTGCATTGCATATATAAAATGAACCTAAGTGGTAACAAATGAAATTAAATCCCAGAAAATATGAAGTAAAAGCTAACACATGAGCACAAGTGGTTGAACACTTAGTGTTAGCACACATGAACTTGGTGTGGAAGTTGGAGCTCGGTTTGGCACAAGAAAGTGGTCCGGACGCTAGGGTTGTTTGGTCCGGACTGATCGCTACGTGTCCGGAAGCATACCCTAGCTACACAGTACCTTGAACAGTGTGTCCGAACAGGGTTAATAGTCCGAAGGTGAGCTCTGAACAAGCGTCCGGAGTCTCAGAGCTCTCTGTTGTTTCTCGATGATGAGTCTAGATGGTGGTTTTGGTCCGGAGGCTTGGCTTCGTACGCGCGTCCGGAGCTTGGGAGCTCTCTGGACTGCCTCTGTGAAGGGTCCGGACACAAGCGACTTTGGTCCGGAGCTCGACTGTTGCGAGCGTCCGGACATGCAAAGCGCGAACAACTATATTCAAACTGGTTAAGGGTCCGGACATGCAAGCTATGGTCCGGACCCCCTGCACTCGTAGCGTCCGGAGCTACGCAGACAACTCAGTTTGAGGGGTAAAACGTCTAGTTCTTGGTGGGTTGCTATATATATGTTTTGGTCGGCCCAAGGGCTCACTCTTGCACCTCCTGTTCATTCTCACTTTTTGTGCTTGCTTGAGATAGCCCCCAACTCATCTCTCTTGATAAAATTGTGTATTCATGAGAGTTTGAGTGAACCAAGTGATTTGATCATTGCATTGCATCTTAGTGGCACTTGGTCATCGTCATCGCCTTGGGATTTCTTGTTATTCTTGGTGTTTGCCAACACCTAGACGACTCGGGCGGTTGAGGAAGCTTCGACGTGAGTTGGTGATTGTTCGCGGTCGGCTTCGATGATTGTGAGAGGGCTTGTACCCACCTTGGAGGAGCGCCAAAGGGTAACTCTAGTGGATTTCTCGTGTCATTGAGTTACCCTCATTTTTGGGTCGATTCTTGTGGCGCCCGAGTAGTGGGCTAGGCTATTGATTGCCTATTAGCCACTGAATCACCAAGTGAACCTCGAGAGAAAATCTTGTGTCAACTTTGTCTCCCGGCCTCTCTTGGTATTCTTATTGTGATTGGTTCTTCACATTGATATCTTCATATTGCAAGGCATCGGTATAATCACCTCTATCCTCTTTGTATTTACCTTCATACATACCTTGTGTAGTTAGCTATCTAGTTAGTTGTTCTTGCTAGCTTGAGTTGAGTATGTTAGGTTCTTGCTATTGATTGATAGATACTCAATTAACTAGAATTGCTTAGATAGGTGGCTTGCAACCCCTTGTAGTGCTAGAGCAAAAAGCTTCTCTTAGTTGTTATCTAACCATTTGCTCTAGTGCTTTGTAGAATTTTTAATATGCTATTCACCCCCCTCTAGCCATCTAGGACCTTTCAGTAACCCTAGTGGATTACTCGTGTCATCGAGTTACCCTCACTTGTGGGTTGGTTCTTGTGACACCAGGGTTATGGGCTAGGCTTATGATTGACTATTAGCCACCGAACCACTAAGTGTGTGATCGACACAATGGGGATGTAGCTTGCTGGCAAGCAAGTGAACCTCAGGGAGAAAATCAACTTGTCATGTTGTCTCCCTTAAATTACTTGGTTTTCATATTGTGAATTTTTTCATCTCTTGCCCGACATTAGTATAACACTCCTATCACTCTTTGTATTTACTTTATAGTTCATAAATTGTGTAGTGATAGTTAGCTCTTGTTAGTTGTATCTATCTTGCTAGCTAACTAGAGTAGCTTAGTGACATAGCAATTGTGTGTTATAGTACTCATAGACTACAAATTGCTTGGATATGTGGTTTGCATCTTTTACTAGAGCTAGAGCAAAAAACTTTGCTTTGTTATTTACTAACTCTTTGTTCTAGTTATTTGAAGAAATTTTATTAGGATATTGACCCCCACTAGCCATTTAGGACCTTTCACCCACACGATGGCTAGGGAAGGCCGGTTGAGCGCACGGTGGCCGATTGCGGTGAAGAAGACTTGCGATGGGAGGAAGAAGAAGCTCACATCGATGGAAGAAAGAGAAGAAAAAATAGAACTAATCAGTCATTTTTTCAATTAACAATGACAATGGTGGGTAGTTTTTCTCAAATCCACAACTTGGATTTGGTGGAGAACCCCTTGAGGTACTCCATAGAACCCATGGATATGGTGGCAGATCCACTATTTTTGGAGCATATCAGCGGTTGAGTTGGTGGAGCTCTACCAAATAGGCTCATAGTCTCCCATGTGCAAGTTGTGTGGACTCTGTTTTGCTAGTTATTGTTGGGGTTTGCCACATTAATTTACCTAAACTGAGCACCATCCCCTTGACCTACTCGTTTTAGGCAAATCAACCACAACGATCCCCGGGAGAGTCTCATCCGCGCCTCTACCATCAAACAGAAGATCAAAAGTATAGTTACAGCTCACAAGCCCATCATTAAGAAATCACATATATAATTCATTCACCATACAACAAGTAATTAAGTTTACAAAATTCATGATTTACAGGCAATGTAATAAATACAAGAACATAGAGAATATTATTAGATAGAAACTAAAATTATCCTAACTACTCTGTGGTTCTGGGTCCACTCTTACTCTCAAACAACTAATCAAAGTAATGACAACCTTTAGGAATGCCCGTCTAGAAGTTAGATTTGCTCAAGTGCCCACCAAGTCAGAAGTATCTACAAAACAACTTAAGAACACACTCCGAATACAATCATACTAAGTGGGCTTAATCCAACATACATATTTGGTGGATGCAAGAGATTAATAGGCACTTGTAAATTTGCATAAAAACATGGCATTTGTTAAGAAATGATATGCTCATGAATTTTGATTTTAAAATTGTATTATGAGCAAAAAGTGAGAATGCCAATTAAGTGATCAACATTAGGATTTATCTCGTAAGCTTACCACATTGAGTCTAGAAGAGAGAATGAATGAACAATAATAGTAGTGCCTGCCTTGGCATGAAGTCTTGGTGATTGAGGAGGATCATGACTACTCCTACATGTTCCTCACATATTCTTGTAGAACACAACACAATAGAACATAAGAGTTGGGGATGAGGTCATCAAAAAATGGGGAAAGTGGAAGATGAAGTGGTACACTTGTGATTAAGGACAAGTTAGAAGTTGGATTAGTGTGTACTTATTTTTATCTAAGTGTATGATAGGGTGGTTAGGTCCTAGGGTTAAGTTTCATCATGAAAAAATTCATGTATTTTTATCGAATGGTATGTGGAATCAAACCTAAAGCTAGTGCTTTTGGTTTACCCTCTGAGTGTTCTGCTAAAACATTCTAGTGTTCTAGTGATCGGTCCGCTTGTACGCTAGATTGTTCCTCGGAATGGTCTAAGCATGCAAGGTTTTAGTTATTTTTCTCAGGTGTTTCTGTGGATGGTTTGACATTCTTATGGTCAGTCCGCGAAGACATAAAACATGTTTGGGCTAGTGTTTGAGCTTTTCCCTATGCAGGACTGTTCTCGCAGAACATTCTCGTGGTACGTCGGATGATCCAGAAGGACATTAACCTCATAGACTAAGTGTTGTATGTGGGTGCTAAGTGAATGTTCTCATGGCCGTTCTGGTGATTAGCAGGCAGACTGTGAGAACGTCGACATAAACAATGTTCTTCATTGTTCTTGGTGTTTTGGGTGAGGTGAGCTATCTTGTGGATGATGTTTACCATGCATGTGCAGGGGTCTCTAGGGTTGTTTAGGTCATGTGTTGGGCTTGTGATTGCTAGGGTTTGATCTCTAGGTGTTAAGTGCATCTAGTGATTTGGAGTTAAAATAAATCATGAGAAAAGAGATGAAAAACCATGAATACAAGAATGACAACTTATCTTTGAGATTGGGTGAACCTTGGGCCACCAAGATCATGCATTGAACCTTGCTCTTCCTTGCTTCCAAGCAAAATAGGTGGATTTGGCCTTATCTCAATTTTCTTGTAAAAAAATACAAATGCCATTAGAGGGAAATCCAAGAGATTTGAGCTTACACTTGAGATGATGGATCGACTACAAGGCTTCATATTGCATCCATGCATAGAGAAATGAAGAGTCAATGTTAAGGGATTATTTCAAGAAATGAAAGAAGAGTTTCTTGAGATCACCAAGAATGGAGATGGAGATGGAGATCTGCACCTTCATCTTGAGATGGTGGCGCTAAGTCAGCCTGGGCATTCGGTTAACCGAAACCGATCGGTTCGGTTCCTCGGTTCTTTACAAATTTCGGTTACCTCTAAATCAAGAACCGATCGGTTAGTTCATAGTGTCAGAACCGAGCTAATTCGGTTTCGGTTAGTTCGGTTCGGTTCCGGTTATGACCGAACTAACCGAAAGACACCAGATTACACGCAAAAGAAGAAGGGAAAAAGGAAAAAATATGCTTGGTGTCGTGTGCCTGCCGCTCCTCACTCCTGGACGCCGCTACAGTCGCTCGAAGCAGCACCTTCAACCTCGCAGAGCTGCCACAGGCTGTAGCGCCTCGGCCCTATGCGCCGGCGCCACTGCCATTCCTCGGCCCCGCGCGCCATCGCCTGGCCTTTATGCCGTTGGCTAGCTGCAGCAGCTCCCCGGCGTGGCTGCGTGCGGTCGGACAGTAGCTACTAGCTAGGAACTGGGAGCAAGGGACAAGGGAGCTTCCCTGCGTGGCTGCGTGCCTGCATGCCGCGACTAGAAAGGAAAGGAAGGTGAGCTGGGAGGAGAAGTGCGTAGTGGCTGCTGGCTGGAGAGAGGCAAAGAGCAGAAGTGTGGTGGCTGGGGAGGGGAGGGACCTAGGAATGGGATGAGATGAAGGATGTTTGATTGATATATATATCTAGGGTTGGAGTTAATGGGCTTGCATAGATGGGCTGAAAGTCTAGCTGGGCTTGTATTTGGTTCTTTTGGTTAACCGAGCCCAATAACCGAATTAACCTGGTATATTTCGGTTATTTAAAACTGGGAACCGAATTAGGAACCGAATTATTCGGTTTCGGTTACTTCGGTTTCAGTTCCGGTTATTTCGGTTCGGTTCTCGGTTATTTTTGCCCAGGGCGAGCGCTAAGCACTTACTCGATCTTCTTCTTTTTCTTTTCTTTCTCTTCCTTCTCTTCTTCTTTTCCTTTCTATCTCTAGTTCATCATTGCTATTCCTTGCAAACAGAGAGGGATAGTGGGAATGAGTGAGTGGGTGAGAGAGTGAGTGGAGTGTGGAGATGGACTGATCAAGTTTAGATGCATTCCATTTTGTACTAACATGTGGGGCCAAGGAGAAAGGAAGAAGGACACCTCATCAAAATTGATTTTGTTAAATTGATTTGGCGGTCGGCTCGTCAGATCATCGGACGGTCCGAGATATCACTGGAATTGGGGAATTCGATTTAGAGAATGATTTGATGTTAGGATCCTTAGTCTTGATCAAGGGGTGGATGAGCACCTTTAGGCCTCGTTTGTTTCTCTTGGATTGGCCTGGAACAACGTAGATTCCACGTGGAATGGGCCGGCAGGGAACAAACGTTCGGTTAACATTAGTCTGGATTGCAATCCGGCCCGATTCAACCATTTGATCTCCTCTACAGCCCGGAATCAATCCCGGCCTGTGACCCTCAGGAATAGATCCATCTGGAATTGTGGTCCAGGAATGAAAAGTGGGCTGCATTCAAACACAAGCTGTCGAACGAGGCCTTAGAGAGTTGAAGATGGTTTGTTACTATCTTGGAGTTTCTTCCCAAGGTAAACTAAGTGTTGAATAGAGCTTGACTTAGGTTGATTAAGGAACATGGTATGGTTGATTAGTGAATTTAGAGTCCTTGCCCCATGGGGCGGTGATGAGATGGGTCCTTGGTTCAAGAGGGCTTGTGCAACCATCAAGATTTGGAAAAGTTTATAGTTGGAACGATTGTTGGGTCGTGACAACTTCTCCCCACTTGAAATGAAGCTCGCCCCGAACTTCACCCAGGGATAGAACTATTTAAGGACTAGAGAGAGAAGGGGTTTTGGTTGACCTCATCAGAGTTGGAACAATGGTTCTTTGTCCCCATGCCAGTGCGCTCCCTACGATTTGTGTAACGGCCACAGTCCATACACGTAGCCCAGGTCTCATTGCGGTATAGAGAATATGGACCACATATGGATGTATATGCTTAAACTATGGTGGGGCTAGTGGAGGGAAGAACTTTGGCTTTAGGTTTCAAAGGGGTAAATTTTGCCAAGGTTGGGAGAGGACAACGAATGGGAATAGATACATCAACAAAAACCAAATTCACACGCAATAGTTGGTAAGGAACACTTTATAAAGAAATTCAACTTTTAACATATTCTCGCAGACAGTTTGCAAAAGCGTCGAACGATCCGTGATAATCTCTTTCTCTCCCTCCCCCCTTCTATCTCAGCATTTAGTAGGCCTCGACCTGGCCCGTCCCGTTGGATGTGGTGTGCTTTTCGGGCCAAACCAACACCAAAAACGGTCCAATAGGCGTGCCTGGGCCGTTGGTTAGGCACAAAGCCTAGTCCGACACGCCCCGACGTGTGGCCCAAATGGGCATCTATACTTAGAGCCAATATCAATACCATGTTCAAGGTAACATACAACAACCTTCTTTATTCACCCCTAGCATACACCCCTATGTACTTGTAGTTAAGCGACAAGACGGTCCGCTACCTCCAAGGGGCTCGCAAAGGACATCTCGACGAAAATCAGGGGTGCCTACATCCCTAGGGGGCTCGCAAAAGACATCTTGATGAAAGTCAAAGATGCTTACATCCCCATGGAGTTTGTGGTACTTGACATGGGGAACACCGAGGACCACATCACTCTTATATCAAATTAGAGCACAAGACAACAGCAATTAGCGATGTTAATCACTGCACCAGCAAAACTAGCTGACCTACAAAAGTTTGTGTGCCATAACAGCACCATAGACATAGCTCTGCAATGTCACTTAGTAGGAAATGGTATTTGGAAAAAGAAAGAAAAACTGGCAATGTTGATTCCCAAAAAAATGCATACTATCCACACATCCTAACTGCTGAATTCCATGGATTACATCTTTTGTGGGCAATACATAAAAAGATTACATATGGACTTTGATTAACTGTATTGTGGCAACAACAACAACAACAATGAAGACCACCGTTTATCAAAAAAAAAATTGGGAACCATTAGCCGAGCATACAAGTAAGAACTTTATTCCAACACAAGCTGCTACACAAGATCAACTATTGCAGATTCCACCCATGACCCATCATTCATATGCTCTAACAGCCAAATTATGCTAAGGGTCGCCAATCAAACATAAATACTTCATGATATGAGCGAGGCAAATCAGTACAAGAGGATAACCTCCATACAACCTCTCTTGGCACGACATCAATTTCTTCCTAGCGGAAGCGACCGGCATGAGTATGTCTCCTTGAAATCCGACTTCCTGGACGATGTGAATATGGACGCATACACTTCCTTATTGGCATGGGCTGGGGCGTGGTCAGCAGCCTTGAATCGCTTTGCTGAAGCAGCCTCACCCTTCTTCCCATTCTCTAACTTGTCAGCCCCTGCCGCCGCCGCCGCTGCCGCCACAGCAGTAGCAGCATGCTTATTCCCACTGAGGCCATTCCCCACCTTCTTATCCTTCTTCTCCTTCACCTTCGCCCTCTCCTCGTCCATCCTCTTCCTCAGCACGGCCACCTCTTCTTCAGTCCCATTGATGGGCATCTTGTCGGCCTCCTCAAATTCCTTGTGGCAGACCAAGCACGTGGACGTCTTGACCTCCTTGAGCGCCTTGACGCTGAGCACGTGGCCACACCCACGGAGCGCGAGGAACTGGTACTTCCCGTTGAACTCGAGGCCAGCGATGGGGCACTGGAACCGGACTTCCTCCCCGGCATCCTCGGCGCCGGGCCTGGGTGCAGGTGGATGGGGATCATGTCGCGTAGCCCCCGGACGACGTGGGAGAGCGCCTTGGGCAGGCGCTTGTGGAGCAGCGCCTCGACGAGCGGCTCCTTGTTGTAGAGGTTGCCGAGGCGGTCGGCGACGGCGGGCGCGGCGAGGGGCTCCCCGGAGAGCGCGCAGCAGGTGAAGCGCGAGAGGCGGGCCTCGTTGGGGTCCGCCTTGTCGGGCTTCTTGTCGAGGTACATGGAGAGGTAGCAGTCGCGGGACTCGGCACCCGTGGCGCCGCCGTCGCCGCCCCCGCCGCGGAGCGCGCGGAGGCGGAGCTGGACGGAGGCGGACGGCGGGAGCGCCGACACCGGGGAGGACGCCGGCAGCGGGCGGCCATCGGCGGTGAGGTAGTACGAGGAGGAAGGGAGCGGGAGGGAGCCGAGGAGGTCGGAGACGGGGAGGTGGGACGGGATGGTGAGGTACCGCGGGGGCAGCGCCAGGTCGTCGAGGCGGAGCACGACGGCCCTGGCGGCGCCAGAGGCAGGCCGCGCGGATCCGGCCATGGCGGGCTAGGGTTAGGGTTCCGGCGAGGCTGGTTGGGGGGATCGGGGGAAAGAGGAAGGCGTGCGAGGTCGGACGGAAGACGATGGGGAGGGAGAGGAGGAGAGCCCGAAAGGAGAACCAAATCGAGATGGGTGGATCGCGGTGCGGGCTGGACGCGGAGTCGTATTCTGATTCGTGAACGGCAAACCGACGTTGTTGTTGCGGGGATTAGTGGGCCGGACCGGGCCGGGTCACGGTGCAAGCGAAGTCGGCGCACGTGACTTGGAATTTTGGTGGGTTCATTCACTCCGCCTGGGCTCTGAGAAGACGAGGCCTGCCAGCTCCTCTTTTGTTTCTTCCAGAAGCCAGAAGGCAGGTTTCGGTTGGAGAGCGCACGATCGCGGAGATGCGATAGGAATAGGATGTGATGCGATTGTTGTTGTTGTGTTGCAGCCGACCGCCCAGCGACTCATGGCCAGTCTAGCCTGTGTCTCATCCTATCCTATCTATAGAAAAACAGGTGCAAAATCAGCAACGAGCCATTCCCTATGAGCATACACTCCTGTCAGGCTTATCCTCTGTTGTTTCCTATGTGCCCTTGGCCTAACGCCCTAACCACGCTGAGCTGACACTCCCCAATTATAGTACTGTAGGTTACTAGTAGCCTGCACATCGATCGCTCCATCGTCGTATCGTCCAGACCCATCACTGTTGGACAGCGTAATCACCGGCACTTCAATCATTAACGCTGCTGCGTACTCCATAGCCATCGCTGCGCCGCATTGCACATGGCCGAGATCTGGTGTCAGTCGTCACTGTATATATGCATGCACGTTGCACATTATGGTACGGTGCACAAAGTAGTAAAGGTCAAAGCCTCAAAGGACGGTTCCTTTGTCAACAGAAAACTGGAAGAAAATCAAAACGAATGTAGTATGATACAATAGCATGGCAGGAGGCTGGCTACGTCACTCTCACTCTCCAGGATTTTTTAGATACACCCTTTCTTTGATACAGTATTTTTTTTTTTGGATAAGCTTTCTTTGATACAGTTGTCGCTCAGACAGGCTAGGTAGCTAGCAACTACCTGATCCTGGCTACCTACCTCAGTGCTTCCCGCCGCCGTCCATGGCGGATCGTGAGTCGTCGCCTCCTCCAGCACTGTTAGCCGACGCGGGCGACGTCGCCGCGGCGGCGTTGGCGTCGTGCATCGGTCCGCCGCCGCCGGCAACAGCGGCGGCGTGACGGCCGAGGGCGGGCGGGCGGGAGAGGAGCGACGCGGACGAGGTGGCGGAGGAGATGGCGGACGCCAGGGAGATGGGCATGAGGCACAGGCCCTTGCCCTGCAGGTACTGCATGGCCGTGCCCATGTCCTCCTCCATCATCTTCGCCACCTGATGCTCCGTCGCCCGCGCCGCGCCGCCGTTGCCGTTCTCGCTGCTGCCGCTCTTGGTGGTAGCCGCACTAGCACCGCCGCTGCCTTTTCCATCGCTGTTGTTGCCGCCGCCGCCTCCATTGCTGTTGCCCTGCGCGTGATCATGCATGTATATGGATATGCCGCTTCTCAGAATTCAGACACTACACCGACAGATTATTAGCTACTGTACTACCGAGCGCCTAGCTATGATATACACTGTATGCTCTTAATTGCTAACACATTTGTAATCTGTTGTTATGCTGGTGAGTGACCGAGTGTGTGTCACATGCTGGCTAGCTGGTTGGTTATTAATTACCTCTGATGAAGCCATTCTTGCAACCAGAGGCGCCATGCCCGCGGCTCCGCCCAGCCGGCTCATGCTCAGAACCTGCAATGCACAAAGTCAGCTCAGCACGCACTCATCAGCACTGCCACTGCATGCGGCTAGTCGGGATCAAAGACAGGTGGCTGAACTGCCACTTATCAGCAGCAAAATAATGTTCGAACTGCATATGCATTGAGAAGTACAGTAGCGTCACCTTGACTTGGAGCTGCAAGAACTTGACGTAGTCGATGATCTCGTCCAGCATCGACGCCTTGTCCGTCTGCAAAACCACAACCCCACGTCGATCGCCATTTCAGCGTCAAAAAGAGCCGATCAATAATAACGAACAGCATCAAACTTGGCAATTCGATCGATCTGGTTAGTGCTGACAAACAAGCTGGGTGTTTCCCCATCAATCGGCGTGCTGCCATTGCCCATTGATCACCCCTTCCGAAATTCGGGGAGAAATTGAGCAAAACTAGGCATGGAAATTTGCCCGCCGGCCGGCCACATACCCGGCCCATTTAGGTCTTGTTTGGATGCGTATGTATCAGCCTCAAACAGTCAAACCACATGGATCGGAGTGTATATTAGTTCAAATACACTCTAACATATGTGGTTTGAGAGAGGTATATGCGCATCCAAACAAGATAAATCAACATAAAGTTACTATACCACTATTATTTTCTACAGTAGTGCACTGTGCACAGCACCACCAAAGCACTGCAACCTGTGTGGCGCAAAGTATGACCTATAGTCAAGTGTGTGTCCAATACTCCAATCGATGAACATGAACTCAAAGTTTCAGGCATTGCAGTACGGCGTATATATCCGCATCCGGCACATCGATCACATCGCATGAGCCCGACAAGTCAGGATCGAGCAGCGCTGGCTCGTTTTTGCGGTGGTCACGGGAAACCGCGCGCCGCACGCGCGCGTGGCCGCGTGGGTCGGGAAAGATTCGCGCTTTCCGCGGCCCGCCGGATCGAGACGGAGAGGGAAACGATCCACGAGAGGGTAAAGCAGCAAGACGACGACGACACAGTGACGACGCGACAGAGGAGAACGAAATTGAGGAGCTATAGAGTGGAGCCGACCTTGTTGCCGTTCGGGACCAGCTCCTGAAGCGACTTCATCCGCTCCGCGATCCTCTCCCTTCGAAGCTGCATGCATATGCGAAATGGATTGCTAAAAAAAAAAGTTGAGAACAAAATATGGGTCGTACAAGTGGTGGGATAAAATCCCTTCCTCCGACCCCCGAAAAAACAATGATCAAACAATGTGTAGGGGATGGTTTAGCTGGCTGAGACTCTCTGATCGTTAATGAACAATGACTAGTTAACTAACACTGTATGTCAGTTGAAGATATAAAACTCTTCGAACAAATTAAAACAATTATATGTACTTAATTTCCATGTTAGGTTGTGTAGAATTGAGTCCCAGCGAATATTAAAGTTAAAGGTTTGCAATGTGGTGTGACGTACTCAGTACTTATTACGTTTGCAGGAGCTTGTTGATTTTTTTTTCTTAAAAGGGAACAATTCAGCTGCCTTTTTTAGACAAGAAGAAAGGAGAAGAAGGTGACAATAATGTGGCATACACGTTCCGCTATGCTGTGGGGGTCAGTGGCCTGCCCTCTCCTCGCCCTCTGTCGCTGCTGCCGCGGGGGTGCCGCCCCGCCGCCGGCCGATGAAGCTGCCCCGCCAGCAGGGGCTGCACCGCCGCTCGCTGCAGGTCCTCCCAGGCTCTGCGGCGACATTGATCCACTCTGCGGCGACAGCACAGATACATGAAATTAAACAAGGGTTGTTCTTGCATTTGGCATATAGCTAGATGGCGAGTAGTGACTAGTGATCTTACCTGGCCAAATTGTGGCTGCACGGGGGCCGCGCCATGCATCCCGAACCCGTTGAACAAGGAGTGATCACCTCCCTGCTCACGTAGTCAGAAAGGTCAAGGAAAGATCGACCGACGTGAGGAGAAAGGAAGCAAGGCAGCAATTCTTACGGCAGAGTTGGGCGACTTGAAGCCGCCCTCCATCTCCTCCCGCGCCGGTGCGGACCGGTCTGTGAAGAGCGGCAGCGGGGAGAACCCGCTGCCCCCGCTATCCTCGCCCCCAAGGCCGCCGTGGCGGTGCAGGTCGCTGAGCTGCAGCATGACAGGGGAGGCGGCGGAGGACTTGATGTCCCCGCCGCCGATCTGGTGCTGCCGGAGGCGGGACGCGAGCACGTCGCCGAAGTGGCTCTGCGCGGCGGGATCCTCGGCCACGCCTGCGCCTGCGCCCGCGGTGAGTTCCCACGGCGACTTGGCACCGGCGCCCAGGTCAGCCCACGCGGAGGGCAGCGTGGACAGCATCTGGTCGAAGAAGTCGTCGGCCTGCTGCGGCCCGCCCTCGCCGCCGGCCATCTCACGGCCGCTCGGCTGCATGGCGTTGATTGAAGACGCTGGTCGAGGTAACGGACGGAGGTGATTGATTGAACAAAGACAGGATGGGGAGATCTCGCGGCTTTCGCTGGCTTTATAACAGTCGGGCAGTTCCAGTTTTTTAACAGCAAATTGAGCTTAGTTCGTGCAGCACCTTGGCACTTGGCAGTATAGTGATTGTTTTTACTTCTTTTTTTTTTTGCGGAAATACTTCTACTCATTTTTAACTGTAGGCACTGGCGGAGGGAAGGGGGGCTGACAGGGGTCATAGGCCCCCCCTAACATTTTACAACAAAATAAATTATTAGTATAATTAATTTTATTTATTTATTTTAAGAGTAAGACTATATAAAATTCTTGTCATATATATCTGTTAATATCATTTAGATAATAAAAATCATACAAAACCCACATTCAAAATTTACAAAATCGCTCTAAACGTCTTTTTATTAATGTATATGTCACTTACCACTAAAAAATAACGCTTAAATCCTAGGATACATATAAAAAATTACAAGCGTCCGTAAAGTTAATGAATTAATTTCGACAGTCACCACAAAGATTTTAACGAGTTAAGCTACACTTAGTTTTTACATTAGTTTTTACATGTTCACTTTTTTTTTAATCGACCCTCCTTGAATATAATTCCTGGCTCCGCCACTGACTGTAGAGAAAACAATAGAGCACAAACTTACTATTCTCTCTCCGTTCCAAATTACAACATATTTTGACATTTCTAGATACTTTCAGTCTGTTTGTTTGTGCTTAGTCACGGTTGGTTGCGGCTGCTGGCGTGTCTTGCAAAGCAAGCTGCTTGGCAGTGGCAACCAATACTCAAACATTAATTTTACTGTATGTATGTAAGCATAGTGTATATCTTAATGTATATCAAAAGTTTTGTATCTAAAAGCTAAAATATCTTATACATTAAAATTTGTAAGAAAAAACATATTTGATACATAGCTATGTCCGCCCTCCGTTCTAAATTATATATCATTTTAAGAATATTGAAGAGTCAAAACATTTCAAGTTTGACAAATAAAAACACAAAAATTTATAACATAAAATAGATGTACTAAAAAATATAACTAATGAAGAATCTAATAATACTTAGTTGGTATCATAAATATTATTATCTTATTATATAAATTTAGTTAAACTTAAAAAACTTTGACTCTTCAAGATTCTCAAAATAACTTATAATTTGAGATGGAGGTAGGGTGCAAATGCTCTCAAGTGAAAGGCATATGTATGGTTGAGCTTAGAGAAGACATTATTATTTACTCTCATGGTAACCACATCCTACTAGACAAACACATTTGCTGCTCTAGGATCTCTGTTATTAGCATCAAACGACTATTCTTCATCAAAGTATCCACAAGTTCAAGGAATATATTAGAACATACAAGTATCCACATGATGGGATATTGAAATTTGACGACGAGGTCAAGTTCTTCAGACGTGCACGTGGATAAATTTGAAAGCTTCATTTTTCTACGTAACATCATTATATCTTCTATTTTCCAAACAATAAAGCCCAGTGTAATCTGCAAGAATTTCACTAGAACTAGTTCCATTCGCTTCCCAACTTCCCATTGAATTCGAGGGGGAAAAGACTCCTCTGTTGCAAGAGACCTTTAAAGAAATCCAGGCCCCTGGAAGCTACAACTAAAGTGGTCTCTATATTCACGTTATGCATAGAAGTCACAGGCTTCACAGCCGATCGGTGATTGTTCATGCTTTATGCATGCAGTCTGACCTCATTTAGTTCTGCCCTGCACACGTGCGACAACATGTACATTGCAGAAGCCTAGCGGCAGGCGTTATGACCCCCACGTGCTCAGCTCCGTGCGCGCGTGCGGTGAAGAGGAAGGTAAACGACTCAGATGACGAATAGTATTCGGCATCCGATGAGAAACAGATCGACAGGTAAATGCAGTTATATGAGGCACGGAAGATTAAGAGACAGGATTAGACTTTAGGAATATGGCAAGGACGAACATGGTCATTAACCACCGGGATTATTCTAATGCTCCCACTACGAGTCATGTCTCGGTGTTATCTTGTAAATTGATATTGGTTAATAATGAAGAGGATCCTATGCCTTCGTGTAGCAAAACACGCTCAGATTCTTCGATAAAGTGAAAGGGACCTGGCTGATTGAGAAAGCCCTGCAGCTTGTAAAAGTAAAGTGATGAAGACTATAACAGTTTGAAAATGACCAAGATCAGTACTTGCTTTATCTACAAGTTTCCTCAAAGTAAACGATCGAATGGTAAAATCTGACTAGTTTGTACACATGCCCCCGCCTTTTTTAAATAACGAAACCGGCACAAAACGGTGCCCATTTTCACTGCATAACAAAGCAGGTGCCCTGGGAGGCGAAAGTGAAAAAAAGAAAAAGACTGTACAGAGTTTAGTATGGCGTCATTGCTAACACTAAGAAGCGCTCATAATACAGCACAAATGGATTGGACACTCAACTAAGACTTTAAAAGATTCACATGACACAAAGTACGTACTCCCCACATGAGATGTAAATTGTATCTTACCATGATCTCTCTGCATCACACACCACCATCTGTCCATCTCAGTTCTAACACATTCCCTATCAAAACATGTTTAATGTAGATATAACATTCAACTCCACTGCAAAATTTGACGCTTGATTCTTTCACCTCTCTAATCATCAAAGATCTTACCAAAATCTTATAGGCACACAAAAACACACAAAGATGGAATGATAGAGTGAATTAATCAATTAATTAGATCTTGGCTACCTCTTGATTAGTGAGAGGCTCAGATAATCCGTTGACAAGGGGCCAAGGAGAGTGCATGCACGACTGCGCGGCTTTGTTCTCGCCTCCCTTGTCAAGTCTAGAAAAAGAAGAGTGCACGGGGAGTGGGGGATGACGCCTACGAAGTCAGCAGCCAGCATTAACTGCTGACACATTCCTTTGCAAAGCTGAAGATCCAAGGGAATGGACGGATTAATAAATGGTGGAAGAAGCAGTAGTGGCAGGTTTAGGCCAGTCAATCCCTGCATTAACTGCGCTAATCAAATCTGGTTGCAACATTAATGGCCCCTGGATTAGTGTAGTTGCCCTGTGCCCGGGCTTCCCAGCAAGCATGGATGGAGACGACAGGCAAGATTAATGTCTTGTCGTTCATATTATGGCCCTGTTTGGTTCCCATAAGTCACCTGACTTATAAGTCCAAAAGTGAAAAAAGTGACTTATTTTGCCAAACACTAGTGACTTATAAGTCACTCTAACTTATAAGTCTTATGGACTTATAAGTCATCTCCTTTTCACATAACACACACTTTTTTTGTTTGGGGGCCACACTCCAACCCATTTCCTGCATGACTTATAAGTCATTGGAAACCAAACAAACATGACTTATAAGTCACTGGTTTTAAGTCACCTGACTTATAAGTCACCTGACTTATGAAAACCAAACAAGGCCTATATTGGGTTGGAAGAATTGCAGCCATGTTTGTGGTGAGTGTGGCTTTACAAGGCGCTAACGTGAAGGCTATCCTTAAAAGCATGTGTGCACGAGAAAGAGGAACCAGATCATAGAAGGAATTGGACAATTGGTAAACAAAACTTAATAGTGCTGGAACATCAACCAGTAGTTAGGACAAACAAAAATTGTAAGAAGACAACATATATCAATAGCAAGAAAAATGATAGCAGTAATGTTGACCGCATTTTTTACAAAATGAAAAGAGAGACCTAATAAAGTCTAAATGTACAATATCATCAAAACAAAGGAGGAAATTTGCACAATTTACTCATACTAGTCTAGGTAAGGAGATGATGGTGAGAATTCTTTATGGGTAAGTGAATGCCAAGCTTACATCAAGGTTCTCTGCATCTGATCTTAAGGTTTTATCTCAACTTGGAGTGATCCAATCTTATAGAAGATGTAGAAAAAAAAGGCCCATTATGCTTCTCAAAGACATTACCCCTGTGCTTGCCAACATAATCAGTAAAGTTTCGGCTTATATAAAGGTGAATGCACTGTATTTTGATATACTGTCATTCCTCAAAAGTCATCAACACAACGGAAAATGACATTGTTCACCAAATTTAACCACAGCATGTTACTGAACCATCAGACAAATACAAACAAGAAATGTTTAAAGTAATGCTTACCAGTGCATAGACATGGTTCCCACCAGAACAGCAGTTTCATATACTGTTTGAATTTATTCGACTAATGAGGCTCAAAGGTTTGGAACATCATTCTGCCATCATGCATAATAGATCGAGATACAGAAACAAGGCTGTGTCAATTTCAATCAGAAATCTTCAGAAGTAGCTGTGTCCATAATGGCGAGGCAGGTTTTACCACACCAAAGCATGATGTGCATCATTTATCCATCTCCCAGATAATGCCACTGTCCTCTGGATGCAGCAACGAACAAGAGTGAGAAGATGCACAAAATATAATTATATGAGTACATAAGCAAGTATGCAATCCTAATCTATGCTTTCTGCAGTATAACACATAATCCTGTAATAAAAGAGAACAACTTATAATCCTAAGTTTCCCTGGCACAGTCCTAAGGTATGAGAATCAAGTAGGCATATGATCTTGCTCCTGCTATGAAATGCAGGAATATACCTTTGATCTTTTTGTTTATCCAAACCTCAAGAAGCATCCCTGCACCAACGCCAGCAGCACATACAGCACCATAGATTGCCAGTGCAGGAGGCCAAGACCGCCGAGGGAGAAAATAGCAGTCAGGGACTTGTCTGATTTTCTTTGGGAGACGCTTCTTAACAATTGGTTTGTTAGATTCAGTTGTCACTGCACCACCCACGGTCTTCCAGTCCACATTCTTCAGCATATCTTTCGAGTCTTCAGCGGCCATTCTGAAACTGAATGTATAAATGTTAGCCAGAATTCCAAGAACAGACATGTAGGACAATCACACAACAGGAATGCATATTCTATTCTTCAGGATATCTTGATTCTTGAGTCTTCAGTGCCATTTTGAAACTGTACTTATGTATAAAGTCATTCAGAACACAAATAGCACATGTAAGATAGACAGATAGTCACGCAATAGCAACACATTCTCCTTTTTTGACAAGGGAATATCAATACATTCAGTTCTTCAGGGTATGCCTCTGTACATGTTTTCAACACACAATAGGAATGCATATTCAATTCTTCAGGATATCTTGATTCTTGAGTCTTCAGTGCTATTTTGAAACTGTATGTATAAAGTCATTCAGAACACAAATAGCACATGTAAGATAGACAGATAGTCACGCAATAGCAACACATTCTCTTTTTTTTTTGGCAAGGGAATATCAATACATTCAGTTCTTCATTCAACGTATCCTAAGACATGGGTTTTGGGGTGACACATAGGGTAACATTCTAAACACACAAAAATAAGGAGTGACATATACTTAGAATTCCCCATATATGCAAACATCCCGGTTATTGCCTGAGATATAAGAAGAAATGTTATAACACCCCAATTACAGCCTGAGATATATGAAGAAATATTACAAACAAAGAGCATAAGCACGCGGGGATTGCAGCTAACGTATCTTAACAAATCACATAGTCAATTGATCCAGGTGCAGTGGCAACTAGACCTTATGAATTAATGCCACCCAATTCAGCACCACAAGTCATCATGGCACAACTTATAACAAGCTTATAAGATGAACACAGCAGGACTGGTAAAGCAACAGCTCGAATGACAGGTTACAGAATCAGTACAAGGTTCCATACTTCATTCCTTATCAATTGATACGGGACTCATTTGTTTCAAAAAAAAAAATTATACGGGTCGCGCAATCCAGAAACAAGCGTTATTCAGCTACGCATTTGATTTTTTTTTGAGAGTACACAGTACAACGCAGACACTCAACACGTACGCACACTCGCCCCTACGAACACACGCACGCAAACCCCACCCCTATGAGCACCTTCGAAGGACTGAGCCGGCAGATCTTGAAGTTCACGAAGTCACCACGGGCGCATCGCTGTCGACGGGGAAGTCGCGTACCACTTAATGCGTAGCGCCGGAAAATCCTGGAATAAATCCAGAATAAAGTGTCGCACCCAGGATTTGAACCCTAGTTGGGAGCCCCCCAACCAATGCCTTTGTCATTGCGCTGTGAACCCTTGACCAGCTACGCACTTGATGACCAATGGAAGAGTCCAATCCAACGCAATACACTTGATCTGCTCGCGCGGCAGGAGCTTACAGACCGTTCCCGGAGCGTAACCCAATCAACACTTGTTAACCAGACAGGATAATCAGAGGAGGAAATTCCAACGGTCGACTCGAACTCGAAGTGTAGTAGGGCTAGTGGGCAACCGATGGGGAAGCGAGTAGCAGCGGAACAAACGGAGAGTAAGCGAGGAGGGGAGATGGAAACGAGTCCCAGTTACCGTATGGTCCGGGGTCAATCGATGCGGCGGCGCCAGTGGACGAGGCGGGGCGGCGCCACGGCGGGGAGGCGGCGGTGGAGCCGTGGAGGCGAAAGGCGAACGTCTCTGCGTTTGGGAAGCGCCGAAAGGGCCGACGGCCGACGAGGGCAGGCTCGCCTTTCATGGGCCATCCATGCAGTATTCCAGTGGGCCGGTTGCCTTGCAGGTGCGACAGGGACCAAGAGGAATCGATCGGTGGGCTCTAACCTGGGTCCTCCTACGGCGCAAATAATTGGGTCAGGTCAGACGGACTCCAAAACTGCTAATGGACTACTGTTGAGCCAAAATTCACAAATGCAAAAACGCATATGATTTTATATTTTATATAATTGTTTTTATAAAAAAATCTAAGTAAATAAAAATAATTATAAAGGTGGTTTACCACTGCAATGAAGGTGTCGGTGTTATGACCCGGGGGTCAAGACCACCAACGAGTAAATTTGTATATCGCGTGCTCCCTCTCTCAGACGTGATGCAAGATGGACACAAGATTTATCCTGGTTCGGGCAAAGAAGGCCCTACGTCCAGCGGGGGAGGATGACTTGTATTATCTCGCACCCAAAGCGTGCTCGTACAGGGGGGTACAAGCAGTGTTACACGGAGTCGGCCACCCGAGGGTCGATCGAGCGTCTGTGTGTGTGGTGTGGTCTAGGGTCCTTGAGAACCAAGGTCGGATTGGAGTCCTCAAAGAGAAACCTGGAAAAAGAAGTCTCTGACCAGAGCCCCCCCTTTCGTCTACCTCGGCGTCCCCCTTTTATAGACCAAGGGGAGACTCGAGGGTACAGGGTCCTAATAGTAGAAGTATGGGCGACGCATCCACGGCACAGTGTTGGCGAAGAGACATCGAGCACTGTGACGGCGTGGTCTTCCCGTCCTTCAGGCGTCCCCGGTCGTGGCATCAGTAGAAGTCCCCTGGCCGAAGCGGGACGGGGCAGATGGGACGTCTTCCGTACCGGAGTTGTTGAAGAGGAGGGGGTCGAGCCCTCGGTCGAGGGGGGGGGGGGGTCGAGCCCCGCATGATTCTGTCACGTTCCCGAAGCCGTCGTCGAGGGTCGCACTGTTCACTTTCCGAGGGTACTGTAGAAGTCCGTACTTGCGTAGTGGCGGCAGTGGCGGCACAGTCGTCGGGAGTCGGGGACTAGACGGGGAGTTGGCGGATTTGACAGTGGACGCAGGCGCCCATGTCGTCAGGTGGTTTTACTTTTACCCATGCCGGAGTGGTTGGGTCAATCGAGCCCTCGTCCGTCGACGGCGCTTGGAAGGTCGAGGCGTCGACAGGTTGAGGGGGTCGAAGTCGAGGTAGAGGTCGAGGGGTCGTTCGTCCGACCCCTCGTCCGTCGTCGAGGTAGAACCGGGGGGTCGTTCGTCCGACCCCTCGTCCGTCGTCGAGGTAGAGCCGGGGGGTCGTTCGTCCGACCCCTCGTCCGTCGTCGAGGTAGAGCCGGGGGGTCGTTCGTCCGACCCCTCGTCCGTCGTCGAGGTAGAACCGGGGGGTCGTTCGTCGGACCCCTCGTCCGTCGTCGAGGTAGAGCCGGGGAGTCGTTTGTCGGACCCCTCGTCCGTCGTCGAGGTAGAGCCGGGGCCAGTGGCTGGTTTCCGCGGTCGGTGTAGCGGGGGCCCTCGATCGATGGGCCGTGTCTTATCGAACAGTAGGCTGATCCTTGCCTTAAAAATGGTTGCTATGTTTAGCGTTAATTTATCGAAAGGTTTAGGGTACCCCTTACCTTCGTACCCGACAGTAGCCCCCGAGGCCCCAGAGGAGTGATTTAGAACTCCTCTGGGGGCTATGATACGCGTTTCTCGGGGGAGCAAGAATTGTCCGGAGGGTTTATCCTTGGACTGCAGGGTTAGTGAGAAATCCGATTCTCTGGGGGGTGCGCGCGAGCGCACCCCGCGGGGGTAGCCCCCGAGGCCCCAGAGGAGTGATTTAGAACTCCTCTGGGGGCTAAAATACGTTATGTAGTGGGGTCTTTAAAGGATACCTGGAGACGTGGCACCCTGTCGAGGGGTCGATCCCGTTCCTTTTCCTGCAAAGAGAAGTGTTCGAGGGCGGCTGTCGAACCCTACCGAGGGCCAGCCTTCGCTCCCTCGAGCACCGCTGGAGTCAGAGCGCCCCGCCCGAGAGGTCGACTCTGTCTGCCAGGTTACGAGTTTTCGACCCTCTTTCGTCGAGGGGTGCCGTGCGTAGTCGGGCCCTCGAGCCCTCGAATGGCTAGGTCTTCACTACCTCGTAGCGTCCTTCCCACGGATCCTTTCGCTCGGATCGTGGGGTGAAGAGCATCGAGCTATCCTCGTTAGGACGACGAGCCCGAAGTCCTCGGTGAGCTGTTCTCGGGCATGAGTCCATTAGAAATGGTGCCCTGTACGGGTAAAAATCCGAGTGAGAACTCGACCCCGTTCGATAGGGATCAACTAGTGGCCCGGAGGCGTTCTCATTGTTAAGCAAGCCGTACGGCTCGCTAAGCACGACCATATGGACCACCAAGGTGCCAACCCCGTTCGATAGGAGTTGGTGGCTCGATGCCTCCCAGCGTAGGGATCCTTAGGTGTTCCTAGGTATGCCTCGGATATGTCCCAGGGAGTCTCGAGAGTTCGTTCTCGAGCCTCCGGGGGCATCCCTGACTCGTGTACTCGAGGGCGGCTGTCGAACTCCGTTCGTGGAGCCAGCCTTCGCTCCCTCAAGATTTGGGGGTGGACCGGAGTCCGATAACCATGGGTCCTTCCTGACCTCAGGTACTCGAGGGCGGCTGTCGAACCCTATGTAAGGGCCAGCCTTCGCTCCCTCAAGATTTGACGGATGGTTCGTCATCCGACGCTATCCTCAGGAGGAGGAGTCCGACCTTGTGGACCGCCGAGGGGAAAAGCAGGTGGTCGTTGTATTGAACTTGGGGACATACCTGTGTCGGAGCTCTCGAGGGAGGCTGTCGAACCCCCGGACGGGCCAGCCTTTATCCCTTCGAGGCCATGTACGATCTGCAGTTGACGACCCGAGGCCCTTATCAGGCCTCGAGTACTCGAGGGGGGCTATCGAGCCCGTTCGTAGGCCGGCCTTTGTCCCCTCGAGATTTTGGGGGCGGACCGAGGTCCTAACCCGAGGTCATTTCTGGCCTCGGGCACTCGAGGGTAGCTGTCGAACCCTCTTTCGAGGGCCAGCTCTTGCTGCCTCAAGATTCCTTACCCTCGAAGGCGACGTTTCCGTCCGCGCGCCTTTTTAGGCGGTGTCCGTTCGGCGCAACAGTGCGGTTACAGCGTGGAGTGCGGCGCGGAACCCGATGATGGGACGTTACGCCTTATCCTGGAGGGAATACGAGGAAGGAAGTACAGGCGAATTAAATGCGGAGACTCTCTTGCCTGTGCCGGATCCGTCCGTTGGCCTTCCGCGTATAAATAGTGAGGGCGAGGTATCCGGTGCCCTTTACGCGCACTTGCCTTCCCCGCCTCCTTGCCTTCGTCTTCCTCACCTTCTTCTCTCCGCCTCTGCCTTAGACGTCCCGCGAGCAGGAAATCTGCGTGAGTGAGAGAGAAAGAGAAAGATAGGGAACGTACCTTCCGCCTCCAAACCCGAGCAACCCACCGTTCCCATGGCCACCTTCCAGCTCTTCGGCGCCGGCGCCTGGCCTCATTCCTCGGTCCGTCAGTCGTACCTGGAGGGGTTAGTGGAGAGCGGGCTTCTCCGGCCCGTCACCTCGACGGAGAGGCCGGAGTGGATACCTCCGCCACCGGACCACGCCGAGCCCAACCCGCCGGAGGGGTACGTGGTGTCGCTCGAGGCCTTCCACCGGGCGGGACTGGGGGTTCCACGCAGCCGCTTCCTGCGCGCGCTCCTCCACCACTACGAAGTGGAGCTCCAGCACCTCACTCCTAACGGCGTCAGCCAGGCGGCGGTTTTCGCCGCGGTGTGCGAGGGCTATCTGGGGGTCGAGCCCCATTGGGATCTGTGGCTCCACATCTTCAAGGCCAACCTCTTCACCACCTCGGTTAGCAAGGGCGTCCGTCGGGAGGTCAGGGCCGGATGCTGCAGCATCTACGCCAGGCGGCCTGAGCTCTGGCTCCCTGCGAACCCATCCTCGAGCCATTCCGGGTGGCATTCAGGATGGTTCTACCTGAGGAACGACGACGGTCTGCTCCCAGCGTACACCGGGAGGACACTCAACGCCGAGCCCGAGCGCTGGAGGTACGGCGTTCCGACGGACAAGCAAAAACACCTCAAGGGCTTGCTGGACGCGCTCAGGCGTCTGAAGGAGAAGGGCCTTACCGCGGAGATCGCTGCATCAGCGTTCCACCGACGGGGGGTTCTGCCGCTGATGGCTCGACCCCTCCGTCTCGACGAGATGGGTCCGGGGGTCGATGTGTCGGGGTGCCGCCTCGTCGAGGAGGAGTTGACCCCAGACCGCGTGGCCAGCCGCGTCCGCCGCTTTTTTCGCGGGGGGGTTCGCCCTCAAGGATGTCGCGAAGGTCCCCATGAAGCCGGACGAGGGCTTCTACGAGCTGGTAAGATCCTTCCTTTTACTTTAAGTCCTCGCGCCCGCCCCTCCCGTCCTCTCTGCTTGTTCTCTGACCACCTTGCGTCCCGCAGGGGAATGTGTCCTACAAGCGCTCGCTTCCGCCGGTGCCGGAGGACCGGGCCACGAGGGATGCGAACCGCCTCCGCGCGGAGAAGCAGAAGGCCGACAAGAACAAGAAGAAGGAGAGGAAGACCAAGAAGGCTCTAGAGAAAGAACAGAGGAAGCAGCGTCGGGCCCAACAGAGGCGGTTGGGCCTCGATGAGGAGCTGTCGCCCTCGGAGGAGGAGGACGAGGAGGAGGAGGAGGAAGACGAGGAGGAGGAGGGCGAGGAGACGGCGCCTGAGCAGGCGGCCGCTGCTACCGGTGGGGAGGGGGGGTCGACCTCGAAGTCAGCCCCTCCTGTTGAAGTTGGGCCACGGGCGGAGCGCCCCGTGGCCTCGCAGGAAGTCGCGCCGCGGCGGACGCGGTCGCAGACGCCGCGGCCCTCGTCGGGGGGTCGATCGAGCGATCCCTCGACGCCCGCTGCGTCGACCGCCCGGTGCCGGGCCCGCCGGTGCAGGCGGAGACCGGCAAGAGGGTGTGGGTGGCGTCGCCGTCGAAGAGTCGATCGAGCGAGCCCCCGAAGCCCACCGCGTCGAGCGCGCGGGCATCGGACCCGTCAGCGCGGGTGGGGGCCAGCAAGAAGCCGACGGTGGCGCCGCCGGCCCCTGCCCAGGCGAAGGTGGCGAGTGCCGCCTCGACCCCCGCCCCCCAGGCAGTGGCATCCCAGAGCTCGACCAGCCCGGCGGGCGCCGAGCCGAAGCGTCGGGCTCCGAGGGGGTAAGTCGAGTTCGTGGTTGTGCGTTTTTCCCTTTTCCGTTGGTGAGGACTCGTGCTTATTATCGCGCATGTGCTCCTTTTTCAGGTCGAAGCGCCGGCTGGGCTTTGCGCTCCCCTCCCCTGCTAAGAAGCTAAAGACGGGGGCTGTGGTGCAAGCCGCCGTCGAGGTTGGTCCGGCAGCCCCGCCCCCTTCGACGGTCGCCCCTGAGGCGGCACCGGCAGCCACGACCCCGGAGGTGGCGGCGCGGGGGGAGGCACAGGGGGCCTCGGCGCCTACTCAAACGGCGGAGGAGGCGGACCCGCCGGCGGTGGTAGCCGTCGAAGCGACGGTCGCGGAGCCTGCGCGGCCGTTGGAAGGGGTCGCGTCCGGCGCCCCGGGGGGCGTGGAGCTCCTACCGACATCGGGCGCGGCCCAGGAGATGGAGGTGGTCGAGGCCCAGGTTCCTGCGGCCGAGCGGGAGGCCCCGGCTCACCCGACGGCGGGGCGCTGGCCCGAGGGTCTGGCGGCGTTGGAGGCTCGACTCCAGCTCGAGCGCGTCGAGGGCCCATCCGCGCCGGCTCAGGGTGAGATGCTGATGGAGTCCACCCCCGCCCAAGTGGACGAGATGGTGGCCGAGTTGGTGGACCCGGCGGAACTGGCCATCATCGCGGCTCCCCGGGCGGAGCCGGAGGTGGCTCGACCTCCCCTCGAGGTTGAGGGGTCGACGTCTCAAGGTAAGTTGCCCTTCGATTTGCTCGAGACGCCGTGGATTCGCTCCGCTGGGTATTTTGACCTTTCGGAGCTCATCGCGCAGGGCCGTCGACGTCCTCGCGAGGTGGCGCCGAGGAGGAAGCCTCGCCCCTCTCCGATTACCAAGGAGGGGGGGACCTGCGCATTGGCGTCACCGGGCCGATGGAGCAGAGGATCGCCGCCCGCAGCGCGGCGTGGGGCCAGGAGGTTCTCGAGGTGGCGGACCCTCGAGACCCCGAGCGACTCTTCCTCACGCTCGACGACCAGTCCGAGCTTCGACGGTGGGAGAACGTCGAGGAGTACCGGGCTTTATTCGAGCACTCGGTACATCGCGCTGCGGAGGTCGCCGCCGCGGACATACGCGAGGGAATGGAGGTAGGTTCCGTTCTACCTTAGATTGTACTTTGCACTGCATGGTTGCCATTTTTTGACGATCTTCGTCTTTATCCCTGTCAGTCGCTGCGGGTGAGGTCGTACGAGAAGTCCCAGTACATTCTCCGGGTACAGGGGCAGCTCTCGACCCTCCACGCCTCTCTGGAGAAGGCGAGGGGTGAAGCCGCTCGTGCGAAGGCGGAGGCGGCGACTATCCAGAAGGATGCCGAGTCGAGGGTCGCCTACGCGAGGGCCGGCTACGAGGCTGTCCAGAAGGAAGCCCGGGAGGCCTTGTCGTCGGCGCAGACGAAGCTCGATGATGCCCTTCGGTCGACCATCGTCGTTGGGCAGGAGCGGGATGCCGCCGTCGAGGCCCAGCGCAAGGCCACGGAGGAGGCCGCCCGGCTGAGGGGAGACCTCGACGCCCTCTCCCGCGAGCGCGACGCTCTGGCTGCCTCGGAGGAGAAGGCTCGGACCCGCGCGACCTCCTTGGGCATGGTGGCGATGAAGCAGAAGGAGGCCCTCGGGGAGGCATACAAGACCATCGAGGGTCTCGAGGCCCAAGTCAGGGACCAGTCCTCTGATTTTGACGCCGTCCGCCATCAGCTCGAGGAGGCCGAGCAGGCCTACTCCACCTTGGATGTGCAGGCCCAAGGTGAGTGTTTCGGGTGTTTGCGGGGTCTGTCCTGTCTCGACCCTTTTTCTGCTTTCGGGTTTTGATCGTTATGTGCTTGTTTCGGCAGAGCTTGCGGAGGAGAACGCCCGCGCCCAAAAGGACCTGGACAATCTTCAGGGCCTGCTGAGCACCGAGGTGAACCTCAACACGACGCTTCGGCGGCCATCAACACCTTCTGCGACGACCTTTCGGTCGAGCCGGAGCCGGAGGTCGAGGGGGACACTCGGGGGGAATCCCTGCTGCGCCGCTTCTACGCCATGACGCGGGGGGTGACGGAGAACGTCCGAGCCGCCCTGCATTGGGGGTGAAGCGGGCCCTCGCGGTTGTCAACTCCTTCTACGACGTGGATCTCAACCTCGTTGTCGACGGGTTCGCCACCGACCCGGATCTGACCGAGGAGCAGAACGACGCGAGGTGTCAGGAGCTGATGGACCACGCGGAGGTGCCCGGAGGTCAGCTGGCGAAACTCTTTGAGCCCGACGTGATCCCCTCGGCGGATGAGTAGTCGTCGGGAGATGTCGACGGGTGGTCGCGGGCCTGCGAGCCATATCTGGACAAAAAGGTCCATGTAATAGTTAGGCCAATGTACCGACACCATGCCAAGCCCCCGAGGGCATTTTGTATATAACGTGTTTTGATCGATGTGCACAGAGTTAATTTCACTTTTTCGAGCTTTCCCTGCTTTTCTTTGCCTGAGTCGACGCTCGTGAACTAAGTGTTCGATGCACGCTCTTATCCCTGGAAGGGGGGTGGCGAGTAGGGGTACCGTAGCCCTGGGGCGTAGGTGAGTCCCTGACTCGACGACACCCTCGACCCTTAGGGAGCTCGAGGCGCCTTTACTTAGTTAAGAAGCGTACTCGAGGGAAAGAACGAGAGGGAGAGTCGAGTTTCGAAAAAACGTTCGAGTTTTTTGGGGACTTAGGAGGGGGATGCCCCCCCTGTTAGCCCCCGAGGGAGGCTCGACTTTGCTGAGGCAAAGTCGAGGCTACCTTAGTGCTGTGGACGGGCTCGCCTCAGTTGTTTCTACTTCTCGATCTCTCTCTGCTTTTCTTTGCCTGAGTCGACGCTTGTGAACTTAAGTATTCGACGCACGCTCGTATCCCTGGAAGGGGGATGGCGAGTAAGGATACCGTAGCCCTGGGGCGTAGGTGGGTCCCTGGCTCGATGGAACCCTCGACCCTTAGGGAGCTCGAGGCGCCTTTACTTAGTTGAGAAGCGTACTCGAGGGAAAGAACGAGGGGGAGGGTCGAGTTTTGAAAAAACGTACGGGTTTTTCGGGGACTTAGGAGGGGGTGCCCTCCTGTCAGCCCCCGAGGGGAGCTCGACTTTGCTGAGGCAAAGTCGAGGCTACCTTCGAGCTACGAACGAACGTGAAATGTGTTTCCGAGAACATTTTATTCATTCGAGAATTTGTACATAAATGCGGAAATGTACAAGGCCCTGGGGCCTCAGGGATAGAAGCGACGTAGCTGTTGGATGTTCCACGCGTTGGTGAAGAGCTCTCCCTTCTCGTTCTTCAGTTTGTAAGTGCCGGGCTTCAGCACCTCTGCCACGATGAAGGGTCCCTCCCAAGGTGGTGTCAGCTTGTGACGCCCCTTGCTGCTCTGTCGACGGCGCAGAACGAGGTCGCCGACGTTGAGGTCCCTTTTGCGCACGTTCTTGTCGTGGTAGCGTCGTAGCGTCTGCTGGTACTGGGCCGACTTGAACAGGGCCATGTCACGAGCTTCCTCGAGCTGGTCGAGGGAGTCCTCTCGGGCTACTGTGTTGGCTTGCTCGGTGTAGGCTTTCAGTCGAGGGGACCCGTACTCGAGGTCGGTGGGGAGGACGGCCTCGGACCCATAGACCAAGAAGAACGGGGAGAACCCCGTAGCTCGACTCGGTGTCGTTCGGAGACTCCATAGCACAGCGGGCAGCTCTTCGACCCATCTCTTTCCATGTCTGTTCAGCCGGTCGAAGATCCTTGTCTTGAGGCCCTGCAAAACCATGCCGTTGGCACGCTCGACCTGACCGTTAGTTCGAGGGTGGGCAACTGCAGACCAATTCACCCTGATGTGGTGATCGTCACAGAAGTCCAGGAACTTTTGGCCGGTGAACTGCGTGCCATTGTCGGTAATGATGATGTTGGGGACCCCGAAGCGGTGGATGATGTCGGTGAAGAATAGCACGGCTTGCCGAGACTGGATATTGGCGATGGGCCGAGCCTCGATCCATTTCGAGAACTTGTCGACAGCCACGAGAAGGTGAGTGTGCCCACCCTTGGTTCTTTTCAGGGGACCGACCATGTCGAGCCCCCGTACTACGAACGGCCAAGTTATGGGTATCATCTGAAGGGCTTGGGCGGGTAGGTGAGTCTGCCTGGCGTAGAATTGGCATCCTTGGCAGGATCGAACGAGTTTGGTGGCGTCGTTGACTGCCGTGGGCCAGTAGAAGCCCTGTCGAAAGGCACTTCCTACCAGGGTTCTGGGCGCCGCGTGGTGGCCGCAAGCCCCCGAGTGTAGGTCCCTCAGCAGTGCCCTCCCCTCCTCGAGGGTGAGGCAGCGCTGGAGCACACCTGACGGGCTGCGTCGATATAGCTCGCGGCTGTCCCCGTACAGGACGTAGGTTTTGGCACGTCGAGCTACTCGACGAGCTTCCGTGCGGTCTTCCGGGAGTTCGCCTCGCGTCAGGTACTCGAGGTAGGGCGCGCGCCAATCCGTCGGAGGGTTTGGCACTGTGACGGCCCCGTCGATCTCCATGACCTCTCCCCCGCCCGAGGGGAGATCGGTCGAGGGGGGGTGGGTCGACCCCTTGCTCGAGGGCGGGAGCCCCCGAGCCTAGGTCGACGGACGGTGTGTACAGATCCCTCGAGAAGATGTCGGGGGGGACCGTCCCTCGAGTAGACGCAATTTTGGCCAGCTCGTCGGCAGCCTCGTTGTACCGACGGGCTACGTGGTTGAGCTCGAGGCCATAGAACTTGTCCTCGAGCTTTCGAACCTCCTTGCAGTAGGCTTCCATCTTAGGATCGTGGCAGCTCGAGTCTTTCATTACTTGGTCGATCACCAACTGAGAGTCCCCTCGCACGTCGAGGCATCGGGCCCCGAGCTCGATGGCGATGCGCAGGCCGTTGACGAGGGCCTCGTACTCGGCGACGTTGTTGGAGGCGGGGAAGTGGAGGCGGATGACATATCGCATATGGACCCCTGAGGGTGATACGAATAGCAATCCTGCGCCTGCTCCTGCCTTCATCAGTGATCCGTCGAAGTACATGACCCAGAGCTCGCTCTGCACCTGCGCCGGGGGTAGTTGGGTGTCGGTCCATTCGGCGACGAAATCTGCCAGTACCTGAGACTTGATAGCCTTCCGAGGGGCGTAGGAGAGGGTCTCCCCCATGATTTCGGTGGACCACTTGGCGATCCTTCCCGATGCCTCCCGGTTCTGGATTATCTCCCCGAGGGGGAAAGTTGAAACCACAGTGACCGGATGGCCCAGGAAATAGTGTTTGAGCTTCCGCCGAGTGAGGACGACCGCGTACAACAGCTTCTGGATGTGGGGATACCTTGTCTTGGTCTCGGAAAGGACCTCGCTCACGAAATAGACAGGCCTTTGAACCGGCAGGGCGTGTCCTTTTTCCTCCCTCTCGACTACTATGACCGCGCTGACTACTTGCATAGTTGCCGCGACATAAAGCAGGAGGGGCTCGGCCGGGCTCGGGGGGACCAAGACCGGGGGCGAGGTGAGCAAGGCCTTGAGCCTCGAGAGGGATTCCTCGGCTTCGGCGGTCCACACGAAGTGTTCCGTCTTCTTCAGGAGTCGATAAAGGGGCAGGGCCTTTTCTCCGAGCTTCGAGATGAAGCGACTGAGGGCGGCGAGGCACCCAGTAACCCTTTGCACGCTCTTGAGGTCTTTGATCGGGCCCATCCTCGTGATGGCGGTTACCTTCTCGGGATTGGCCTCGATGCCGCGTTGGGAAACTATGTACCCTAGGAGCATGCCTCGAGGGACCCCGAAGACACACTTCTCCGGATTTAGTTTTATGCGGTTAGTCCTGAGACACCCAAACGCGGTCTCAAGGTCGCCGACTAGGTTTCCGACGGTTCTGGACTTGACCACGATGTCGTCGACGTAGGCCTCGACGATTGGCCCTATGTGTTTCCCGAAGACGCGGAGCATGCATCGCTGGTAGGTGGCCCCGGCGTTCCGCAAGCCGAAGGGCATTGTGAGGTAGCAAAACATGCCGAAAGGGGTGATGAAAGAGGTCGCGAGCTGATCGGACTCCTTCATCTTTATTTGGTGGTAGCCGGAGTACGCATCAAGGAAGCAAAGGGTTTCACATCCCGAAGTGGAGTCTACTATTTGGTCGATGCGAGGTAAAGGAAAAGGAACTTTAGGACATGCTTTATTTAAACTGGTGTAGTCTACACACATCCTATCTTTCCCATTCTTTTTCTTTACAAGCACGGGATTAGCTAACCACTCGGGATGATGTACCTCCTTGATGAATCCGGCCTTCAAAAGCTTGTCGACCTCCTCCCCGATGATCCTGCGCTTCTCCTCGTCGAAGCGGCGCAGGCGTTGCTTCACCGATTTGGTCCCGGCTCGGATGTCTAAGGAGTGCTCGGCAACTTCCCTCGGGATGCCCGGCATGTCCGAGGGACTCCATGCGAACACGTCGGCGTTCGCTCGGAGAAAGTCGACGAGCACGGCTTCCTATTTGGGCTCGAGGGTGGCACTGATCGTCAGCACCTTCCCGTCCTTGAGGCCGGGGTCGAGCGGGATGGTCTTCGTGTCTTCCGCCGGCTTGAAGTTGCCGGCGTGGCGCTTGGGGTCGGGGATCTCTCCGGACAAGTCGTCGAGGGCCGCGAGGATGGCAGAATCCTCTCGGGCTTCGGCTTTTTCCACGCACTCGACGTCGCAGTCGTATGCGTGCTCGTAGGAGGTGTCGACGGTGATGACCCCCGAGGGCCCCGGCATCTTGAGCTTGAGGTAGGTATAGTTCGGGACCGCCATGAACTTGGCGTACCCCGGTCTACCAATGATGGCGTGGTAGGTGCCTCGCCACGCGACCACCTCGAAGGTCAGCTCTTCCTTTCGGAAGTTCGAGGGGACGCCGAAACAGACCGGTAGCTTGACGCGGCCGATTGGGAGTGCCTTCTTCCCGGGACGATTCCGTGGAACCCCCCCGCGCTGGGCAGGAGCATGGTCCTCGGGATCCCAGGAGGTCGAGGGTCTCGGCGTAGATGATGTTGAGGCTGCTCCCCCCGTCCATGAGCACCTTGCTGAGGCGGGTGTTGAGGATGATCGGGTCGACGACGAGCGGGTAAACCCCTGCGTTCGGGATGTGCTCGGGGTGGTCGTCCTGATCGAAGGTGATCGGCGTGTGGGACCAGTCGAGGTACCGTGGGGCCTGGGCCCGAACGGAAAAGACCTCTCGACGCTCCCTCTTGCGTTGGCGCGTGGTGAGGCGGGTCGAGGGTCCCCCGTAGATCATGTAGCAGTCGTGGATCTCGGGGAAGCCTCCCTTTTGAACATCGCCCCTGACTTGGACGTCACAGGGCGGGTCTTCCTTGCCGTCGTCTCTCGTGGGACCAGGAGGGACGAAGTGCCTTCGAAGCATGCGGCAATCCTCGAGGCGGTGGTTGGCCGGCCCCATATGGTAGGGGCAAGGCTCTTTCAGCATTTTGTCGAAGACGCCCCCGTCGGGAGGGGGCCCTCGAGGCTTCCGCTTGTCCGCTGCAGCGACAAGGTCGTCGGGGTCGTCGTCCTGCTCGACGTTTGGCTCGACGACACGCCGGCCCCGTTGGTTCTTCTTCTTCTTCTTCTTCTGGCCGCCGTTGCCGTCGTTGTTCCTCCTGGGCCCCTTGTTTCTCTTGGGCCCATCGTCCGAGCCCCCGGGTTCGTCCGCGTTGCCCTCCTCCTTCGCGGGGGGAATCTGGAAGAATGCGCCAACGGCCTCCTCGCCAGCCGCGTAGTTGGCGATGACGTCCATGAGCTCGTTGGCGGTCTTGGGGATGTTTCGCCCCAGCTCCCGCACCAACTCTTTGCAGGTTGTCCCGGCGATGAACGCCGTGATGACCTCGTGGTCGGAAATGTGAGTCAGCGCGGTACGCTGCTTCGAGAATCGTCGGGTGAAGGCGCGGAGGGTCTCTCCTGGTTTCTGCTTGCAGCCGCGAAGGTCCCAGGAGTTGCCCGGCCGCTCGTAGGTGCCCTTGAAGTTGCCCTCGAAGATCCGAACCAGGTCGGACCAGTCCTGGATCAAGTCCGGGGGTAGTTCCTCGAGCCACCTTCGAGCGGTGTCGGAGAGGAACAATGGGAGTTGTCGGATGATGACGAGGTCATCTTTGGCTCCCCCAGCTGGCATGCCAGCCTGAAGTCGGCAAGCCAGAGCTCCGGCTTGGTTTCGCCGTTGTATTTGATCAGGCTGGTGGGTGGACGGAAGCGTACTGGCAGGGAGGCCCGCCGGATAGTCCTTCCGAAGACTCGAGGCCCCGGTGGCTCCGGAGACCGGCATCGATCTTCGTCGCTGTCGTAGCACCCGTCTCGGTGAGCGCTGTAGCCTCGAGCCTCGGCGTCGCCGTATCGACGTCGATTGTTCACTCGAGTGGGGAGGTCGTTGACGAGGCGTTCCCGGACTGGTCGTGGCTCGACCTGGCCCTGGGGCGCCTTGTTCTGGTGGACAGAGGCTTCCCGATTTTGTCGAGGGGGCGCTGCTTGCCGCTCAGAGGCAGCCCCTCGACGCCTCAAGGCCGAGCTCTCCGCCTGCTGGACGGCCGCAGTCTGGAGTAGCCCCTGGATTTCCTCCCTAATACGTTGTGCCTGGGGGGTCGATGGCGCCGGCATGTCGCGGAGCAGCATCGCGGCTGCTACGACATTTTGACTGGCGCGGTTGAAGACTCGGGGTTCGGCGTTCCCCTCCTCGACGATCTGCCGATGGACCTCCCGGGCCCGCTCGCGAGCTCCTCCACCCTGAGGACGCCCTCGATCCCGCTCGAGGGCATGTTCAAGCTGCTGAAGACGCAGGCGCTCTTCCTCGAGCTTGCCGAGGAGCTCTCGGACCTGCGTAACCTGGACGTCGGGGGGTGGATCGGCTCTATCGGGATTTGGGGGGACGGCGTCTCGAGTGGTGCGTGGCATTGGCACCCCTCCCTTCTTCGGTGTCCGCTGTGTCGTCGACGTCGTCCTGAAGGACGGTTTGCTCGTCGAGATGGAAGCACTCCCGAGTGGAGTCGTAACCCTCGTCGGGAGAGTCCGAGTCGAAGTCGGCGTGGTAGAAGTGGGGGAACAGCCTGGCTGTTTCCTCCTCCTCCAGGCGCCGTCGTAACGTGCCCCACGTACGGGGCAGCTCTGGCTCGCCCAGTGAAGGGGTAGTGACGGGATCGATCGTCGCCCACGACGGCGTCCATGGAGACTCGTCGTAGGTATGTACTCGCTGCCCTGCGAAAGCAGAGTAGAGCCCGGAGCTGTTGCGGAGCCCGTACGGGAACGGATTGCGCGGTGGTGACGGGGTCGTAGGTGTCGGAGAAACCACGGGAGCCTCCGGGGACGATGACACAGAAGAGTCGAAGTCCCACTCGGGAAGACGCCTGCCCTCGGCCCACAAGCGTGGGTCAAGCGGACCCCTAGGAGAGGGGGCCGTGTCGCCAGCTGGGACCGAGGGAACGGTATCCGGCACCCCAGAGCTCGCACGACGGCGAGCGCGTCGAAGTCGCTCGCGCCTCCTCCTGATCGCAGGCCAGAGTCGCAAGCGGAGGGGCCGTCGTCTGATCCTAGCTGGCTCCGGTGCAGCGGAACTGCTGATGTCTACGCCACGGGCGGAGGGGAAGACTATGAAGTCGCCCTGGTCCGTAGAAACGAACCCTAGACTGCCGAACCAGATGACGGTGTTGAACGGGAACGGTGGGATGGTGGAATCCATCTGAGAGAGTAGTTCGGAGTTGATCGACACGCGAATCCCCCTACCTGGCGCGCCAACTGTCGGTGTTATGACCCGGGGGTCAAGACCACCAACGAGTAAATTTGTATATCACGTGCTCCCTCTCTCAGACGTGATGCAAGATGGACACAAGATTTATCCTGGTTCGGGCAAAGAAGGCCCTACGTCCAGCGGGGGAGGATGACTTGTATTATCTCGCACCCAAAGCGTGCTCGTACAGGGGGGGTACAAGCAGTGTTACACGGAGTCGGCCACCCGAGGGGTCGATCGAGCGTCTGTGTGTGTGGTGTGGTCTAGGGTCCTTGAGAACCAAGGTCGGATTGGAGTCCTCAAAGAGAAACCTGGAAAAAGAAGTCTCTGACCAGAGCCCCCCCTTTCGTCTACCTCGGCGTCCCCCTTTTATAGACCAAGGGGGAGACTCGAGGGTACAGGGTCCTAATAGTAGAAGTATGGGCGACGCATCCACGGCACAGTGTTGGCGAAGAGACATCGAGCACTGTGACGGCGTGGTCTTCCCGTCCTTCAGGCGTCCCCGGTCGTGGCATCAGTAGAAGTCCCCTGGCCGAAGCGGGACGGGGCAGATGGGACGTCTTCCGTACCGGAGTTGTTGAAGAGGAGGGGGTCGAGCCCTCGGTCGAGGGGGGGGGGGGTCGAGCCCCGCATGATTCTGTCACGTTCCCGAAGCCGTCGTCGAGGGTCGCACTGTTCACTTTCCGAGGGGTACTGTAGAAGTCCGTACTTGCGTAGTGGCGGCAGTGGCGGCACAGTCGTCGGGAGTCGGGGACTAGACGGGGAGTTGGCGGATTTGACAGTGGACGCAGGCGCCCATGTCGTCAGGTGGTTTTACTTTTACCCATGCCGGAGTGGTTGGGTCAATCGAGCCCTCGTCCGTCGACGGCGCTTGGAAGGTCGAGGCGTCGACAGGTTGAGGGGTCGAAGTCGAGGTAGAGGTCGGGGGGTCGTTCGTCCGACCCCTCGTCCGTCGTCGAGGTAGAACCGGGGGGTCGTTCGTCCGACCCCTCGTCCGTCGTCGAGGTAGAGCCGGGGGGTCGTTCGTCCGACCCCTCGTCCGTCGTCGAGGTAGAGCCGGGGGGTCGTTCGTCCGACCCCTCGTCCGTCGTCGAGGTAGAACCGGGGGGGTCGTTCGTCGGACCCCTCGTCCGTCGTCGAGGTAGAGCCGGGGAGTCGTTCGTCGGACCCCTCGTCCGTCGTCGAGGTAGAGCCGGGGCCAGTGGCTGGTTTCCGCGGTCGGTGTAGCGGGGGCCCTCGATCGATGGGCCGTGTCTTACCGAACAGTAGGCTGATCCTTGCCTTAAAAATGGTTGCTATGTTTAACGTTAATTTATCGAAAGGTTTAGGGTACCCCTTACCTTCGTACCCGACAGAAGGCTTATTGACCAGGCGGCAGTTCCGTATTTTTTGTTTTTGTTAATCTATAGAACAAATGGCATAGCTTTTGCAGTATTGAAACTGATATTCTTCATAGAATGTTATATTTGAATTTCTAGTTAAGATGTTTAGCCCCAAAGTGTTGTTCAACAATTTAGAAAAATCGTGAAAACTTATGGTTTAAAAAGTATTATTTTATCATTTAATATCTTAGCATACCTTCTCAAGTGAAGTTCAAAGTTTTTTAATACAATACATGCTTGAAATTAAGCTTTGTTTTCATATATTAAATTTAAATGCATTCTAAATAAGCTAAAAAAATCATGGATTCTAAAGACAATGGAAACGTGTCATAAAAGTTGAAGAGAGATGACCCATCTGAAAATTTTGAGCTTGTTTTCAATTCATTTTAAATATAATATCAAAAGAAAATTTAACTTTGTTCGTGAGCTTTATTAAGAAATTTTGGATTTTACTTGAGCATGCATGCTAATAAATTATACGACCGGTTATTTAGATATATTTTTTTCTAAATTTTTGATAAAAAAATATATATTGGGGCTAAAGAACTCAACTAAACACTCAAATATAGTATTATATGAATAATATTCATTTTTAAACTGCAGAAGCGGCATGATGCCTGATCCACGTAAAATGGTGGTGCTTGATTTTAATACTATTTCGAAATATTACAAAAACATGTAGTGCATATGTTAAAATCTTGTAATCATGTTTTGAATGGAGGTTAAAAATCAAGCATGACTCATTTTACCTATATCTGGCTTACAGTTGCCGCTGTTTTGAAATTAATATTCTTCACATAATGCTATATTTGTGTTTTTTCGGTTGTGTTGTTTAGCCGTAAAAACGTTTTAATCTTCCTTAGATCAGGCTCACATTACTTGTACTAAAAAACATCCTAGTCTTCCTTAGACCCGGAGTACGGAGTAGTAATCCGTAATTTGTCAGATGAGTCGAGGGAACCTGTGATGTTCTAGTGTTGTACTGGTGGAGGGCATCACATTAGCATCAGCAGGGCACTAATATAATTTCTCCTCTTGAAGGCCGCTCAGTTTAGTCAGGTACTGATGCTGCACATGTCGCTCTACTCATCAGTTGCCTAAACTGCAGCCGCAGCAGTGGTGACTGGTAACGGCTACTCGTGCGCTGCTGCCCTAGAAGACCCTGGTGCGCCGCAGTTGTTTGTTCTTTTCGTTTTTACCAGTACCAGTTCGCCAGTTTTGCGGCCCTGCTGCCAGACGAGACATTAACGCGCTCTGCAGCGTACTGTAGCACAGCCGCGCAGGCCCTCTGCCAACTGCAGTGCAAGTAAATTCAGTCAGAAGCAGCGGGGCCGTTTTCACTGCTGATCTAGCCAAACGCCGCCTGGTCCCCCGGTTTCTATTCCCTCTCCCTGCATTTGGAACTGTTTTGAGAGAATACTTTTCGATAAGTGGTGGACTTTTCCTTCGTGTGTATCTCTCTCTCTGATTCAACTGTTACTCTCTCTGACTGTGTATCTCTCTCCCGCAATTCTAGTTCAAACCAAATTCAAAGAGTCTGCCCAGTAATAAGCATTTATTCTGGAGTACATACTGTACAAGCAAACAGCGACCCACACCACACCCGCAACATGTGGCGACAGCCAACATCGCGAACCCAAGTACAAACTCTGCTCGAATTCACAAAAAGGATCTTATCCGAACCGGACAACAACACGAGTACGTACACAACACAGCACAACACGAAGTGCTCCCGCTGCAGCCCCGACCCCCGCGGCCTCTGCTCTGAGCCGCACGCACGCGCGCGACAAGACGCTGCCGGTCGCGCGCAGCAATTACACCGCGTCACCGGCGCAGCGTGACGACCCCCCACAACCAGCCTGACATCTGCAGCTGCTGGCAGGCGGCAGTTTGGGCACGCGCCAGCCAGCCAGCCAGCCGTTCGCGCGCGCGCGTTTTCGCGCCATCTTTTTGCTTGTGTTCTTCTACCTGACGATGCGGCGCGACTCGTCGCGGCGGTGGGAGACGAGCTTGGCGGCGTCGCGCCACCACACCACCTCGCGCTCCTTCTCGTGGAGCCTACGCTGCGCGCCGTCCAGCGCCGACTCCAGCTCCACGATCCGGTCCTGCTGCCGCTTCTGGAGAAGCTCGTGGAGCCGCCGCTCCAGCGCGCGCGCCGACACGCCGCCGTGCGGGGGGCTCATCCTGTCCTCGCCGTATCCCCCATTGTCCTCCTCCTCCTCTTCAGCCTCCTCGTACTCCTCCTCCTCGTCGACGTCCTCGCCATTGCCGTCAACCTCATCGTCTTCGTCGTGCTTGTGGGCACTGTCGTCGTCGCCGTCGTCCACGCAGCTTCGCGACGCGCTATCGTCGCCGGCGTCGCCCTTCTTCGTCTTCACCTTCAGCATTGGCAACTGGCGGCCGGCAACGCCATACAGACACAACATCATCAGCATCAGCAAAGACGACGAACACGCGTCGCGTCACACAGACACGGACGACGTACGGCGTGGTACGGACGTGGCGTGTACTACTGGTGATTGGTGGCAAGGTGAGCATGCAATTCAATCCGTCCGGGCGTCCGTCCGGCACGTACCTCGAGTCCTCGCGTCGGGGCGTCGCCGTGCACCGTACCGCCGCGGTGGCGCTGCTGCTGCATGCGGTTCAGCTCGGCCTGGAGCTCCGCTTCCATGAGGTCCATGACCACAGCCTCGCGGCCATCGACCGCGGTATCGGCCGCCGTGTGGGAGCAGTTGGACGCGGCGTCGGCGTCGGCCGCGGGGAACGCGATCGGGTCCTTCACGGCGGTGGTCGTGGCGCTGCTGCCGTCGGATTCCTGCGAGGTGGACGGCGCGGCGGGAGCAGCAGCAGGGTGGTGGTGGTGGTTCGCTGTCGCCGCCTCCTTCCACCGCGCCGCTTGCCTGATCTCCGACACCAGCGCCTCCATCTGCGCGCGCAGCTCCACCATCTTGTTCAGCTCCACGGCGCTCTTGGACAGCAGCAGCACCAGGCTCGCTCCCAGTCCCAGGTTCATCGACACCAGCTCCTCCTCGGGCTTCTTCCTCCCTGCGGAATCCATCAAAGTTTCACCATTACTCTCGATGCCTCCGTAATTGAAGCAAGAATCACTTTTTTTTTCCCTCTCTGTTCTGAATTTAGTACGTAGAAGGTTTAATTTAGTGATTTCTTGCCTCGGCATGCCGAACCTAAAGAACTCCGTGGCGTCTCGAGGGGAAGCTCCGGCGGCGGCAGTGGCGGCGGCGGCTCCACGACCTTAACCCGAGGTGTCTCCCCGAGCTCAGCGCCGTCCTTCCGTTCCTCCCTCAGGCCACCGCCGTACCGCCGCGGCAGCCGCACACGGCACCCGAACGCTCCCCCGCCGCTCCCGCCGTCGCCGCCACGCAGCAGGATGCGCGACAGCAGCGAGCGCGGCGACGGCTGCGCGTCGACCACGCTGGCGGTGCGCGCCAGGTGCGCCCGGATGGACGCTGCCGCCGCAGCGGCAGAAGCAGCATCGGAGGAATTCGCGGCCGCGAGGCGCGGCGGCGGAGGCAGGGGCAGCGATGAATTCGAACCCGCTTCCTCCTCCCTTACCCTTCCTCCCGCTCGACCTCTCACGCAGTTCTCCATTGAAACAAACAAGCGGCGACGATGGAATGGAATGGAACAAGCAAGCAAGCTAATAAGCTATATGGCCGCCCGCCGAGGAATTCGAATTGTTGCACACGCCTCGTGCTCCGGCGACACGCCGCGTATTTATAGGAGGAGGAAGAAGAAGAAAGAATGCTCGGAAAGGCGCGGGCGCGCGGCAAGTTTGGAGGGAAGCTCGGCAAGTTTAAAAACGCGGGGGAGTTTAAATGCTGGTAGTGTACTAATCAAGACGATGAATGATCTTGGAAGCTTGCTTGGGTTGCTCTAATGGCGGGATGGCCCCACCGTCGTCGTCCCAGGCAATTGGAGGGGGGAATTAACTGCGGGGGCGAGCAACCCATGTTGATGCTGCGGCGTGCAGCAGGCCCGCAGGGGAAGAGAAGCTGCTGCTGGTACGGGTAAACAGCGCCTGCTCGCTCTGCCGTGCTGCCATTTTTACCTTCTGCATGCAAGCTCTTGAAATGGAATGGAACTGTGAATTCCTGAGTGTTTACTGACGGCCGAACCAAGCAGAGCAGAGGTTGGGCAGTGCCAGCCGCCAGGGCCAGGGAATTTTCTTCTGGAGGCTGGAGGGTGTGTCCTCATGTCAGTGGCCAGAGTGTGGAGCTGTGCGTGCACTACTGCTCTGCTGCTGCGCTGATTGCAGGGTGCCTAGGCAGGCAGGTAAGCATAGGCATTTTTTGTGGGCCAGGGGAGCCGTTGGATGGACCATCGGACGGTTGAGATTGAGGCTGGCAAAACGAGTGGTGTTCTAGAAGCATCGTGGAAGTGAGTCACCAGAAAAGCAATACGGGCATACGGATGGTGTAGGCGTCGCAGCATTGTTTTTCACCACACAGATTACAAATTTGAAATGCGTAGTCCCTTACGTCAAGTACTGTGTGCTTAAAGGAGACAACCATTCATGTCCTGTTCGACCGATGGTTTTACAGCCGAGAATTGATAAGCCGATCTAGCCTGTTCGTTTGACTTTTTTTTGGCTGATAAGCCGTGAATGATGTTGTTTTAACTGTTTTTCTGTGAGACAAAAACATTGTTTCAGTGGTTGATAAGCCGACTGATAAGCCAAGCGAACAAACAGTGACAAAACGAGTATTGACAGAAGTTATTTAATAATCCCAGTCCTCTATTGTTTGCAGGTGAAAGAGTAGCCCTAGCATCGGCGCCGATTGCATTGCACCTGTTGTCATGTAACCATAAATATATTTTCTATCATTAGTAGATCGATTGAGTGCCAATTTAATCACTTTTGTAATATAGCTCAATCCAAGTTTTTCAGGTTTCCTGATCTACTCTAAAAAAATACTATAATTATGGCGTAAATCCTTGCTCAATCCTGCGTGTTCGTCTCTGATCTCGAAAGACATGATCATGGGTCTAGCTAGCTGGTTAGTTCTTCCGTTCGATCTAGGGGCCTAGCTAGCTAGCCAGTCAAGTGTGGTCATGTAGTGATGGCACCACATGGCGATTAGAGGTAGTACAATACTAACGCTCGTACTAACTTCCCGCGTGTTAACTGCGATTTCGAATTGAAATGTTGAAGAATTTAATGGAAGCTCCATCCACGGATTTACTTCTTCCCAGGTTAAAAACGCTCTAGATAGAACGGAAGGCCGCCGGCTAGCTTACTCTTTGACCGTTGAGTTGTTCAATTCAAATTCGTTCGTCAACAGTAGTCACCACATTTCAGTACGTCGTCAGCTGTAATGTAATGTAACGCGCGCCGAATTAAACTAACTGCTGCGTACGCAAACAATTAGCTAGGGCGATAAATACTTGCGGTCTGACTACTGACGACACACTGTAGGTGCGTGTAGCGTACTGCAGGCTCAAACAAAAGTTACGGTCACGGGCCTAAACACAGCGCAGTAGGGCACTACTAGGGCGCAGTTGTTACGTACACTTTTCCGTAAAAGTACGTCTTTGTATGTGTAGTAGTCTTGATTATATTAGCACTAAACAGTGAAAAGTGAAGTTAAGTAGCTGTACATCAGTACAGTGTGTGTGTTTTGGCAGAGACCATACAACAACTTGATTGCATTTGCACAGCGCTAGATAGCTCTCATAGCTGTGTTTCAATCACACTCTGTGCATGCATGGAAGCGCTCGTAGCCGGCTAGCCGCTAAATTGGACTTCTTCTAATATGCATGCAAATGCAAGAAGAAGAAGAAGAAGATTTCGGACACTCATTGTCAGCACCCCTCACCCTGGCGATCCTGATGCGCATCTGAGGCCTAAGCGGAGCACACGCAAGAGGGCTCGGCCTGCTAAGCTATCTGGCCCAGAATGGGATTGTAATGTGTGTGTTTGTATGCCAGCACAGTAGAGGATATATGAGTCTGGAGTCTGTAATGGAAAGACATCTTGCAAACTAAGAAAACAACCATTGTCGCCGAGCGCATAGCCGGCTGACCTCCAACTCCTTTGCCCCTTCTCCAATCCAATCCCCTTCTTCCTGCTCCTTCCTCCCTTCTGGCTTGGATCTCCGTCACCGCCGGAGGCAGGAGCTAACAGTGGTATCAGATCTACCGATTCGCTAGATCCCTCCGCGCCGCTGCACCCCCACTACACCCGGCACCAGCGCGCGCGCGCGGAGTCATGGAGCCCAACGTCAAGACTGCCTTCGAGGAGATCCTCAAGCGGCTCGACGGCATTGACGCCTACTGGGAGCAGCGGGTCTCCGCCCTTGAAGAAACCGAGCGGAAGAACCACGCCGACATCAGCGCCCGCGTGTCCGCGCTCGAGGAGAGCAGCAGCCACCACTACGAGTCGCTGCAGGCGGCAGATTCCTGGGCGTACCTCTTCGACGGGCGCGTCGAGGATCTGGAGCACCGGGTGAGCACCTTGGAGCCCCTCCGCTTCTCCGAGATCCGCGACAAGCGGGACGAGCGCGTCACTACGCTAGAGGGGGTCGTCACCGCCCTCAACGACTGGAGACCTCACGTCGACGGGATGCTCGACGAGATGCGTACAGAGACCCGTCGCCTCTCCAAGCACTGGGATCGAGCCGTACGAGAGACGACAGGGGTCAACCCTTCCCACCAGCCCGGCGTCTTCAAACCGTTGATGCCGCTCCCGGAGTCAGTCGCCGCGCACCCACCCGCCGGAGATCCGATCGACTGGTCGTGCGGGCACCGTGAAGGAACGAATACACGGGAGAGGGGCTTTGGTTCGGTCACGACCTTAGTCCCGACCCCAGCCAATGGTATGCAATTCGACCCCCACCCTCAACCTCCGCTCACTTTCGGTGTTCATCCCTCCGATTTGCGTCAGTCCTCCCTGTTTTACCACCGAGATCCCAATCCTCCTCCACCACCTCCTCCTCCTAACCTTTCCGTTCCGTTCCACCCTTACCCCCCTCCCCCCGTTACCTCCTCCCAACCAGCATCCCCACATACCTCTCGGCAAACTTCCCAAGTTTGATTTTCCTCTGTTCGACGACGACAACCCCCAGTTCTGGATCACTTGCGCTAAGAACTATTTCGACATGTATGTTGTGGATCCCTCTGTTTGGGTTCGGGTCTCCACCATGCGCTTCTCCGGAGCCGCAGCTCGCTGGTTCCAATCTCTGGAACAGCAGATTTCCAGCGCTTCTTGGGATGAGTTTTGTGCTTTGGTTCTTGAGCGTTTCAGCCGTGACCAGCACACTCTCCTCATTCGACAGTTCTTCCACCTTCACCAAACTTCCACTGTCTCTGAGTACGTCGACAAGTTTGTCGCGCTTGTCGAACAGCTAACCTCTTATTCCAGAAATAGTGACCAACTCCCACTCTATTTCACCACACGTTTTATCGATGGACTGCGCGATGACATCCGTTCTGTGATTCTTGTTCGTCAACCTGCCACACTCGATGCTGCTTGCACTCTTGCCCGGTTACAGGAGGAGGCCACGGACCCTGGTCTTCACTGGGAGTTTACGAAGAGCGATTACTCCGCCTTCTCTAAGCAGGCGGCAAGCAGGGGCGCGCTGCCGTTGCCTCCGCCTCCGACCCGTCAGGCTGCTGCAGTCTCGGCTGATGACAAGAAGACCCAAGATGTTAGGAAGCCGTTCCAGCGCGCGCCTGTGGATGATCGGTTGTCTGCCTTGAGGGCCAACCGCAAGGCTCGCGGCTTATGTGTTCGTTGTGGTGAGAAATAGGCTCCCGGACACCGTTGTGCTCCCAATTTGCAGCTCCATGTCCTGCAGGAAGTCTGGGATCTATGCCACCAAGATATCAGTGAGGATATGCTGGTCGATTCCGGTGCCCCTGCTTTGTTGGAACAAGTCTTCATGTTGTTGTCATCATCAGTACAGCCTGGTCAGCTATCTCCACGGTCCTTGCAGCTCATGGGCGAGATCCGCGGTTATCCCGTACTCATTTTGGTGGACTCTGGCAGCAGCCATTCGTTCTTGCACTCGTCATTTGAGTCCAGGATGCCAGGAGTCTGTCCTCTTGCTGCTCCAGCTTCGGTTACAGTGGCCAATGGCTCTTCAATTCAGTGTACCTCTGAAATTCCTAATTCAGAGTGGTCCGTACAGGGTTTCAAGTTCCACTCTACACTGAAACTTCTTCCTATTGGCTCCTTCGATTTGATTTTGGGCATGGACTGGCTGGAAGCCTTTTCGCCGATGAAAGTGGACTGGACGCAAAAGCTGTTAACTATCCCTTATGGCTCTCGCCACATTACTTTGCATGGCTCTCATGGGGATAGTTCTTCTTGTTCCCTGGTGCAGCTATATCAGCTCACTGATACTGTTTCTCAGCAGGCTACAGTACACCCAGATATTCAGCAGCTTGTGGATTCCTTCAGTCATCTCTTCGCGACACCGTCTGAGCTGCCTCCGAGGCGTCACTGTGACCACACAATTCCTCTCGTTCCAGGTGCTCAGCCGGTGGCCATGCGGCAATATCGTTACCCACCAACTCTTAAGTCTGAAATTGAAGCGCAAGTTTCTGATATGCTTCAACAGGGTTTTGTCCAGCCCAATGCTAGCGCCTTCTCCTCTCCAGTGCTGCTTGTACGGAGGAAGGATGGCACATGGCGCTTTGCGTCGATTACCGTCAGCTCAATGCTCTTACTGTCAAGACGAAGTTCCCCATCCCAGTCATTGACGAGTTGCTTGATGAACTTTCCGCAGCCAAGTACTTCTCCTGCTTAAACCTGCGAGCTGGCTTTAACCAGATTCGGTTGGCACCCGGCGAAGAGCACAAGACTGCGTTCCAAACCCACTGGGGGCATTTTGAATTCACTGTCATGGCTTTTGGACTCACCGACGCTCCAAATACCTTTCAAGGTTCAGTGAACTCCACCCTGAAGCCTCTGCTCCGCAAGTGCGTGTTGGTCTTCTTTGATGATATCCTTGTCTACAGCGCCACGTGGGAAGATCATATTCACCATCTGCAGCAGGTGTTTTCTTTGCTGTCTAATGATCAGTGGCAGATGAAGCTCTCCAAATGCATATTTGGCCAGCAGAGTGTTTCTTATCTAGGCCATGTGGTTAGTCAGTCTGATGTCGCCACCGATCCTTCCAAGATTGACTCAATCAAGTTATGGCCAGAACCAGCAGATGTGAAGCAGCTACGCAGTTTCTTGGGTCTTGCGGGTTATTACAGGAAGTTCGTCCGCAATTTTGCACTCCTCGCTCGGCCTCTCACCGATCTGCTCAAGAAGGGTACCTTGTTCATCTGGACTTCAGTACATTCCGAGGCTTTTTCAGTGCTCAAGACTGCCCTTGTAACAACCCCAGTTTTGTCACTTCCTAACTTCGCCAAGTCCTTCCAACTTCAAACTGATGCAAGCAATATCGGCATTGGCGCAGTGCTGCTACAGGATGGTCACCCCCTGGCTTTTGTCAGCAGGGCCCTCGGTCCCAGAACCAGTGGTTTGTCAACTTACGAGAAGGAGCACTTAGCAATCTTGCTAGCTGTCCAGGAGTGGCGTTCTTATCTCCAACACGCTGAGTTCACCATCTTCACTGATCAGCGCAGCCTGATGCACATCACCGATCAACGCCTTCATACACCGTGGCAGCTCAAAATGTACACCAAGCTCGCTGGCCTTCAGTATAAGATCGTCTATAAACCGGGTGTTTCCAATTTGGCCGCCAATGCTCTGTCCAGACATCCGTCGCCTCCATGTCAGTTAGCTGCTGTTTCATACTCTACCCCAGAGTGGTTGGCCGACATGTCTGCTGGTTATGTCAATGATCCCTTCTCCAATCGTCTGATACAGGAGTTGGCCCTTTCGCCACAGTCCCGACCTCACTTTGAGCTCTCCAGCGGCGTTCTCCGGTACAAGGGGCGGGTTTGGATCGGCGACAACAAGGCACTTCAAAACCGTATCTTCGTTGCACTTCATGACAGCGCCGTCGGTGGACACTCTGGCTTTCCGGTGACTTACCGCCGCATTAAGCAGCTCTTTGTTTGGCGTGGGATGAAAACTGATCTCAAGACCCTTGTCTCGGCTTGCTCTGTCTGTGTCCAAGCAAAGCCTAACCATGTTCATTATCCTGGTCTTCTTTCGCCGCTGCCGGTCCCAACCGAGGCTTGGCAAATCATTTCCATGGATTTTATTGACGGTCTTCCCAGATCTGGCAATGCTGATTGCATTATGGTCGTTGTGGACAAGTTCAGTAAGTTCGCACACTTTGTCCCCCTCTTGCATCCTTACTCTGCCCCCAAGGTTGCTCAAGTATTCCTCGACCACGTGTTCTGCCTCCATGGGATGCCTACCCATATCATTTCTGACTGTGATCCAGTGTTTACCAGCACGTTTTGGCAGGAGCTTTTCAGGCTTGCCAATACGACTCTCTACATGAGCTCGGCCTATCACCCTCAGTCCGATGGTCAAACTGAGCGTGTCAATCAGTGCTTGGAGACCTACCTCCGCTATTTTGTGCATTCCTGCCCACGGCAGTGGCTGAAATGGCTGTCATTGGATGAGTTTTGGTACAACTCCTGTCACCACTCGTCATTGGGCCGCTCCCCCTTCGAGGTACTGTACGACCATTCTCCTCGTCATTTGGGTCTTACTAATGCCTCTGCTTCGCATGTTCCGGACGTCGCCGTCAAGATGGCGGAACGTGCCACAATGTGGGCGTCTGTTCGCCAGCACTTGCTTCGTGCTCAGCAGCGTATGAAGACACAGGTTGACAAGGGGCGATCTGAGCGCAACTACAACATTGGTGATTACGTCTACTTGCGCCTGCAACCTTATGTGCAGTCTTCTCTGGCGCCACGCGCTCATCAGAAGTTGTGCTTCAAGTATTTCGGACCTTACAAGATCGTCGACAAGATCGGTACTGTTGCCTATAAGCTGCTGCTTCCTCAGGGCTCTTTCGTCCACCCGGTGTTCCATGTGTCGCTGCTCAAGCCTGCTCCGGACTCGTCCCCGACGTATCCTGCGGACGCCCAGCTTCTTCCAGACGTCGACGACAATCTTCAGGTACCGGAACGAGTGCTCCAACGTCGTCTCCACCCGCGCGGCCCCAAGACGGTGCGTCAGCTGCTCATTCGGCGGTCCGGCCTCGACGACTATCTTGCCACCTGGGAAGACGAAGACGCCATCAAGCAGCAGTTTCCTTCTGCTCCGGCATGGGGACATGCCTCAACCCGAGGAGGGGAGGGTGTCAGCACCCCTCACCCTGGCGATCCTGATGCGCATCCGAGGCCCAAATGGAGCACACGCAAGAGGGCTCGGCCTGCTAAGCTATCTGGCCCAGAATGAGATTGTAATGTGTGTGTCTGTATGCCAGCACGGTAGAGGATATATGAGTCTAGAGTCTGTAATGGAAGGGCATCTTGCAAACTAAGAAAACAACCATTGTCGCCGAGCGCATAGCCGGCTGACCTCCAACTCCTCTGCCCCCTTCTCCAATCCAATCCCCTTCTTCCTGCTCCTTCTCGCTTGGATCTCCGTCACCTCCGGAGGCAGGAGCTAACACTCATATGCAGCTAGCTAGCTTAATTAGCCAGAACCGAAGTGTCATGCATGCATGATTTACTTTATAGCTGAATTGAGGTTAAAAATTTGAAGGGAAAAGAAATTAAATCAGACGCGGTAGCGTACCGTACGTGTATATTTAATAATGCAATTTGCAGGCATATTTTTTTACAGCGTGTGACAAATGACACCATTATTATTCATGCCTAGCAGGCGACGGTACAGTAGTCCAGCAGTAGTAGGCCGGGAGTGTGTACCGTGTACCCCGCAATTAAACGAGGCGACGCTTAATAATAGCATAAGAAACCAATCTCGGCCCAGAATTGAACCTACGTACGTACGCGCGCGAGTTCCGTCCGTATGGCGCGCCGTTCAAATTTTTTCCAAACTCTCGTCGCATGCATGAATGCATGAGATATGCATGCATGGGCCGGCTCCCCTGAATGAAGCCAGATACATAGGTACTGTAGATGATACGTACATTCATGAATGCTCGCTACGCACAATCGAACGTACTGTCACCGCCGTTGCATCGCTGCCGATGATTGCGAATTTGCACTGCAGGAAGGCTCTCCTCCTCGATCGGTCGACCCCACCCAATATATAAAATCGAGATCTCCTCTTGTCGGCCAGCCACGATCGAGGAAACGAATTAATTCATGCGTGGCAATTCGCGCATGCATGGCTCCACCACTCCCCCAACGTGCTCCCTGTGTGCATATCAGCATATGCATGCGTACTACTACTCTCACAGCATGGATGGAGGCAAGCAAACGCATGCAGATGCAGCGCAGCAACACACGGCGCGTGTCACGTGCATGCACTTGAATCTCGATCGAGGATTTTAATTCTATACAAGCGCGCGGGGCACAAGAATTTTGAAACACCCCCCTCCGCCGCCGAGCTCCCGATCCGGCCGGCATACCAATTCGCATGCATGCACTGCTGCTGCATGCTCCCTGGCCTGCATCATTGATCCTCGATCGTCAATATAAATATGCGCCGCGCTCGTGAGTCGGCGGGACGGGTACGTCGTACACGTAGAGCTTCGTAATCATTTGGGTGCAGTAGATCGACACTTACGTATAGACTGGGACCGTGGGACGGACGGAGAAGGAAGACGAATCATTTGCATTCAGTCACACCGCAAATAAATTAAAGCGTACGTACACGTAAGGGATCGGATCGGACGGCGGAGGGACGATCGATGCCTGCAGCGGGGCAGATCAACGACGGACGGATGGATCGGAGTCCGCCGCGCGCGCACGACGCCGGCAATTAACCGGTCAGGAGCTGAGCGCGCGCGGCGCGGACGTGCCCCGCCACCGCCAGGCGGCCAGGAGCGCGTCCGCCCCGTCGCCGGTCATAGGGAACGCGTGATCGAAGCCGCGCGCGCGGCACATTTACTCGTGCACACGGGGCTGTTTAATACGCCCCTATGGGTATAGTATACTGCAGTCCATGGGGGGGGGGGGGGGGGGGGGGGGCATGCTGCATGCATAGCATACACCACTGCCGTACATCCATCATGCATGGACGAAATCAGCTGGGAGTCTGGGACTGCACTGTGGTCTGTGGACTCATGCATCCATCATCACCATTCAGCAACGTCGTCTAGCCGAGATGGATCACATTATATTCTTGGCGATCCTCGTGCCACGATTCAAAATGCTCGATCGATCGATAGGGTGCGTGGGGTCCGCCCGGTTTCCGGCGTGGAATGAATCTACGAGCTATAGCGGCTGATGTTGGACTAGTACCGGGTACCGCCACCTATACGTATATTTGTTCAGCTAGTGTACTGTATGTACACACGCGGACACGCCTACACGTACGTACGTACCCGAGCTCAAGCATTATTAATACGCGCAGTGGCAGTGCAGACGACGGGTACGGTGCAGCATCATATCGCAAGCAACACACGTACGCACGCAGTTCATCACCAGGACGGCAGGACTCGTTTCAGAGGTGGCCATATATAGCTAGCCTTCGCGACTTGTCATCATCAGGCAAGTTCAATTCAAACGTCCAGGTCGATCTGGGCGTACTGTAGCTGTAGCCGTAGCAGTACAGTATCCACTTCCTACCACAAAGCAGAAGAGTACGCCGGCGACGCCAAGCACTGCACCGCACCGCACGGCGGGCGGCGGGCCAGAGTACGTACCGGCCGTCGCGCATTCAATCGTGCGCGCGGCGTCCCAAAGCCACCGTACCGGAGCTGAATCCAAGGCGGATTCCCGTCCCCCTATCACCCAGGCCAGGCCCCTCATCAGGCAGGACCAGCGCCGGCCGCCGCGCGGTGTCCGTCACGCGACCACCGTATCAGTGCCCGTTGCCCGCAATTACTTCCCGGTCGAGCTGAGGGCGCGGTACGTACACCGCACCATGCGGGTTGTGATTTGTCAACTGCCTCCATGGAGTACGTGCTCTCCCTCCCTCTCGCGGCATCCCCATTAACAAGTGGGATCAGTCACCCGTTACTGTCCCGACAAGATCAACAGGAAAATACGCTTGCAGCATCGCCGCGCCGTCTCGTTTCATCTCGAGTTGTCGACAGCCTTGCAACCTTTATTACAGTTACAGAGTATATAAGAGCAAGTTTAATAGTCTTAGTCAACTGCTAGTTGTATGGGGTCTTACAGCTTTTTTTACAGCCCACTTATATAATAGATACTTTTTCACAATCAATACATGGCTCATATATCTCTCACAGTTTTTTTGGTTCTTGTACCCAAACTGGCTGTAAACTTACATTCTCTCTCCTTCACATCATCATTTAGCCAGCTTATAGCCCATTGTAATACTTGCTCTAAGGCGTAACCACCTCAGGTTCAAAGACCAAGAACACATTTAATTCTCTCTCACAGCACTACATCGATGTATGTGCCTCTAGAGAGAGCACGCCTTATATTATGAGACATAAATAAAAATTGGTTACGTCTTATATATTAGGACGGAGGGAGTACATTCCAAAACGCAACGGATTTTTTTCAACAGGATAAGATTTGAGTTGAGAATTACTATTTTTGTCCGTAAAAGAACATAATTTTCGTTTTTCGAGAAATCAAATATTTTTAAACTTTAACTAAATTTATATAAAAAATTATTATCTCTGTCTCCAAAAAAATACAATTATTACTTTTCCAAACAGTTTAAACTTTGACAAGTTTCATATAAAAAAATACTAACATTCATCGTATGAAATAAGTATCATTTGCTTAGTTATAGAATATATTTTCATAATAAAATTATTTGAAGATATTAATATTAATAGTATTTAATTTAATATAAAATTGATCAAACATAAGTCATTTTGACCGACACGATTCTCATAATTACATCCTTTATCGGATGGAGGTAATACTAATATTCGTGATATGAAATTAGTACGATTAGATTAGTTATAGATATAGAATACATTTTATAGAGACATAAATGCTAATACTATTTATATAAAGCTGGTCAATATGAACTTACATTGACCAACACAATTCCTACAGTTGCATTCCGATTCATATAGTTGATTTTCTTTTAGGAACAGAGACAATACGTTCCAAATGCAACGAGGATTTTCAACAGCAGGATAAGATTGCATTGGCAAGCACTGATCGTACAATGATCATCACCATCATTTTATTCTTCAGGAGTAATTAAAAACAACAGCCAGGTGCAGTAAAAAATAATCTCACTCCGTTTGTCCGCTAAACAGCCTGTTACAACAGAACACATGTTCAAATGTCTATCAAAACTGCTAAAAGACATCATAGCGACAACTATGGACTATCGACGACCACGACGAATGGTTTTTAACATAATCTCCTTCACCAATGGGTGGGTGCTACAATGTAACAACAAACAGCATGTGCGTCCCGGGGATCATCTCTCATATTCTCAACTCCTCTATGGTGCCAGGCTTGTTCCAAGACTTGCCTTGGTAGGATTTCTGTTTCATCCTCCGCTGCGATATGTCGTCTGCCTCCTCCTGGAAGGGGTTTGGCCCGCCAAATTCCTGCTTTGATTTCCGTACTTTCTTTGTCTTCCCTAGGTCATACTCCGCATCCCTGTAAATAAAAGGGGGGGGGGGCAAGTGAACGTAAGCTCAATTAAGTATTTGTTCCTTTCAAATACGGTGAAATCTGAAGTACACGTCAAGACATGACAAAATTTTAGTAGATGTATTCACAATAAACTGCAAATGATAAAAACTCACCACTCATCTAAGACGTAACCAATGCTGTTGCGTTTGGAGTGTTGCCGTGCAGCTACCTTTGTTTTTGGCGCGTCTACATCATCCCAGCATGGAACTGAAAATCAAGCAAAACAAAATCATCGCAGGTTAGAATTGATGGCACAACAGTATGTTTCATCTCTAAAATAGAATGTGCATCTGCAAAGAGAACATGAGCTAACCAGTAGCTTCCATCAGGTCTGTCGCACGAATACTGACAGGTTGGGTTGCTACCGACTTTGCATCTACGGAACAGTTTGGATCAGACTTTGGAATGTCAGCACTGCCTGTAGGAGCACTCATGGCAGCACCAACACAAGCTCCATTGACCTTCTGCTTCTTCTTGGAGGACTGGATATCATCTTTGGACCTTGCGCTAGCATGTGATCGTTTCTGACGGCTCGACGTACATTCTACAGTTTCGGAGCATGCAGTGGCCGATGTTGACGTCAACTGCTCATTCAAACAAGATATCTTTGTCGCGTCCTTACAAGCTACAACACGTCTTATAGTTCTACTTCTCTTATGTTTCGCTTTCTTCCCTGGCTTTAGTGAAGCCAACAAGAGTTGTCTGGACCCTAACCACATGTTCACAACAGGATACCTCACAAACTTCTTTGGCTTCAGATTCACCTTTTTCACTGCAGTTCCATTGCATAAAGCAGCCACAGAACCATGCATAGTACCACCAGAGCTGATCTCTACTCCACAGCCTGCTTGAGCAATTACTGGTGCAGTATTGTTCTGTATACAGACACATGTAACAAATATATATAAAAAAAATCAGCTAACATTCAACAAAATAGTGGTACTATTACGAAGGAGCGCAGTGAGGGAGGAAAAGCAGGGCGCTACCTGACTCATAGGAAGTGCCTTCGAGGTTTCATTAGCTTGATCCACAGATTCTGGAAAGTTCCTTGCTTTGTCACTGGAAGTGAAACATCCAATGCCAGAATCCTGGAATTTTCATGAAATTATTTAAGCTATGAATCCTTCAAAAGTTATTTAAAAACATATAGCAACCATCATACAAACCTTCTTTGATAAAGACCGTGCAGCAAATTCTGCAGCCGTGCCATTTACATGGGGTGCTGGCTCGGAAAATTTAGCTGTTTGAGGCTGGGAAGTTAGTTTGTCTGCCTTGGATAATGTCGCGGCACCATTAGCAACGGCAGAGACAACAGATGTATTTTTCTCCGCACCAGCCTTAGGTTCCATTTCTTGCAAGGGCTTCCCAACAACTGTTTGTTCACCACAAGTATTTGTAAATGGTGCAGGTTGGTGGGAGGAAGCTGTCTCCTGACTATTTACAGCAAACTGCATCTGTTTTGGCAAGGTACCACCATCATTTTGAGCTCCAGGGGCTTGTCTGGAAGGCAGGCCATTGTTCTCAGAGGCTGGAGCATCTTCAGCTTTGACCTCATTCTTTGAACAATGTCCTGTTATAGTCTTGCTGAAAAAGGTAGAGTAGCCAATGATTGCGTTGTGCGCCTTATCACCAAACGGAGACACACCATTCAAATTTTGTGCTTTTACACTGCTTTGAGTAATACCATTCAGACTTGGGATCTTTTCCGGGTTTTTATTCATGGGCAAATTAGCAGTGATGTTCTCTTTGCGGGCCACTGACTTTCCAATACTGTTACGTACATAAAATAACATATAAGCCTTTTGCTTCACTACGTCTGCCTCACGCACTTGGCGCACCTGCAGGTAATGCCCATAAGAATCAGTGAGGAAAAAGTGAAAAACTAGTCTGCCAAAGTAGCCAAAGGGCACAAAGTGAAAATAGCACACATGACACAATGTAGCTCGACATATGATACAATTATTCTCTCATTTGTTGCCAAACTAGCCAATGGTTATTCTCAATCAAAATGAACAAAAGTAATGTATCATAACAGGATAGTAAGTGACATCAATGAGAGGAAATCACGAATAAATCTATGGTAGCACTTTCTAAAACCCCTAAACCAATAATTTGGCTAACTTGCAGGAGCAACATCGAAACAGAAAGCTCAGATCAGCAATATGGATTCAGATTTCTGATATGGAAATAATAATGGTTCTTAAGGCGTTGCCTAATTGTCCAGGCGTGCACTGGGTTCTGGGCGTTCGCTTCGCCTTTAGCAGTTTGCGTTGGCATTGCCTGGGCGTCCTGTACGATGGAGGCGTACGCCATAGGTGTGGGCTCCCAGGACATAAAGGTGCCAGGCACGAAAGGGATGAGCCGGCGGAGAATAAGATCAAGAGGGAAACAGAGTGAGGGAGCAGGAAATTGAGGGTTTCAAGCAGCTATATCAGCTAATCAAGGCACAATCAATAGGGAAACAAAAGAGAAAGGGAAAGAGGAGGAGGTGGCAGCGCGGAAGAACCTGGACCGTATCCCCGGGCATCTCCGCGTGTCTACAACCTTGATCCTGTGCAGATCTGCTAGTCCCTAATCCGTGCGCCCTCGCCTATCCGCACATCCACGGCTCTGCTTCTCCCCTCCTCTCCAGTCAGCGCCTGCTCAATCCATTGCATTACCCTAGTGCCTAGGTTTTCCCTTCCCTTCGCTTTGCTCTCTTGCCTGTGCTTCCTCTACTCTAGTGCTTGTTTGAGTTTGGCTTGGTTTGGCTCAGCTTAATCTTACAGCTTGACTAGTTGTGCTTTGCTCTTCTCTGCTCTGCAGCTAACAAGTCAACAATAGAGTGGAGAGTTCAGCTGCATATGATCCCAGGAATTATCCAAAATGAGGACCACTGAACTCGAAAGATCCAAGATGGGATTATGGCAATTGGGCAGACCCTAAGTATTGAGTTGCATGCACCAACCAGTACAACCCAAAACGAGATAAGGTAACATGTAAGCTTTGCAACAAGAGGATTCTAGGAGGAATTAAAAGGTTTAAGAAAAATCTAGCTGGTGGCCATGGAGATGTGATTCCATGTCTAGAGGCTGGCACTGAACTAAGGAAAACGATGGGAGAATACTTGGGTGCTGCTAACAATGTTAATGAGTTTGATGATGACGACGATATTAAGAGATGAGAGCCAAGAGTTTGGGTGTTGATTGTTGAAAAATTCCATGTGTCCTGTAATAGAGGGCACGGTTCATTTTGATAGATAAGCCTTGGCTACTAGAGCACTTTAGTTGTTAGTCTCTTTTCAGTTTTTGGACAGTTGCTTTATGCTTTAGGCTAGCTTTACTTTACAGCATTAGGAATATGCTCTTAAAGCAAACTTGTATCCCAAGAAGCTCTATTGAGCTCTAGTGTATATAAAGGGGAACAAAGACTAGAGGCAATTCAGGCCTAGCAGCACAACTCTGAGTCTCACTTTACTAACACATTTCACTCTCCTTTTTTATGGGCATGCAAACTAGCGACATTTTTTGTTCCTTCTACCATGCTGTGTGCATGCTGCTGCTCCGTGGAGCGAACGTTTGATTTGGCAAACGCACCTGGATGAGAGATGGCCGAATAAACGTGTGAATAAAAAACCAGCTGCACGGCCATCAACGCACGATAAATTAGTTGTTAGATGGAGTAAAAGTCCTTGGTCTTTATGTGGAAGGGAGTTGTGCCTTCTATAGCGAGATGGATGGAGTACTAATTACCTTATTTTGTAATGTGGTGTGAAATTGTGGACTACTATTAATCTTGCGACTACTTATTACCTTAGTTTGTTTAAGGATGTTTATGGTGTCGCTTCACCACATGCCGTATGTGAGGGGGTGGGGCACCACTTGGCGACTTAACGCCTTAAGAACGATGGAGATAATAGTATATTCTTGAAGAGCAACAAACTAAAGAACACTCGCTGCTTTAAAGAGAATTTAAAGGATTCAATAAACAATAAAAAATTAAATTGGTGTATGCACTGTGTGAGACATCAATAAAGCTTTTAAAAGGTAGAGCATAGAATTGTAGACAAGACAAACTTTGTAGTGTCCATGGAGCTAGAGGACTTGAACATGAAAAAAAAAATCTTGAGTAGTTTGATAAATGTTAATTACATAGATACTAAATGAGCGTGCAAAGTAGAATTTAGTAGTAACACTGTGAACTACAAACAGAAGAGCAAAACTACATGGAAAGACTAATGTCATACTAGACCTTGTTATCATCAAGATTGTGCCACATCCCGCTGGATGTACGAACGAAGCAATAGTAATGACCCGATTGAGTGTTCCAACCTGTATGGACTAGGACACCATAAAGGCTGTATTTCAAATCTGTACCCTGCACCAATAGTCAAGATGAGTGATAATATTATGAGAAACAAGATGAAAATGCTAAAGATACATTAATTGAAAGAATACAACATAAAGCGAGAATTTCAAAACAAACTACTCACTTTAGAGTCACTAACAAATGGTTTCAAATCGAGAATCGGTTTGAAGTCCACTTTTTTGTCTATCTTCTCACGAGGATTGAAAGGGCTGAAGCGCTTCAGATGGATTGTCAAGACATTGGGAGCCTTGTCAATTGTAAAACGTTTCTTGGCTACAACTTTCTGCCTGCAGCGTTCACACTGGTATTGCTTTTGACCCCCGTCTAGTAGCTCATCCTCAGTAAAATTTTCAAGTGCCCGCACTAAAGTCGTGGCCTTGGCAATATCAAGACTGAGGTCCAAGAAAGGATCAAATTTATTGGAGCAATGTGAGCAACGCGTGCATTTGACCTGTAAGCACAGATAAGGTAACCAACTAGTGATAAGGAATGTGGTCTCTTCTGCCAGCCAAGGGATTAACTTCAAAAATGCACAGAGCATACCTGACTTCTAAGGCGGCCACCAAATATTTTGTGAACTAAGCTTTTCTCATAAGCACTTTGAGACTCACTCGGTACCCCAGAAGGTAAACAGCATTTATGCATGGATTCAAGCAAATTAACCATTAACTCATGTGCATCTTCTTGTCTTGAATTGAGGAAAGTGCGAGAAATGCCTATTTTGCAGTTAAAGATCACATTCGGTTATAGAATAAAAGCAAGATTGCAGAATCACCTAAATTTAAAATGATTTCAGTGATTTTAATTCACAGAAGAGAAGATAAAAGGATACAGCGCAAGTTCTTGACGATACGAAATGGTGTCACTATTTTTCCAGTTGATTCTAGAGCAGTCTTGACATGATTCTGAAGAGCACATAATGCACAAAATCCAGATGTGCGACCTTCAGGAGAAGAGAGAATAAATTAGCAACAGCAATAAAACAAATACCTCACAGTGCAAAAAAAGAGTAGACTTTTGCTTGTTTAACAAGCTTCTAAAAAGGCTGTGTCATGAAAACATACTTAATCAGTACTTAAAAAGTAGCATCATTACTCGCAAAAAAAAAAGTAGCATCATTTCTACTCCATACAGACATGCATCATAGTCATAGAACAACAGCTCAATTGTAGCAGTTATGGTGATTTACAACAGATCAGTAAGAGTTTCCATACTAGTGGTACTTTTCACCATACAACAGGAAAGAATATCGTTTGTCATGCCATGAGAAATCTGGGCACAGAAATGGCGATTAAGCATCACATGGCAGATTTCCTATTAATTTCCAGTTTCCATAGTGCAGATACAAGTGCAAAGCATTGTCTGGCTGCCTTACTATCTTATAACTAAATAGGGAACAAGTAAAAAGTTTACAATGAATAAGTAAAATACTTGATGCATCATGTATACACAAAAAAATACCACGCCCCACTAGTAAATACACACCACTAGTAAATACACATGCACACTCAGCTTCAAGAAATAGATCTTGTATTAAGATGAACAACGTCAAATACAGTACTAGCGGGATGACTGGTTCGGAAATACAGGAAGAGCAATCAACTCATCACACATGAGACTGGGTCAACTATGAATCCTGAACATTGAGTACAGTGGATTGAATACATCCAACTAGAGGGAATACAAAAAAGTAACTTTCTGGTATGAACTTACTTAATACTATGTTCATTGTACGTGGCTCATCAGATAGCCAGAAAATACAAATTGGTGTAGGACTGGGGATCTCAAAATGCATTAACTACGGTTGATATTACGTACAATGTTCAGGCTAATGAACAACTTTACAGTAGTATTTTTTGAAGACTGGGCTTCTTATCCATCATTGTCATTAAAAGACACACCTTTTCAGTTTTCACCCCAAGCTGCAAAAACTTGCAGCTCTAAACTTGGATCAACCATTAGCGAAAGTTCCATGCTTGATATGGGATTGCATCTTAGTTGGCTGAACAAGATCCAGGCTGAAGAAATGATGACATTGGGCAGTGGAGTAAAAACTAGGAGGTACTCTTGTCTTTGGTGTCACACCAAAAAATGACAATAGTACATGAAGTTGGCTTAGCTTAACTTCCAGCTGTGTATAATATTCAGTTCAGTTACTAGTGCCTCTGAAATCCACAAGCTCATGTGTAACATTGTGATCTGACAAAATGTGTCGAGCCGGTTAGTTGACAGTACCAACGGCACTTACATGAGGACTTGTGCTTCCCACTCTGTAAATAGGCTGCGAAAGGCTCCGTGTACGTCAAACATTGAAGAACTGAGTTGAGGTAGCAGGTATTCCCAAGATTTTCCAAACCAGCACCCTGCAAGACATCAAGGAACTGCAATTTACAAACCATTCTCCACCACACTAACACCTGATGAAATGACCATGATGTGAACAAAACAAGCACTTCGAATAACTAAAATAACCAAAATTCTTAACTACTTTTAACTTCAATTACCCAAATTGACAGTTCTAGTGGCAACCAAACCAGGCACTGCTACTGTGCCGCCCAGACCCCTACAAAAACTGAACGTTCCATAGTCCAAATCCTCAAAAAGACTACAACTTTAAGAACTCACAATTCTCCCGAGGTAGATCCTGGCGATGCTGAGCTCCGGATCGACCCGCCGGCGTCCGCCTTCTCCGGCCTCCTCGCCTCCCCTTCGCTGCTCCCAACCGCCGCCCCGGCCCCCGCCTTACCAGCGGCGTCAGGGTTCAGCGTCTCCATATGGAACCCGCCTCCGCCCACCGCCACAGAGGCATGCGGCCTCCGGGCAAGGTGGAATCCAATCCGCCGGTGCAGCATCCCCTCGGGCGCCGCCGCCGTCGAAACCTCCGCCATTCCTAGGGTTTCTCACCACAGCGGGAGCATAACAGAGCCACGAGACCGGGCCGGCAGGCGATTAGCACTTCACTGAATTTCTGGTGGAATTCTGTCGGATTAAACCTCGCAGGGTCGATCGATATGGAAAGGGGAGATTGCTGCGGCGCGCTGTCTTCTTTTTTTTTTTCTTTTTTCTGGCCGCCGTTCTCGAAGCGATGGCGGAAGAGAGGGGGAGCTGGAGGTGGGAGGCGTAGCTAAAAACCCTATACCCCTAGCGAATCGACGACTGGGATCGCAGGGACGAGGGCGACAGGATGATCTGGACCGTTCAGATTTGAAGCACGTGGTTTTGTTTCGGCTATACTGTGCAGGGGCCCGTAGAGGAACGCGGGATGTGGAGTGGGCTGCAGCTACGGGCCTGAAGCCCTGAAGGTTCCAACTAAAAAAACTTTTTAGCAGCTTGCTGTCGTTATGACTTTCACTCGAAAATTATATATTCAGGGTATGTTTGGATCCCTTAGTAAATGGTAAATAAAGTTGATAAATTTTTTATCAATTTTTAGTGTTTAGATTCTTGACAAATGACAAATGACACATATAAAGACAATTATACTCCTAATAATTAAACTCTCATTCACATGTCAATTGAAGAGATTGTTAGAGGACTTTCTTTCTTCTTCTTTTTTTGCCAAAATCTCTATTTTTGAGAGTTAGGAAATATATAAAGAGTTTCTTGGAGGCTCTTGGATAACTCATTTTTTCTGATAAAGAATCTGTGGATTTGTTTAAGGTTTTATAACTGGTAGTTGTATAGAAAAGTAGGGCTCGTATTCTTACAGGACATTTTTGGCGTAAAAAAGTCCATGAAACCTTTCTCATATTGTTGGTAATATTTCAAACATCTAGTGGAAGAGTTTTTTGTGATGAGTTCTGAGGTCCACTGTTTTCCCGTAGAAGTATTGAGTGCTTTCAAAGTACTCTCTCTATCTCAAATTGTAAGTCATTCCAATAATCTTGGAGAGTTAAAGTTTCTCAAGTTTGACCAAACTTATATAACAATATAATAATATTTATGATGTCAAATAAGTAGCATTAGATTCGTTATCAATTATATTTTCATAGTATACCTATTTGATGTTATAAATCTTTATAGTTTTATCTATAATTCTTGGTCAAACTTGAGATGCTTTGACTCTCCAAGATTCTTGGAATGACTTACAATTTGGGATTGAGGGAGTATTTATTATATATAAAAGTCTTGTGCTTAGCTAATGCCACATATTAGCCTAGTACGTCAGATCGAGCAGCGAAAGATCAACCAATTGTGATTAGATTTGACCTTTTCGTATGCCAAAGCATTTACCTAGCTTCGGTTTAAGTCCACGTGTTGACGCTAAAAGCATTTATTGTTTTTTTTAACGGGCTGTAGGACGTGAAGGAGATTACAAGGTTTTATGCCAAGTCAGGAACAGGAATCGGTAGCGCCTTTCTGACATGTTGCGGTTGATTTTGTTCCGACCATGTGCAAAGACATATGGATAAGGCCGGGTACATGATCAACAATAAACAGACTATTCATTCATCATGTCACATGCTCCATCTTAATATGCTTAATTTGGTTTCTACCTAAGAGGTGATTAATAAACCATAGGAAAAAAATCTATTGTGGTAGTATATAAAGAAGAAATGAAAAAAAAAAGTAAAATGCAATCAAAGTTCAAATTTTGAACCCGGTTCCAACTTTTGCTCCCTCTCTTTTTTTTTTAAAAAAAAGAAGGGAAATGAAGCAAGGCCGGGCCCATTCCATGATGGATTGGAACCGTTCGCCTCCGCGGCAGCAGGCCTGGTGGCTGGTGCTACAGCGGTCGCACGCACGCACGCGCCCACGACGACCCGTTAAACAAACCAAACGTCCAAACAACCACCAAAAACCTCCAAGAAAACAAATCCCACCGGCGCGGCGCGGAGGAGAGGAGCTGCCCTCCTCCTCGCTGCCACCTCCCCCCGTTATATCGCCACCACCGGCTCCGCTACTGCTCGGCACGTCTCCTCCCCACCTCCCCCACACGGTCCGGCTACCCGGCGGGCGCGGCGCGTTCTCTTGGCCGGCTCCTGCGTCGACGGCCGGCCGGGCGGCAGGATGTCGCTGTTCCGGCGGCTGTTCTACCGGCGGCCGCCCGATGGGCTCGTCGAGATCTCCGGCAACATCCTCGGTGCGTTCCCTCTCTCGGCCCGGTACTCGGTAATCTTGCTATTTTAGCTGGGTGCGTTTGTGCGAACCTGCTCCGCTCGCGCTGGGCTTCCTTCTTTGTTGGACCTGTTCGTCGGGGGTTTCTTGGAAGTAACGCGTCCCACGGCACCGAGAACCTTTGCCCATACGACTCACTCGTACGCGCCTCTTCTCGGCTTGCTTTGCTCTCCATTTCTCGAGGGGGGGGGGGGGGGGGGGGGGACATTGACTTGAAGAGTGGAGATAGCTTTGCCCAGACTTTGCGGCTTTTTTTTTTCTGTGCCGGTGGGTTCGGTTTGTGCTTTGACTTGACGAAGGGCGCGGAAAGGCGATTGCTTAGCTGTTTCTAGATTATGAGCTTGACCAAAATAGGGACACGGGATTGACCAGAGTAGCAGTTGGCTATCACGTTGCCATTGTCTCTTTTTTTTTTTAAAAAAAAAAAATGAAGAATCACATCTTCGCGTATCGTGTTGGAGTGAGACAGTTTCCATTGGGTGTTATTGTTTCCCCCTGTTCAGGGGAATAGGGGATTTAGCATATATATGACACAAATTTAAGTTGTTGATAATGCTTGAAGCATGGGACGCATCTTCTGATTTTCCAATTGGAGAAAGAATGCGATCAGATGTACATTAGTTCATATATATGTCAAATGACGAGCTTAGAAGCTTCAAGGCCTCATATATCTGCCAAATACATACCTAAAGATGCAGGATCGTGTCATTATTTGAAATTGTTGTGTTTGAGGGAAGTTATTTTGTCTAATTTTTTATCTGAGTGTTGTGAGGACGTCCTTCTGAGAAACTATCTGCTACCTTATTAATTTGTTTTGAAATTTCATGACTTTTAGTGATTCTAATAAAATTTGGCCCAAACCTTCGTTCCCCCAATTGACACCCACTAGGCCTACATTTTCTTTTCCTAAGCATGCATTGATATTTCATTGAAGTCAAGGACACTTCAAATTTAAGGGAACTTTGTTCCAACATGCTTATTCAAACATTTACTTAATTCAACTGGCATGATTTGTACATTGTTCATAACTATACTGTTTAATAACAAAAAAAAACATTTGCTCTCTGTTTATGATGCTGATTATTGATTGCTTCCTTACTTTACAGTATTCGACCACTGTTACTCCATGGATTTATTGGAAGAAGACGAGCTAATGCCATACATTGGAGGAATCTTAAAACAACTACTTGGCCGACACTCCATCGACTCATTCATGGTATTCAACTTTGAGGGAAGCAAGAAGGACAACCAAATTGCCAGCATTTTCTCATACTACGACATGTCTGTGATGGGTTACCCACGTAACTATGAAGGATGCCCCTTGCTCACCATGGAGATGATTCACCATTTCCTGAGATCTAGTGAAAGCTGGCTCTCATTAAGCCAGGACAACTTTCTGCTAATACATGCAGAACATGGTGGATGGCCGGTTCTTGCTTTTGCATTGGCGGCCCTATTGGTTTACCTCAAAAGGTATAGTGATGAGAGGAAAGCTTTGGAGGCAGTCTGCAAACAGGCACCTGAAGGGTTAGCTGAGCTATTCTCACCACTGGACCCAGTGCCTTCTCAGCTGAGATATTTGAAGTATGTGTCAAAACGGCACATATCACCAGAATCATGGCCTCCTGTTGACAAAATGCTGAATTTGAACTGTATAATAATCAGGAAGGTACCAAATTTTGATGGGCAAGGGGGATGTAGACCAATGTTCCGCATTTATGGCCTGGATCCCCTTGTGCCTAATGACAGGGCTACTAAACTTCTCTTTTCGACCCCAAAGACAAGTGATTTTGTCCAGCTCTATACACAGGTATAATTTTGTTTAGTCATTAACTCATCATGAATCTCGTTTTCGTATCTTACAATATGTCTGATATTTCAGTAGTTCAGTATTTAAAAATTCTACCGATCTATTTGAAATATATCCTACAAGCTTGTAAGTTTAATTCAATTCATTTTCTAGTAGATTATGAATAAGTCCAAACTTCAAATCACTTAACCTTCATTGTTTGTTTTTTTATTTACTTTATCGGGTTCACATTTCTATTTCCATTTTGTACAGTAGGTGTATATTTGATTTAAATCTGTTTATTGGGTATATTAAGATATCTTCAAGCTTATTTGCATATTAAACTGGTTCTCATTTGCAAATTCAGGAGGACTGTGAGATAATCAAGGTTAATGTTCATTGTCCTGTTCAAGGAGACATTGTAATTGAGTGTGTCAGCCTGGATGAGGACTTTGAACATGAAGTTATGGTGTTCAGAGCCATGTTTAGCACAGCTTTTATTGAAGAAAATTTGTTGGTAATTGATAGGAACCAGATTGATATTCTGTGGGACACAAAACACCGGTTTCCTGTAGACTTCAGAGTTGAGGTAATTGGATATTTTTTGCATTTATTGCATTAAGTTGTCTGCGCCAAATCACCTTTGTAGACAGTTACACATCGTTTTCTCCTGATAATTGTAGGCTATATTTTCTGATATGGAAATGAGCACAGCAATTCACAAATCTGAGTTATCTAGCGAGGAAAAAGAGAGCCTTTCCAAGGTTGGTGATGCCTTCAGCCATCTGGATTGGTCAAGCGAAAGCGATCGCATAAAAAATGAAGAAACAAAACAGAAGGGATTACACACAGAACATGATGGCTTCGACAAAATACCTCTAGAGGAAACAGAAATCAGCAGCGCATCAGCTGAAAATAGCAGCAGATCTGTCCAGATTCATCACATAGAACTTGCTGAAAACCATTCTTATCTTGCCAATGTGCATTCTTCAGTAGAACCTGAGGCTTCTGGACCGAACTTTCAAGGAGATCAACTCTTCAATGATACATCTGCACAGGAGGAACCCGAAGTGGATGACACCAAAATCGAACCCAATTCAGAAATTTCCCGAGATGCAGAAGGTGGTGATGCTGCTGCTGTCGACGTCGAATGGTCTGACAACAACTCGGATGTGTTCCTGTCAGACACGCCCTCGAGCAGCACGCCCTCTAGTCCTCCAAAGTTCGACGACGATATCCTGGAGTCTGGAATAGTTGAAACTCGATCACAACTGACCGAACTGAAGATATAAGGAGTTTCCTTTCTTCGACTGTAAACTGGGGCTCACCTGATCCATCATCCATGGATGATGGAGCTGCCCAAACCCCAAAATATGTACTTTCACAGACGAGATACGTTTAAGCAATACCATGGGAAAATGATGGTAGCTCAGGCCATATTCTCAAGCATGTACAGTTGATATTCTCAAACATGTATAAAAGATTTTATCCAGATTTTGTTGCTTACTGAAGTGTTCCACCTCTTTAGGAGGCCTTGTTTGGATGGATCAATTCACATGTGTTTGGTTAGGTTGGAGTGGAACTTGATATAAATTTCACCTCAATCCAATTCAACCTATGATGTTGTCAAAAAAAAAAATCAACCTATGTGGATTGGATTGAGGTGAATATGATGACATTGAAACAAGGCCTCAATATAATATTGTTATTGATGAATCCTTGGTAGATTTCTCCCGTGAAAACGTGCTGACGTGCTTGGCCACCGGACACTGCCGTCAGCAGCGCAGCAACATGGTGGTGGCGGTGCGGCGTCAATGCCGGTGTGGTCAGACGCCGGCACGGCGCGCTGGTCTCCTGTGTTCAATTGGTCGTGCCTGCGCCGGCCGGATTTCTTCGTCCCACCGCGACGCATCACGAGCTCGGGCCCACAAAGGCCCAACAACGAAATGACCATGAGCCACCGGTCACGCGTGTCTTTTTTTTTTCCTTGCGACGAATGAAGTGACCAGTACAGTTTGAACCTTACAAATTGGAAATTCTGACATCGGTTGCCCGGTTTGTGAGGTGGGATGTGAGGATATATGTCTATACGTGGTTATATGTGAATTTATTTCCTTATTAATATTATTTTAAATATACAACAAACAAATAAAACTCTACATTTTATTCTTTTCACTAGGGGTTAAACGGTCTTTTTACCCCTGACTTAACACCGTTAGCTGTCCAAAACGGACAAAAGGGCATAGAGCAAAAGAAAGTTCGTTTCAGAACATAGAACAAAGTTCAGGGGAAAATGGGCCATAAACCTAAGACCCACTTTTTTCAGGGTCATAGAGCTAATTCTCCCTATAAGGCTGAGATGGGGAGTCTTCGGTAGGAAGTAAGGTCACGGCATACACCCAGTACTACTCAGAGCCATTTGGGGCGTGTTTGGAACGCTATATCCCGGCAGCTAGGCCCGACGACCAGGCTCAGACCAGGCACGGCCTGGTTGGCCGGGTGCAGGCTGCAAGTCCAAACCAGTCAGGTCCAGTAGAGATTGTGTTTGATTGAGCCTGGCCCAACGCCAACTACCACTAAAATGGATCATTGGAGCTCCAAAATCGTCATGCAAGAGCCGCGCAGAACCGAGCCCCAGAAAAACGGAGGGGGTGCCGTTTCTCCATAGCCAGGCCGAGAGGCCAAAAAATGCATGCTGGGAGCTCGACTCCAAACCGGCCAAGCGACATCTATCACGGAACATTGCATCCCGGGAGCACGAGCCACCCTCTGCGCCCTCCTCCAAACACGCCGTTGATAGATCACCGTACCCAGGTACTCCCTCCGTCCCAAAAAAATAGTCGCTATGAGAAGCGTGCTAGTCAAACTTTCTTAACTTTAAGTAGGTTTATAGAAAATGTGTACAACATTTATATCTTTAAATAAATTTATTATTAAAGTATACTCAAAGATCTATCTAATGATACTAATTACGTACCATAAATATTAATATTTGACATTTGTTCTAATACACCTCTTTTAAAAAATTGGCATTTGCTCCAATACACCTCTTTTAAAAAATTGCACGCATCTTAAAGCATCCCTAATTAGTTAACCATTATCTTAATTATTTTTCATTTAGGCCCAGCCCATACAATGCTCAGCCCGCCTCGGACCATTCTCATCGTCTTAATCTCATCCAGCCAGTGAACCTCAATGCCCGGACTGTCGACAGTTGACGGCAGCGGCGCTCATGTGCGCAGCACCTGTTCGGATTGCATGGCCGTGGTTGATCTCCAGCAACTGCCCTTGGCCAGCTACTGCCCGGCGAGGAGGTCCGCTCGGCCCGAGACATTGACCTAGACTGATGCTTGTCTCTGTATTGCATTTGGAGAGTCAGGGTGATCATGTGAATGAAAATGCACATGGTGGATGTGATGGTCTGATGGAGGCACACTTTCTCAGTTCTGTCTCATTGGGCGGCGGCGCGTCCATGACAGCATGCACGAGGCGTTGTGGTTGTGGTATTCGCAGAGCTCCTCGATGGCGGACATAAACCATGTGTCGCATTCTATGAGGCTTCGAGTGCCACCATGGTTGTTCGTTGAGAGGAATGAGATTGGCAGGATATGTGTCGGACACGGAAGACAAATGCAGCGATTGTCCAAATGCCATGGCAGAATGCAGAGTGCATGTCGTACAGAACACGTAGAGGTCCGCCGCCGTCGTCGAGCGCTGCTCGGTTGAACGCGTGAACAGAAGAAAGATCGGAGGATGAGATCAAAGAGTCGGGTCGATCTGGGCTGGACACACAGGCTGGGCTGGGCAGTAGGGTAGGGTAGGGGCTGGCCCAAACGTTAAGAAAATAGTAAATTAATTGCACAGTTGCTTTAAGATACGTGCAAATTTTTGAAAGAGGTGTACCAGTTCTCTTAATATTTTGTTAATTATAGTTGGTCAAAGTTAAAATTTGTTAATTTTTTTGGAGCGAGAACAACTATTTTTCTATAACAGAGGGAGTAGGCGGTACCTGAATTTTGTTCCAGGATCGTCGGTTGGACCCTGACGACGAATATGCTTCTCCAAAGACTGAACTACTGAAGTGGCTATGGTCATTTCCAAGAACCACTCAGTTCTAAAAAAAATTTAGACAACTGTCACCCAGGATACAGCAAAATCCGGCAAACTTCAGTAGTCACACAACTGTAGGATAATACTCCATGTTTATTTTAGGAGATTTCAGAAGTTCAGAACTGTAGCTAGCTAGCAACATAGAAAGTCATCACACATCGCTACTAGGTACTACTGTTGCACTGCAACGCTTCTGACACACTTACGCCCACAAATCAATGGTACATACTCATATTCTATTTTTAGCAGACTGATCCATCGAATATATATATATAGCATCTGTAATATATAGTTTGCGTGCCAAATATGGTAGTAATTTGTTTCTTCATCGTCCAGGGCCAGGAAGGCTCTAGCTGCAGTGCCTGTGTGATGCGTGGCCAGCACGTACGACGTATATATAGCTCAGGCGGCCTCCGGCTCCGGTGACGGCGCCGGCGGCGTTGGGGCAGGGATAGGGAGGATGCCCTTCTCCTGGAAGCATATGACGGTGTCGTACAGGGCCTGCGCCGCCGGAGTGAACTCCAAGCCCAGCTCCCTCAGTTTCTGGTTGGATATCTTGTACGGCTGCTTCCTTGGGTTGACCTCATCAGAGCACCTGCGAGATGTAATGCAATCCAAGAACCACAAGTTAATACTGTACATGTGTTATAACCATACTATTAGTATTTACAATACAGTACAGGGATCGGTGGGAAATCTTCAGGAGATAAGCCATCAAAAAGTTGAAAGTATTTTCTGCGCGACTTTTAGAGTACCGTGTCAATCAAGCAAATAAAAAGACAGAGCATATATAGATGCTTGACTGCAGAAGAACAGTTGATTTTTTCCCGGGAGGATCGACCACGTCGTTGATCTATCAACGGTGAACTAATAATAATAATGAAGAAGATTGCTTAAAAAGTTTCTAGTATGTACTAGAAGCCAAAAAGAAGCCTATATTTAACTCTTAGCCATTGGACTTGAACAAAAGAGCGAAAGACTGGGCAACAGATTTCCCAATCGCTTCTGCAGTACTCGCTACGTAACTCCACCGCCGAGGCTTTTCACCCTTGACAAAACATTCACCGCGCGCGCATCATAACCAAATTTCTCACCTCATCAGTTTCAAACATAATCAGCACGTGAGCACTATCTATTGACAAGTTCACGTACGTGTTCCAGCTTTGTTTTATCTTTATTAATTTCAATTCCACGCATGCATGGCAGCTTGAATAATATATTGTTATGAGACATGTATGCATGCGCTGCACCGGCCGGCCTCTCGAAATCAAGCAAAAGCATGCACGCGTGCGTGTGTGTGTGCTTGCAGTTGCAGCACGATCGACGACGATGGACGACAGCCGCAGCGAACACCGAGATGAGTCACTGACCTTTCCGGGACGGGGTAGTCGGGGAAGAACTTGCGGAGGGTAGCAACGACGTCCTCACGGTGAAGCACGGCTCCATCAGCGCAGATATACCGGCCAGCGGCGTGAGGCGCCTCAAAGACGCGGACGTGGGCATCGGCGGCGTCACGGACGTGGACGTACGCCTGCACCGCGTTGGCGTACGTCTTGGCGGAGCCGTTGAGGTACTTGAGCACGTGCATGAGGCTGGCGTTCACCGACGGCTGCAGCGCGGGTCCCTGCACAAGCACCGGGTTCACCACCACCAGGTCGACGCCGCGCGCCGCCGCGGCGTCCCACGCCGCCCGCTCTGCCGCCGCCTTCCCGTAGCAGTACCAGTTCTTGGTCTTCCTGCAGAAGTCCATGTCGCTCCAGCATGACTCGTCGACGACCGCGTCCGCCGCGCGGTTCGGGTCCATGGTTACCGCGCCGATCGACGATGTTAGCACCACGCGACGGACCGTGCCGGATGAGGCCGCCGCGTCGATCACGTATCGTGTCCCCGTCACCGCTGGCTCCACCATCTCCTCCTGCAGGCTTGCAGAAAATCAGGCAATTGCAGACGGTCCCACTTTTATTCCTCCTCTTTTCGCAGCGAGTGAATTAATATTCTACATATATAGTTTATTTCGGTTACCAAAATTAGCCGTAAATTGATGTGATTTTTTTGTGAGAGTACACGGTACAGACTGAGCCGACAAACGTCGCCTACCACTTAATGCTGCGTAGCGTCGAAAAATTCTAGAATAAATCCAGAATAAAGTGTCGCACCTAGGATTTGAACACTGAGTGGGAGCCCCTAACCAATGATCTTTGTCATTGTGCCGTGAACCCGTTGACAAATTGATGTAATTTTGGATGATCCTAGCTAGTCCCAGAGTATATCCTAGATAATAAATACCTGGCCGGGGTAGGTACGTGCTGCAGCATGTGGTCCCTACTGGAGCACGGGAGAAAACGTCAGCACACAGGACACACAGGCCGGCTGTGTTACGTGACATGATGTACCGTGATCGATCCTAGTCCCTACGTTCCGTATTCGACTAGAAGCAGCAGTAGTAGCAGTTTACAGACGTACCGGATCGTCGGTGACGGGCGACGCGGCGTGGAAGACGCCGTGGCAGCCGGCGACGGCGGCACGGAGCGCGTCGTAGTCGAGCAGGTCGGCCTTGCACAGCGCCAGCCTCTCCGCCGCGCCGGGGAGCGCCCTCAGGTGCGCGTTCTTCGCGTCGTCTGCCCGCCATCGTCCGTCGTCGTCGTCGTCGAAGGTCGTCACACAACACAGTGAGCATAAATATCGATGGATCAAAATTCGATCTGACGATGGATCTACGTCGTTTATTACCGGGGTTGCGCACGGTGCCTCTGACGGCGTACCCTCTCTCGAGCAGGAGCTTGACGATCCACGACCCGAGGTAGCCGCCGGCGCCGGTCACGCACACCGTCATCTGCCCGCGCCCCGCCGCCGCCACGTCGTCGCCGCCCACGACGGTCATATTCTCGTCTTCGCCGCCGCCGCGCGTGGTTACCGGGTCGCTGTTATTACTTACCACAGGGCACAGAGGCGAGGAGAGGAGGTGGGAAATTAAACTAAACCAAACCAAATGCAAGCAAGCAAGCAAAGGGCTGTGTCGTCCTTGCTGTCTCTCTTTAATCTGGCGCGTGCGCGTCTCTATTGTGTGTTTGGTGTGGGCCTATTTATAGGAGGCCCAAGAGGTCTGTGTTTGGTAAGACTTCGTGTAGTACTCCTATGTCTCTTGTCTCGTCTCGGCCTAGACTAGACCTGCACCGGAGTTGGTAGCTAGCGCCTAGGGCCGCCTCCCACTCCAGCTCAGGTGCCGCCGCAACAGTATCCGTCGTGACAGGAACAGGATCCGTCAGGGATACCGTCACGATATCTGGCGTGGTCGATCTGCTCTCGCTAGTAGTAATGCTCAGAACGAAAAATTAGGAAACGATGGAGTGGTCGAAAAACACAGAAATTCCATGAGAAGGTGTCACAGAAATATATTTTATAGTATAAGGTAGTCTGTTCATAAAATTCCTCCAAAATATATTTTAAAAGTCAGTATAAGAATCTTCAAAAACAGATATACTATAAAAATAGAATTAATGAAAAATCTATAGTGATACTTAGTTGATATTATAAATATTATTATGTAAATTTAGTCAAATTTGAGATTGCTTTGGCTCTCTAAAGTGACTTATAGTTTGGGACCGAGTGACGGAGTGAGTAGAGAAAAGACCATCCCATATGGCTTCAACATAGTCAATTCGTACCTAGTAGCAGTCACACTGGGGGGGCACCTACAACGACGGTACGGTGTTGATGTATTCATATTTTCTGTCCTGTCGGTGTGGACAACAAAGAGTTTTGTTTCCTTCAATTCCTAGAGAAAGATCCAAGCACTACCACAATCAGGGGACATATGAATTGCTTTTATTGTACGGAGATGTAGTGCTTGATTCTGTTTTTTATGATTCTTCCAATCCATTTCCATTGTATCATGTCACGGTCTCCAAAACCATTATATGCCATACAAAGGCAGAATGATGCAACCTGTACAGTGCATTACATCACCGTATCATGGTGTGGTTTCTTTAGTAACACAAATGGTGTGGTTTCTTAGGAGTAACATACCATTTTATTGTTGTATATGAACTGTGTCCAACAACGAGTCTAAAACATGTGTGCGGTGTCGAAATATTGGTTTTCGTGCCCCAGTATCTTAACGATGATACTGCTCCTATCTCTCTTTCTTCTTTAATCGCTTGCCATATGACCAAAATGTCTATATGGTGACTAATTAATAGCACTGATCATACTACATATTAGGCATGTACAACACGCCTATGAGCATTGTCTCTATATCGAACTTTGTCTCACAAGGCGACGAGGACGGCTCGTGCTCTCAGGCACCAATGCAAACGATGATGGAGGTCACAGGTCACGCTGCACAAGGTCATTGACTTCAATCATCATGGCGTGGATCCGGCTGCGGCACGTGGAAGAATCAAGGTGCGCGCCAAAATCCGCTGCCATGTGTGTCGTTCCCTCGTCCTTCTTCCACGAGTGGAGCAAGCGCGGCAACAGCACGGAGCCGAAGGGCGCGGCGTCAGCGCCTCAGCGGAGAACACCAAAGGTGTGGAGATCTTATAAAACCTGACTTGGTTAATTCAAAAATTGTCTTGCTACAAGTATGCTATTTCTTCAGTGTCCTTTCGCATTTGTGTTAAACAAGCAACAAGACTGGCATACAGAGATCTTATTCATGATTGACCGTAGATGTATATATGCATTAAATAGTTTGTATACAGTCAGATAAACGGTCCACTGTATAAGCTGTATATTTATCCGTCTATATGTGAAGTGGCAATAACTTTTACTAGTAGACAACAAATTTCCTGTGCACTGTATATGCCCTCACTGGATCTAACCTAAGCATATGTCTGGATCGGAAAAAAAAAACGTGCGACCATAGCGTGAATACGTGATGCAAATCTGTTATACACTCCCGAAAGGAAGCACCTCTCTGTTTGCAAAAGAAAAGAAAAAAAAAGAGAGGATAATAGTTTTTTTTGGCCTTTAGATTAGAGTCGCTTGCAGACATTAGCAAAAGTATAAACATACATATAAGGTACGTACACAAAAGCAGCTTAATTTATAGAGCCTTCAGTTTCACCTTTCACGCGGAACAGTTTGGGCTTGGACGCAATTCCTAATCACCTTTTGTTACTTGTAAAGGCTGCCTTTGATTCGGTGTTACGATAAAATGTACTGTGAGGACAGCCGAGAACTGCACTGTTTCTTTAATCACCCTCTTGCATACTGTAGCTAGCTTCTGCGATGGAATGGAAATGGAAGGATGGATGGGACAAGCAACCACCGCGCCACCAACCCCCACGTCGCCGTCGCCGGTCGCCCGTGTACGGAGACGCTTTTCTTCTTCAGGGGACAAGCGTTTCGCTTCGCCGGCCAAACTAGGCCTCTCCCCGCAACCCAAAATAGCAGACATCAATGAGCTCATCCCGTCCCCGTCCTCATCAGAGCAGTAGTCATCGTACATCCTCACCGACTCACCGGTCACCGGGTTTGGCGGCAAACGTGAACCGCATGGCGCCTTTGGTCGAGCATTCGAACGTACAGTAGGCTTAGCGAAAATATCGTCTCAAATCAAATGCACCAGCAAGAATGAATGATGAGTAGTAATTGAGAGAGGACTCCGACGAGTGGTTGGCCGTCAAACAGAGCCGACCAAAACCTAAAAAAGATTGCCCAGTTCGTCGAGTTTCGAGTCAAGCATAGTAGCCAAGTCTGTTACAGAAAGTAACCAGGGGATTATCCCAAGATCAACACTAACTCTGAAAGTTAGCAGCAGCTCGCCATTGTTCATACATGTCGGGCTTGGACCAGGCTCCTTCCTTCCACTGTACAGCCTCCGCCGCCGGCCGCAGCCTACCGCCTACGAGACCGAGTACCGCCGGTTCCTCGACGACGAGCTGGACGACTTAGACTCAAGCGGCTTCGCGGACGACCGCGGGCTCTGCGAGCTCCCGGACGTGTCCGACGACCCCTTGCCCGTCGCAGCAGCGGCGTCGCCGGGCAGCTTCGCGCCGCCGACCCACAGCCTGTCGAAGATCCTCCGCGACCGCGACGACAGCGACAGCCGGCTGCTCTGGTTAGCCACGCTGCTGCTCCGCGCAACCAGGCGCCGCCCGTCGTCGCCCGCGCCCACGCCCTGGTGGTGGTCGCCCAATCCCAGCTTCAGGCTCCCCAGCTGCTTCTTCAGTGCGCCAGGCGTCGGGGGCTCCGGCAGCGCGCGGCCGGCCTCCTTCCAGTGCCCGTGGCCGTGGTCGTCGGCCTCTTCCTCCTCCTCCGCCAGGCGCGCCATGCACCGCGCCACGCTCACGTTGGGCGTCGCGGCGGCTGCTCCTGCCGCGCGCAGCTGCTCGAAGAAGAGGACCTGCACCACCACGCGCAGCGGGAGACGGTCGTTCTGCGCCGCGTGGATGCATGCTCCCTTGGACAGCTTCTTTACGTCCATAAGGCTCGAGATCTTCCTCTTCTCCATCTTGGGTAGCCCCGGATGCAACTGAAACATCACAAGGAAAAACAGTTTTAGCTAGGCATTGAAACAAAGTGGCAGCTCCATATGAAGAATACGTACCTTCAGAAATACGTCAATGGCAGTGTACAATCCATCATGTGTTGGTCTGGCTGTTTCAGGCATGGAAGTAACCAAATCCACAAAGCTTGAAAAGGACAGATTTGGATCAGAGGCGACTTCAGCGATGTACCGATCCACCAGCTTGCACAATGCTTCCAAAGATTCACTGTCCACGTTGGTCTCAAACATCTCCTGGTCAAGGTTGTTGAGGAAAATCCCATCTTGAGTTACCCCGGCATGGCTCATGTACCTGCTGATGAGTGTCTGAACTAGCTGAACATCGTAGACGGTCTGTGCCGGAGGCTTGGAAGGGATCAGAAGATCATTGACCGAAGCCTTGTGGAGCTGCAACACAATCCTGTCCATGAGTTCTTCCTTCAGAAGCTCTCCAGCACCAATCAGGACAGTAACTTTCAGCAGCTTCAGAAAGAAACGGCACGAGATCCCTGAAGATCCCTTGTCCGAGGGCAAAAGCCAGACGATGGTTTCAAGCAGATGCTTGTATGCTTCAGAGTAGGCGGCATCGTCTGCCAGCGTGTCACAACATTCAGGAAGCCATCTAGCAGCGTATGCCTTCAGCGCTTCTCCGACCACATCAGACGGGATCCTCCCCCTTGACTTAACTGCAACCATGACACGCCTATATAGGTCTACATCGAGTTCACACAGATCTTCAACCCACCAATCCTTTGGAACCGCCTGCGAGCTTTTGCGAGCTTCAACTATCTCATCAGATGATGCAGATTTCCTGTTGTAGGTGTATGACCACATAACATTCGACGGGTTAACCGTAGCTTTGGTGGCAATGGAATCTATGCATCTACCGACCAACTTAAGCTCCTCTGACCATGGTAACAGTGCATCAGTGGTCTGTAGTGCTATGATTGAGTCCTTCCAGCTCCTGAAGATGCCAGAATTCAGGAACACCTCCATCTTAAATATCAGGTTGCTCTTCTCAACATCCTCGGTCATCCCAAGGTACTCTGCCGCACACCTTGCGGCGACAACATTGTACGCGTTGAGGGTCACCACCATGCCGTAGCAGAACTTTGCACAGATCTCAAAGGTTTTCATTCCACCAGGAATGTCTTGTATGACAACTTCATCAGTGCCATTCTGACTAGCCTCTATTATCAGCCTTTGTAACAGACTACTCTTGGAAAGAAGAGGGAACTGCAAATACACAGCAGAGTGACCAAAATTTCAGAGACTAGTTAATCTACCAAAGATTCTTCTTACAGCGAAATGACCATATAATATAATTGGACAGTAGACATTTCTAGATTTGCTGCAGCATTATTTATTATCTGTCAATATATTGAACAAGAGGACATTTCTTAATTGCATGGTACGTGCATTGCTGTCACCTAGCAGAATAAAAGGTGCTCATGGGAATTGAAGCATGATCTAAAGAAACCGTGGGAAAGATTCCGAAAGCAACAAAGATCCAAATTGCAAGTGGCGCCTGACAAAAGATGTTACTATTGCAGCATCTTCTAATGTGCTGATAGCTGTATGTTGGCCGATCCATTGTTTTAACTCTCCGTTCATTTCCAATACTGATCGTGAAACACCATGAGCAGCAGGATATTGAGGTCCGGAATTCGAAGTGAAATTCTTGATTTGCCCGTTCCTCATGGGAAAGAAATAAGAAATAAATAAGAAAGAGATTATTCCGCTAGAGCTTGTCGATATTGCTCTTTTTTCCCAGAATAGAATTTCTTTTTCTGATTACTTCCGGATTTAGGCGTTTTTTTAGTGAGTCCTGGTAAAGCTCCCAGACGGCGTATTTTTTTTAAACGAGGCCCTCGATAACGGGACATGAAGACTCCTTTTTTATTTTATTGAAATTGCATTTTACACAATAAATTTCGTTCTATTTACATTACAGAAGTACACAAGTTGTTGACACTGTTTTTCAACATGTCAAATGGACTAAGACTCGCATTGATCGGTAGCCGTTTTCTATCGGCATTGGAAGGTCATCGGTTAAGATTGCCGATGAGGATAAATACTGCCAATAAGGGTAAGGATTGTTGCCGATGGAAGCTGGACGATAAAGCACATTTGTTACCGATAAGGGCTGATTGATAAAAGCGAGTTGCCAATGAGAAGTAAAAGTGTTGTCAATTGGAGGAGATTACCGATAAGAAATATTGCCGATGGACGCAGGATGACGTTGCGGCTGATGTCAGCAGAAAATTACCGATGACGATGGAAGAAGGTTGCAGACTAAAAGTGTGCCGATGAGAGGGTTCATCGTGGAGAGGCTTGATATGGAAACTGGTGTTTTTATGCCAGTGTTATTTTATCATTTGAGTCTGACTCTTGTACGAGTCATTTATTTCCTTAAAGATATGAGTTTTTGTTTACGGAAAGATTATTGTTATTTGGGTCCGACTCCTGCGCGGGTCAGTTGTTTCCTTAAAAGTAGGAGTTTTTGTTTAGGAAATATACAAGTCGTGTCTGTCTACAACTCCTTTAGCTGGAGTATAAATATGTACCTACAGGTCGTAAGAAAGACAATCATATATAAAAAACAAATCTATTACTCTTATTTACTTTTTCAGCAATCCTACTTTTATTGCATTAGATCTACCTTATCTACGAGTTCTTCAAGCTTCGACGGGCTGCATCTCCTCGATCTCCGTCAAACCTTACAAGTTCCGCGTTTGAGCAACCTGAGCCTTGACGTCCGGGCGCATCGCTGTCGTCTCGTTCAGCTCTACTCTAGTTATCTTGATCAAGTTTGAGCCTTGACATCCGGGCGCATCGCCGTTGTCTCGTTCAGATCTTGTTCTATTTATCGTCCTTGTCGATTAACTGGTCAAATCGACTGGCACACCTTTGGACATCGAATTCGGGTATAAGTCCGAGGTTTTCGTAGATCCTAACGCTTTTTGTGTCAACACCTCTTTTGGCACACCCGGTGGGACCAATTATACATCTGTAATGGGTGATAATACCGACGTCAATCCAAGCAACGTCATAGAAGTCTCTAAAGCGAATCTGAGAGATGATCAGAGGCAGGCTATGGAGCAGGCTATGGAGGATTACAAACAGTTATATCTGAAGTCCTTCAGCCTAAGCAGGAGTGACGAAGCTATCCAGAAGCAAGATCCGCCGTTGTCGCGGCAGGTCACGTTTGACGTCAATCCTGGTAAATTACAAGAGATGGTTAATTCTGCATTAAATCATGCATTGGTTAGCCATTCCAACGTGCTGTCCAATACCGTATACAATGCTGTTATGTAATCTTTCAAAGAAGAGTATGCACCCCAGTATGTTGGTCCGGCTTATCATCAACCTGGATCGGCATCTACTATAACCCCATCGGCGGCTCTCATAGTATCTTCCCAACTTGTGGATTCGACTGCCGATGCCGCTACACCGCCAAGATCGAGCCCTGCAAGTATTATTCGATTGAACACAGATCTGGCGGCGTCAGCAATGTCAGGACCCGCAACTAAGAGTCAGCCAACTCCCGTCAACTGGTGGGGATACGGTATGCCTCCAAATCCATCTGTTGATTCTAATCTGATCCAAGGTGACAGTACAACGTGGAAGTGTCCTATAGGATCGGCAATGCCTTCACAGCCGATGATCCCTATGACGCATTATACTACATCCTCCCCAGCTGTGCAACTGCCATCAGAAGATCTTCAGGTGGTGATACCCAAAGTGCCTCTTATGCCACCATCGGCAAATCCTTTACCGATGCAGCAAGGCCCCGTAAATACAAGTCAGCCTATAGTGGTGGCGAATCTCCAAGCTGGAGTACCGGCGCCTCAAGGTGGTCAATTTGTTGATTACTCCAGAATGCAGGAGCAACATGCTCCAGTTAGTCATTAGCCATCGGTGAATTATATGCCAATGACTTACAATCCTGGATGGACTGCTCCACCACAGATTCAACAACAGGTGGTGCAACCCGGGTATCAGTACTTAGAAAACGCTCAGAGTGGAGCATCGGCATATCAACCGATGAGTATGATGCCACAGTATTTTCTAATAAGCGTTCAAAGTGGTCTATCGGCTAATCAACCGATGCATAATATTCAACGGACTAATGTTGCGTCTGCACCAGCTGCTCCGGCTTACGTACCACAGAGATATGAAGAAGCATATCAGCCTGCTCAACCTATCAACATCCAGCCAATGCATCGGCAAGATCAGGATGCATATTGGGCCGATAAGATTGCTGAAGTGATGAAAGAACAGTTCGGTATCAAGCCTAAGGTTAATACCTATTCTTATTGAACGCCATATCCTCCGGGATACGATTTGATTACTCTCCCAAATCGGTACAAGGTACCAGATTTCACAAAATTCTCAGACCAAGATGATACATCTACGATCGAGCATATCAACCGCTTCATTATCCAGTGTGGGGAAGCAGCTAGCCGAGATGAACTACGGGTGAGATTATTCTCGTCATCATTGTCTGGATCGGCATTCACATGGTTCATTTCACTGCCTCCAAACTCTGTGATCACTTGGGCCGATTTGGAGAGGCAGTTTCATAAATACTTCTTCGCCGGCGTACATGAGAAGATTACCGATTTGGTTGTAATGACGAATCGGTAGAAAGCTTCGTCCAAAGGCTGCGAGATGTGAAGAATAAGTGCTATAGCTTGATGCTTGATGACCGGCAATTGGTAGATTTGACCTTCCAAGGATTGTTGCCGCATATCAAAGATAAATATGCATCTCAGGAGTTTGAAAGTTTAAGTCATCTTGTGCAGAGAATTGCCGATCAAGACGTTAAACCTTTCGAGCCTAGGAAGACTTGAAACAAGAAGGTGTCCTTTATTGGACAAGAAGAAGATTCTGAATCAGATGAAGAGCTAAGTATTGGCGCTGCCGAATGGGTGAAAGATAAGAAGCCGGTATCTTGTCCGTTCTGCCAAAAAGAAGCTGAGAGATTCTCCTTTGATATCACCAAGACCGATATGATGTTTGACCTATTGCTTCAAGAAGGGCGGATCAAGTTGGCGCCTAACCAGGTAATTCCATCGACCAAAGAGCTCAGAATGATCAGGTATTGCAAGTGGCATAATGCAACTTCACACAGTACCAATGATTGCAAAGTATGTAGGCAGCAGTTGCAGTCAGAAATCGAATCTGGGCGAATTAAGTTTGAAAATTCTAAAGCCCAGAAGCTGATGAAGATCGATCAGCACCCGTTTCCAAATAACATGGTGGAAAGCAGTGGAAAGACTAAGGTGTTGACATCGGGAAGCTGCCAAGAAAAGCGCATCGGTAGACCCTGAACATCAAATAGCTACGCATGAAGTGACAAGGAGAAAGTTTACCGATGATAGAAAAGGCAAGAGAGTTGCCAATGATAGCAGTAGCGCCGGGAGGTCTTATGGCGTCGTGATCACGCATAGGCGGCCACAACAAGATTATCCGCAATCGCAGGAGGAACGATATCGGCGGCAGGAAAAAGAAAGACACCAAGAGTGGCTTCGGTATAAAGATCATTGGAGGTGTCCCTTCTTTGTTCATTGCTGGGAAGAAGGCATCAAACTACCCACTGCTGATAATTGCCCTGAATGTAATGGGTACTACCCTGCCGATCGGTCAGAAAAGAAACCTTGTTTTGACGATCGAGCATCAAACTATAGCAGGCCGATCGGAGGAAAACTGTCAGCACGTGATCGGCTGGGGGGGCAAGCTCAGCGTGCATGACAGGCTTAGCAGGCGTGTTAGTCAAGAGAAGCTTGAGGAGATGACCAATGCAAGAGTACCCGATGAGGAGATATTCTCTAGAGATCCAAACATAAGGCGTGGTGCCGACACAAGCGGTGAAAAACAGTACCAGCTGGTTTGGAAAACTAAGCTTCCTCAATGGTGTCCCAAAGGTCTGACAAAGACTCAGAAAAGGAAGGATTTGGCGCAAACGCCAAGGAGATTTATATGACAGTGAAAATTCTTCAAGGGAAAAGTCTCCAGTCAAGCAGTGGAGGCCAAAGCGCAAGGATAGGGATCCATCGGCAGATATCAATATGGTCGTCATATTGCCGATGAAATTCATGGCACCTGTCGATGCTAAGGAAGAAGCTGCTGAGATGGCACAGTTGGTGTTGGATCCGATGACAGCTGTCTTTGAGAAGCCTGCCGATGATGAAAGACAGCATTTAAGAGCTCTGTTCGTTAAAGGTAAAGTAGATGGGCAGTCCGTGACGAAGATGCTGGTGGACGGTGGGGCATCAATCAATATAATGTCATATGTCATGTTTAGGAAACTTGGTAAAGGTGACCAAGACTTAGTCAAGACGGACATGAAGCTTAAAGATTTTGAAGGCAATGGGTCGCCAGCTATGAGAGCCGTATGTGTTGAATTAACCATCAGAAGTAAAATTTTGCCGACAACGTTTTTCGTGATCAGTGGCAAAGGCACCTACAACTTGCTCCTAGGAAGGGATTGGATCTATGCTAATTGTTGCATTCCTTCTATAATGCACCAAAGCCTCGTGCAATGGGTTGGAGACAAGATTGAAGCCGTCTGGAGTGAAACTCCGTCAATTGTTGCATCGACAGAATCGGAAACTTATGAGCAAACCAGGTGCATATCAGGTGAAGCTTAGGACACGGAGTTCCTCAAAGTTGCCGATTACCGCATTACACCGATCCAAGCAGTCGGTTCTGAAGAAGAGTTTTAATGGATCGATTCGCCGATGATGGAAAACTGGGGCAGGGGTTCACATCCGCCGATGATTTACTAGAGATAGATATCAGCGATGGCAGTAGGCCCAGGCCAACTTTCATTAATGCTAAGTTAGATTCCCAATGTAAACAACAGTTGGGTGATTTATTAAAGAAATACAAAGATTGTTTTGCTTGGGATTATACAGAGATGTCTGGTTTGGACCGATCAATAGTTGAACATCGGTTACCTATTAAGTCTAATTTCCAACCTTATCAGCAACCAGCACGCCGATGCAACCCTATTATCTTACCCGACATTAAAGCTGAGATTACAAAGTTAATTGAAGCTGGATTTATTCGGCAGTGCCGATATGCCAAATGGATTTCTAATGTGGTTCCTGTGTATAAGAAAAATGGAAAACTACGTGTTTGCATTGATTTCAGGAATCTCAATAAGGCTACGCCGATGGATGGTTATCCGATGCCCGTTGTCGATCTGCTGGTTGATGCTGCTGCTGGACATCAAATCATTAGTTTCATGGATGGTAATGCTAGATATAATCAAATATTCATGGCTGAAGAAGACATATCCAAGACTGCTTTTAGATGTTCAGGTCATGTCGGTTTATTTGAGTGGGTTTTAATGACTTTTGGCTTGAAGAATGCTGGTGCTACTTACCAGAGAGCAATGAACTTTATTTTTCACAAGTACATCGACACGATAGTTGAAATCTATATTAATGATGTGGTGGTCAAGTCTGGAAATTTTGAGAAACATCTTGTCGATTTACGAAGGATCCTGGAATGCACAAGAAAACATGGGTTAAAAATGAATCCTAATAAGTGTGCGTTTGGGGTATCAGTAGGTCGATTTCTGGGTTTCATGGTACATCAGAGAGGTATAGAGATCGACAGGAAATCTATTGATGCAATAAACAAAGTAATTGCTCCTACCAATAAGACTGAGCTTCAATCTTTGATCGGCAAAATTAATTTTATCAAGAGATTTATATCCAACTTGTCTGGTAAAATTTAATCTTTTAGCCCGTTGTTAAAGCTGAAAGCTGATCATGAGTTTACATGGAAAGAGGAACAACAGTTAGCCTTGGAAGAGATTAAGAAATATTTGATAAACCCTCCGGTCTTAGTTCCACCTCAACACGGGAAGCCTTTCAAGTTGTATTTGTCTACCGATGACGGCGTTATCGGATCAGCCTTAATCCAAGAATTTGAAGGGAAAGAACGTGTGATATATTATTTGAGTAGAAGGCTGGTAGATGCTGAAACCAGGTATTCGGCCATAGAAAGATTATGTTTATGCTTATATTTCTCTTGCATAAAATTAAGACATTATTTATTGTCGGCCGAATGCACTGTTATCTGCAAAGATGATGTGGTTAAGTATATGCTGTCGATGCCGATATTAAGTGGGAAATCGGCAAATGGATTCTAGCACTTTCAGAATTTGATCTAAGGTATGAATCGGCTAAGACAGTTAAAGGTCAGGTGATGGCCGATTTTGTTACTCAGCATTGCAATCTGATAAGCTCTGTAGAGATTGCTCCTTGGACTTTGTTCTTTGATGAGTCTACATGCAAAGAAGGGGCAGGTATCGGTGTTCTCTTAATTTCACCCCGAGGACAGAAATATGAAGTTTCGTTGCCGATTGTTGCTACGTCGACAAACAATCAGACTGAGTATCAGGCTTTAATAAAAGGGTTGGAGTTACTCAGGGAAGTACGTGCCGATGCCGTCAAAGTCTTTGACGACTCTATTTTGGTGATCAATCAATTAATTGGGGTATATGAATGCCGAAGTGAAGTGTTAATTGCACACCATGAGGTGTTTACAGTTATTAAAAGAATTCAAAGAATACCGCCTTGAGCATATTCCCAGGTTTCATAATGAAGAAGCTAATCGGTTAGCACAGAACGCTTCAGGGTATCAGCCAATTCAGAAAGTCATGACATCGGTGATGGTCGCCAATGACTGGAGAAAAGAAATTGCCATTTACTTAAGAGATCCTTATAAAAAGGTTGAAAGGCGTCTAAGGTTTCAAGCTACCAAATATGTGCTCCTTGATGATGAATGGTATTATCAGACAATCGATGGAATTTTGCTCAGATGCCTTGCCAAAGAAGAGTCAGAAGAATTGATGGGTGAGATTCATGAAGGGGTATGTGGAGCGCATCAATCGACATTCAAGATAAAGTAGGTGATTAGATGGAATGGGTATTACTGGCCGACAATTCTTGAGGATTGCTTCAAATACTTCAAGGGATGTCAAGATTGTTAGAAATTCGGTAATGTTCAGAGGGTATCTGCATCGGCAATGAATCCTATAATCAAGCCTTGGCCGTTTAGAGGATGGGCTATTGATCTCATCGGACAAATTTATCCGCCATCGAGTAAGGGGCATAAATTCATACTTGTTGCCACTGATTACTTTACGAAATGGGTTGAGGCTATTCCTTTGAAGAAGATAACATCGACTAATATGATAGACTTTGTAAAAGAGCATATTGTTTACTGATTTGGTATTCCTCAGACTATTACCACTGATCAAGGGACGATGTTTACATCGGGGGAGTTTGACGAATTTGCTACCGGTATGGGATTTAAGGTTTTAAACCCTTCCCCTTATTATGCTCAAGCTAATGGTCAAGCCGAGGCAACAAAGGAATTATCAAGCTTATCAAGCGCAAGATTGAAGAAAACCCTAGGAGGTGGCATGTGGTGTTGAATGAAGTTTTGTGGTCATATCGGATGGCGTGTCACGGTGCAACTAAGGTTTCGCCATACCAGTTGGTATATAGACATGATGCTGTTCTACCCTGGGAAATTAAGACTGGTTCTAGACGATTGTTTTCTCAAGATCAGTTGATAGCCGATGAATATGATACCCTTATGAAGGATGAGTTGGAAGATTTGGCGAATCATCGACTGAGAGATTTGATTAGTATTGAAGAAAACAAGAAGAGGGTTGCCAGGTGGTATGACAAAAAGATCAAGGTAAAAGAGTTTGCTGATGGTGATCTGGTGTGGAAACTGATTTTACCGATTGGGACTAAGAATTCAAAGTTTGGGAAATGGTCTCCTAATTGGGAAGGTCCTTTTCGGATAAGTCAGTCTGTTCCTGGAAACGCTTATATTTTGGAAACACTTGAAGGGGTTACGTTTCCCAGAGCAATCAACGACAAGTATTTAAAGAAATATTACCCTAGTATTTGGGTAGATGCGTAAAGTAATACAAGTATGAATGCCGATGGAAAAGTATCATGCAGAACATCGGTGGAGAGTGTATTGACGGTATATTACAAGAAAAATCAATCGTCAAGTTTACAATTGTCGATACAACAGATTACAGAAGGGATTGAATGGATGAAATCACATTCAGACGAATTTAGTTTCCTTCCTCTATTTCCCTAGCGTCGTCATCGACAGAACCTTCAATCGGCTTGGTCTTCTTCCTCAATGTCAGGGCCTCGCGGGCAGCGGTATCTCTCTCTTGTTGCAAGGCTGTAGCGACACTAGGAAGTTGGAGTTTCTTCTGGTTAGCCGAGTTTAAAGCTTCGTCGACTTCTTTCAACTCGGCTAGCAGCTTTTCTTTTTTTGCCGATAGACGAGTAATCTCTTGTTCAAGCTTGACGCTAGAAGCTCCCAGGCGGCCGATGTCCTTGTGATTCTCGTCCGCAATCTGTTTGAACTTGAGTATCTCCTCTTCGAGTTCCGCCTGAGCACTTCTATCGGCGATGCGGCGTGAAGCCTTTCGGTATTGGAGCTGTCTGCTCTCGAGATGTGCTGCTTGGAAAAGTGTCTCCTCGACATCGGCGGGTTGCTGGCTTTGAATTTCTTTGAAGGTTATCCTTATTGCGTTGGAGTTTTGGACTAGTTCGGATGTGCTTTGCTGCAGTAAAGATAACATCGCTTCAAGTTTGGCTTTTACTTCTACCGATATAGCGTTTGCTGGCTGGGCAGAGCTTTCTTCTTCATCGCCATCTTCTGGAAGATTGATAGCGAAAGAGAATAGGCTGTTTGGGGAGTCTTGGGCCTGAAAAAGAAGATCAGGGTTTGCCGGGCATGAGTTTGTGTTGCAAGTGTTATGACAGTCGGCTTACCATCTTGAAGCGGATCTCTTGCCTGGGACTTGGGAAGTCAGCTGGCGTAGCGCGGTCTTGAGGATCGGCAATGGTTGCCGATGAATTTGCCTCTGTTGGAGGAACAGTTGGAGCTGGTGATGATGTTGCTGGTGCTGTTTCCGCTATTGGGATTGGCTCTTGTGGCGATGGTACCGACCTCTGGCTGGGAATTTCGTCTGGTACTGATGCTGGTGTCGATGTCGATGTTGTTTCTGTTGTTTCACCTAATTCATGTGGTGGTGGTACTGTTCCCTGGTCAGGAATCTCAACCGATGGTTGATTAGGGATGGACGCTGATGCTGACTTTGGTGTTGTATCGATAGGAGTTGGTAATACGGATGGAGTGTCTAGCCTCAAGCGCTTCTTCTTCTTTGGAGCAGCAGTTGGTGAACCGGGACGTTTCGACTGTGAAGCTCGGGGGGCATCGGCAACATGAGTCGGAAAGGTTTGTACATTTGGAGCAGCTGGCGATGAGCTCGTTGCCTGCAAAAGATATTTGGTGCAAGTTAAATAAAGTGAATGTTGCCGATGAGAGTTTGTGATCGGTATAAATGAGAAAGACTTACTACGAAAGCTTGCGCCAAGACGGCGACATCAACCGACGGAGTAGCGGTGGTTCCAGCTGATGTCGGTTTAGGTTTGATGGTAACCTTGGGTACCTTTTGAAGAGTGAAAGTGGCCATTGAAGGAGCCTTGCTGCCGATTGTCGATGTGGGATTCATCAATCGCAGATTGAAGTGTTTGCCACTCTTGCTCTTTTGGGGGATTGGATCGTTGACCTGTTGGCAGAGAAGTTAGTACCGATGAATCCGGAAGAAAATAAGAGTGAATGAAGTCAAAAGTAGGACTTACTACGTCATCGGGAACAACGTGCTCATCGTCAATTAAATGACGATAGTAGTGTGATGATGCGGCGAACAGTTGATTTTTCCACTCTTGCCACCAAGATTTGTATGACTCGGTGATGAAGGATGTTGGTGCCCAAGAGGATAAGTCAATGTTTGATACATAAGCATGAGGAGGGAGATTGACAATCTTGTTCCAATCCATAGCACTGAAGATGGTTTCTCTTGATTTGATCACGTTGGCGTAGCTGAATTTGATCGACAACTAACCAAACGCTAGTTGTCTTGCTGCTGCCGATGGATAATAGAACTCATAAGATGGAGCATTCTTCCCGGTCCCGAAGATGTTAACTGGAATGGACCGTGGAATGATAGTAGCTTTCATGATCATCTCATTCTTTGGTATGTTCCCATCGGTAAGGTTGAAGGAGAGTGGGAATTGGTTGTCCTGGTCAACATAAGGCCACCAAACCTGTTCTGCACCAGGGATTCCACAGTAAAATCTCTGAAAGAACAGGCCGAATTGACTTTCATTGGCATCGGTCCCTGGCAGCACTATTATGGCCTCTCCAAAATTGAGTGGAGGACGGGTTGCCGATTCATCGTCATCAAATTCATATTCCTCCGATATATCTCTTGGGAATTGTTGACTGAATAGGTCAAACTGGAGGACCTTATGCATGTGTGCATTCAACCACATATTCACAAACCACCAGGGGCCTCCAAGGTTGCCGATGGGTTCACCTAGCAGTAGCTTTCTGGATACTTGGTGCAGAAGATGATATACAGAACCAAGGAGATATCGGCCAAGAGGGAATCCTTCGTTGACCAAGAATTCTGCTGCAGGGAGATATGTGGTTGTGGGTCCGACTATCCTGCCACAGAAAATATACTTATCCAGCCACATGTTCAGGAAGATGGCGTGTTCCCTCTGGCCTACCGATCCGGTCTTCTGGTTTTCTTAGATGTATCCAGTCCAACCGTCGATGTTACGGGTGTTCACCCGATGTTCAGACTTCCTACGGAAGAGGGTGGAAGGATCGGCAGAAGAGACGTCAAGGCCGGTGAGCATATGTACATCGGCAAGTGTAGGAGTGCCTGGTCCGTGTCTAAATAGAAATGCGTTCATTGTATCGGACCAAAAATAAGATGCATCGATCATCATGTTTTCATTCTTGGCCATGTTGGCAAGTGACAATTTGATGCACTAGTCTATATTGCGTTCCGCCCAATAGACTTGCTGTGTTCTGAACATCCTAAGGTACCAATTCTTCCAACCTTTAGTGGGTTTGGGCCATGAGCGGAAAGCATCCCTCCACAACTCTAGATTGAAACACTCGGATCTAAAGAGGATGCGGTTGGTCTCTGCATTGATGAGCGCAGTAGGATCGATATTCCCCATTAGGCCCAGACAATGAAAGTGTGATTGATCGATAGGGATTGCTATTTTGTTGCGTAGTTCCTAGATTCGGAAGATGAAAAGAAAGCAAAAGGGAAATTATGGAACAATGCGAAAAAGTAAATAGAGAGATGCAGAGCGAGGGAAGGAGGAATTACCTCAGGAACGTTGAAGTTGATCGCCATTGGAGCCAGAGGGATTCTTGTGGTTCGCGCCTTGATGAAGGAAGGAGACGCCGCCGCTTGAGGATCACCGAGTGTTCTTCGGAGGCGCCGGTGAAATGAAGGAGTAAAAGTGAATGCGGGCTCGGGATGAAGAATAGATTGGATGGTGGTAACTTTTATAGGCCCGGTCGGGGGTATTTTGGAATTTTCTTTGCACTGAGCAGGAATATGGAAGAGTATGGTAGTGGATTCGCGCGGCAATCGAGGGATTTTGAGGTTGGATTTGTGACTGTTCGCGCTACAGTTGCGGGGTTCTGTTGGAAATTTGCGATTTTTACGCGCGGTGATCGAGGAGGTTGTGCAAGTATCTTGGAGGGAAAGGTTACAGTAGAGAGAATTTCGGCACGTAAAATATTCTACACTCTGAAATTGAGGGGCATGTGTTGATACCGTTTTTCAACATGTCAAATGGGCTAAAACTCGCATTGATCGGTAGCCGTTTTCTATCGACATTGGAAGGTCATCGGTTAAGATTGCCGATGAGGATAAATACTGCCAATAAGGGTAAGGGTTGTTGTCGATGGAAGCTGGACGATAAAGTAGGTTTGTTGCCGATAAGGGTTGATTGATAAAAGCGAGTTGTCAATGAGAAGTAAAAGTGTTGCCGATTGGAGGAGATTATCGATAAGAAATATTGCCGATGGACGCAGGATGACGTGGCGGCTGATGTCAGCAGAAAATTACTGATGACGATGGAAGAAGGTTGCAGACTAGAAGTGTGCCGATGAGAGGGTTCATCGTGGAGAGACTTGATATGGAAACTGGTGTTTTTATGCCAGTGTTATTTTATCATTTGAGTCTGACTCTTCTACGAGTCATTTATTTCCTTAAAGATAGGAATTTTTGTTTAGGAAAAGATTATTGTTATTTGGGTCCGACTCTTGCGCGGGTCAGTTGTTTACTTAAAAGTAGGAGTTTTTGTTTAGGAAAGGTACAAGTCGTGTCTGTCTACATCTCCTTTTTTTGGAGTATAAATATGTACCTAGAGGTCGTAAGAAAGACAATCATATATAAAAAACAAATCTATTACTCTTATTTACTTTTCCAGCAATCCTACTTTTATTGCATTAGATCTAGCTTATCTACGAGTTCTTCAAGCTTCGACGGGCTGCATCTCCTCAATCTCCGTCAAACCTTACAAGTTCTGTGTTTGAGCAACCTGAGCCTTGACGTCCGGGCGCATCGCTGTCGTCTCGTTCAGCTCTACTCTAGTTGTCTTGATCAAGTTTGAGCCTTGACATCCGAGCGCATCGCCGTTGTCTCATTCAGATCTTGTTCTATTTATCGTCCTTGTCGATTAACTAGTCAAATCGCACACCTTGGACATCGAATTCGGGTATAAGTCCGATGTGTTCGCAAATCCTGACGCTTTTTGTGTCAACACAAGTAGCTTTGGGCAAAACAATCAGCGATTTAACCTACTTAGGTTCATAACTTAAGTAAAATGGTACGGAATTACCTTGTGCAGATAGAACCTTGCATCGTCGACATGGATGACGATATCTGACGCAAGGTCTGACAGCACGTATCTGCATGAGAATATGGAGATTGACGTGGTCAACATAACATGATTGCTAATTGCTAATGAACATTCATAAGAAGAAAAACGCACAAGCAACATGTTCTCAGACCAATCCAAATACATGTATAGCATTCCATGTTTTTTCCCTTCATAATTTCCTGGCACTGGTTCTCAGTTGAAGTGAATGTACTGCAGATCTGATTTCCGTGAGAAACAGAGACAGTCATGGAAGTACCCAGTTTTGTTTGGAAATGGACTGTAGACGGTCATTGTAGTAGTACATAAATATATAATATCTTTCTTTATTAAAAAAATACTCCCACCGTTCTAAATTAACTGTCGTTTTAGGTTTCCGTGTCACAACTTTGACTAGATTTATATAAAATACGTACACATTTGTGTCTTCAAATAAATTTATTAAAAAACTAGATTAAAAGATCTATCTAATGATTATGCACTGTTTTGGTAGGATTATGCATTGCTGGCTGATTTCTTGAGAGAGAAAAACACTGTTCCGGCTGGATTTAAGCCGGCTGAAAAGCCAAGCGAATAGGTTGTATGTATCATAATTATTAATAATTTTTTATATAAAATTAATCCTAGTTTTTTCTTGAGAAGTGAGAAAGACAGATATTTTGGTACGGATGGAGTATATTGATATGTTCTTAAGCTGCCTGTTCATGTTCAGTCAAAGCATCCTCACATACAGGTACAGAACAGGGAAAAAATTGAAACAGGGATGGTGGGTGGAGGGGGTGCTTTAATAAAAAAATGGAATAAAAGGATTTGCAGGTTAGGAGCAAGTCCAAGATCTCCATACAAAGCTGAAGAACATGGATCAAACAACTACTATAGTGAAACCTTGTGGTCCTCATGACAACCAGTAAAAAATGTAATCTCATGATCCTCACTACAACTGCTACGAGACTTTTGTTTGCGCAACCAAAAGGGACTTTTTGGTGGCAAAAAAGGGGTGGGGCGCCCTGGTCAAATCAGCTGCCGTGGAGGGGAACCACGTAGCACACGAGCACTCATGAAGAGAGCAGCAGCAGCGGCAGCCCCCACAATAATCACAGCACGGTTATCACAGGTTCTGTAAGACCATCCATAACCCCAACGAAAAAGGCACTCTTTTTTTTTTTCCTCGACGAATCAAGAACTCACAAAACACGCGCCGAAATATTCATGCTTGCAGAGCAAGCCTTTTTGTTCTCCTTCTCTTCATGCACAGAACGCAGCATTTGCTCCTGCAGGTAAGAGAGAACAGAAGCAGGGACCTACTCCTAGGAGCCAAACCAACCAAGAAAACATGGCATTGCATTGTTCTTGTTCCTACCGGAACAGAGACGCTAGCAGACATGGCAAGAAGTTTGCTACCCTTCTTCATTCATTTCCTTCTACAGATTAAAAGGGAGAGAGACAACTTTCTCTGAAAGACTGAAAGTGAACGTCCGAGAGCACTGCCCAACGCGTGTCTCCGTTCGATCACGGCGGCAAAGACGGAAGTAAGCACGGCCTGCAATGGCGGAGGGCGGAGGGAGGAGGAGGAGGAAGAAGATGACGGCGGCGGGATCACCTGGCGTCGCTGTCGTCGGTCTGGAAGGCGTCCGGCTTGGACCCAAGCTTCATGAACTTCATGGCGGAAATGCGACGCCGCTCTCCCTGCTACAGCTCTCTCTCTCTCTAGTCCTTGGAGCGGAGTTGAGTTGAAGTTGACGACAGCTTCTGTGCGGCTTCAGCCCAGCGTGTCCCTCCGCTTGCTTACATTTCACGCCTCCTCCTGCCCCGGGCTCTCTCTCGTTGCTGTGTGGAGGTGGAGGGAGCAGGCCAGGGCCAGCAGGTCGTAGTCCCAAGAAACACGCACGGGGGCAGCCGAGGACAGAGGAGAGAGACGCCGCAAACGGATGCCAAAGGTTTGGTTTTCGTTTGGTGAGGCGACGGTGCTGGCATTTACTTGCCTCTTTACTACTGCTGCTAGAGTGCTAGCCTGAGCCTGCTACGCGTGCGGCGTGCTCATCTCGCTCTCGGACCTTCGGCCTCGGCTTCCTTGAGCCTGACCTGTGACCTGCTCTCGGACCTACTATCTCTTCTTTTCAATTTCCTTTCTTCTCTTAATTCTCTCTTCATGACCCTGTTTGGATCCTAGGGTTAGAGCTAGTTTGGGTTAGTTTACACTCAACTACCCCAAAAGTATTAAACAGGAGGGCTAGTTGTAACTAACCCACCCAAAAAACTAGCTCCCCAAAGAGGTGATTATTTGGGCCAGTTGTGGTGGAACGTGAGACTCACCTCATATGCAACTACAAAAAATGTTATAATTAGCAAACCAAACATCTAAATAAAATTATGATTATACCATTGAATTTGTTACAATAAGTAATTTAAAATAAGATTCCACATAGATATATTTGGATGATTTGTAAAAATAATTTATTATCAAACTAACTCAAATTAGTCTTAAACCCAAACACCTCCTTGGCTAAAGTTAGTTTGAGCTAGTTTAAAAACTAACTCTAACCTCTAGATCTAGCCGAGCTAGAATGATCCAAACAGGGTCTATATATATATATACTCTCCGTTCTAAAATAAATGTAATTCTAGACTGTGCACATGAACCATGGCTATCTATGTAAAATTACAAAAATAAATCTTGTCTTTTGTAAGTTGCTAATCATGGAGTATTTTTCTTTCTTTTGATGCAAGAAGTTTCTGAACACTACTTGTTTTTTTAATATAGGTAGGTCGAAGTAGCATCTGTTGTGGCACAAATTTCAAACTCTAGAATTGTAATTAGTTTGAGACCAAGGGACTATACTGAAAAATTAAGTATAATTCATTATTCTTATATCAATATTATTCAGTATTCATAATACTAACCCGTATTGCTAATTAATTCGAAATATGGTTTAGTATTTCTTAGTTAATTTTAGTTACATACTAGTATATCTATAGTTCTTGCGCTTTGTTTCTTTGTCAGACCGAGGCATTGAAAAAGTATAGTAGTGTTTTCATGGTAGCAGTATTACAGTACTACTACTTTCGTGTAGAAGCCAGCTTTTTCATCCCTTTGGGTGAATGATCAATGAATACTTACTTTTGTGCGCGGTTAAGATCTTATCCTGCTCCAAAGCTGGAGGGTTAAACAAAAAAAAAAAGGTGAAAACCACGTGGTGGTTGACTATGGTGTCCAAAGCAGTTGTTTTTACGGCATGTCAGATGTCAGTGTCACCGTTGCTCGCATCACAGGTGGAAAATGAGGAATTATTCAGGACTCATGACACTTGAGTGCCATCTTTCTTCTTTCAAGGAACCGGATTGGAAGTTCATTGTGATTGCCCTTCCCAGTTGCAACCTCTCTCTTTCTCGAGTTTCCATGCATATCTTTAGGATTTAATTTAAAAACAGAGAATAGAATTTCTTCTTGAAAAAACAAGAAATTTGGTTTTGTACTATAAACATTTTACTCCTTCTATTACAAATTACAAATTATTCCAAAAATCTTACAAAATCAACATATCTTAAGTTTAACTAAAATTTTCTTAAAGCACTGCCAAAAACATAAAGTTTAACATGTACCATTAATGGAATGACTTATACTTTCTAAGAACATGTATACATTTAGGATAGAGAAAGTATAAGTTAGGTTAGATTTTTAGATGGAGTACTAGTCAACACTAAAGACATGTTTAGAACGTACTCCCTCCGTCCCTAAGGCCAACCTCAATGGGAGTTTCATCTCTCAGTTTTCAATGCTCTCATATTTTGGTAACTGTGCACAAGAGTTTTATGGGGATGAAACTCTCTCTACTCCCATAAAAATCTTGTAATCTCTCTCTTCGTAAATAGGGTGCCATGTCAGCCTATTTAATGCTCATGAAACTCTATGAAACTCTCATTGTGATTGGCCTAAATAGATGTCATTCTCGCTTTCCGAAAAGTCAATGCTTTCAAAATACCGACAATTATATATTAAAATATATAAATTATTATGTGAAGTAATCAGTATCATTGGAAAGATCTTTAAGTCTAGTTTTTTAACAAATTTATTTGTAGATATAAATGTTGCATGGATTTTCTACAAACTTAGTTAAAGTTGAGAAAGTTTGACCGACACGCATCTCATAGCGATATCCTTTTTGGGACGGAGGGAGTAAGAGAGATTCGCACATGAATTTTATTAAACACAGTCCATATCTATTAGTAGAATTGAATAATAACAGTTCTTTAGCATGTTTGTTTAAGTTTTTTCTCATAATAAAACAACAGTATAAGGGCAGTCCCAATGGAGAAACTATATGCGGTTTCCATAACTTAGGACTTTGTGCAAGAAACTAGTTTTTCTAATAGAGCTTTTGTGCTAGCGTGCAAATATAGATCTGACCAATGATTCATGAGCTTCGTATTTGGATCCTTTGCACCCAAGTCTTGTGGACAAACTTATGATCTGTATACACCATGAACTCCGTCGCGGCTGTAGTGTTTTTCTTAGCTAAGCTATGCTAACAGCAGTTGTGGATTACACCAATATGCAGTGAACATGCTTGCATCCTCACCACAGATCCAAACAAAACTTGGTCGGTTGGCTCTGCATCGTCTGCTGCTCCGTCCGCGAGCAGCAGGGGATTGACTCCCGCGTCGCTGCTCGGTGACCCGCACCTGCTCGATGGCCGTGACGAAGAACTCCGCCCCCGCGCTCGCTTCCGCTCTACTCGATGGCTGCAACGAAGGGAAGACAACTCTCGGCAACCTGCTCAACGCCGGCCGCCTCGCAAGAACCTCGGTTGCTCCCTCTCCCGTTCGCCTCCGCCCGAGCCGGCTACACCCTCCCCTTCTACAGCTCGTGCGACACCTCCCCGCGAGAGCGTGTGGATGATTTTGCGGAGGCAGGAGCGAGCAGAGGGGCGCGCGGTCGAGCTACGCCTCGCTCGCGACGGATTAACACGAGGATGGCGGAGCAGCGAATCGGGATGGAGGCCACTGGAAACTACCAGTTTCTCCCAACGGTGTTCCGCTCGTTTCTTTGCGCCTCGGTGCTAGCGAAGACGCGGTTCCGTCATGTAGAAACGATTTCTCTATTTTTACTCTCTTTCTCCATTAATTCCTTTGCCACATCAACAAAAAGGCTGAATTGTCATGGTAATTAATATAGATATAAACTACCATAAATACACCATTGGGAGTGCCCTAACCATATGCCCTCCTTCTAGCCGAATATGCTCATTTTTCCAAAATCAAACAATTATGTTGCAAAATTCCAGCCTACTACTGCTACAGGCGACGCACAGAAATGTTCTTTGACCTGGGTCAACTTACCAAGGCGCGCACGACACGAGAGGTTCGGCCGAGGCCTAGCCCTAGCCTCCATGGCTCCATCCTCTGGTGTGGCCGGTGGTCCCTACAGGCTGGCTACTGGGCACAGCCTTGGCACGCGGCGGGCACCATTGTCGGCGTTCAACGCCAACTTAGCTTGTTTGTTTGGCAGGATTATGCATTGTTCTGACAGGATTATGTATGGCTAGCTGATTTCTTGTGAGAGAAAAACACTGTTCTGGATTTAAGCCGGCTGAAAAGCCGAACCAACAGGCTGATTACTACTTAGTACAGTAGGATCTAGGATCCGATGCGAGGCACATAGCTGTCGCCACGCATGTGGCCGTGGCCGTGGCCTTGGCCCGGCAGGGCAGGGCACTAGGGCAGAGCGCCTGGCGCTGTAGAGGCAGTACTAGGCTCCCATTTTAGCCCCTGTGCGGTGCGCCTGTGCAAGGCTGCGGCCGCTGTTGCACGCAGGCAGGCACAGTGGCTGTTGATGCAAAGGCCAGGCCAGGCCGGCCAGGGCTTGCAAAAAAGCTGCCAGTTTTGCTTGGGAATTGGGGTTCGAGCTGGCCCCTCGATCCTGCGTACTACTGCACTGACCCGGTGCTGGGGGCGGCTCGGGTCGGGGCCGGCCGACGCGTGCAGGCCATACAGGCCGCCGCAACGGCCATGCTGGGCGGTGGCTGGCCGCTGGCTGGCTGGGCTGGGCTGGGCTGGGCTGTGCTGGCTCAGTGAGTGCTCACTGCTCAGTCAGGACGGGGACGCAGCTTTGAGTTGCGTTGCATGCATGCAGAACGCAGGTACGTGCAGCGTCTGGCTGGCTGGGTCTCTCTCGTTTCTGTTGCCCCCCACATCCCGAGCACGATATCACTCTCCATGTCGATGGGGCCTCCTGCAGCACTGGTGACTGGTCTGTTGTGCTCCTCTTTTTTTCCTCTACGTTACTTTTTTTCCCTCCTACACCGTAGGAGTAACATGTTGGTTTGTCTTATCTGATTTATCCATTATTATATAATATTTTTTATCTCATAATAAAACAGTTAAAAATAGTATTAATCAACCGTAGAAATGATCAGCCGAACAGACTGATGCTTTTTCGCGGTGACTGATCGATGAGCGACAACCGTGCCTAACTCCATTGTTCAAGAGAGGAAAGGGAACCGATGGCTAATGGCATTCTCCACCATGACTTTTTTTGGGGTCATTTCAAACCAGAACGCTGAGAACGAATGTAACAACCCGGGTTTTCAAAACACACAAAAATCACAACTTTTTAAAACTTTTTCTTTAGTTAACCATGATGGTGGTTGCATAATAGGAAACTCTCTTGTTAGTTGCACAAGTAGATCCTATTAGTGCTAGTCATAGTTTGCATGACATATTTAAGCTTAACCTTGTTTTGCTTCTCTTGGATTTTTGTGTGGATAATTAACTCTAATTAAAACCTTGCTTAAGTCCTTAAAAGAAAGAGGGAGAAAAAGGGAAAAGGGAGAAAGGGTTGGCTTGGGGGCTGGCCCCCAAGCCAACATACCACCCCACCAGCCCAACCGAAAGCCAGTGGCCCAGCTCGGCCTCGGCCCAGCAGCTGCAGCCCCACTTCCCTTCGCGCGCAGCCCAGCACCCCGCCGGCCCAGCAGATCGAGGCCCGGCTCGGGGCCTCTCCCTCAACCCGCAACCAGCCCAGCTTGGCTTCGGGCCCAGTGGTGCACCGCCCCCACGGCTGCACGCGCGCCGGCCTGCCGCTCGCAGCAGCGCGAGCGCTGCAGCTGCTCCGCACGCGCCTCTCCCTCTCAGCGTCGCTGCCAGGTGGGACCGTGGAGCCCGCCTGTCATCCTCCTCCTCTGTTCCTCTTTCCCTTCTCGGCCGAGCACAGAAGGAGGCAGGGGAAAGGAGGCCGCTGCGTTTGCCGTTCCTGCGCCGCTCACCGCCCTCACCGCCAAGCCGCGCACAGGCGGACGGCCTCAGGCGCCAGAGCACGCGCCTGTCACCCGCACCAACACCCAGCACCACGCCCCGCTCGATGACAAGCACCACGCTAGAGCGTGACGCTCGCCGTCAGCTCTGCCGCCGCGGTAGCGCTCCTCTGACCAGCAACACCCCCCACTGACCGGCGCCGCACACCGGGACGCGCCGCGCGAAGCCTCAGCTCCCCCAAAACCATAGCCCTAGAGCCCCATCCACCCTCCATTTCAAAACCGAGCTCGCCACGGCCGTCCACTGCCGACCCCAATCACCACGGCCGAGCCGGCCCTATAAAGATGGTCGAGCCCGTCGCGCCGCGCCCCTCCCTAACCCACAGCCGCCACCCTGTGGCCACACCCGCGCCGCATCGTAGAAGGGAGGGGAGAGAAGGAGCAGCGGAAGCAAGCCGCTGTAGAGGAGCCGCCTCGCCGTGACCCCGTCCGTGCTCGCCGGAGAGGACTGCGCCGTCGACTACACCGACGTTGCGGCTCTACACGGCACGACACTGCTCCACCTCGTCACGGCCATGCCTCACCACCGCGCCACCATCCTAGCTTCACCACCACCTGTGGTAAGCATCAACGCCGAGCTCCTCTGTCACGTCGTAGTCTCGCCATGGCCGAGCTTCGCCTTGGCAAGGTTCCGTCCCCGCCTCGCTGTGGGCCGACAGCCCTTGCCATTTGCACAACCACCTTCACAACTACAATGGTAACCCCGAACACCTCACCACAGCCCCTATCGCGCCCTGTGCCGCGTCCGCCTTGTCGGCGCGGCCGGACGCCATGCGCGTCGCCACCGCCTCTACCGCGCTCATTCCTTTCCGCTCCGGCCACCTCGCTTGCCGAGGAGGGGCTGTCGAGCTACGCTGTGACCACGCGCACATGACCATTTGGTCGGACGAACAAGAGGGCCTCCTCAGCACCCCGCCCCCGTTTCCACGCCAACGTCGGTGCCCTGCCGCGCGCGACGCCGCGGGCGAGCGCCGTGATCCCCCGTCGGTCCACCTGCCTCCGGTCACCTCGCAAGACGAGGAGGGGCCGTCGAGTAGCCTCGCAGCCTCGCGCACCTAGCTGCGGGGTCGACAGAACCCGAGGATGCCGCCAGCCCCCTTTCCACGGCCGCCATGCCGCCGAGGGCACACGGTCGCGCGCGACGCCATGCCTGAGAACCGCCCCGAGCCGTTCCGCGCCACGTAGCCTGCTCTGCTACGACGCTAGCCAGCCAAGCCATGTCACCGAGCCTCTAGCCGCGCTCCCCGCCGTGACGCCGTTGTCCCGCCGGGTGCGCACCGCTGCCACAGCCGCAGAGCCCCGCCACCGCGCGCGAGCCAGGACGCCATCTGGTTTAGACGAAGAGGAGGCGACGCCGAGCGCCCCCGGGTCCATGTGCGCGCGCGTGCCCGAGCTCATTCCGACCGGCGCTGAGCAGAGGCGAAGCAGAAGCAGCGCAGAGGCGAGCAGAGGGGGATAGGAGAAGCAGAGCCGGCCGGGCGTCGAGCACGCCCGCAACGCGGTCCACCGTGAGCCAGCCTCCCCCCACAGTTGCCATGGGCCATCAGGAGTGAGGCAGTGGGCCTCTAGCGCAAATCGGGCCCAAGGGGGAGAAGAGAGGTGGAAGGGGGAGAGAGAGAGAGAGGAGCTGGGCCGGGCGCCTGTGGGCCTCGACCCAGCGTGCTTGCGGGCTTTCGCTCCTGCGTGGCCCAGCAGAGAGGAGGCCAAGGCCTCCAGCAGACCCCGCGAGACCAGAAGCCAGCAGGCCCAGATCCTTTTGCACACCCCTGCACACCCGCTTATAGGCTAGACACCGCTATATTACCATGTCACATGCTCTATTCATGCTTTTACCTTACGCTGAGTAGATGACTTGTTTGTGAGTGGCTAGGCACCGTGTGCCATTAAAATGATGTTAAACAACTGGGGAGATCTTGGCATGTGTCTTGGGTGTGTGGTGAGGGTTGAGTCGATTAGACAGGCCCTACGACGAGTCCGTGGGACGAGTCTCGCCGGGGGTGCGACCTGGGCATCCCCACGCGAGGTACCTGTGGCGGGTATATGTGTTTTGAGGAGATCCCGGGGCGAGCCCCGGGATAGAGGTGCTGTGATGGCATGGGGGAGTACTCCGATTGAGGAGATGACCGTGTGATCCTACCTAGGAACTGTTTATCAAGTGGACCGGAACCTTGGGAACCTTCGTGCACACCACTCGCCCCTGTATGGGTGGGGTACAAATGTTGATCGGTTTGGGCGATGCCATTACTGCCAGGTTGTTAGGTGATAAGGGTGGATGGTGCCGGTGTTGAGACCCGTACCATCCTAGATGCGCAGTACCACGGTGGCCAGGTGTTGCGTCTCCCAGTCTTAGTTTGCCGGTGCGCGGGGGAGCCCCAAGGCTGAGTGGCAGGATGATGTCGTTCCAGATCAGGAGATAGCCCGTTGTCAGCCTAGACCGCGGCCACGGTCGATGATGGTGATCTTGTGGGTACAGGTGTACACACTCTGCAGAGTTGATCGATCTATACGTATAGCCGTGTCCCCGGTTATGGACATTCCCTTGACCTACGCTTCTCTTGAGTAGTGAGATGAGTCCCTTCTTCTCTCCCCCTAGGTTATGCAGGATCCGACTGTGAGCCGCTGAGACAAGGACGAGAAGGAGTTGTCCTTGTCGCCTAAAGAGTGTGAGTGTGTGTGGTGAGATGTGTGTGGATGGGATGAATGTGTGGGAAATGTGTTAAAACTTGAGAAACAACTTATATTATATAATTATACTACTTGATAATGAACTTGCATAGGAAAACCACAGCTAGATATAGCTTCTCTTTTCTACCTCTTGCATACCACCTTCCACATAGCGAAACGCAATGCATAGGGTGGGAGCCAGTGGCCAGTACAAATCGTACTGAAAGATTCTGGACTCAGGTGACGAGCCGGAGGACGTGTACGAGGATGTCGACCCGGAGGAGTAGGGTTTCGTGCTGCGCTCAAGTCAGAGATGCTGGAGATCTACTCTTCCCTTCGCTGTTCTGGATGCTGCGTGTTATTGTGATTCCGCCAGTGTGGCGATGTAATAATTGAATTAGACCCTCTGTTGTACTCTTTTTAATTCAAAACTCGATGTATGACGATGTTATCGACTGTAATTTGATAATGCAATGGGATGATCTCCTGAGACTATCGTATTATAATTCGTATCTGTGGATTTTCCCTTCGTGGAAAATTGAGATCGTTACAGTTGGTATCAGAGCCATACTTGACCCTAGGACGAAACCCTTAGGATTGGATATACCATAACTCACTAAAAATAAATCTTTTCGGTTATGGTACCGACCCTGCATCTTTTTATGCATGGCTTACCTCTTTATGAACTATCTTTTAACTCAACCTTGAAATCTATGCAGATGGAGGGCTTTTCCCAGCACCAGCCTCTCGGCCCCATGTACCATGACTCTGTTGAGGTCACGTTCGACGGGACGACCTACGGAGGCTTTGCCCTCGTCCTTCGCGAGGTGCTCGCTGAGCTTGGCGTTTTCGCAGAGTGCCTCGTGTACAGCGCACGAGGCAAACCCTCGCCAGACGGTGGCATAGAGGGTTACGTGGTGATCTCTCTCACGGTCCCCGCGAGTGAGACGGTGCCGGAGCTGCAGACCTTCACCGAGCTTGAGGTGGAGGCCTCCGTCGACGCAGGTGTTCAGTCCGTCTCCCACTCGGCACTCCGCCGTGTGATGCGTGACGCGTACGAGCGCCTCGAGGGAGGCCACTTCCGCCTTCTCCCGCATGCCTTGGACCTCTCCAAGCGCACTTGGGTACCGCTCGCCGCCATCGACCAGGCTGTCTTCGCTGAGGAGGACCCTTGTGTCCGAACGGTACATCCTGTATCAGGACCGGCACATCCTCGAGGTGGAGCAGACGAGCCGCTACTACCGCAACCTGATGTTTGAGACGGATCAGAACCGTCTAAAGGCAGAGCAGGAGAAGAAGGCCTTGGAGGAGGCGAACCTCGACCTCCGACGCGAGCTTCAGCGCCGCGAGCTCGCCCACGCCTTCCGTGCGAGGGGGTACGAGAGGGAGATAGAGGACCTCAAGAACAAGGCAGGAGAGCTCGGGCTGAGGAACGACTACCTCGACAACAAGGTGAGTGAGCTCCAGAGGATCCTCGATGCGAGGAATACTGCATTGGTACAGTGCTACGAGGATGAGAGGCGGGCTGGAATCCACCAGGTGATGACGTAGGCCAGGTACGGCATGGCCACTCAGCAGTTGGAGGAGGTGCGCTCCAATGTTGTGCACAACCTCGGTCATCTGATCACCTACATGAAGCTCACAGAGTTTGCCAAGGAGAAGGCTGACAGGACCATGGAGGCCTGGAAGGAGTCTGACGTGAAGTGCGTCGAGGAGTACGAGGAGGTTCAGGGGTTGCTGCCAAGGAGGTACCGCACCGAGGCTCGCAGGGATGAGTTCACTCTTCCACCGACCCGCCTCAACCTGAGGGCATGTCCTTAGGAGGAGTACCCTGAGCCACCGCTGACAGACGAGCTCGCCCACACTACGGCCTACGTCGCTTGCCTCCATAAGACCCTTGAGAAGATCCAGACCATGGACCAGCCGCTGTCCCCCTCTGTGGACAGCAACTCGGTCTAGTTCTAGTTATGCTTCATGAGTAATGTAGGAGCAGTAGATCTGAGTTGGTCCTACGTGACCATGTGACATGACTCACTCAGAGAGTAGAGTAGATTGTCCACCTTCTGGAGCCTACCCACGCGTAGAGCGATTCTCGTGAATCTTTCTAGCGTAGCTGCTAGAGATGTCGCCATGTAATGAACTCATGTAATGGATGCTTGCTTGTTATCACATTTTATAGTTGTTATGGTTATTTGCTTGAGTGTATGGCTAGTTAATTACTTTAACTAAATATTAAATTAATGCATGGTCACCTAATCCTTATATCTTGCAGCAAAATGTCGACTCGCCGTTCTGAGCGTTTGGGTCGTCGTTCCCCTTCCCCCGCACCAGCCCCACGTGGTCGTGGATGCGGAGGCATACCCCTCTTTATGGAGGAGGCATCCCGCGCCGCTACCCCACCGCATGTGGAGGGACCCCCGCCTATGGAGGATCTACCACCACCACCACCGCCTCCACCTCCACCACCACCCCCGCCTGCTGGAGGCGCTCCGGCTAGAGCAGACCCACCACCACCTTCCCCGCTTCTGGCTGAGGTGATGGACCGGTAGACCCGGATCATGGAGGCCCTCGCTGAGAACATAGCGAGGTGCAATGGAGTCTTCCAGAACGACTTCCAGAGGAAGCTGGAAGGGTTTCTCAAGCTGAGGCCGCCTAACTTCGACGGCACCGACAACGATCCCATCTCCGCCGAGGACTGGCTGTGGGAGATCGAGAAGAAGCTAGACCTCACCACTTGCTCCGACAAGGAGTGTGTCGGGGTTGTAGCTCACCAGCTCACTGGCGCAACACGCGCCTCGTGGGACAGTTTTAGTGACTCCCACCCTGACCCTGCTCACATCTCCTGGGAGGAGTTCACTAAGGCTTTCCACGAGTACCATATTCCTGATGGTGCTATGGAGGCCAAGGCGGAGGAGTTCCGCAACATCTCTCAGGGCTCTGAGAGGATTCACGAGTACATGAACCGCTTCACCCGCATGATGTGGTATGCTCCCTCTGAGAGCGACACTGAGAAGAAGAAGAAGTACTACTTCCGCAAGGGGCTAAACCCTCGTCTCAAGCTAGCCCTCTCGGGTAACTCCAGTTACACCTTAAGGGAGATGATTGACAAGATGTTGGAGATCGAGAAGGATCGTATGGAGGCTGATGCGTTGTACAAGGAGAAGAAGCGCAGTGCGGAGGCTACTTCTCACTCCTCGGCCCGGCAGAGGACACGAGTGAGTGGGTTGCCCCCGCCTCGCCCTCGTCTTCCTCAGGGAGCTGTGCGTGGCCCGAGCCGTGGAGGTGGTACCTACACCGCCAACTACCACCACCCCGCTCTGGTCCGCCCTCCGCTGAGTCACCCCACGCCGAGCACAGGCACGTGGAAGGCACCTACGCCCACCACTGCAGGCAGTGTGCCCTTCACTTGCTTTGGTTGTGGCCTTCCGGGTCACAGGGTTGCTGACTGCCCCACAAAGAAGACCGCTCCACCGACACCGGCCCCCACAAGGCAGGCTCAGAGCACCCCTTACAAGGGAGCTACTGGACCTACCCGAGGCCGCCTCGCGCACCTGACAGCTGAGGACGCTCCGGCAGCTACTGACGTGGTGTACGGTATGTTCTTAGTACATGGTGCCAAGGCATCCGTGTTGTTTGATTCAGGAGCTACTTGTTCATATATCTCTACTAAGTTTGTACGGGAGTATGGTCCCCCAGTCACCCTCGTCAAGTGCCCATTGACACTCACTCACCTTTGGGAAACATCAGATGCACGCACAGATGAAAGGATGTGAGCATTACCATTGAGGGACACACCTTTCTAGCCGATCTTACCCTACTACCCTCTGAAGGTTTGGATGTTATCCTGGGAATGGATTGGTTGACTCTGCACAAGGGTGTGATCTCGTGCTCACCCAGATATGTGATGATCACGCACCCAAATGGCCAGGTGGTTCGATGTGAACCCAACAAGGGTAAGACTGTCTCTAAGCTGTGTACCCTTGTAGCTAAGGAGTTGGAGGAAGTGCCAGTGGTATGTGAGTACCCGGATGTGTTTCCAGAGGAGTTGCCGGGAATGCCCCCGGATCGGGATGTTGAGTTCGTGATCGACCTCCTGCCGGGCACAGGCCCTATTGCTAAGAGGCCTTACCGCATGTCGGTAGATGAGTTGGGTGAGTTGAAGAAGCAGCTAGAAGAGCTGACGGAGAAGGGGTATATTAGGCCGAGTGCCTCCCCTTGGGGTTCTCCTGTGTTGTTTGTGAAGAAGAAGGATGGGTCAATGAAGATGTGCATTGACTACCGGAACCTGAATGCGGTCACAGTCAAGAATAAATATCCATTACCTCGGATAGATGACTTATTGGACCAGCTGTGGAATGCTAAGTTCTTCTCCAAGATTGACCTTCGGTTTGGGTATCACTAGATGAAGATCAGGGCTGAAGACATTCCTAAAACAGCCTTCGTCTCAAGGTATGGGCAGTATGAGTTCACCGTGGTGTCTTTCGGTCTCACGAATGCCCGGCCTACTTCATGAATATGATGAACAAGGTGTTCATGAATGAGCTCGACAAGTACATGGTGGTGTTCATTGATGACATCCTGATCTATTCCGCCACTGCAGAGGAGCATGAGCTTCACCTGAGAGCTGTGCTTGAGAAACTAAGGCAGAATCAGCTCTATGCCAAGTTCAGCAAGTGCGAGTTTTGGCTTGAAGAAGTCGCATTCCTGGGTCACGTACTCACCGCCGAGGGTAGTGGCAGTGGACCCGGCCAAGATTGAGGCCGTCAGGGAGTGGGAACAACCCCGCAATGTGACCGATATCAAAAGTTTCTTGGGATTAGCGGGATACTACCATCGATTCATCGAGAACTTTTCCAAGATAGACAAGCCTATGACCAACCTATTGAAGAAGACCAACGAGTTTGAGTGGACGCTTGAGTGCGAAAAGAGCTTCCAAAACCTCAAAACGAAGCTCACCACCACTCCAGTGCTAGCACTACCTGACATTAGGCAAGCCTTCGTCGTGTACTGTGATGCTTCGAGGCAAGGCCTAGGATGTGTTCTGATGCAACATGGAAGGGTTATCGTGTATGCCTCTCGTCAGCTGAAGGAGCATGAACAATGATACCCGACCCATGATCTTGAGCTTGCAGCTGTTGTGCACGCTCTAAAGATCTGGAGGCACTACCTGATTGGGAACAAGTGCGAGATCTATACAGATCACAAGAGCCGAAGTACTTCTTCACTCAGGAAGATCTGAACATGAGGCAGCAAAGATGGCTCGAGCTGATCAAGCACTGCAATTTGGAAATACTTTACCACCCTGGGAAGGCCAACGTAGTCGCTAATGCCTTAAGCCGCAAGAGCTACTGTCACACCATGATCACAAGCACCCTGCCTCCTGAATTGAACCAAGAATTGGAGGATCTCCAGCTCAAGATAGTACCCTCAGGTGTTCTGCACGAGCTCCGTATCTAGTATGATCTCACAGATCGGTTACGCAAGAAACAACATAAATTGCCCAATAATGCAAGAAATCAGGGACCTGATGGGGAAAAGCAAATGCCAGGAGTTCAGGGAGGATGATCAGGGAACCATCTGGTACAAGGAGAGGATCTGTGTGCCCACCAATCAAGCCTTGCATGATGAGATCCTGTCTGAGGCACATGACTCCAAGTACTGTATCCACCCAGGAGGTGTCAAGATGTATGCTGACTTGAAGAAGCATTTCTGGTGGAAAGGCATGAAAGCTGAGATTGCAGGCCATGTGGCTCGATGCGACATCTATAATTGAGTCAAAGCCGAGCATCAAAGACCCGCCGGACTCTTGAAGCCGTTGGAAGTTCCTGTCTGGAAGTGGGATAACATTGCTATGGACTTTATAGTCGGTTTGCCTCGGTCACCGAAGGGGCACGACTCCATCTGGGTGATAGTCGATCGTTTGACTAAGGTGACACACTTTGTCGCAGTCAAGACTGACTACCGTTCTGATAAGCTGGCAGATCTGTATGTTGAGAACATCTTACGACTGCATGGGGCACCTGCCAGCATCGTGTCCGATAGAGGTACCCAGTTTGTGTCTCGGTTCTGGAAATCGCTTCACCAGGCTATGGGAACCCGGATGGATTATAGCATGGCATACCACCCTCAGACTGATGGTCAGACAGAAAGGGTGAACCATATCCTGGAAGACATGCTCCGAGCTTGTGTCCTGAAGTATGGCTCGGATTGGGAGAAATGCTTACCACATGCAGAGTTCTCCTACAACAACAGTTTTCAGGCAAGTCTCAAGATGTCTCCGTTCGAGGCCTTGTACGGGAGACCTTGCAGAACCCCATTAATGTGGTCTAAACCTGGAGAGAGATCGTTCTTTAGCCCTGCAAAAATCAAGGATGCCGAAGAAGGGGTCGCTCAGGTGCGAGAGAATCTGAAGATCGCACAGAGTCGGCAAAAGAGCTATGTTGATAAAAAAAGGAGGGATCTGGAGTTTGAAGTTGGGGACTTTGTGTACCTTAAGGTGTCACCACTTCGGAACACCTCCCGCTTCCACGTAAAAGGGAAGCTTGCACCGAGGTATGTGGGGCCTTACCACATATGTGACAAAGTTGGCAAGTTGGCCTACAAGGTGGAGCTCCGCAATGAACTTGTGGGGGTGAACCCAGTGTTCCACGTGTCTCAGCTGTGTAAGTGCTTCAAGCTACCCAGTGAGCAGGTCCCCTCAGATTCTCTGGATCTGCAAGACACCTTGGAATACAAAGAACACCCAGTTCTGATTCTTGATAGAGCCACCAAGGAAACCAGAAGCACCACCATACCCATGTGCAAGGTTCAGTGGAGCAATCACACTGAGCGTGAAGCCACTTGGGAGAAAGAGTCTGAGCTTCGGTTGTTGTATCCTTACCTCTTTGAAAGGTACGTCTCGCTTTAAATCTCGGGACGAGATTCCAATGAGGGGGAAGGACTGTAACAACCCGGGTTTTCAAAACACACAAAAATCACAACTTTTTAAAACTTTTTCTTTAGTTAACCATGATGGTGTTTGCATAATAGGAAACTCTCTTGTTAGTTGCACAAGTAGATCCTATTAGTGCTAGTCATAGTTTGCATGGCATATTTAAGCTTAACCTTGTTTTGCTTCTCTTGGATTTTTGTGTGGATAATTAACTCTAATTAAAACCTTGCTTAAGTCCTTAAAAGAAAGAGGGAGAAAAAGGGAAAAGGGAGAAAGGGTTGGCTTGGGGGCTAACCAGCCCAAGCCAACATACCACCCCACCAGCCCAACCGAAAGCCAGTGGCCCAGCAGCTGCAGCCCCACTTCCCTTCACGCACAACCCAGCACCCCGCCGGCCCAGCAGACCGAGGCCCGGCTCGGGGCCTCTCCCCTCAACCCGCAACCAACCCAGCTTGGCTTCGGGCCCAGTGGTGCCCCGCCCCCACGGTTGCACGCGCGCCGGCCCGCCGCTCGCAGGAGCGTGAGCGCTGCAGCTGCTCCGCACGCGCCTCTCCCTCTCAGCGACGCTGCTAGGTGGGACCGTGGAGCCCGCCTGTAATCCTCCTCCTCTGTTCCTCTTTCCCTTCTCGGCCGAGCACAGAAGGAGGCAGGGGAAAGGAGGCCGCTGCGTTTGTTGTTCCTGCGCCGCTCACCGCCAAGCCGCGCACAGTCGGACGACCTCAGGCGCCAGAGCACGGGCCTGTCACCCGCGCTAGCCCCCAGCACCACGCCCCGCTGGACGCCAAGCACCGCGCTAGAGCGTGACGCTCGCCGTCAGTTTTGCCGTCGCGGCAGCGCTCCTCTGACCAGCAGCACCCCCACTGACCGGCGTCGCACACCGGGACGCGCCGCGCGAAGCCTCAGCTCCCCCAAAACCGTAGCCCTAGAGCCCCATCCACCCTCCATTTCAAAACCGAGCTCGCCACGGCCGTCCACTGCCAACCCCAATCACCACGGCCGAGCCGGCCCTATAAAGATGGGCGAGCCCGTCGCGCCGCGCCCCTCCCTAACCCACAGCCGCCACCCTGTGGCCACACCCGCGCCACATCGTAGAAGGGAGGAGGGAGAAGGAGCAGCGGAAGCAAGCCGCTGCAGAGGAGCTGCCTCGCCGTAACCCCGTCCGTGCTCGCCGGAGAGGACCGCGCCGTCGACTACACCGACGTTGCGGCTCTACACGGCACGACACTGCTCCACCTCATCACGACCATGCCTCGCCACCGCGCCACCATCCTAGCTTCACCACCACCTATGGTAAGCATCAACGCCGAGCTCCTCTGTCACGTCGTAGTCTCGCCATGGCCGAGCTTCGCCCCGGCAAGGTTCCGTCCCCGCCTCGCTGTGGGCCGACAGCCCTTGCCGTTTGCACAGCCACCTTCACCACTAAAAGGGTAACCCCGAACACCTCACCACAACCCCTATCGCGCCCTGTGCCGCGTCCGCCTCGTCGGCGCGGCCGGACGCCATGCGCGCTGCCACCACCTCTACCACGCCCATTCCTTTCCGCTCCGGCCACCTCGCTTGTCGAGGAGGGGCCATCGAGCTGCGCCGTGACCACGCGCACATGACCGTTTGGTCGGACGAACAAGAGGGCCTCCTCAGCACCCCGCCCCCGCTTCCGCGCCAACGTCGGTGCCCTGCCGCGCGCGACGCCGCGGGCGAGCGACGTGATCCCCCGTCGGTCCACCTACCTCCGGTCACCTCGCACGACGAGGAGGGGTCATTGAGTAGCGTCGCAGCCTCGCGCACCTAGCTGCGGGGTCGACAAAACCCGAGGATGCCCCCAACCCCTGTCCACGGCCGCCGTGCTGCCGTCGGCACACGGTCGCGCGCGACGCCATGCCTGAGAACCATCCCGAGCCGTTCCGCGCTACGCAGCCTGCTCTGCTGCGACGCTAGCCAGCCAAGCCATGTCGCTGAGCCTCTAGCCGCTCTCCCCGCCGCGACGCCGTTGTCCCGCCGGGTGGCGCACCGTAGCCACAGCCGCAGAGCCCTGCCACCGCGCGCGAGCCAGGCCACCATCGGGTTTAGACGAAGAGGAGGCGGCGCCAAGCGCCCCCGGGTCCATGTGCGCGCGCGTGCCCGAGCTCGTTCTGAGCGGCGCTGAGCAGAGGCGAAGCAGAAGCAGCGCAGAGGCGAGCAGAGGGGGAGAGGAGAAGCAGAGCCGGCCGGGCGTCGAGCACGCCCGCAACGCAGTCCACCGTGAGCCAGCCTCCCCCCACAGTGGACGTGGTCCATCAGGAGTGAGGCAGTGGGCCTCTAACGCAAATCAGGCCCAAGGGGGAGAAGAGAGGTGGAAGGGGGAGAGAGAGAGGAGGCCAAGGCCTCTAGCAGACCCCGCGAGACCAGAAGCCAGCAGGCCCAGGTCCTTTTGCCATTTTCCCTTTTTCCTTTTTAAAATGGAGTTTAGAGCTTTAGAAATTCCTAGAAAATGCTTACGTTTTCAGAAAAATATAAACTTGGTGTCCAAATTTTTCTGAAAACATTCTCCACGTCATAGGCTTATGAATGAGTGAAGTTGGATCTTTTTCGATCTCTTTTGTATTTTCGTGATTATCTATAGTAATGTCTAAGTCGTGGTTCGTTTACGGTTTTAGACCCGGAGGAGCCGACTGCTAAGGTGGAGGACCCTGAGTACTCGGAGGACCTCGACGACGACTGGACAGGTGCCACGTCCCACCCACCATCGTAGCACCTATTAGGCATATCATGATCTGAGTAGAATTCTATTGCTTTACTTTATGCAAATGCGCTGATAGGTTGCATGGTAGATTGCTTGAAAAGCCATTACCTTGTCGCAACCTTACCCCTGCACATCCGCTTATAGGCTAGACACAGTTATATTACCATGTCACATGCTCTATTCATGCTTTTACCTTACGCTGAGTAGAGGACTTGTTTGTGAGTGGCTAGGCACCGTGTGCCATTAAAAATGATGTTAAACAACTGGGGAGATCTTGGCGTGTGTCTTGGGTGTGTGGTGAGGGTTGAGCCGATCAGACAGGCCCTACGACGAGTCCGTGGGACGAGTCTTGCCGGGGGTGCGACCTGGGTATCCCCACGTGAGGTACCTGTGGCGGGTACATGTGTTTTGAGGAGATCCCCGGGCGAGCCCCAGGATAGAGGTGCTGTGATGGCACGGGGGAGTACCCCGATTGAGGAGATGACCGTCTGATCCTACCTAGGAATTGTTTATCAAGTGGACCAGAACCTTGGGAACCTTTGTGCACACCACTCGTCCCTGTATGGGCGGGGTACGGATGTCGATCGGTTTGGGTGATGCCATTACTGTCAGGTTGTTAGGTGATAAGGGTGGATGGTGCCGATGTTGAGACCCGTACCATCCTAGATGCGCAGTACCACGGTGGCTAGGTGCTGCGTCTCCCAGTCTCAGTTTGCCGGTGTGCCAGGGAGCCCCAAGGATGAGTGGCAGGATGGTGTCGTTCCAGATCAGGAGATAGCCCGTTATCAGCCTAGACCGCGGCCACGGTCGATGATGGTGATCTTGTGGGTATAAGTGTACACACTCTGCAGAGTTGATCGATCTACACGTATAGCCGTGTCCCCGGTTATGGACATTCCCTTGACCTACGTTTCTCTTGAATAGTGAGATGAGTCCCTTCTTCTCTCCCCCTGGGTTATGTAGGATCCGCCTGTGAGCCGCTGAGACAAGGACGTGAGAGAGTTGTCCTTGTCGTCTAGAGAGTGTGAGTGTGTGTGATGAGATGTGTGTGGATGGGATGAATGTGTGGGAAATGTGTTAAAACTTGAGAAACAACTTATATTATATAATTATACTACTTGATAAAGAACTTGCATAGGAAAACCACAACCAGATATAGCTTCTATTTTCTACCTCTTGCATACCACCTTCCACATAGCGAAACACAATGCATAGGGTGGGAGCCAGTGGCCAGTACAAATCATACTGAAAAATTTTGGACTCAAGTGACGAGCCGGAGGACGTGTACGAGGACGTCGACCCGGAGGAGTAGGGTTTCGTGCTGCGCTCAAGTCGGAGATGCTGGAGATCTACGCTTCCCTTCGCTGTTCTGGATGTTAGTGTGATTCCGCTAGTGTGGCGATGTAATAATTGAATTAGATCCTCTGTTGTACTCTTTTTAATTCAGAACTCGATGTATGATGATGTTATCGACTGTAATTTGATAATGCGATGGGATGATCTCATGAGACTATCGTATTATAATTCGCATCTATAGATTTTCCTTTTGTGGAAAATTAAGATCGTTACAACGAACTAAGGATTTTCTATCAGACGACGACGCTACTGGATCGACGCGAACTAGGCAAGGGCTAGCCGGCAGCAAGCCACCAGCCGGCCGGACCGGACGGGACTAACGAAAACCAATGCAAGTAGAAAGCGGGGTGTCCTCCGCAGTGGGGGGCTCGCCGAATCTCTTTTTCGGATCACGCAGTTGCAACCATTGCCACCAGTACGTACGTAATCATGGAGACCAGGGTGTGTGCGGTGTGCAGCATGCAGCGTGCAGCGTGCACCGTGCACCGTGCACCGTGCAGTCAGCCATGGAGACGGAGGACCGCGTGCATGCGTGCCTCATCCATATTTTTTCCATTCATGCTACTCCGTACTCCTACTTATTAGGTTTTGTCTCCATATCAATCATATACGTGCAACCGTGCATGCCGCCCTCTTCTCAAATGCCAAAACACCGGTATCCCGTGTCCGTGTTGGAAAAAAGATACCTGCAACGACTGGTAGAAAATAAAATCGGCTCATTCTATTTTTTTTACAACTCTCGACTCATTCTGTTGATTGAATAATGTTCTTTTGAGAGAGAATAACATGTAACAAGTTGAAACAAGCTGAAAGTAGCTCGAGACAACAGAGCCTATATGGTATATTTTGTATAGATCACAACAACTTTATGACCTCTTTTTTTAAAAAAAAACACTTATTTTCAAAACAATGTTTTTTCTTTCCCTCTCATGAAGACAAAAAGTGGGATAAAACTGAAAAAGTAATTTATCTTAGTTCTCTCCATCATTTCTCTCTCATATTCATACATGAAGTTATTGGTGAAACTATTTTATTAAATATTTTTTTTCAAAATAGCTCAGCTTCACCTAAAAAGTTATTTATGAAGCTATTATATAGAAAAATAACTGCACCATTCAAGCTGAACTATGCCATGCATGCACATACTCTTTCTTCAGCATAATATTGTATTCTGCAAACTTAGCTAGTGCGTGAACACACGTAAGAGCAAACATTATAACAGGTTGTAAGCCGACTAAATGCTGATGTGGAGGAGAGAATGACTGGTGGGCTGTAAGCTTACAGCCGGTTTGGGCACGAGAACCAAAAAATTATGTGAGAGAGATGTATGAGCCATGTATTAATAAAGGAGACATCACCACTGTATGGGTGAGATAGTAGAAGGCTGTAACGAATCTTACGACCGGTTTGTGGACTGTATTATAATACTTGCTCTAATAGCTCTATGACCTCTCGAGAGACTAATTAAGCAAGTGAAAACTTCGATGCATGCCTCCACGTTCACCGGATCAGGGAGAGTAGAGCTGACAGCGTGCTGCTTCGATTGAGATAATGGCTCGGCGAAAATGTTCTAGAAGGCGTCGGAATTCTCAATTCTCATTGTCAATTTGTTGCTACGTGTTCGATGATCCCCGTCACTGCTTCATGTCTTCATCAACATGCTATGTGCCTTCACGACTAGATCCATCGACGTCATGCTCTAAAATGATCAGCGTCGCCCAGTGAAGTTGGCCTCTTTGGTTTGTAACTCATATTACTAAAGGTGAGTCATATTTCCATCCGTCTCTAGAAATCAATTTTTAGGTAGAGATGGTTCAAACTCGTATTCCTAAGGGCACCTCCAGTGTCACAACGAACCGAATGGTTCGGAAAAAACGAAGGCAAGTTTGGTTCAACACCTACAGTGTACATATCAGTTTTGTGGGGTTCATTGGCTACTAAAAAAATCTCTTTATATTCATCTCTGGGCCACGCCGAAGACGCATCTTTCCTCTCTCTCCGTTTGAACCGTGTATCATATTGTTTCTTTAATGGCCTCGGTTCGGCGCATCTGCAAAGTTCGTTTTGTGGTCTGACAACAAAGGTTCGGTTGCTCCAGTGTTTATGGTGCGATGGGAGAAGTCGATAGTTCACTTTTCACACAACACTGGAGCTGCTCTAAAAACATACGGTGTTTGCATGGTCTCTAGGTTCTCTAGAAATCGGATTACTAGAGTCAAACCGCCTTTGGAACGATTTCTAGATAAGGTTGGGAACTCGTCACTACTACGTACAGAAAACTTAATTGAGGTGGACGTTGTTAATTATTTGAGTCGGGCAAACGCAACTACCTCCGTTCAAAGGTCACAGTTAACAACGGAGGCGGTTGCCTTGCTGTAACAACTCGAGTTTTCAAAACACACAAAAATCATATCTTTTTAAAAAATTTCCTTGCATAGCCCATATATAATGTTTGCATAATAGGAAACCCTACCTAGTTGCACAAGTAAAACCCACTAGTACTAACTTTAGTTGCATATCATGCTAATTAACTTAACCCTGATTTGTTCTTTATGGGCTTTTGATTGCTAATCAACTAAATAAACTTGTTAAGTTTTGGAAATAAAAGAGAAAGGAGAAAAGGGGAGAGGGCTAAGGCCAAAGGCCTAGCCAGTCAGCCAGCAGGCGCAGCCCAGCTTCCTTCCCCGCGCGCAGCCCAGCAAGCCAGTCGGCCTGGAAGCCCAACCCTGCAACCAGCCCAGCAGCAGGCCGCCGCGCAGGCCCAGCGGCTCCTCACCGGTCCAGTGCGCCTCTCTCTCCCCCCCTCACCAACTCGCTGACAGGCGGGCCCGGGGAGCCCACCTGTCATTCCCCACCTTGGCGCTCTCCTCTGCTTTTTCCCCGGCGGAAAGCAGAGCAGCGCCAGCCACCGCTCCTGTTTCCCGGCCCGCGCCCGAGCCACGGCCCCAGGAGCCAGAGACAAGTGCGGATACACCGCCCCCGCTCCCACCCCCTGCCGCTCGCAGCCAAAACCGTGCAGGCTGGCCGGTGACGGCACCCTCGTCACCACCGTGACGCGGCCGCGACACCTTTTTGACCGGCGCCGCTCGGTTCGAAGTGCGCCGCGGCGTCGAGCTTGCCCCCGCTCCTCCAAAACCCTAGCCGGGCACCCCATATCTGCCCTCCATTCGAATCCGCGTCGCATCCCACCGTCCGCTGCCGCCATGGCCGAGCCGCCCCTATAAGTAGGGGCAGAGCCCTCGCGCCGCGCCTCTCCCCAGCCACCGCCGCCACCAGCGGCCACAACCACACCGAACCGCAGCAAGAAGAAAGGAGGAGAGAAAGGGAGGAAGGAGGAGGAGGAAGCCAGCCGCGTGCCGCCGTCCGAGCCCGCCGGAGGGAGAGCTGCGCCGTCGTCTACGCTGGCGTCACGGTTCTGCACGACACTGCTTCACGTCGTCACAGCACCGCCTCACCCTGCACCGCCAGCCTATCTACGTCGCCACCCACGGTGAGTCGCCACACCCTGACTCGCCCTGCTGTCCGCGCTCGCCATGGCCGGACCATGCCTTGACAAGGTCGCGTCCCGACCACACCACGCACCTTGGACTTCAATTGTCTGCACCGTGACTTCCACCGACCCCAGAGCACCCACAAACACCTCACCGCACCCCCAACACCCACGGCACAGGCCCCGCCGCGTTCGCCTCACCGGCGTGGCCTAGCTCCGCGCACACCGCCGTGTCGCTGCTGTTCCGCCGCACAACTGTCGCCTCGCTCGCCGGGGAAAGGCTATTGAGGTCCACCACCGCCGCGCGCACACGACCAAGTCACCTATGGAAGCTGTGCCCGCCCCTACCACCCTGACCCCTACGCCGGCCGGGCCATCACGGCGTACCGTGGCGTATCTTGCCGCGACGCGCGCGCTCCACTGAGCCCGAGTCCACACCCGCACGCCCCGGAACCGCCGATCGTTAGCCAAACGCCCGCTTCGGCCGCAACCCCGCTAAGCCTTGGACCACGCCGCCGCTGCGTCGTGCACCGTCGCCGCGGTTCCACCGCACCACCACAACCAGGGACCCGAGCAGGGCGCCCTACCGCTTAGACAGGCCCGAGCGAAGACGTCGGCCGGCCGGGCAGCAGAGGAGGAGGAAGCGGAGCCGTCCGTCGTGCACGCACACACACGGCGAGCTCGCGCCTGGAGCAGAACCGAGGAGTCAGCGCGTTTTGGCACGGGTCCACCATGGACCATGAGTAGGAGGAGGGAGGAGATGAGCTGGCTGGTGAACCCTGTACACCGCGCGCCGACTCCCAGTGCCCCGCGGACCAGCTAGTTGGAGGAAGTGGGCCTCTGGTGTGAGGCAGGCCCAAGGAAGAGAGAGGGAGGAGGGGGAAGAAGTGGGCCGTGCGCCTTCGGGCTTAGCGCCGACGCGGCCCAACAGTGAGCAGGCCGGAGCCCTACAGCAGCCCGCGAGCATGCCACTGAGCCAAGGAATCCGCTAGTCGGCCCAAAACCCTATCCCTACCCTTTTTCTTTTATTTAAACTCGAAATGAACATAGAAAATTCCTAGAAAATTCTTATGATTTCAGAAAAATACAAACTTGGTGTCCAAATTCTTCTAAAATCAAACCCTAGGTCATAGGCTTGTGTTTGAGTGTATTCGGGTCTTTTCGTTCTCTATTTGCTTCTTCGTGATAATCTGTAGTTTTGTCTAAGTCGCGGTTCGTGTTGCGGTTTTAGACCCGGAGGAGCCGACAGCTGAGGAGAAGGACCCAGACTACATAGAGGACGCCGGCGACGACTGGACAGGTGCCACGTCCCACCCATCATCATAGAACCTAATAGACATATCATGTTACTAGTAGATTGCTAGCGCTTTACTTTATGCAAATGCTCTGAATAGGTTGCATGGTAGATTGATTGCAAGCCAATACCTTGTCGCAACCTTTCCCCTGCACACCCGCTTATAGGATAGAAACCGCTTGTATTTACCATGTCACATGCTCTATTCATACTTTTATCTTGATGATGATTAGAGGACTTGTTTGTGCGTGGTTTAGGCACGGTGTGCCACTAAAATTGTGACAATGATAACTGGGGAGATCTTGGCGTGTGTTTTGGGTGTGTGGTGAGGGTCGGGCCGATCGGACAGGTTCTATGACGAGTCCAGGGGACGAGTCTTGCCGGGGGTGCGACTTGGGCATCCCCACGAGAGGTACCTGTGGCGGGTACATGTGTTTGGAGGTGATCCCGGGGCTAGAGGTGCTGTGATGGCACAGGGGAGTACCCCACTTGAGGAGATGACCTGTCTGATCCCACCTAGGATCTGGAAGAGCAAGGGAAAACGGAACCATGAGCCTTTCGTGCACACCACTCGTCCCTGGGCGGGGTGCGGATGTTGATCGGTTTGGGCGATGCCATTACTGCCAGGTTGTTAGGTGATAAGGGTGGGTGGTGTCGTCATGGGGACCGCACCATCCTAGATGCGCAATACCACGTTGGCCAGGTGCTGCGTCTCCCAGTCTCAGTTTGCCGGTGCGCCGGGGAGCCCCAGGGTTGAGTGGCAGGATGGTGTCGTTCCGGATTAGGAGACGACCCGTTATCAGCCTAGGCGTGGCGCAACGTCGATGATGGCTATCTTGTGGGTACAGGTGTACACACTCTACAGAGTTGATCGATCTATACGTATAGGCGTGTCCACGGTTATGGACATCTCGTGACCTACGCCTCTCTTGTTATAGTGAGATGAGTCCTTTCTTCTCTCCCCCTGGGTTTTGTAGGTCCGGCTGTAAGCCGCTGAGGCAATGACGAGAGGGAGTCGTCTTGTCGCCTAGAGAGTGTGAGAGTGTGGTGAGATGTGTGTGGATGGGATGGATGTGTGAGAAATGTGTTAAAACTTGATATACAACTTACTACTATTTAATTACTTAATAAACCTGCATAGGAAAACCTACAGCCAGATATAGGTTCTTTTCTTCTACCCTTGCATACCACTTTCCACAAAGCAATACGCAAAGCATAGGGTGGGAGTCAGTGTCCAGTACAAATCGTACTGAAAGATTTTGGATTCAGGTGACGAGCCGGAGGACGAGTTCGAGGACGTCGACCCAGAGGAGTAGGGTTTCGTGCTGCGCTCAAGTCGGAGATGCTGAAGATCTACGCTTCCCTTCGCTGTTCTTTCTGCTGCGTGCTCATGTGATTCCGCCTAGGAGGCGATGTAATAAATAATTTAGACTTCTTAATGTACTCTTTAAATTCAGAAATTCGTGTATGACTATGATTATCGACTGTTATTTGATAATGCGATGGGATGATCTTCGGGACTATCGTGTTATAATTCGCATCTGTGGATTTTCCCTTCGAGGAAAATCGAGATCGTTACACTTGCCTGTCTCGATTAATCGATTAACCCAAACAAAAAAATCGTGAGCCCACCCACAGCATGTTCTCGATCGCGTAGATAGTTCGTTCCTAAGCACACTAGCTAGATCTGGCGATGTAGGACACCGACGAAGCAGGACACCATCGTCGCCTCCACGCCGACCTCCTCCTTGCCTCCTTGAAAAATCCGTAAGCTCCCTGCCCCTGCTTCGGATCTCACTACGTCAAAATCGAGCTTCCGCAGCGTTGCCTAAAAACCCTCCGTGGCGGACACCTATTTTGCCCGCTGCAGAAAATCACATGATTTCCCACAACGGGCATTTTTTATTTACCGAGACGGGCATTTTTGTCCGATGCGGTAAATAGGTTACCGCAACGGACATCTTAAGGTGCCCGCTGCGGTAAATACTCTATTTACCGCAGCGGGCACCTTAAGATGTCTGCTGCGGTAAATCAATTTACCGCAGCGGACATCTTATAAGGCCCGCCACGGTTAAGGCCGAAGCCCATTAGGCCCAGGGCGAGGCCCATAGCGGGTGCTGGTATAAATTATAAAACAAGCCCTTAGGGTTTGAGTGCACTCACCTCTCTCCCTCTCTCCCAGCCGCCTCTCCCACTCCTCTCTCTCCCCTCTCCTTTCCTCTCTCTCCCTCACCGGGCAACGATGGGCGCGGGCGGCTCGGGTTGCGCAGGCGGCGCGCGTGGCCCGGCGGCGCGGGTCGCGCGGGCTGCGCGGAGCTCGGAGCGGCGGCGTGGAGCTCGGAGCGGGTCACGGCGGAGCACCTCGCGGAGGCGCGCGGACGCGGGCGCGAGAGGCTCGCGGGGCCCGTGGCGGCGCGCGGCGTGGGCCGTTGATGGGCTCGGCGGCGGCGCTAGGGTTTCGTCAGCTGTCTGGGATCCAGGCCCAGATCATAGCCAATATGGGTTCTTTTTTTTCTGTTTTTCTTTTTTTTTGTTTTTTCGAAACTATTTACCGCAGCGGGCGTTCTAATGTGCTCGTTGCGGTAAATCAATTTACTGCAGCGGGCAAACACGCCTGCGACCACGATTTACCGTGACCTTCGCATTGTAGCGGACGCGTTTGCCCGTTGTGGAAAACTAATTTCGCCCGTTGCGCAAAATTGTTTTCTACGTAGTGTCTGCTCGATGCTTGCCACCATGCTTGATACAGATCTACAATTGGAGAAGGAGGGGCGCTGCTCGCCAGGTATGCAACAGGAAAAGGAGGAGCGCTGCTCGTCGGCTCCAGATCTACAACGAGAGAGGAAGAGTGAGGGAGATGAAAAAAAGGAAGAGAGAGGGAGATGGGTAGAGCTGACCTTGTTGGTTGTGCCTTGTCGCCACTGTAGCCCCACACCTTGTTGCACCGCGCCGTCAAGCCGCGCGCCACCATGGCCCCGTGTCGCCCCGCTAGGCGCCACCTCCCTCCACTGCCACCGCCAACCACCGCCACCCAAGAGATGGAGGGAGATAGAGAGAAGAGAAAGAGGGAGGACCCTTGAAGAATCATGGTCCCTTGTGTTTAGGCGATTAACGACAATGCTAGGTCACTATGACTAACGTGTGTTTTGCAGAGGCAAAGTCATTATAAGTTAGGTCTATAGTGATGCTAAGAATGGGCTTAATGGACATTCATGCCCCCAAGATGGAAATCGTTTCGGTTTCAAAGGATGTTGATTCAAGTTGAAGACTAGGCTAGTCCTTAGTGCCATAAGGTTGAGAAGGGCACTAAGTATAGCTAGAGCTTTGTTTTTTCCTTTGACTATACTATAAAGGGGGGTATGAGGTTAGTAGCTTGACCTAGGAGAGTTTGGGAAAGTTGGTGTGTGCACACTTGTCACAACTAGTCCTAGAGACCTTGCTATCAGCCCTTGATTAACCCTAGAAATGGTAGGAGCAAAACCCCTAGAAAAGACTTAGTGAAAACAGTTGAAATAGGGGGAGAAAGAGGCTCCGGACCGGTCTGCCAAGTAGGCGTCGGACCAAGGAGAGTGGTTCGACGGTCCCTGACTTAGGCAAAAGTTCAGAGACAGAGCTCCGGACCACCTGTCTGGAAGAGCACCGGACCATAGGCAAGTGGTCCGGTGGCCTCTGTCAGTGAAAGCCTGTCCTGGGAGTGAGCTCCGGACTAGTCCGACGGAGGGTCCGACGGGTAGTCCGACGCTCACAGGCAGAGCTATGATCCAACTCAGTGAGCTCCCTGGCTCCGGACCTGCGCGTCGGACCAGGGCTCCGAACCAAGAAGAGTGGCCCGGAAGTTCGAAGAAGAGAAAATGTTTTCACTCAGTGAGCACCCTGTCTCCGGACCAGTGCGTCGGACCAAGGCAAGTGGTCCGATGGTGTCTGTTTCTCAGCAGAGAGTGAGCTCCGGACCAGGCTGCTTGGTCCGGTGGTGTTAGCTCCGGACTAGTCCGGTGGCTTCGCAGAGAAGAGAAAAAGCAGAAAACGGCTAGTTTTGGAGGTGGAGAATATTTATAGTTGCCCCCTTCGTCCTTAGGACTGCTCTTGGCCTTTGTTTCAGCTGGTTACACCTTGAGAGAATTCTTGGAGAGCCAAGTGCCTAGTGAGGGAGAAATTTGAGAGAGTTCATCTTGTTCTTCCCTCCTAGAGTGATTAGGAGTGACTTGTGTGCATCCATCCACCTTCCTAGCCTTGATTTGGTCAAGTGAAGGTCTTGTGCTTGTTACTCTTGGTGTTCGACAGCACCTAGACGGTTTGGTGGTGTTCGGAGGAAGTGATCGCCGGAAGATTGTCGGCGGCTCTTCTCCAAGCTTCTGTGATCGGTTGTGAATGATTCACCGAGCCGGAGTGGCGAAGAATCAGCCCGTAGAGAGCACTCTACCCTTGTGCGGGTAGAGGCGGAGCGATACCTTGCAAGGTGCTCCAACGAGGACTAGGGGGGTGTGTCGACACCTCGATACCTCGGGAAAACATCGCTGCGTCAACGAGAATTCCTTTTCCCTAGCTCTTTACATTTCCGCATTACATTCCGTCTTGTTCTTTCCGTTGCTACTAGAATTGCTTAGGGTGTCTTTCAATTCCATAAACTGCTACCGCCTTCTAGCTAGGACACATGACCGGTAAGCACTAGGGGGTGATTGGCATTTGATAGGTTTTCATATTTGCTTTAGAAATTTAAAACAAGCTCAATTCACCCCCCCCCTCTTGGGCATCTTGATCCTTTCAACCCTGCAGAAGCTTAAGCAACGGGGAGAGAGGGGGGGTGCTGAGCCGGTGTGAGAGAAAATCATTGTGCGCTGAGTAACGGGAGAGGGGTGAGAATAATAATGAGAAACCATAATAATCGGCTAGGGCCTGTTTGGTATGGCTTCTCGGTGACTCTGGCTCTGGCTCCTCTGGAGGAGTCCTACCAAACAGTTTTCTCGAGAAGCCGTTTTCAGCAAAATTAAAAGCAGAGGAGCTGGAGCTGTTTTGGAGGAGTCCCAAATTAAGGGCTCGTTTGGCAGGGCTCCGGCTCCTCCAAAAACGGTTCTGGCTCTGGCTCCTCTGAATGAGCAGCTCCTCTAGAAGAGCAGGAGCCATCCAAAAAAACGTTTGGCAAAACAGCTCCTTCTATTTTTCTAGAATGGATGAAATACGTTGAATGTCTATAGTGCCCCTGCTTTATTTAACTTGATTATACATATAATTTATGCTTGATGTCACTTTGTCATACTATTCACTAAAATTAACAAAGATTAAATAGGACAAATAAGATTAACTGATAATGATGTTTTTTAGAGTACAATAACATTTAAAAATAGGCATAATATTTTGTGATAATTAAGTTAAAGATATTTATATTTTTAAGAAAGAAAATGAGGCAGACACCATTTTGGGCCAAGGCCCATATGACCAGCATTATCTCTCTCCTCCAGTCATTCCTTCCGAGACCACTTGCACAGGCCGCCGCCGCTCACATCCAGTGCTTGCGCCACGAATCTCCCACGCCGTACTTGCGCTCACCCACGCCGCCATTGTCCCGAACTAGTGCCTACGTCGCCGCTCTCTCACGTCGTGCTTGTCCTCTCCCACGCCACAGCCACAACGCCGCTCCCACACAACATCCGCTCGTGCCGCCGCTTACCGCTACAGCACCGCCGCCGCCTCCTGCGTAGCCGAGCGAGAAGCATGCAAAGAAGGGTGCGGACGTATTTGCATCCGAAATCATCAGGCGGAGCCGTGCGGAGCTACGTTTCGTGGCTCCTCCTCGCTGTACACAAAACAGCTCTGGCTCCCGAAGTGCTCCGACGAAGGAGCCATTTTCAACAAGGGCGTTTGGTACAACTCCTCCAGGAGCCGGAGCTGAAGCCGCTGCAGGAGCCGTGCCAAACAGGCACTAAGGCTTCTCCAAAACGGCTCTGGCTCCTCTGCAGTAGCCTTTTAAAAGGAGCCCTGTCAAACAGGCCATATATATATATATATATATATATATATATATATATATATATATATATATATTTGAAGACTGATATTGGGCTGAGACCTGAGACGAACTGATATTGAGCCAGAATTTTTGGAGAGATGTTTTAAGGCAGAGGTGGTCGCGTTAGGACAGTTGTCTCAGTTAATCCTAGACATTAACCAAGACAGTTGAATTTATGTCCGTCTTTGAGGTCTATTCTTTTAGGTAGAGATAGTTAGGAACTTGTATTTCTAAAGGCGGCTGGTGTTGCACGATCTCTCTAAGAAAATAGAGGGTTGATTACTAAAGTCAAACTGTCTTGGGAACGATTTTTAGAGATGGTTAGGAACTCGTATGTCTAGAGGTGGGAGGTGTTCGACCTGTTTCTAAGAATCTAGATGAGTTTATACTTATTTCCAATGGAGTGTAGTAGAGCAATTAATTTCAAGGGTTTAATTGTGACGATGAAGCTCATGATTAACGACCGGATAGGATAAAAAGCATTTGATTTGGAAGCAAAACAAATCGCGTCAAACACGCTGTTCCACGTACGCACGAACAGCGGTCATCACCCTATAGATTTTGCCGATCTTCCGCTGATATAATACCGACAATGCACCTAGCTAGCGTAGCTAGCATCTAAATACCGCCAGTTGGCCCCATACATACCACCACGCATGTACGACGTAGGATTAATTCCTCAGCTCAAACTAATTCAAAATTACATCTTGAAAAGATGTTATTAAAATTTCATTAATCTACTAGCTCCCCTGGATTCTCCGTGAACATGCATGATTAGTTCGCATCCAAGCGCACACCGTGTCGACGATGGCAGTGTGCACCTATATGTGTTGCTAGCCTTTAACGTACATTTAACAGCAGCTAGGAGTACTACTACCAGTTTAGTGTGGTCGTGGCGGCGGCTAATCTCCGGATAAAATTGTAAATTATATCAGGCTAAACCTAGATTAGTGCCGGGTAATCACTAGACTAATTAACCAGTTGGAAGAATCCGCTAGCTGGACCACAGGTCCAATGAGAGCTAGTTAGTAGCTCGTGATCATTTCCATCTCATCACATTTGTTCTTCCTTGATTCCGATGATCCATGATTAGCGCCTGATGAATGATTGCCGTGCTACAGAGTAAGGTTAGTCTCAGGCCAGTCTCAATACAAAGTTTCACTGTGCGTTTTTCTAGTTGTATGAAACTTAACATGAAATGGGTCTCTCTCTCAATGCATAGTTTAATTGATAGTTTCATACGGTTACCAATGTCTCTCTCTTTTCTTTTCTCTCTCATCTCCACCATACATTTGCTTTGCATGCATCCTATGAAACTAAGAAAGACTCTCAATGGGGGTTTCACACGGTTTCCAACGTTTTGGAAACAACGATATATAGTTTCATCACCATGAAACCTTTCCACTCTCCCTCCTCATCGTTTCATGCAAAAAGTACAAATCTGCTGATGTGACACCCTATTTAATGTGCATAAAACTCTCCATGAAACCCCATTGAGACTGGCCTCAGTGAAAATATCATCAGAATTTCATTCATATTAAATACGTTGTCACATAGATATTTTTATGACACGACAATATGTTTAAGAAAAAAGAGAAGAAATGAATTTATCTAGATAAAACTATGTTGGCACGAATACCAACTCTTTATGAGTTATGAAATTAAATATCTATGAAACTATAGAATATCCATTATGAGTGAATGTCTCATCCGAAATTCATTTTATTTCGAATGACATCGCAATTTTAGAAATAATACTGACAGCCGGAGACTGGCCTAACAAAGGACAGCCGGAGAGGGAGGGGACCATGATTCACAATCACTAATCACTAGTGTAGAGCCTAGAGGGTCGGCAGCATGGTTATGTTAATGTATGTGGCGACATGGTCCTCACCTCGGCCGTTAACAGTCAAACATGAGAGATTAGCGTCTGGACCACGGAGGAGGGGAGAGGAGGATGGTGCCATGGTGGGCAAGTGCAGAACAAGAGCTTTCCTGTCTCCTGCTCCTTTCGATAAAAGTGGTGCCAATGTGGCTTTGTGGATGCAGATCAGGCCTGACCCGGGGGCCGGGGTACTGCCTCTGGCCTACCTATGTGTACATTGTCGGTTAGTGTGGTCTCCAAAACTTTACATGCTCCACCCTACAATAGAGTCAACTTAATAACTCATGTGAACTAAACAAGATAACACCAACTAGTATACATAATTTATTTACAGGCTGGTTAGACGAGTTAAATACGAAGCTAAAAATGAAAATTCTTGTGGGAGCGAGTGCAATTTGTTGGGTGATTTGGTTAACCCGAAATGGTATAGTTTTTTATAAGATCCCAGAACCATCTTGTTTGCAGGTTATCTTCAGAGGGACTTTGGTCCCAGTTACAGAAGGAGGAGGATCGCCAAATGATGAAGATGAGTTGCATAATTATTGAAACAACTATGATAGAGTTGTTTGCAAGACACGGTTGAAGATTCAGCAACATAATTGCCTATTAGATGTCGTTTTTGGAAACTTTTCCTTTATTCATTTTGACTCAAAGCTTTGTTTTTTAGATTGCGTGGATCTAGATGCCTTTGTTTGTAATAAAGAACAGTCATATGTATTAGTCGATGCAAAAGTTGGAATATTAATATATATTCTCTTTTCTAAAAAAACAAGATAAAAATAGAGTAACACAACATGATATAGTATACAAAAATGTGTAAGCATATACACATACATCATAAAAAAAGTGTATGAACTTAGCTCTCCATGAATAATTAACTTATCGTTATCTCTCCTTCTTACTCAATAAAATATTCTATAAGGTGGCTTTTCTAGCATTGTTGGAGCTGCCCTAAGGGGACCCACAATTTATAAACCAACCACTAAATCCAAATTAACATCTCTAATAGTGTTAGATTTTAGTAGTAACTCATAGTATAATTAGGTCCTTACGTAACCTCAAAATGTGTGTTTGGGCTAGCTCTTGATCAAGAGCTAGTTTTTTTTTTCTCTCTTCTATTAAAATATAAAAAGAATGTTAAGAGCTAGCTTATGAGCCAACCATTGCGGGTGCCCTGATGTGTATATGAAATTTTGAGTTATTTTATTGATATATAAAAATTTGGAAACTACATAGCTTGTTTCCTGATAGGAATATATATAGGTGAATTAGGAAACTATGTCGTATCTAATGATGCCAATTTGATGTTATAACAGAATACTACTATCTTTTCTATAAACTTGGTCAAACTTAGTACAATTTGACTTATGCCAAACAAGGGTGATATATGAGAATTAATGGCACACCTGATATGTTGGAAATGGTAAAAGATGCATGAATTGATGCATACTATATGGTATTATATATGAAACTTGTTCATGTTATTTGTGGAAATTCAAATTCAAATTTGATGATTTATCTAAAGGAAAGTAATCCCTCCACCCCAAAATTATAAGACATTCAAAAAATCTTGGAGAGTCAAAGCATCTCAAGTTTGACCAAAATTTAGAGAAAATAATAAAGATTTACGATATCAAATATGTATATTATGAAAATATAATTGATGAAGAATCTAATGATATTTAGTTGATATTATAAATGTTATTATATTAGCATATAAGTTTGGTCAAACTTGAGATGCTTTGACTCTCCAACATTCTTGAAATATCTTATAATTTAGGATATAGTGAGTATAATTGATGAGTGACACATGAGTGATGGCATATGATCGAGTTGGTCTCACATGAAGGGATTGCCAAAATCAAATCAAGAAATATTGATGGAGGATTTCATATTGATCAAGAGCAATGTTGAAAACAAGACAGTTGAGTAAGGCCTGTGATATCGAAGAAATGAATTTTAGTGGATGGTTAATATTCGTCCTGTTCGCTTGGCTTATCAGCCGGCTTATCAACCACCGAAACAGTGTTTTCGTCTCACAGAAAAACAGTCAAAACAACATCAGCCACGACTTATCAGCCAAAAACAGCCAAGCGAACAATGCGATTGTTTCAAGACATGGTTTGACATGAAGCCATAAGCGGAAGTGAACCCCATGTCCAAGGTGAAGAAGAGAGTACTTGGATTGAGCTATATGAACTAAGCAAGGTACAAGTCATGTCTTGGGGAGAATCCAATCTCTATTGACTTGTATGGCGAAATGACTTATGGGTGAATATTGCAGTCCTAAAGGGTATTATTGTTGGTGATGGTTAGGAACCTATCATTGCACGCTAGATGTTGTAACTCATACATACGAAGTGCCAACTATGAATACAGGTCACATAACGAACACGGAGGGCACATGAGCATTTTGAAAAATAGAAAAAAAAATGAAAAGAAATTTTAGATATTATGTAAATATAGACAAACTATTAAGATTAAATTATTTTTACCCATGGACATGCGACTGCACCAAACTATGCTTTTCTCGAGATGATCTCAACAGGACCAAGAAATTCTGTCTGCTGCCATGCCAAGCCAATGGTACACTGTAACTGTCGCGTGGGTCGACGGTCGGGACCGATAAAATCTTCTTGTGTCCGATAATATTCCCCGCGACGGAATCACATGCGCGAGCCCGGCCGCTGCCGCCTTCCCCGCACCTCTTTTGAGGCCGCCAGCTGCCGGCAGCGACGCGGCCAGGCGCCCAGGCCAGGTCTCAGATTGAGATGCTCGCACCGCACGCCGCTTTGGCGTACTCCGTAGTGGCCTGCCGCGGCGCCCGTGGCCGTGCGTGCAACGCACGCACGCAGCACAGGCACAGCAGTGGATGCCTCGCTCGCTCGCTCGCTGCCTTTGTGTGTGCAGTGCACTAGTACCTGTGCTTGCTGGTGGGTGGTGGCGCAGCCAAACTATTGGGCGCTGGCCTTTTCCCCTCGGCGGCGGCTCCACCTGCGCTAGCCACTGGCACGCGCGCGTAGCAGAGGGAGCAGGCAGGACGGCAGGCGACCACCATGGCCTGCGTGCCGCTCGATCGACGCCGACGCTGCTGGCTGCCGCGGTGGACAGCTTTTGCTGTGGCCGTTCGTCACTCGCTGCCACTGCCGCTGCGGCGCTGTCGATCTTTGCTTGGTGCGCTCTGCCGGCCGGCCGGCCGGCTCACTGTCACTGCACTGGTGTGCTGTGGTTCCGACCGACGCGTGCGACTGCGACCACCACACCAACGTACGAGCAGTACAGTACGTATCGCCCCCGGATACCGTAAATGTATGGTACAGTATACTTTTACAATAGTCTCTGTCAGAAATAAAAAAGTACGGCCTTGTTTAGTTGGAGGCAAAATTTCAAAACTTTTCAAGATTCTCTATCACATCGAATCTTTAAACGCATGCATAGAGTATTAAATATAAGTAAAAAATATAACTAATTACACAGTTTGTCTGTAAATCTCAAGACGAATCTTTTAAACCTAGTTGCGTCATAGTTGGACAATAATTACCAAATAAAGTCAAAAGTGCTAGTGCCCAGATTCCAAATGTTTTTGAACTAAACCGGGACTGGCGCGAGGGTGCACTGACGTATTTTTTGTACTGGACAGAATCTCTGCCGTTTGTCTTGTCTTGTGCCACCACCTTTGCCTAGTATTCAGTGTACTTTGCAATCCATCACGCTCTTTTTTTCATTAGCTGTGCTATCCACTTAACTTAACTCTCTGCCCATGATCATCTTGAGATTTTGATGCTGCTCGCTAAAGTTTAATTTATGTTAATTTATTGTGAGAAAAAAATATTGTTCATTCGCTGAATAGTACGGCTAAAATAGTACTGATAAACTTGACCTTTTTCTTGGTTTCATGTTACGAGTATGTTATGCTCTGCAGTACTATAGCGCAAGAAAGAACCATGACTTTGGAAACCCTTGCATTGTGGTGTTTAAAGTTTGTGCTTGGACCAAATTTTGGTGACCCTTTGCACCATTATTTAGACCTTGTTTAAATATGCATGTATCTCTATCAAACTACATGTGTTGAAGTGTATGTGAACTAATTTTCTCTTGAATCTACTTTAATTCATATGGTTTGAGGTTGTGTTGAAGTGTATTTGAACTAATTCCCTCTTGAATCTACTTTAATTCATGTGGTTTGAGGTAGATATGTGCGCAAATAAGGTCTTACTTGGACACACTAGCCCCACCAAAAAAAAACTTTAGGCGGAAACCTTCAAAGTACGGCCATTTCATTTGAAATGCATAGATGATCGTGTACTATGTGCTCACACAGAATTCATTAGAGGGAGGGACAAACAGAACATGCATGATATGCATGGAGAATGTGATGAATGACAACGGCGGAGAGTAATCGCCATGATTTTCTTATGCATTTGATTGCTCTAATTTTACACTGGGCGATTCTTGTCCTCTGACTAGCGCTGGAGGTTCAACTTTTCAGTCTAGGCTGGATTTCAGTGGACTATTCTTAGGGTCTGTTTGGATTCCTTGGTACATCACAAATCGCAAATGACAAATAAATTTGAGAAATATTTTATCACTTTCTAGTGTTTGGATCACATAGCAATAACAAATGACAAATGGTAGGTACAAATATAATTCTTCCATAATAATTGCACTCTCATTCACACACCATACACAGGAGGGAGAGGTATGACTTGGAGGATCTTCTATTTGCCACCATTTGGCACTTGGAAAATGAATTTTTTTGCTCTTTTGTCCTTTTTTGTCTTGTATGGTTGGATCTATTTGTTAAAAAAGTAACAATTTTTTTTATTCTTTTGCTAATTTATCAATTTGTGAAGGAATCTAAACATGCCCTTAATACTATGTCTGATTTAGTAGAAAACAGTAAACCGAAAATGCATAGTACTAAAGACTTTTTGTTCAGTGCGCGTCAATCCCTGCATCTGCTACGTAGGCCTGCCTTTGTTTCTCCCCTTTTTGGGAGCATAATGCAGGGGGCTGCCACTCCTGCAAGAGACAAAAAGAGCACCCTACCTTTGGCAACCTAGCGGGCAGGGCAGGGCAGGGCAGGCTCCTCCAAAGCATCACCAGTAATGCTGTGCTGATGCGGCAGTCTCAAGCTTTTGTCACTTGCAACGAATTCACCAAAAACTGCCAAACAACTTTCGATGAAAGCTTTGTTCTTGAGTTTCTCGCTTTTCCTGTTCTTGTGCTAGTGTAGGCTGTGTTTGATCACTCTAGCTCAGCTAGAGCTAGAGGTTAGAGTTAGTTCGTAAACTAGCTCAAACTAGCTCTAACCAAGGAGGTGTTGAATCCAAGGCTAATTTGTACTAGTTGGATAATAAATTATTTTTATAAATCATCCAAATATATCAATGTGGGATCTAGTTTTAAAGTATTTATCGTAACGAATTTAATGGTGTAATCAGAATTTTATTTGGATATTTGGTTTGTTATTTATAATATTTTTTTAGTTGCATATGAGGTGGGTCCCACTTTTCACCACAACTAACCCAAACTAGCCCAAATAATCACCTCTTTGGGGAGCTAGTTTTGAGCTAATTATAACTAGCCCAATTTAGCTCTTATGTTTGGATACTTTTGGGTTAGTTGAGTGCAAACTAATCCAAACTAGCTCTAGCCCTAGGATCCCAGCAGGGTCATAGTCATCTCAATTCCGCCAGTACTAGACTTCCTTTTGAATTTTTATTGGATGACAATATTTTATTTCCAAAAGAGACCGTGCTCTACTGCTTCTGTGAATCCTGCATCAGAACATGAAAAGCGTGTGTGCTACTTTTTTTTTTCTTACAGCCTCTCCACAGCATCTAAAAAAAATACTCTAATAATAGGTTTTCAACCATTGCAAAATATATTGAAAGTCATAGGATAGCTACAACTCCAACGGTTTGTAAAATCTCGCGCCTAAAGAATAGAAATTAATTTTACATAAAAAATTCTAAACAATCTCTATATCACACCAACTATTTTTATACTTCATTTCTTTTATACATTTGCATCAGGAATCCGATCATACTTTTTTCTTCACCACGTCCTTCCACCTCTAGATTGGTGCGACCATATGAGTGCCTAACTTTCATGCATCAGTGTGTTTTTTTTTCAAGTGCCAAAAGATTGGGAGGTGGGTTTGTGAGCTGCTGAGGATGATGTTTTTTTATCTTACCAAAATTCCTAGATTGATAAACTGTTTTGGGGTATTCTTGGAGATGCTTTTATAAGAACTATCTATTTTAACATTTTTTTCTTGAGACTTGTTCTTTCTTTTTTTGCAAATAATTTAACCTTGTTTTGACGTTTTTTCTGCCAAAACTTGCAAAGATGGCACTTAGCTCTGAGCCAAGGCGAGTCTTTATTTAGCTGCCAAAGGTTTGTTCTCTGAGCAAAAGGTGTTGAACGATCTGTGTTTCCTGTTTGTTTCGCATTCATCTTTTTCTAAAGAAAAAGGGGGTGTGGAGTGTGTGGTTCTTTTTGGTCGATATTCTATGATATGGCGAAGGATGTGGCCATTTAGTTGTTGCACGAGTTATACTGTTCGAAATCAAGCTTTGGAAAAAAGCAGTAAAGAGCGTGTTTTATGGTACATATCATTGTGAAATGAGTTGAAGTTTTTGAGTCGTGATCATGGCGGAAATCGTTTTGGAAAGCTGGTTAATGCGACCAAAATTCTGAAAATGACTGCAAGGAAGAAAAATGGCACACTAGTGAAGATGGGGATGCTTACTCCCAAGAAAAAGAAACATACACGTGTTGCTTGAATACTTAAGGAATTGCTTGGTTCTTTTGGCACCGTTTGTCATACCCTAGACTATGGTGACGCCACAAAATCAAGGCTCATCTTTGGTTGATAAAAAAGTTGAGTCAGCCACGGTAAAGGAACAGTAAGAAGTTGAGTCATCTTGGCATTCTCTTCTCAATTCAACCGACGTCTAAATTGCATTGCTAACATAATCAACTCAAGCTAAGGTTGGACATACTACTTTAAAGTTAGTACCGTCAAAAATCCCCTCAGCGACACGTGGGGTGTTCATCTAGTTTATTTCTCATTCAAGTTATGAGCACTGTTTTGTGTGTTGTTACATAGAGTGGTAATGCCTTAGAGCGTTGTTTTTGTTTCAAATGGAGTCACATGTAGTCTAAGCACGTCTGGTGCACGAAACATTATTTCCGGATCGAGTTTGAGATTGGATCGATCCAACTACTAGTACTTGGGGCATACAACTTGTGAGAGATGTTTTGGGTCGTGAACATGAGGAATCGAGTGCTCCACGCATCTAAATATACACTCCCTTCATCCTAAGTTATAAGATATTCCAAGACTCCAAGAATCTTAGAGTCAAAACATCTCAAGTTTGACTAAAATTATAGAAAAAACGATAAAGATTTATTTATAATATCGAATAGATATACTATGAAAATATAATTGATAAAGAATCTAATGATACTTAGTTGACATCATAAATATTATTATATTATCATATAATCTAATGATACTTAGTTGACATCATAAATATTATTATATTGTCATATAAGTTTGATCAAACTTGAATTACTTCAATTCTCCGAGATTAATTTTGAAATGTCTTATAATTTCGGATGGAGGGAGTACAAGCCCATATTTTTTAGTTAAAAAATAGAGTTAAAGACTTATTAGGATTCCCGCCTATCACAATCATGGAAGAACACTCTAACCCCATTGCAGTGGCTACTCTCTTTTATTTTTGGGTAAAGGGTGGATATGGCCTACGGAATTTGATTATGGATGTGAAGCTAGGCAATGCTAGTACTGTGCCCAAAGCATGGTACTCTCTCTGTGTCATACTAAATGACATTTTAGAATCTCTTATGGAAACTAATGCTGAAGCCAAAAGACCAAAGTGCACCTCAAGAAGTAGAGATAGAGTTGTATAAAAAAAAGAGAAAGTTACATTGAAAAGTTTCAAGGTCAGATATTTTGGAACAAAATTTGAATGGCATAAAAACATCTAGCCAGAAGAATAAAAACTTTACTCCTGTTCTGGGAAAAAATATGCATAGTTTTAGCTACGATATTAAGTCAAGCCATTTTAATTGATGTTTTTAAAAAATATAAATACTTATGATATTAAATAGATATTATTAGATATCTTTATCCTACGAAGGTACTAAGTCAAGCCATATTATTTTAAAAAAACATTAATATTATTATATCAAATAGATATCATTAGGCTAGTAATGAAATTATTTTTACGTTACATATATTTGTATATATATCTATTGCTACTAGTTTCTTTAACTTTAGTTAGATTATTTAAAATAGTTTGATTCTGATGAGATATTAAATTGCATTTTGATGAAGAAAGTTTCATAGTGAAGAGATAGTTTAACCTAAAACGCTTGACTTACATATATAAAAAAACTAAGAAGCATGCTAGGGCGCTAGAGGTGGCCTGTGTGTCGCCCGCCGAGGAAGGCTATGACAACGAGCTAGGTTGGGGATCATCTCAAGCTGATCACTCTACACTGACTCAACACTCCACCATGGTTGCGAATGGGCCTGTGGTCCAATGGTAGGACTGTCCAGTGGGACGTTACTCACCAGGGTTCAAACTCTGGCGTCGCACGCGTACGCATTCGGTGGTACTGCGCGTTTTCCGTGCACTGGAGGCGAGCCTCCCAATCTCTTAGCGTGTGTACGGACGCGCACGTACGTGTGCGTGTGATGTGAAGTGTGTGGGTTGTGTGCGTCCAAGTTGTACCGATAAAAAAAACACTCCACCAGGGTTAGTTTTTTTTTCGAGCACCACCAGGGTTAGATTGTGTTGCCAACTGTGGTGATCTCATGGCCACGTCATCCTCCACTGCTGACTGTGCCCTGCCCTCGATTGCCTCGTCTTGTAGTTCTTGACTTCTTGGTAGGGTATCCTCTCATGTGAGTCACGAGCGAGCATCCTACGCAGCCGCATGCAAGGAAATGAACCATTGATAGCCTTGGTTGAAGTCGTTTGGAGCGGGGACCAAAAAAGGGCAAGAAAGTTGGGAGTTGATGAGAAACAGTGCTACATCCTACAGGCTACAGGATCGGAAAAAAATAGGGGACCAAAAAGGGCAAGAAAGTTGGGAGTTGAGAAATAGTGCTACGTCCTACAGGCTACAGGAACGAGAGAAAAAAAAATCCTTATAGTAATATTCTCATACCTCCGTTTAAAGTTGGATAATGAGCCAACATGACTTAACTCGGCTCATTTTTGGCTCGTTAGGATAATGAGTTAACTCGGCTTGACTTGTTATCCTAACGAGCTAGAAAACCAGCTCGGTTTGGCTCATTAAAAATTCGAGCTGACTCGTTAAACTCGCAAGCCAGGTATAAAAAACATAAAATATAATATTTACATTTATCTAAGACTCGATAATAATAATATATAAATGTAAAACATCCAACCGTCTTAAATTGAACAAGAAATTAATATGTGCTAACATATATACTACATAGTATAATAATATACAAATATGAATACAAGTTTTGCTACTTTTTTCCTTAAATGTGTGGCTCGTTTAGGACACGAGCTGGTTCGAGTTGGGTCGTTATAGTTAACGAGCTAAAATCTTGGCTCAGTTTGGCTCAGCTCGTTATCTTAATGAGTCGAGTCGAGCCGAGCTAAGCTAGCCACGAGCCGAGACATAACGAGCTTCGAGTTTTTCGTCCATCCTTACCTCCATTCCTTTTTAATTGTTGTTCCCGTTTTTCTGAAAAATAACTTTAAATATTATTTTATAAAAAATATTAATATTTATGATATATCATTAGATAGATTGTTGAATCTATTTCGTAATAAATTTATTTAGAGATACAAACGTTGAACTTTTTTTCTATAAATCTATTCAAATTTACGATATGAAAATAATAAATAATAAATATTTATAGAAAGAGGGAATAAGGTAGTAGTAAAGAACCCAGAATGTATTGCTTGTAAAGTTTTTGGATTTTTACAGCATTGGGTCAAAGTGTTTAAGGTAGCGGAGGACCAACTAGAAGCTATGGAGATCCTATATAGAAGTTAAAGGACGACCTCTCTCTTGAAGTCTACGACTATTTTAGGGGGAAAAGGCACCAAACATAAGTTTAGAGCACAATACGGAAGAACGAAATTACGAGGGCCAAGGAAGAAAGCTAAATTTTTTTTTTCATCAAATAAGGATTTTTCTATGGAGAAATTCGATACACATATCAAGTGTCTTCCTTTGTGTTTAGGGCACATGTGCATTTTAAAAAGGGTCTTAATATGAAAAGGTCATTTTTGTCTCCTTCAACTAAAGTTAGTGTCTTGGTTTACTCCGTCAAATTTTTAAAACCAAATAAACTATCCTCCTCAACTCTCTCAACCATTTAATTTATCTCCCTACCATGGTTTGGAACTAGTTTTCAAGGGTTTCATCCTTTTCAAATAAAAAAATTTGGCAAACACCTCATAAGATTTTAACATTTTTGAGAAATTTCCTAGAGATAGATTATGAAATGAGAAATCCAAATTAATTATTTAAAGACCATGGAAATATTTCTAAAGTGTCAAAAATTAGATTTACATCTCTAAAAATAAAAAGATATCCAAGAATCAATGTCTTAATTTATTTAGAAAACTTTTGACACCAAAAAGGTGAAATGATATTTTTGTTGTTGAAAGTCTTTTAAAAACTTTAAATATTGTTTAAATGGTTTTAGAAAGTTTCAAATTTTTAGATACTTTTCTCATTTTTTAGATAATCTAATTTTTGGAAGCATCTAGATATTTTTAACTCTATTTTTTAGTTTCTTATGTCCCAATCTATTTGTTGGAAATTTCTTGAAACTTTTAGAAGCTTAGAGATATTTTTATGGTTTAAAATGTAATGGTTTTACCATTTTTTAATTTAAAACTATGTAAGCAGCTTGATAAGCATATCTAATTTAGATCAGGGTGGTAATTTAAATTGTTTTAAGAGTTTATTAGAGGAAAATGGTTTTAAGAGTTAAGAAAAATAGTTAGAGTTCACTAATAGCAAAAGTAGTTGAAGTAGCCCACAAAGGCCCACGGAGCAGTGTTGGCAGAGGGGGGCCAAATTTAATTAGGAATGTTTGGATGCGTTGGGCTAACTCTAAGCAGGTCGACAGGACCCGAGGTTGGGTTGTGCTAAGTCTAAGCGGGTTGACAGGAGGTGAGGTTGGGCCATCCCTGTCCCTGACGGGAGAGCTGGCTTGTGAAAACAAGTTTGAGCCCGGGCCAGTTTGAACACCTTTTCTTTTTTCTTCCTTGATTTTTGGGATTTCCTAAATATCACTCGGCTTTCTCAGTTTCCTTGGAGTAGGTTTGTTCTAGGATTGATATTTGGATGAATTGATGAACACCTTGTTTGCTTGTCTTATCAATTATGATATAATATTTTTATCTCATAACAAAACATCAAAAAACAATATAAAACGACTTATCAACCATAGAAATGATTAGCCGAATAGGCCAGAAGTCTTTTTGTTGTGGGGGATGTCTTCTGTTCTTGTTGACACAAAATGTGACGCGCTGCGCCTAACACACAACAAGCCGGAAAGTGTGGCTTCAAACGGGTGCCCGGTTATTTCGAGAACCGAGAACGTGCCAGTCAGTTTGACCTGAAAACTAACAAGGGATGAAAATTATTAGATATAACCTGGAACATGTCTGGTGATACCAGACAGTTCCATATGTATGACCTTGAAGCCACTTACGACGACATATAGCTATAGAAGCTATCTGCCAACAGATCTTATACATCATTCGGCTAAATCAAACGTAAAGCACGTGAAAAGTTGATTGACGAATGTGTGTGCATGGAGAAAGTACATACGAACGAATCATCATTAATTATGAATTAACGCATAACCAATCTCGGCAATCTAACCGAGTTGGGGTCCATGATGAAGGAACATGTAAGTAAGCACGATTAAACTAATCTAAAGCTTGCGCCTGCCGCACGACACCCAACATTATCAAAGCTTAAACGTGATTAACATGCATGAACCCGCAACACATAACAATCTAGATCGAAACTAACTCGGCTACCATCAACGTAAGATCTACTTGTATAAACAATAAGTAACCATTAAAACATGAATAGATCTATAAGAGAAGATAGAGCCAAACCGTATCAATCTAGATTGGGCAAAAGAGTGTTACAAATATATAAAATATATAAAAACATGCAACACGTGATAACTTAATGAATCTACTAGATCTTGCCAAATCTAATAGAGCCGATAACTATCTTGTTTTTGTTAAGCATATGAAGCAAGCACCTGTCGCACGGTGTGTACTTCATAAACAAAACATAGGCTAAGATTTGATAACTATCTTGCTTTTGCTAGGCATAACAAGCAAAACCTGTTGCACGATATGTACTTGTAAACAAAGCATAAGCGAAGACCTCTTGATTGTCAAGCAAGGATCCGCCGCACGATCATTAAAAACAAACAAGACTACTTGTATCAACATTTAAATCCACCGCATGATACTAGACATGATAGCAAGGTTGCCGAGACTTACGGAGGTCGATGGATCGATGATTCCTCTCGAAGAACACGATGACACGACTAAGGACTCGAAGTTGGCACAGGGCCGATTGTATTGTATTGGTTGTGAACAGTTTTTACAATGTCCAAGGGTTCATATTTATACCCTGGTCATAACATGAGTCCTACAAGGACACGATTACAAAATATTAAAGGAAAAAACATAACATTCAGATCTAATCCTTCCTTCGGGATCTTTGTTTCCTTAATTGTCGCAATGTCGGTTGCCTGATTCGGCTCTTACTTGCCATTTTTGTCGCTTTCTTCAACAGAACCACCTTTCTTCGGAATAGCCGACCACACGATCTTTTGCCGAATCTGACCGCACAGACGTTTGCCGAATGCTTCTCAAAATAGCCGACCGTACGGATACTTTCCGAATGCTCTGAACACCACTGCTTGTTGGCCCATCTGTCATTCTTCCAAGCGCACCAAAATTCAGTATTAACACATGCCCCCTCAATTTTGGGATAAAAGACATTTTATTCCGAAATTGACCGTAAGCTTCCCTTTTCTTCTTAGGTCAACACTGTTCAACATCACAGCCGCCGCTCAGGGAATTCGAGCTTCAGCGCACTCTTGGTTTCGCTCTAGTCCTTCAATGGCGACTCAAGATGAAATCCCAGAGGTAAATGTCATTCACTTTCACGCACTCGGTAATCCTCAGTTGATCCCTCTGCTTCTTTCCTAATTCATTATTTTCCGATTTCCTTGAAGGAGTACAAGAATGAGATTCTGATCCCCTATGTCGTGGATCCTGATTCCTACCTTCTTGGCCTGATGGGAAATCCCGACCCAACCGAAATCATTGAGAAGGAAGCTCTGAGAATCCCCTTCAAGTTTGGAATCAAACCGCCAAACCAATGGCCAAACACCTTCAAGACTTGGCCCTTTCCCCCAATTGCCGGATGGCGAAATTGGTACTGGAGGATGTCGAAAAAGAGCAGCGACAACTGGGACAGTCAAGATATCACCCACTGCCTGGAATTGTCCTAGTCAGAAATGCCCAGGAATGCATTCTTGTTGATAGCAGCTTCTCATTTTTGGTCTGATGTTGTTAACTCTTTTGTCTTCAGCCACGGTATGATGACCTCTACTTTGACCGATGTGTTCATGATGACTGGCTTAAATGTAACACAGCCAGTACATCCCTCCAAGTATAAGGGCAAAAGTAGCCAGAGAGCTATCAAACCTGAAGGCGGATGCGTCAGATACATTCAGGCTTTCATGGAAATAGTTGGTACCGTTTCTCACAAGGAGAACAAGGCTTTTATGAACATGTGGCTATGCAGGTTCATTTTTTGCGGAAAATCCAACGAGCCAACCCTAAATCACATGATAATGGCCGAGGATTTAGCTGCAGGCACACTAATCCCTCTGGGCAAATATCTTTTGGGATCTGTTTACCATATGATGCATCAGATCAACGTCCAAATGTTCCATGACAAAGACATTTCTTGTGTGAGTGGCCCCTGGTGGTTTATCCAGATGTGGTTGCAACTTTACATGCACCAAATAGTATCTGTACCCCTCCATGATTTGAGCTTCCCTTCGATTAATTATGCTAAAGGTAGCACAACAACAGTCAAGAGCTGCCAGACCTACGGAGAAACATCTTCTTCCATCAGTATTGACATGAATATTGGTCATATCTTCGAGCTTTTCTTCAAAGGTTTTAACAATGTGCTCTGGCTTCCTTACAGAGAGAATGACAACTTGATCTTCCCCTGCAAATTTAGCTATGAACCCGGCTGTCCTGACAAGTTGTCCACAGACATTTTTAATTCCTTTATCAAGCCTTGCATCCTGCCAGCCGAATTCCACCATGGGAGAAAAGTAAATCCCACTTATGAATTCTACAATCCCAACATGGCATTCAGGCAATTAGGATGTGGACAGCTGCCCCCTAGACCTTTCTTCTCAACAATCATAAGGTACAGGGAGCTGATCACTACTGAAACAGAAGCCAGAAAAGTCTTTGAACTTGGGCAAGATTTACCAATATACGAACCTTCTCCACTTGGACTGGTGGATGCTGCTCACCCCTTCTTTTCCTCCTGGTGGCAAGAATGGCACAACCATATTTTCAATATACCGGTGCATCCTTTATGCCAAGATTTGCATCCCCAATTTGTTCCTGACAGTGAGGTAATCTTCATTGCACTTGCCATTCTTTGTTTCTGAATTTATCATTCATTCTAAAATTCAACCATGTATAGGATTTCAAGCCCACTCCTCCTACCAAAGCAGTGAGTTACTACAAAGCTGGGCCTAAAGTTTTACTTCATCATTTCATGTAGTCATTAATCAAGATTAAAGGATCATGCTTAGTTAAATGGAGCACTAGCAATAACTACCCATATGCAAAGTAACCCATAGGATTCCAAGGTTCAAGGTAACAATTCTAGGTAAGTCGTATGGCAACAAGATTAGACACATGCGTATGGTTTTATTGGAAAAACATCATGAATAGGACATCAAGGAAGATCCCATATAATACTTGCCTTAAAACAGATCCGTTCTTCAAAGATCAACGTCTTCAAAGATCTTCTTGAAAGCCAACTTCTTGATATCCAACGTAACACTCACTGATTGGACAAAATCACAAACACCACTCAAACACCTGACCAAACATAGCATACATACATATCTATTTAGAACAATACACCAATCAATGAAAAGGATTTTAAAAGAAAACTACGCATCTCTACGAACACATAGCCGCGAAGAACACACTAAACGGTGCTACGGTGATCAAGCTACGACTAACGGGGATTTTGCTTTTTAAAACAAGAACTAAGAGCTTTATTAGTTTTAGCTATGAAAAAGGATGGATAAGGTATTTCAAAGGAACACCCAAGTTAGATTAAGTCAAAGTTATATTTGGATCTCGAAATAAAAGTAGAACTAATCATATTTTAGATATAAAACAAGTTGCATAGTTATTAATCAAGTTTAAGAGTTAACCATAAAATTACAGAGCTATTAACATGGTATTAAAGATCACTAAAGAAAAGGTTACGTCGATACGAAGCCAACGCAACTCGAACGGAACGAAACGGATTAAAAATGGAGAAGATAGGATTTAAACAAGATTTGGAGATTAAACATGGAAATCAAAAGGCATTAAATAAATATTTATTTTCAAAGTTTGCAAAACAGATTTGATTATGGTTTTAACATGTAAATAAAAACTCTACGAATCTAACGCAACTCGAAAGAAGAAAAACGGAGATAAAACGAAGAAACGGTGGAGACTAGAGATTATACCGTCAAAGAAAATTGCACTTGTCTCCTTCCTTCACTTTTGTACGAACGCTCTTGATGCTGCTGCTGCTCGTTCGTGCAAAAGGAGGGGGTCGTCGGGCCAAGGGATGTCGATCAGACGCCGGCAAGGGATGTCGATTGGAGAGCATCACCACGGTTGGAGTAGGCTGCACGATAATGGCAGAGTAGGAAAAAGATATGATTTTCTACCGTTAGGTATTCCCAAACTAGGGGCACCCCTTGTGGTAGATGTGGTGTGCTTTGGTCAAGGGGGTGGGTACATATTTATAGGGAGGAAGACTCTCGACCTCAACGTCAACTAGCGATATGGTACTAATTGACGTTGCACCTCCACCTTTACTAATGGGCCAAATTAACCATCAAAGCCCATTAGTAAATAAATGCTTGGGCTTTTGTGATATATGAGGATTATTGCACATGGGCTTTGTGGGCTGGTGGGAAATTGAGGTCTTCATTATTTATTTTCGGAATAAATTATTTTCGTGAATAAAATAATTCTAGAAAAGTCTAGAACTAATAATTAAGCCACGAAAAATACTCCGAATGCTCCAAAAATTCAGGGAAAATTCTTGGAGATACTTTTGAACACAATGAACCCAAATAAAGTATTTGTAGCTCATGAAAAGATATTTTGGAGCATCTAAAAATTAGAATTTGCTCGTAGATAAATAGGAAAAAGGTTCGGAAAAATTCAGAAAAATTCCCGGAAAGAATTTAGAGACATGTTGATGAATTATGAACTCAAGGGAATCATTTGGATCGAGAGACAACGGATACTGGGAATGTCCCAATGAAAGATTAACATCGAGAACAAGAATTTGAATATAGAAAAAGATAGAGACGAACCAGAGACCGATAAACGACTTACTAAACACGTTTTAAAAACTTTAAACACTCACATGCATCAAGACAAGCAATGAACAACCACCACAACAATTAAAGTCTATCAAATTGATTTAGAAAAGTTTATAAATTCACTTTTCCTATACTAAATTTGTGCAAATCAAACTAATCTTGAAATTTTTTATATGAACATAGAAATCATTTATTTTATTTAGTGTTTTCTAAGCACAACCCAAAATGTGAAATTTTGGGGTGTGACAGAAACCTAAAGCAATGCTTATAGCATCTTCAAGAGACTCTCTAAATTCTTTCTAAATACTAGAAATAGAGATTTCGGTGAAAAACTACCCTTCAACAGCTTCTTTAAATGACTATCAAAATATAACCATCTTCTATTCTGTTTTTTTGCTAGTCAAAAATAGAAGACGAGAATAGTTCTTTAGAATGTGTATGAGATATAAAAAAACTGTTAGAAAACAATTTTTATGTACATGAAAAATCTAAATAATAATTTCGATAGTGAGATTTAAAAAAGCTATAGAGATGCTCTGACCCACTTGCAAGCTGACTGGTGACGGCTTGCGGTTGGCGGTGGAACAGCGCGGACTCCGAGGAGGGATCGCCAGATGCCTGCAGTGTGCGCGCGAGGTCAAAGCCCAAAAGCGAAAGGCAAAGCCCACTCCCGCATGCTAGTGGAGATCAGCATGCGCGTCGCGCCCCTCGCGCCTTCCGAGTTCAGAAGAGATGAACCAGGCGATCCTTCCTCAAGATAAACCTACACTAACAGTGGGTCCGTCGACGCACTTGGACCCGCATCCTGCCGTGTCACCGGGGCCGCGCTCCACGCCGTCGTCCACTCGTCCGGCGCTCCACCAGCCTCCTCCCCACTCGCCGGCCGCGCTAGTGCGATCGCCGGCTACACCAAAAGGGGCTGCTGCTCTTTGTTACTGCAAGTACTAATCGCCTTTAGCACGTGGATAACAGAAAAGCGAAGCCACACTTTGGTGACCTTTTCTCTTAATAATCTCCCACATCCGCCGTCCGATCCGAGAGAGCAAACAGACGGTGGATCACGCGCGTGGCACCACTCCACCACGTCGGGGCTAAATTAAATTAAATTGAATTTTTTAGATGACGAGACTGGGACGGCGCGACGCACACTGACACCACTCTCCTTCTCCTCCGGTCGCGGCTCCGCTCCGCTCGCCAGTCGCCACCCGCCCGCCCGCCTCCGAGGCCGACCCGTGCTCGTGAATCCTCCGTCGGGTGCGGCTGCGACTGCGGCGTCTGCGTTCGGCCGCCGTGTGCCGCCTCTCCCTCCATGGATTTCGTCTGCCCCGGTGATCCCGCGGTGCGATTCCTAAAACCCCCGCCAAACCCCTACTTGTTTTTTTTGTTTCTACCCCGGGCGTCGGACGCTGGGTTTTTTGAATTATCGATGGTGGTGCTAACCCGCGAGGGTTTTTTGGGGGGCGATCTCTCGTTGCAGGTATGGGACGACGACGGGGGCCGTTTCGGGCCGTGCTTCGCGGATTTATATCCTTGTTTTTTGATTTGGTTTGATCTCGAGTGGGCTGCAGTTCTGACTTCTGAAGTTTAATTTGTTGTTTTCGAGTGTGGTTTCTGCTTTGGTGTTGGTGTTGCTCTGAAGTCTCCTTAATACTTTTGTCGCGGTTGTACGGTGCTGGGGTTCGCTGGGAATGCGGTCGCCACTGTTGCTGCACTCGGGCTTTTCCTCGTCAAGACGAAAACAACCAGAGCTCATCAGGTACTTGATTTTGCTCTGCTTCATCTACTGCTTCTCCGTTTAATAATAAGTAACCGAACAATCTTGCGATTATTTCGAGGAGCATTTCGCTGTCTACGTTCAGGTTATGTTCAGGCTACGTTCAGACTAATACTAGGAGAATTCAAGCAGCTGGCAGCATAATATACCACCCAGTACTACATAATGATGTTATATGTTCTTGCATTAAAGTACTTAATGAAACAAGATAACTTTGACACAAGGCAAACCGTGAAAACAACCATTATTTTTATATTTTAACACCATATAGAAGCAATGCCCGAGGAGAGTGTCTCTGTTTACTTTACATTTAATGGATGTTACCTGACATTGTTTTTATTTAATTTATATTCTTCATTCTTTGTACCTTGTATGTATAATAAAGTTCTACTACTTTAGAATGTCAGGAGAGGTTTATCGGAGAAGTTGTTTGCATTCGGTGTGCCTGGTTTTGCAGCCTGCCTTTCTTTGGTTGGACTAACTATGCTAGCTAAGAAGAAATTTGAAGGGAAGGATGTTGAGAATTATGAACTATTCTTCACATGCTCCCAGTTTATTGCATGGGTAAGAACTCTGTTATCATAATGATGATCTTGTTTCTCTTCCGAGTCATATAAATGTTTGAACAAATGTCCTTACGGTTGGTGCTAAACATTCCTTTTGTTGATAGATGTCTGTAAGTCTTGTCCGTGTCAGTGGGGCTTGGTTTGAAATCCTCTATAACCCAATAATGTGCTTCTGCTGGATCTTGAAGATTATTCTAGAGATACCTCATTTGCAGTACAAGCTTACGTTACTAAAGGTATCCCATTATTTTACAAAACTATTTCCTTTCTCTTCGACATGTTAATAAAGCTGTGGAAGACTTCCACAAACTGCTGTTTTATTATGATAAAATATATTTCTTTTAGTCTTTAAACATCTATTCTAAGTTTTCTTTAATCAATAGGCAATGTCATCTGTTATGGAGATTATCTCATTTTGTACTGCAATCACATTTGGACTCTTTGTTATTGTGGCTGCTGTAGTTAGCAAATCAGGCAACAAAAGGTACCTGATTCCCCAATTTGCCTACGTTTCTAAATATTTTTTTAATATTTTCATTGTCTAAGATCTTGTGAACTAGTACATTTTCCTTTTTTTTATTTAGCAACTAGTACATACTGTTTCATTGTCATTGTCATTGTCCTAAAAGTAATGTGCAAATCTTCACTCTTTCAGAGAAGTGAACTCTATTGAAGCCCCACTCATTCTAAACGATGAAAAAGCAGAGAATGAAATTACAAACATGGTATGTGATTTCAGTAATAAGCCTTTGGTTTTCTATTGTACATTCAGGATGGTGCAATTTCAGACTATGACCTGGGTAATAAGTTTCACATTGGTTATGGCATTGCTGTGATAATCTCACCTTATGCATGCTTTTTTTTTCCTCGAACACACATGAGAGGTGTGTATCATTATATTAAGTTGAGGTCATCTTGAGGTCATCTTATGCATGCCAATATGCCATAAAGTTGCTATTACCTTGCAGTTTGAATACATGATCTTGTAATACATTCTGTGGCATGTGAATTTGTTTGATACAATAGCATCCTTAGTGTTGCCACCCATAAATATAAATGTCTGCCAGGCTTGCCTTGTTTTGACTGGATTGTGTTGCAGGATCGGTGCTAACTGCTGCATGCTGACGTGCATTGACTTTCTTATTGTTCATTATTTGGAGTTGATCATCGATAGTTGGATCCTATCCAATCTTTCTTATTAGTTTTCCATCACCAAAAGGTAATTGTGACTTCTTCCCTTAATGTTATGTTTTTCAGATAAAGGACTACAATTTGTGGGAACTGTTGACTTTCAAATTTGTTAATCCAGTGATGGACATTGGTATCACAAGGCAACTTGACTTCACAGATTTACTTGAGTTACCAACTGAGCTTAGAGCTACCTCCTGTTATAACAAACTTCTGTCTTCCTGGACTACTGAATATCAAAACAACCATGACAACTCATCTCTACTTAGAGCCATGTCTTATTCTTATGGATGGACGTACTTGCGATTGGGCCTTCTTAAGGTATTTTTTTTTCTTTTCATTGAGGTTGTTGAATTGAGTAAAAGGATGTTGCTAGATGTCAACTCTGGGATTCATGGCCTATAAAAGTTGGCGTCCTTTTGTTCTCACCTCTTTTATGGCAATTAGCAAATATATTTTTTTTTGCAAGGAAGAATTAATATATCCTACATTGAGCAGATTACACAAGTGACCTGAAACATATCAGTATTACCTGAAATTCCATGAACGACAACATGAGATTATTTATCTTATAACAGCAACCTTTTCATGTTATTACCCTTATTTCAATGTCAAGCATTCTTAAATTGAAGTTCACACTGATTCCCTTTAACTTTAAGTTTCAAACATTCGATTCATGCAGGTATTAAATGACAGTATCAGTTTTGTTAGCCCTCTGTTGCTGAACAAGTTTATAAGACTTCTTCAGCAAGGTATTATTTCTTCAAGAATACAAGACTCATTATTAAAAGTTCTCCCTTGCAAATAGAAATTTGGGAGCAAAAGACTAACAACAGACGTTCTTGCATGCCTCTTTAGTAATTTTTAGGATTCTTGTGTCTCTCTGTTGTGGACGCCTTTGTAGGGCGTCAATGTAGACGCCGGCCCAGGCCCAGTAAGGGCTAAGGGCTGTCCGGTGGTATTAGAAGGGGAGGAAATTTAGTAGATTAGTTTGGTTTACTAGATTGATTCGGTTTAGTTTGTTAAGGGAAGTGTTCCTACTATATAAAGGGACACATAGATTGTATTCAGGATTATCGAAGAAGGAAATAAACCTCCCAAGGTGGGCGGGTTTACCTTCGACGGTGGCTGCGAGCGATTCTGCCGCTGCTGCCGGCGAACCTCCCGCCGCACCTCTTCCTCGCTATCCTTTGCGTTCTAATTCACAGTCCAGCCTCCTCCTCCACTCTCCCCTGCGATCCCCTCAGAGACGCCGTATCAATTTGGTATGGAGTAGTGTTATGGCAAGTGTGGAGCCAGGCTAGGGGCCCACGCGGTACTGTAGCGCGTGAACAGTACCGCGTGAACAGTGCCATACAGATTAGATTGGTTTGGTTTGGTTTGTTAGGAAAGAGATAAGTTAGATTGATTCGGTTAGGATATTACTTAAGGGTCAAGTAAGTCGTCTCTATTAAAGGGGACCATCATGTATCCATTAGTCAAGCAAGAAGAAACCCTAAGATAGTCCCCGAGGAAGGGCAGCTATCCGGGGTCTCTCTACTAATCCATCTACCTATAGTCATTTCATATCAATTGGTATCAGAGACCTCCACGGGTGCATCTCCATCCATGGCCGGCACCCTTTTCGATCCTGTGGCGATGGATGCCAAGCTCGACCGCATCCTCATGCAACTCTCCGCCATAAACAAGCGGTTGGATTCACATGACGAGCGCATTGCACGCCTGGAGGAACTGCAACAAGCGAAGAAAGTGCGGGCAGCAGCGACACCCACCGCCGCCACGGTCGCCTTCAGCCGCCCCTTGGTTCCCATGAAGGCCTTGGAGGGCGACATGGCCATCGACGCTGCCGGCCAGGTCACCACGAATGACAACCTGGTGGCCACTCCGGTGGGCTGCGCTGTCCAGCGCTATGTGCCGCCACACCGGAGGGTACTGCTGGAGCCGTCCAAGCAGCCCAAGTCGTCGACTTTCTCCGTCAAGGTGGGCCTAGCGCAGATGCTTCGCAGCAGGGTCACCAAGGACATCGTGACCCCAGAGCAGGCGCACATCGCCAAGAAGGCCGGCTCCTGCGCCATGGTGCTGGAGCAGGTCCCCACCGACTTCTGCGTGCAGGATGGCATGGCCCAGATTCCAGAGGCCATCGGTATCGCCTACGTGGGTGAGAGTAAGGTGCTGACACCTGCCGACGTCCTGCAGCTCCTTCGTCTATTGCTGCCACGACCTCAGTGTGGTGCTTCGCAAGGTCTGCGAGGGCACTGCCATGTTCCGGACCAAGGGGGACGCCGGCACATGCAACATCGTCGAGACGGTGCGCCACATATGCATCGTCATGGGCGACGTCCGCGCGCTATGCAACATGGACGACGCCGAGGCCTTCGTGTATGCCAATCACGTCGTCGTGCCCTACAACCTCATCATGCAAACCCCCCAGCCATCGCCACAACTCGAGGACGAGCTGTCTTGGAGGGGTGGAGTAGTGTTATGGCAAGTGTGGAGCCAGGCTAGGGGCCCATGCGGTACTGTAGCGCGTGAACAGTGCCAAACAGATTAGATTGGTTTGGTTTGGTTTGTTAGGAAAGAGATAAGTTAGATTGATTCGGTTAGGATATTACTTAAGGGTCAAGTAAGTCGTCTCTATTAAAGGGGACCATCATGTATCCATTAGAGTCAAGCAAAAAGAAACCCTAAGATAGTCCCCGAGGAAGGGCGGCTATCCGGGGTCTCTCTGCTAATCCATCTACCTATAGTCATTTCATATCACTCTCATTCAGAAATTTTGTGTAACATATGGACATTTGTAGTTAAAAATACATGGGTTTTCTTATATAAAATAGAAGTGCATTCAAATACTGCTACTTATCTGGTCAAATCTATCCGATTCAGAAATTGTGATTCGATTTTTTTCATCAATCTAATAACATATTCTACATCTTCTGTTGATTTCTGCACTACTTTCCAGGTTCTGCTGGCATGGATGGATATATTCTTGCCATTTCCTTAGGATTGACTTCTATTATCAAGTAAACCATCCTTACTAATACTTTTGCACATCCATTGAAGTGTTTATGATTTTTTTATACTAAAACCTTTGATAATGATGAATGCATCTTCTTTCTGTGTCATTTATTTTTCTTGACGTTTAACAGACTATTCTCGACTTATATACTTGAAAACTATAAGTTACATTATCGGTGTTAAACTAGTGTTCTAATGTTAAGGCTGCATCACTATGGCTGTATCATGTTCCATTCGTACTAGTGTTACATGTTCATGTGGCTTCAAGTTGCAACCTATCTACTTTCCTCCTTATGAGGAGCAGATAATGCACTTAGTCATACCAGCAGTTGAGTTTGATGATAATAAAGACGAGTTTAGCAATTACATCTCCGAGACTCTGACCACCTTGTTGTATTATGGGTGTTATATTTCTTGTAATAATATATTGTGATTCAGAACTCAGAAACAGAATACCAATTAGTGGACCTTTGCCTGTCGAAAGATAATGACCTTGGTGGTTACTTGGATTATATGTTCTTAGTTCTTAGTATTAACTAGCACTTTTTTGGTTTACACTTTTGTTTTTTTATGCTAGATCTTTGTTAGATAGCCAGTACTCCTTTCGTCTAGCAAAGCTCAAGTTGATGTTACGATCAAGCATCATGGGGATAATTTATCGGAAGGTATCACCATTCCTCTAATGCATGTTAGTATCTTTCTGTGATTTGTTTTAAAGAGTAATTCAAACATGTTAAGTCAGCTTGTATCGTACAATAGTTTTCCAACTTGGCAATGAACCCATACCATCGAGATGTTCTTAAGCATTTGTACTCTGATATCATACTGCAACACTGATTGGTTGGCTATTATCCATAACAACATATTCACAAGGACAATTCGAACTTTCCATTACAAATTATTCAAATTGACACCTAGGAGGTGTGGAATTTACTTACTACTGCCACTGGAACTTAGTTGTTGTATGCTAATTCATATGACGTCTATTCCCAAATAGATGTGATTCAGACAATCAAAAAGGTCTGATTTATTTGCATCTACAACTGTTTCGCAAATTATATGTTATAAACTTATAATATAATTGATAAAATGTTTGTTCAATTTTTTTTGATAAAATGCAATCATGTGAAACTACTTTTAATAAAATATCTTCTAACAACATTTCCATTTGAAAAGTTCAATTAATTTTTTATATGATTGCTAACAATGTTTTTTTAATCTTTTTAAAATTTTGAATGCACGTTCAAGGACAAAGTGTATTTGGAACAGTACTTGGTAATTCTGATATAGCGTAGAACTTCTGCTGGGTATTCTATATAGCTTCTGTGGCAGCTGGTTTTGATCTACCAATTCGACATTGTATTATGTAACAAATTCAATTTTGAAGCATGTTATAACTTTACTTGACTTTTATTTGTTGTTTTTAAAATTTGGATGGATCTTTCTTAAAAAAAACAGTGCCTATGTCTTAGTCTAGCTGAGCGTTCTAGGTTTTCTGAAGGTGAGATACAGACCTTCATGTCTGTTGATGCTGACCGCACAATAAACTTGTGTAACAGCCTTCATGATGCCTGGAGGTACTTCCCATCTCAATCTCACATTTTTGTGTATGAAAGACATAAATTGCTATATGTATGCACATACACTCCATTATCTAATTCTCTGCATGATTTGGTGTTTATCTAGCTTGCCACTGCAGATTGGAGTTGCTCTTTATCTGTTATATACACAAGTCAATTATGCTTTTCTATCTGGGCTTGCAATAACAATCATACTAATACCAGGTATGCGTAACTTTTGCTTCCTTGTTCTGTATTAGGCTTCTTAGTCATTCAATTTAAAGATTTGCGGCCATCCATGACCTTTTTCCCCTTCCAAAAATGGGTTGTGATAATTCTATCATCTCTTGGTTTGCCCTTATTGTCTCGTGAATATTGATCTATTGACCAAGGCATACTTCTATGCTAGTCCAAATACAAACAGATGTATGTTTTAAGAACCTGATGGTGCTAGGGACTGAGATTTTAGTGTGTAATGCTAACCCATGTTTATGATTTAATCATAACTTCCTCAAATCAAAATTTCTGCTCACATTTTTTACTTTTAACCATGTCGGTATCTTTTTCTTGTAACCATGTACACATGCACAGTGAACAAATGGATTTCTACAAGGATTGCTGATGCAACAGAAAAGATGATGAAGCAAAAAGACAGGAGGTAAGAAAATTAGTTCTCCATTGCATTTGATGAATAAAAAAAACATCCCTTTGTTTCATTTTGCCATATCCCCACATCGCCGTGGTGCTTTCTCAAACACCATTACATTATACCTCAGCTTCACTGGCATATACTGTATATTTGTTTTGGGTCATGAGTCTGAAGGAATAATGCAAAAGCTTGCTAGTCAACACAATAATTATAGAACTTAATACTCCAAAATTTATCCATGAATAGGATAAGCTGTGCAGGGGAGCTCTTAGCACATATTAGAACAGTGAAGATGTACAGCTGGGAGAAACTATTCACTGAACGTTTGGTGGAAAGAAGAGAATCAGAAGTGAAGCATCTCGCGGTGTGCAACTGCTCTTGATTAATGTACATTTTATAATAAGTTGCACATCTTGCACTGGAACTAACAAGGGCCTCCTATTTCCCAATAGACTAGAAAATATCTGGATGCTTGGTGCGTCTATTTCTGGGCAACCACACCGACATTGTTCTCCCTTTTCACCTTTTCTATTTTTGCAATAATGGGACACACATTGGATGCTGCCACGGTAAAACAATATCATGAATGATATGCTTACGATATGCCTTTGGACCAAGAAACTTCCTACTAATATCTGGAATCCTTATTACAGGTATTTACTTGTGTTGCACTCTTTAACACACTAATATCACCGTTAAACTCATTTCCATGGGTTATTAATGGGATGATTGATGTAAGTGGATAATTGGTTTATGTTTACGCTGTTACATACCTTTGCAGCTGCACTAACATTGCATGCTTTGGATGCTGCAGGCTGTTATCTCTAGCAGACGGCTGAGTAATTATTTATCTACTCCAGAGCATCACTCATCCGAGTTAACTGCCTCTGCTGACCATTTAAACCACCACTTTAAGAGATATATCGATGTAACTCATAATCTAATGGCCGTCGTCCTTCAGAATGTATCGTGCTCTTGGTCTAGCAGCTCTGTTGCTGAGCCGAGCATAGTTCTCAGAGATATATCTTTGCAGCTACAAAAAGGGCTCTTTATTGCAATTGTAGGTGAGGTAATTATTCTGACTGTCACATTTTCGTTTTTGGCGCCAGAGCTCCTGCTGTACATAAACTTATTTATCCTTATAAACTTATTTATCCTTACTTAATTGAGCGGCAGAGCTCCTGCCTTTTATTAAAAAAAAAACATTTTCGTTTTTGTACTAAGGTGTTCTGGGCTGGTTATGTGGTGGTGGAGGGGTACACAATTTCGTTAATGGTTTGGTTGGGGAAACTGAATAGCATGTTCGTACTGTTTGGCATATTATATATCTCAATTTGCCATTACAGCAGAGAAATGCAACCAGATGTCCTGATATTTTTTTCATAATCGTCTAATCTGATGCTACTGCAATTTTTCTCTGAATTGAGGAAATTTTATGTCTTATATCAGGTTGGTTCTGGTAAATCATCTTTGTTGAACACAGTCATTGGAGAGACTCATGTCATCAGTGGTTCTATTAGCTCCTGTGGTTCAATTGCCTATGTACCACAGGTAGCACTTTATGACCTGGAAAGTTGCTTAAGTTTTGCATCTGAAATGTCTGGAGACTAAAAATGGAACTGGTGTTCTGTAGGTACCATGGATCTTATATGGCTCTTTACGAGATAATATTTTGCTTGGGAAAGAATTTGATCTGAGGAGGTAGTTTATTTGTCTCTGACAGATATTATCACAAGTTTGTTTCGTTATGTCATTGCATGACATTAGAGCAGCTAACATGAACCATTGGAGATGCTCATACACCATATAATTTATTGCTTCCCTTTTAATTAGCATTCTGCATCACAAAATTAATGCAGATACGAAGAAGTAATAGAGGCATGTGCGCTTCGTGTTGACATATCGGCAATGGCCAGAGGAGATATGTCACATATTGGAGAGAAAGGTACCAACTTATCTGGTGGACAGAGAGCTCGTCTGGCATTGGCAAGGTCATGTTTTTAACAACTTTGTGGACTTTCATCCTTCTTAAGCTCGCTAGCTAACATTATGATCATACACTTGCAGGGCTTTGTACCACAATTCTGATGTATATTTGTTTGATGACATCCTTAGCGCGGTTGACTCCCAAGTTGCTTCGTGGATCCTGGAAAAGGCTGTTATGGGGCACCAACTAATGCAGAAAACAAGATTACTAAGCACACACAATCTTCAGGTAATATTCGTTGAATCTTATCCAAACAAACTCCACCACATTGGTATTAAATGTATGAATCCTATTTAAGGTTATATCTTATACTACTAGGCTGTGTGCATGGAATAAGCCGAGTGATGCTGAAAGAACAATGTAATTTTCCTTTCGTTTCCTTTTCTGTTTCCCAGGCCATTTCTGCTGCAGATATGATTGTAGTCATGGCTAATGGGCTCATTAAGTGGTTCGGGACACCGGAATCTTTCTTGGCAACTCCATATTCAAGAATCTCTAAGCCAGATAATTCGAGTCCTACCTCATTTGCAGCTTCTTTGAAAGATAAAACACCAATGGCAACATGTGAACTGACTGATGTTATACTTGAAGATTCAGTGGTTTCTTATGAGGAGACAAAAGATCAGGTAGAAGAAGAGGCAAGAAAGCAAGGCAAGGTTGAGCTCGGTGTCTACAAGTGAGTTATTCTGTGAACTGAATGATACAAATATTTCAGTCGTGTGTGATCTATTATTCATAATGGGTTTTTTTACAGAAAATATGCAGCATTTGCGGGGTGGTCAGCTGTTGTTTTAATATTCCTAAGTGCATTCTTAATGCAAGCATCTCGTAACGGCAATGATCTTTGGTTAACTTACTGGGTTGATACGACCACAGGCACCAACAACACGAGATTTTATCTGGTAGTACTTTCTACTAAGTGAACATGAACCATAATAATCAGTATGTCGAATTTGGTGTTCAGTTGTTCACAAAAGAAACATTTTCAGCACATTTATGCTCATTCAAAAACTTGCCTGTGCAGATTATCCTTGCTATTTTTGGCATCATCAATTCTCTTTTCACTTTGGGAAGGGCATTTTCTTTTGCATTCGGTGGCCTCCGTGCAGCAATCCATATTCATGCATCTCTTCTTGAAAATATCATCAGTGCTCCTATTTGTTTTTTTGACCAAAATCCCAGTGGTCGGATCCTAAACAGGTTTGGTATCTTATTCATAGTTTTTAGTAAGCTTAAAAACCATGCATCAGATCAACCTTTCGGAGTAGTTTTTAGTAAGCTTCGAAAGGTTGAAATGCCCCTTGGCCTTGACGATGCTTTACAAACTTTCAGATTATCGTCAGACCTCTACACCGTTGATGATTCTCTTCCTTTCATCCTCAATATATTTGTGGCCAACTTCTTCAGCTTACTCGGAACTCTGGTTGTTTTGTCTTATTCACAGGTAAATTATGTAAACAATAGTTTAGGGTCAGCCTTGTACTTCAGAAAATAAACTAAACCATGCTTCTTGTATTTCATGAATGTTTGGTCTGCAGGTTTCCTTCTTACTCATCTTACTTCCACTCTGGCTTATCTATAGGAAGCTGCAGGTACCAATTTCACTCATTTATTTCTGTACTGATGCTTAACTCATTTATCTGATCCTTTATAGACTATATATAATCCATACTTTAATACAGCAGTGTGTAACAGTTAATCCTCTTTTTCTTTTAGTTAACACAGTGCACCATGATATATATCTATGCTGCACCTTATGGAGGAAGAAACTAATGCTTTCTACAGTTTTATTACAGGTCTACATCACGTGAAGTACGTCGACTTGATAGCGTTGCTCGTTCACCAATCTATTCATCTTTCACGGAGACACTTGATGGTTCATCAACAATACGAGCTTTCCAGAATGAAGTATGTTTCTTTTTTCATCAGAGGGCAGAAGGAAGCATTCTAGTTGCATTTAGACAAATTCAGAAGGATATTAAAACATCATAACTTTCCTTTTGAACTCAAAAGCATCACATATCAAAGGTCCGCCCTAGTGATAGTGCTCGTGTGGTTTGTTCAAGATACTGACAGTACACTACACAGGGGTTCTTCTTGGAAAGATTCATCCAACATGTGACACTATATCAGAAAACATCCTACTCTGAGCTCATTGCTAGTTTGTGGCTCTCGTTGAGACTCCAGGTACATATTTTTTTGTCCTGCTATAATAAAATCATCATGTACATGGAATTAGTTACCTTTATCCATCAGTAAGGCCTATAATCAGGCACTGCAGTGACGAGCAAACTGTTCAGTTGTTGGCAGGTTTTATCATTCTGTTTATCGCCATGATGGCCACTATCAGCTTCCGTAGCAGTTCTATTGTCAACTTTGCAACACCTGGACTGGTAGGTTTTATTGGACACAATTAACCTTGTACTTAGGCATTTCCATCTCGATGGAAATTGTAAATATAGTTCTGTTCAAAGTATTAGATATTAATCATAAAAATCTACTGCAGGTGGGCCTGGCTTTATCATATGCAGCACCTGTAGTATCGTTGCTGAATGGCTTCTTAACCACCTTTACAGAGACAGAAAAGGAAATGATCTCCGTGGAAAGGGTTGACGAGGTAACCCAAAGAATCACTTTTATCCTTATTATTCATCAAGCATCTCTCTAGCATTAATAATTTAATAGCTTGATGATGTTTGCAGTACATTGGCATACCTCAAGAACTCCAGGGATCAGAACCTCCACCGAGAAGTTGGCCAACAGAAGGGAAGATTGAGTTTGAACATGTAACACTGAAGTACATGCCAGAGCTACCACCTGCTTTAAGTGACGTTTCGTTCGTTATTGCAGCAGGCATGCAGGTACGACGCTTCGAAGACTTCCACTGAATCATTTTGATTTGCGAAGCTATCCTGATGTCTACTCTTGCTGTTTAGGTTGGAATAGTAGGAAGGACAGGAGCAGGCAAATCAAGTATACTGAATGCACTTTTCCGCTTAGTTCCAATTTGCAACGGCCGCATCTTAGTAGATGGCATTGATTTGGCTAAAGTTGCTGTCCGAGAACTCCGTGGACATTTTGCAGTAGTTCCACAGAGCCCCTTTTTGTTTGATGGGTCTTTGAGGTAACTACTGAGTTCTGTTTTTCACAGTTTTCAGGCTGGCTTTTCACTGTTTTCATACTGACTACTATCATGCTTGCAGTGATTAGGGAACAAACAAAAAGCAATGTTCAATATTCAATATTAATCGTGAATATACATGACAGGGAAAACCTGGATCCTTTTAATACAACAACAGATCTCAGGATATGGGAAGTTCTTGAAAACTGCCACATGAAGGGAGAGGTAGAATCAATAGGTGGACTTGACATCCATGTGAAAGAAAGCGGTGCATCTTTTTCAGTAGGGCAGCGACAGCTCCTATGCCTTGCACGTGCCATCCTAAAATCGTCCAAGGTTTGGGCTACCATATCATTGCAGTATTTTTGAAAAGTACCATATCATTGCAGTGTTGCTTATAGCAGATACACAACCGTGCAAAAGCCTAATCAAACCCATCTGGTTAATGCTATCAGTTTTCATTTTGAGTTACAAATCTGTCAGAGATTATCAAATAAGTGATGCATGTAACTGTTAATGATTCTGCAGGTGCTCTGTCTAGATGAATGCACATCCAATGTTGACAACCAAACAGCCTACCTGTTGCAAAATACTATTTCTGCTGAATGCAAAGGCATGACTGTTCTCACCATAGCACATCGAATTTCAACAGTGATGAAGATGGACAATGTTTTAGTTCTTGATCAAGGAAAACTGGTAAGTTGTGCTACTAGGATTAACATTTTTAAGGACTATTGAAAAAAAAAACAAAGAGGAATATGGGAATGAACTCAGAGCATACATACTAACATACCACAATAGCATTTCACAAGAATGATACGATTATAACAATACAAATGAGGATGTCAAATTGTTGAAAATTGCTGTTAAAAACACTACATACAGAAAAAAAGGTCCTAAACCAAGTGACAAACAAAAATGGATCAGCGTTTGAATTCTTATGGTAAATGGCAGACCTCCAGGTCATGAGTATGATTTTGTCGGAATGCCTTATTATCCAAAAAATTAATGTAGGACATTATCTAACTCTATACTGCTCCACTTTAGGTTGAAGAAGGAAACCCAGAAGCACTTATGAACCATAGGTTCTCAAGATTCGCTCAGTATGCCAAGGCATCTCAGATGTGATCATGGTTTCCTAGTATGTTATGCTAGCCTTTTTGGAGTTAGAATTAGAACTTTATAGACATTAGACAATATTTACCAAGTGCTGTTCATGAAAACCTCACTTCATTGATTTTTTTCAGTTCTTCTGGTTGTTTTGTTTTGGTAAGGGGTAGATATTTTCAATTCTAGTGGCATGGTGCTTGATTGATCACTACAAGTGAGGCACCGCCAGGATGGATGGAACATACAAAGCAGTGAGAGCACTAAGCTGTCTCGAATTGATCCCAACTGGCAATGAGGGAAAATGCAGGGGATTAATAACCATCTGCAGTTTTCATTCCACAAGCAAAAGTGAATGTGGTAACAAAGCAACCCTAATTAACCGCACAAGATCCCACAACAGCAGATCTTTCTGGAACGAATGAATTCGCCCAGATTGTCAGACTGGACACACGAATTTACAGTTTACAGACGGACACAGGACGGATTTATAGTATACTAACCCAACACAGAGATGCAGTCACAGCACAGCGGACGGAGGTATTGTAGCAGCAGAGGCACGGACCAGATCAGACCAGAGCACCACCACGGGGATCCTTCCTTACATCGGTCAGGCGACGTAGATGTAGTCGTCGGGGTCGCGGTCGCGGTCGCGGTGGGGGTCGACGGAGCAGATGACGTAGACGGCGTAGAGGACGCCGGGTAGGTAGCCGAGGATGGTGAGCAGCACGCTGATCCAGAACTCCAACTGCCGGGAAAGGCAACGGGGCTGGCTGTAAGCGCAGAGCAAGGAGGGATAGGGAAGGGAGCAGGAAGAGGAGGAAGGGAGGGAGGGGGACTCACGGAGCAGCAGCCATGGCGGAGGCAGACGCCGAGGGGCGGGAGGAGGACCGAGCACAGCAGCTCCAGGCACCGGCAGCAGCACGAGCACAGGCCCATCTCCTCCTTGCAAGTGCTGATTGATGGCGTCTCGGCTTCCGATCCTGGGGCGCTTGCTCTGGGAAACTTGGGAGGTGGTGGATTCACGGCAGCAGAGCGCGGACCGGGGAAGGATTTTCTTTTTTCCCCCCTCTTCTCTTCGAGCGGAAGGAACCAGAATTCCCACCAGTCACCACGGCACGACGCGGTATCGCGCAAGCAGGGGCAAGTCAGCAATGGAAATTTTTACGTGTCAATCCAGGACCAGGAGTCGAGGTTACGTCTAACTAAAAACAAACAAACAAATGGCTGACAGTTAAAGACGATGGAGCTGTTCTCTCCATTCCAAATTATATTCATTTAACTTTTTTTATTTACTTGTTCTATTCTAAAAATTTATATAAATATAATCAAATTTAAACTATTTATAAGGAACTTTTATTAATAATAAAATAACTTGCAAAAAAATAATATTGTATATAATTTTTTTTAATTAAATGATGATCAAATTTAAAATCAAAAGTCAAATGAACTATAATTTAGAACAAGAAAGCACATGAAAGCCAGAGATAATGGAATAGCAGGTCCGTGTAGGTGTGGAATAAATAAAGGGCAGATTAAATTACTTATATACCATTAAAAAAAGAAAAGCTTCTCGATACTCTTGTTTAAAACTTCTTTTTTTTCTTCAAACTTGTTTTTTCTTCGGTCCATTTCTGTCTATTTTGCCGATAACTAACGCTAAACGGAAAATGACACTTTTATCCTCAGCTATAAAATGCAATCAAATTTTTTTATTCTTTCCTCTGGTTATGTTGCATCAAAGAACTTCACTTCAGTTTTTTCTATGTACCACTGTGACAGGCTGTATGTGCACATGAAAAATACCAATATAGATATAATAAAATGATGATGTGTCCTTTGCGACATCGTCGCATAATATTATTTTCCATAGTCATGCAAGTTTTCAACCAAATTAGCATAGCGCTCTCTCTCTCTCTCTCTCTTTTCTAGTCTGTTGGTTTTTGGATTAAAATGTTCGTGAAGGAGGAGCAGTTAGTGTAGTTTAAATTCGGAAAACAAAAGGCGTGATTTTTCTTCGTTTCCACAGGGCCAAACTCGTGGGCATCTTTCTTCTTATCTCACTTGCATGCGCATAACCAAGCACCAGTTGAGTCTAGCCCACTCTTTTGCATGAGCTTAGCTAGGCTAGTGAGACCCTGGTTCTGATCAGAATGAAAGCAATGATGCCCTAACACTTTAGCTAGTTTGCAACTAGTAGCAGCTCACAGTTCCGGAGGATGTGTCTTGGTGGCAAGTAGGGGATGCCAGGCAGGTAAAACTTTGAGAAGACAATTGGCTAGGCTTGATCAGCCTTGTCATTGTTTTTTTAGAGATGTGTATAGAATTATATAGATATATTGAAATCAAAGTCAGTTAGAAATGAATTCACTTACTCTTGTAGGTTTCTCGGCACAAGGCCCAGTTCATCAACGCTACTTCATCACTACTTTTAGTGAACGGACAATATTTTTCTCTTACAACAAACCAGCATAAGTATTCAACATAAGCCAAATTTTAGTGAATTGTATAAGTGATTCTTGATTTATATTTTTTATATCTTGGATGTTGAACACTAGAGGGAGCATGTGTGATGGGATGGCCTGCTCCAAACATGCACAGCGGATGATAGGCTGTAACACCCTCGGTGTTAAGCACAAGCTAAGAAGTAATTAAGCCTGATTATATCGGATCAAACGATAATCTGAGACTATAGTTCATATATGAGAATATATGATAAAGTATTTATTCTATGTGCCTCATCTCTATTTCCATCTATATGAACCTTTGGAAAAGTTTGTAAACATTAGAATCAAAAGTCATCCGGAATAAGGATTCATATAATTATCGGATTTACCATGTGAAGTGGGAATAATTATATGAGTCAACCGAGTCTCATAACCTTACCATAAATACTCCAGTTGAACTCTACAACAAAAGTCGTGAAAGGTTCGTGTTGCCCGGAAACACAGAAAATGTCAGGAAAATATTCCGAACCCCAGTCCAAGCTTAATCGACTCCGATCTTGACCATTGTTGACCGACATTTTGGAGATCTCGCATGTCGACGCGCTTTGAACGAAAGTTGTAGATTGGATCGAGACGAACAAATTTCGTTCAAACATCGAGACCTGAATCATAGCCGAAAATAGTGAAACAGATGACCGGAGATCATCGGAATGCCAGTTCTCAGTACCTGCGAGATTTTCTTTGGGAATCAATAATTCGCAAACCGTTTGGAGTTAACTGTGGTTCTCGAAGCAAATTGATCTATTCGACGAGATCTTCGCAACGACATACTCAGACTTACAACACGACGAACGGTTTAAAAAGCGAAAAATTGCGACGTCGTTCGCATGAAATTCCTTGAGGTGTGGTTGGGAGGCATGACAATGAAGGGGCAGCAGCGCGTGAGTCGCGTGAGTCGCCCGCTGCAGCGCGCCCTGCTCCCAGCTGCGCTGCTCTGCGCGCAAGCCCTGGCCGCTGCTGCCTCACCTCTGCGCGCTGCGAGCCGGCCACGCCAGCGCGTGCTGCTGCGCTGCTTGGCTGCTGCCAGCTTGCTGCCTCCGGCAGAGCACATGGCCGCCTTGCTCCTGAGCTGCTAGCGCCAGCAGCTGCCCTGCAAAGCAGCTGCGCTGCCTCTGGTCTCCCCCTTCAGCGGCAAAAAGGAAACAGCGATTCCTTCCTCTCCTTTCCCTGCTTTTTCGTTTTTATATATTCATATATATTGTTTGTTTATGCAGTGAAATTCGGAAAATCGTAGTAATTCGTAGAAAAATCGGAAACTAAGCAAATGAGGACTTTTTAGAATCCTTGTGAGTAGATCTATGTAGTAGAATCAAAATATGATATGTGTTAGTGGCAGGTTTTTACTGTTTTCATTAATCTTTGCATATTAGGGTTAAATGTATATCTCATGTTGTGTTGCTCCAATGGATGTGAAATTTTTATGGTAGACTCCTCATGTGATGTGTATGCTGTGATATAAATTTCAGAATTTTTGGATGCAATATGGCTGAGTTATTAATTTAACTTGCTTGGTGCCTATTAAATGGTTTTAATTGTGTTATAAAAAAATAGAAAGGATAAAATAGAAAATGTTGTTCTTTTACCTTTGTATGATGTTGTTATGCCCTGTGGAAACATCATATGGCTATATGTTTGTAGAAAATGTGAAGTTATATATTTAACTTGCTCTCACATGTTTAATTTCAATATTTATTTGTCTTTTTCATAGTAATTTAATTATGCAACCTGAGCATGTGAGACTTTTACAGAAGCTATGTTTAGATAACATCTAACACTCATAAAAATCTCAGCTCCAAATTAGTTGATCTCATATGATGTTAATAGATAACTATAAGATGTCCTTGTTGTTTTGGACCGCATGCCTGAACTCTGAATATGTATGTTTTTCATGTATAAGATGTTGTTTTCTGTTGGTATGATGAATACCAAAGTTGTAGCTTATGCTATGGTGAAGCTTGTGTTAAATTTTCATGGCCATATCTCTGATAGTTTAGGAGATATGAGTTTATCAAGTTCATGACTGAAATCTGTCATTCTCTGGACAGATCTGAATGTTTGTGTTGTTTGACCAAGTTAAACTTGGAATCATGTCTTACTACTGTAGAAACATTTGTAGAACTTTTCATAAGCTTTCCAGATTGTTTTGATTCATATTTTTAGAAGGTCTATATCTTGAGTTATGACTGTTTTAAGAAGGGTTACCAAATCTGTCCCTGTTTTGGACAGAGATGTCTTCTTTATTTATGTCGAGTTGTTTAACCATTAAATCTTCTTGGCATAGTCATGTACTTATGTAGGTTGGTTCAATAATTTTCTTGCTATCTTTGATGCTGAACTTAAGTGATAGTAATTAATAACTTACTCTCTAAAGTGCTTATATGTCTGACATACTCTTATGTTGGTCTTGTATGCTTGTATGTGTATCTCTTGTGATCATTCTCCGTATTCATACACTTGCATCTTGCATCTTATTTAGGTACGCTAGGTACACTACATGGAGATGTGGTGGTTGGAGCCAAACCAAAAGATGGTGTTGGTGGATGAATCCAAAAGACCGAACAACCAAGAGTGCAAGCGTTGATTTGAAGATCTCGACAAGCGAGTGTCATCTAACCATCGCTGACTTTGTGTCGGTTCCCAAGGCAAGCCCCGGAGCATTATAAGCCTCATCTCTTTTTAAAGTATTCACTTCAAATCACAATATTGCTTGTGCATTAAGTTGGTAGGAGTTGAATGAAACCCTTTATTGCATTACCTTCCTTGTCCACCAAAAAGAACCTTGTAGGCCCAGGATCGAAACCTCTGCTTAGCCATGCTTAGACCGGTAGCGTGGGTGGTCTGATATCCCCCACAAAGATAGGTGATACTGGTCACGGTTGGCTATATTTGCTATCGTGGAAAATAACCATGTGGAAGTAATAAATCGAGACCGGGCGGACAAGGTGTTGTGAGCCACTTGACTTGGAGGTCTTGTGAGCGGGTTCTCTCCGCCTGTGTCGCTAGGCACTGAATCGTGGTTGGACATCTGCTGAGATTGAACGCATGCCTCCTTCATAGCTGGCCGAATAACTCGTTTCGACCGCAAAGCCTATCTCTGTACGTTCGGGCCATGCTTCCCTCCTACTTGGGTCATGAAGACCGCGAGCGGATGACTAGACCGTGGGCAAGCATCCTGATCGTCCTGGCCTGACACCAAGGGCAGGCACTACTTGATCGACCTGGCTACCGTGAGTCGCTACTCATGCCTGTAATTGGGACCCCGCGGCTACCCGAGCTATATTGAAGGTGACCCGACAAAGTCAACCCGACGGGGGCGACTTGGGTGTGATTGAGGAATAAACCTCCAGCTGGATAGGAATTCGATTCCAATCGCGGTCTCTCCCCGTCAGTGAGACACTTGAAAGATCTTTCTCCCACTGTAGAAACTTAAACTCTAATAAGTAACCAAAAGATGGTTATATGGTTTACATGTTAAACTGGATATGGTTACTATTGTAATGCTTTAATTAAGTGATTGCTCTAGATCAAGTGCAAATCTAGACTTGGTAAGCCCCATTAATCTTGATGCTAAAATATTGACTAAAATCTTGAAAGATAGGACTCAAGGTAGTAATGCTCTTTTATGCAAAAATTATGCTATTCTGTCAACTCCACCATATGAGCCTTGCATATCCTTGGGAGTCTTTTATTTTATCTCCTGTCGGATAAGTCTAGCTGAGTACATTCGAGTACTCAGGGTTTATCCCACCCTGTTGCAGGTGAAGGGTTTCGTCCTGCTGAAGGAGTGGTTAACTACCGGTGGGCTCGGTGATTCTATAGTTACTTCTTATCTATATGCTATTGTTGGAGGATGTCACTTTAAGCTAGCAATGTATCTCAACTTATGTTTCTATAATGATTTCAAAGCTATGTCATTTCATTAAACCGCTCAGACTTGTATTATTATTATTATTATTCTGAGCTTATTTGTAATATTATTTCCGCTGCAAAACTCTGTGCAAGTGATTGGTGTTTACTAGCGATCCCGGTTGGGTTGTTCATTTACCGAGGTCGACTCGGCGGACTACCGAACTGGTATAAGTGAGAGTATGTGCGTGTCAACGTGTTAAACGGGGACAGTCGTGCTTGATCTTATATTAGTTGGGCGGTTCCGTGACATAGGCGATCAGTCAACCGTCACCCATCTTGCTTCTCATGATAAGTTAACATGCCTCCTCCTCACTGGGCTTGTCCACCACCTAAAGCCCCTTTGGAACTTAAGACCTTCACAAAAATCGTATAAAAAACACAGGATCAGGGGAACAATCCCGTGCGCCAAAAGGGACCCTAACTTATCGCTACCCTCCTATACAATCAATGTTGAGGTTAACAGTTGAAAAAAAAATCAAATCTTGATATGTAAGGGGATTCCCCACTACTCCGATACGGCGATACACCATACATGGGCTGGAGCTGGACATAGAATCCATTATGTAAAGAGTAAACACCGATAAACATCTCTGAGTTTATCAGCCAACAGCAACCTAGCATTTAATGCAATTCAAATTTGAAACTGCACCTACTTCAATTCAAATTGCGGTGCCAAACCACAAGGCATACAAATGCAAGTTCAGTCCAACAGTTGACATACAAGTTTCATTAATAGGTCCTTATAAACACTAGTAACAGTTTCCTACAAACATGACGTACACATTGCTAGCCTATATATGGCACAAGTCCAACCTTTTACAATAAGGCATACATGGAGCATTTACAAAACTTGTAGCCTTACTCAAGCCACATATCAAACTGCACAAAGAAGTCACAGTTCTCACCAACACCTTGGCTGCAAACCTCTACATGCAATCCTCACCTCCACATACACGTTTGACGTTGCTTCATCAGCTGCATGTTGCACACGTACAGTCTGATACAATTCAACTACAGCACATTACATGTACCTATAATTGTAGCACGCAGCACGCAAATGCACATACCTTTGATGCTGCTTGATACAGAGTCCGAGAGCGATCCATTCTCGTATCATTGGCATAGTAGAGTTTGCATTGAGATCCATGCCACTACTTTCTGGAGCTCCTGTCCTCCCAGCTGAACTGGATCCAACACAGCCGGCCCTCTTTTATTTTCTTGGACGTGAAGGCCCACCGATCCAGTGCATTCTTAATTAAGGCGTGAGCATGCAGATCAGACCCCTCGTTGATACCATCTTGTTCTAAAATCTGTAACACAAGGACCGAATGGCTGGGCTGATCAGCCTAGCCAGAAGCAGCCAGCCCAGCCGAACACAGGTACTGCTTGCTCGGCTGAAGCTGCTGCTGGCTGATCAGCAGTAGGCCCAAATCAGCCAAAACAATCCCAGACGAACAGAATACGCTATAAGCTTTTTATTTTAAAATACCAATACATAATACCAAGGAACATATAATAGCCATTCCAATTTTGCACTTGATGAGCTAAATATAACATGTGTAGTAAACCAGCCACTAAGATACCTAGAATAATTTTCCGTTTTTTTTTTGAGAATCGTAGAATAATTTCCCTGAATGGCTGCGCCAGGATTTACTTCAAATGTTGCCATTGAAAGTGAGCTGCTATCCCGACAATGATCACCGCAACTTATAGTAATAATCACATAGGTGGACGCATGCCAACAAGGCAACAATGCAAGAATTTTGATGCCACACCTCCCATAAGGTATTTATCCAGGTCTTCTCTGAACCTTGGTCTTCTCTGTAGAAAGGAATAATGAGCCAACAGGAATGATTCATTGGCTAGTGCAGCTCCTATACGAGTTTACAGGAAGTGGAGACGGCTGACCGCGCAGGGCGCCGTAACCAACTGAACGTGGTGATCGTGGTCACCGTAACTATGCAGGACGTGCTACGTGCTAGACTATGTCTTCAACACCCCCCGCAGTCTGATGCTCGGTGTTAATGACGCAAAGACTGGAACGAAAACCTTCAAATGTCGATGAAGGAAGACCCTTCGTTAGCACGTCAGCATACTGATCGCCTGTAGGAACATGAAGAACTCGTATCTCGCCGGCCTGAACACGCTCTCAGACAAAGTGTATGTCGAGCTCAATGTGCTTAGTGCGTTTATGATGCACCGGATTGGCTGACATGTACACTGCCGAGATGTTGTCACAGAAGACCAATGTAGCCTTGTCGATGGTGCATAAGAGTTCGCCGAGGAGCTGTCGAAGCCAAATACACTCAGCCGCAGCATTTGCCAGAGCCCGGTATTCAGCTTCCGCACTGGAACGCGACACGGTGGCTTGGCGCTTCGAGGACCATGAAACCAGCGCGTCGCCGATGAACATGCAGAAGCCAGAGGTCGAGCGTCGCGTCTCTGGACACCCCGCCCAGTCCGCATCGGAGTAGGCGGTGATGTTGAAGTCGGAGGAGGCGCGTAGAAGTAGACCGTGCGACGTCGTGCCGCGGACGTAGCGGAAGACGCGCTTGAGAAGTGCTTGATGGGGCTCCCGCGGATCGTGCATATGCAAGCAGACCTGCTACACAGCGAAGGCGATGTCTGGGCGCGTGATGGTCAAGTACTGCAGGGCACCAGCGAGCTAACGATAGCTGGCGGCGTCAGCGACGGGATCCCCGATGGCGTCGATCGGTGTTGCTGCAGCTTTACAAGAGGACATACCAGCGCGCTCCAGAATGTCGGCGGCGTAGCGTCCTTGAGAAAGGTAGAAGGCTGCCTTGTCGCGACGGACGTCGATGCCGAGGAAGAATCGAAGAGCACCCATGTCCTTGACAGCGAATTCAGCGCGCAGTTTGCTGACGATGTCCTGGAGAAGCGCTGGGGATGAACCGGTGATGACGATATCGTCCACATACAAGAGGAGGTAGACGATGTTGTTGCCGCGACGCAGTGTGAACAATGACGAGTCAGAGCGGGTCGCTGTGAAACCGAGAGTTCGGATGAAGGCGGCAAACCGATCGAACCATGCCCGAGGCGCTTGGCGGAGACCATAAAGCGACCTGTCAAGAAGACAGACATCATTTGGGCGTTCGACGTTGATGAAGCCGGTGGGTTGTTGACAGTAGACCTGCTCCTTCAAGTGCCCGTGAAGGAAGGCGTTGGACACATCAAGTTGTTTGGTGGACCAATTGCGCGAAGCAGCGATCGCCAAAACCGTACGGATCGTCGCCGATTTGACGACAGGGGTAAACGTCTCGCCGAAATCAATGCCCGCACACTGTGTGAAGCCACGGAGCACCCACCTGGCCTTATAGCGTTCGAGGGTACCATCGGGGTTGAGTTTGTGTCAGAAAACCCATTTTCCAGTGACTATGTTGGCACCGGACGGTCGATCCACGAGGCGCCAGGTGTGATTATTCTGAAGAGCCTCGAACTCAGCAGCCATGGCCGCGTGCCAGTGAGGATCTTTGAGAGCACCGCGAACGGATTTGGGAACGGGGGAAGGAAGTCCGGGCGACATTTGTGTTGTTGCAGTCATAGCATAGGTGCCGACACGAGATCGAGTGACCATGCGATGACCCTGTACCGCAACGGGTTCAGGGGAGGGCGGCAATGGAGCAAGTGTAGGTGGAGCAGAACCTGTAGGTGCAGGGCACGGTGTTGGATGAGACACCGCAGCAGGAGGAGATGCAGGTGATCGATGGACTGGTAGAGGTTGTTGTCTGCCTGGAGTGAATGCCTGAATGATAACAGGCGAATCCCCCGATTCAGTTACTGTAGCAGATCTTGGCATTGCCGATAGTTGCTGAATTTCGTCAGAACGAAAGGGGAGATGGGCCTCGTTGAAGACGACGTGCCGGGAGGTGATCACACGTCGACTGCGGAGATCAAGGCACCGATAACCACGATGATCTGAGGGGTATCCAAGAAGGACACAAGGAGTGGAGCGAGGGCTTAACTTGTGAGGTGTAGTTGCTGTCTGATTGGGATAGCACAGACACCCAAAGACACGAAGGTGTGTGAGATCAGGTGCAGTGCCAAGCAGACGTTGGTATGGTGTAATTGTGCCGCTGGATTGACATGGGCGGCGATTAAGGAGGTGGGTGGCTGTAGAAAGAGCTTCCACCCAGTAGGAACCGGGCATGCCAGCATGAATAAGTAGACTGCGGATACAGTCATTCAGTGTTCTAATGATACGCTCAGTTTTTCCGTTTTGCGAGGACGTATATGGACAAGAAAGACGAAGCATGGTGCCATGAGCAGCAAGGTGATGACGCATGGCAGTGTTATCAAACTCGCCACCATTGTCAATTTGTAGAGCCAGTAGAGGTAACTGGAACTGAGTGCGAAAATAGGCATGAAATGCAACAATGCAGTTGTAAACTTCTGATTTTGCTTGTAGAGGAAAGGTCCATACATAATTTGAATAATCATCAATTAAAACAAGATAGTATTTGAACCCAGAAAAACTAGACAAGGGGGGTGTCCAAACATCAGCATGAACTATCTGAAAAGGTACATAAGAAACTGAAGTAGAAGAGGAGAAGGGCAACTGAACGTGTTTGCCCAACTGACATGCTTCACAAGTGGTATTCTGAGACTTAGTAAACTGAAGATCAAGGACATATAAGATCCTGTGGAAGTTGTGACGCCCGGGATGTCCTAAGCGCTGGTGCCACAAGTCCATGGTGGGTGCAGCAGCCAGTAGAGCTTCGGGGGGAGGTGGACGTCAAGGGATACAGCGCGCCAGTGCTGTTACATCGGAGAATCTCCGCCCGAGTGAGAAGGTCCTTGACAGAGAAACCAAAAGGATCAAACTCAACAGAAACCTGATTATCGCGAGTAAGGGAACGAACGGAGATGAGGTTTTTAACCAAGGATGGAGAGACCAGAATGTTGTTAAGTTGAAGAGGTGGCGAACATGCAGTGTCAATGTGAGCGCGAGCACGATGAGTGACTGGGAGTGACGCACCATTGCCCATAGTGATTGGTATAGGAGAATGTACAGGATGGAGGGAGGAGAGATTACCGGTGCTGGAAGACATGTGCGACGAGGCACCAGTGTCGAAGTACCATTTGACGTACTGAGGACCAGATGGTGGAGTGCCGGAGTTCACCAGGGCAGCGAGCATTGCCTGGTTGTTCCAGACGTCGGGCGAGGCGGAGGTAGCGCTAGGCGGTGGAGCAGCGAAGTACGCCTGGTTTGCAGGTGCGCCGGGCCGAGGTCCAAGGACGCCGGAGGCAGGAACGCGGAAAGGCATTTGCCATGCCTGCACCATGCCTGTCCACGGGTTGAGCCCGACTGTCTAGACCGGGGGACGGGGGCTAGTGGCGTTGTTCCCGCCGCGGCCGCGACCACGCTTCTTGCCGCCACGATTGTTGTCATAGCGGGGTGGAGCACCGGAGCCATGAGACGGAGGTCGCGAATTGGGATTGGAATCACCTGCGGCCGGTGCAGTGGAGCGAGAAGCATTGGTGGAGCCACCACCGCTGCTGGAACCGCCAGATCCGGATCCACCGGAGGCCATCAGAGCGTGGGTCACTGAGGTCTTCTCGTGCTCAGTATCGTATTTTTCCTCCAGCAACAGATAGGAGCGCGCAGATAGGAAGGTATGGGGAGGTTGTTTGCCTGTGATCACCGGCACAGCGTGACGATACTTGGAGGAGAGACCGCGAAGCATGTTGAGCACCTGAGAGGTTTTTTGAACTGGTTGGCCGACGTCGCGGAGTGCGTCGGCGAGGCGCTTGAGTTTGCCGGTGTAGGTTGTGATGTCCATGTCATCCTGAACAAGGGATCGAAATTCCGCCTCAAGGTAGACAGCATGATGGAGCTCGTTGTCGTGGAACTAATCATGGATTGCGTGCCAGATGTGATACGCCCACGACTTCGGGGCGTGCACGATCGCACGGACGTCCTTGGAGATCGAGTTGTAGAGCCACCCGATGATGCACTGATCAACCATGACCCAATCAGGTCACGGCGGTTGGCGCTGGTGGGGGCATCGGTGAGATGAGCAGTGAGACCGAACTTGCCGATGACGGCGTCGAAGAAGCACCGCCATTCAGCGTAGTTGGACTCCTGAAGATCGAGTTCGACCGGAACATGGTGGCGAATGTTCACGGTCTGAAGAACAGTGGAGGGTGGAGGCGGCGCAACGGTTTCAGTGAAAGAGGCGCCATCGACCATCGACGGAAGAGGAGGAAGAGGCATCGTCCTCGACATCGCCGGAGAATAGAGGGTTAATGTGGTCATCCATGGCAACGCAGAGGTGTGAGGGAGCAGCGGAAGAATGGAGATCGCCGGCGACAGAGGCGGCGGAAGGAGGGAGGAAAGGGAACCTAAACTGCTGATACCATGTAGAAAGGAATAATGAGCCAACAGGAATGATTCATTGGCTAGTGCAGCTCATATACGAGTTTACAGGAAGTGGAGACGGCTGACCGCGCAGGGCGCCGTAACCAACTGAACGTGGTGATCGTGGTCACCGTAACTATGCAGGACGTGCTACGTGCTAGACTATGTCTTCAACATTCTCTACCTTGGTCCATGCATCAATCATGCTAGCGTTGCGTTTATGCGAGTTGCATGACTCCTGTGCATCAATTCATTGTGAATTTTCAAGCAGATCTAGCCAGTCTTCTCAACTAAAACCACCCATGCATTTGATTTTGGATGACCATGAGTGCCACAATAATACAAGGCAATATGCTGAACATTTTTAATCATCAGAACCCTTGTCAAGAACAGGTTGGCTGTTTTGCTGAGGCTGGGAAATCCAGTGTAGCCCATCGAGCAATTCTGAGTACATCCTCTGGTCCAGTGGCTCTCGCTTCCTCCCTTTCAGCTCCTCCAGCGCCTCAAATGCATCCTCTGTTCGTCCAGCCCGACACAGCTCCTCCAGCAGCGTCCTGTAGGTGATCATATCTGGCTTCCTCCCGCAATCCAACATATCCACCAGCACCCGCCTTGATTCCTCAAACCTCCATTCCAATGCCAACGCCGACACGGCGATCATGTAGACGCCTCCAGACGGCACAAATCCCTTCTCCCTCATCTCTGCAAAATACTCCATCCCCTTGTCCGACCTGCCCTTCTGAAACATGGCCTTGACAATATAGCCATAGGTGAACTCGTTGGGCTCACAGCCATACAGAGGCATTTCACGGAACACCTTGAGCGCCTCGTCTATCTCCACACACCGTGCGTAGGCCTTGATGATGAGGTTGAGCAGGAAGGTGTCCGGAACTACGCCGGAGGCCTTCATCTGGCGGGAGAGGGACCGGATGGCATGGAGATAGACCATCGACGCCGGTGGGCGGCGCACGCGGCGGACGACAGCCGTGAAGAGGAGCGTGTAGGTCTCGACGTCCGGGCGGCATCCTGCGGCGGCGGGCATGGCACGCATTTTGTTGAACATGTCGAAGGCGAGCGGGAACAGGCTGCGGCGCGCGCAGCAGAAGCGGAGGCAGGCGTTGAAGAGCCGGAGGTCGGGCGCGCAGGCCCCCGCGAAGATGTCGTGGACGAGGGCCTCGGCTGCGGCGGGGCGGCGGCCGGACGAGGCCGCGGTGAGCACGGCGAGGTAGGATTCGGGCGCGTGTCGGAACCCCGGGCGCAGCGCGGCCCAGCGGAAGAGCGCGAGTGCGAGGTCAGGGTCCTCCTCGGCGGTGATCGCCGCGGCGAGATCGGACGCGGTAAAGCCCGGGCGCAGCCGCGTGACCCACGCCGCGAACTGCTCGTCCGGGGGTGTGCGGACGGGGGACGGCGCGGGGGTGGTAGGATCTGGGTCTGGAGGGAGAGGGTGTGTGGAGGAAGTGGTGGTGAGAAGGCGGGTGTGGAGGAGGAGGAGGTTGTGGTGGTGGCAGGCGCGGGCGAGGGCGAGGCGGCGCGCCGCGGCGGCGGTGGCGGCGAGCAGCGCCATGGTGCGGGTGGGATTGGTCTGCACCGTGTCTAGTTCACTGGACTCAACGAGGACAGAGAGGCTAGCGAGCCGCGACGGCAATGGCCATGTGGGCCGAGGCACCAGGGAGATCGGGGAGAGGCCCAGCTTTGCTGATAGTCGGGCTAGAACTTGTGGCTTGTGCCATCTCTTACATGGGCCGCCGAACCTAACTCGGATCAGGTTCGTTTCCACAGGCCCAGGGCCCGCAGAGCTGTAGCCTGTGGCGCGGTTCACTGACGAGAGGAAGAGAGCACCTCCAACAGTTTAACAATTGAGTTTGACATATTTAATTTTGGAAAAAAACTGAAAATTGTGGTGTCCGTATTTAGGTTTGGTATTTTTACCAAAGTCACCCCGAGAGCTCCATCGCGCGCATATTTGCGCCCGCTAAACTCGCGACCCATTCTTTCGCGACTTCTCTCTCCCCTCGCGATGGACGAGCTAGCAATGCCATTTTTCCTGGTCGATTGATTTCGGTTGGTCGATGCAAAGCATCTATCAAGCTGACGCACTTCCACCTTTCCGATGTCGGTCGTCTCTGCCAGAACACAACTCCGGCACCATTTGTTTGGCACGCAAGGAGGGCAGGCGGTGGCGTTCCGCATCTCCGGCGACAAGGCCTTCTTCTTCGGCTGCGGGTTCCACGGCGCGCAGGACACGCTGTGCGACGCCACCGGCCATGGCACCCGCGGCCCTCCATACGCCAAGAGAAAACCGCGCACGGAACAAAATCGAACCCGCCGGTAGGAGGAGCCGCTTCCTTTCCCTCCCCGTCCTCCATCACCCCGACCCCGACCCCGACGAGCTCGCCGCCGCCTGCGCGCCGCGTGATCGTCCCCGCTCATGCCCCGGCCCCGCCTCGCCATTCTATTTCCCTGAACGCGCGCCCACGCCGACGGCGCGCGAGCGGCCATGGCGCCCGCCGCGGCCCTCCGCCTCCTCCTCGCCATCCTTTGCCTCGGCTCGCGTCTCGCCAGGGCAGCAGCGGCAGCGTGCGGATCGAACACGAGCCTAGCGGGGTACAAGGCGGACATGCGCATGTCGCAGCACCAGCTCCGCGACCGCGTGGAGGTGCTCGACGGCTGCTCGTTCCGCGTCGCCGCGCTCGACCTCCTGCCGCGCGGATGGGACCGACCTCGACTCCCTTTCGCGCGGCGAGCCCGCGGCCGCCGACCCGCTGGACCGCACCTTCCGGTCCGAGTCCCTCGTGTTCCGTCTCCTCCCGGGCGAGCCGCCGTCCAGGACGAGGCCGCGTTTTCGCGGCGACGGCAGAAGAAGACGAGGCCGCGGACGCGCGCGCGACCAAGATGCTGAAAAAAACAACAGAATAAACACCGGAAAAAAAAAAGTTTGGGTTCACAATTTTCCTTTTTGCCAAGTCAATATGGGAACTGTTGAAGTTTGCATCTTTTTACCTTTGACATATGTATTTTAGAGTTGATAAATTCTATGATTTACCAAATCAAAATTGTCAAACTGTTCAAGATGCTCTAAGGATTTCCTTTCTTCCTTTTCTCAGTGAAACTAAGATAAAAAAAAAGGGTCGAGTCACTTGAACTTTGCTGTTAATCGATTCTATTGTGAACTTAGTTTTGAGCTTTAATCTATAGACTTATGATGGTATTGTAGATTTATTTGGTCATTTTGATATTTTCTTATATGTTTGGCATGTAGTTAGAAATTATATATATTATCGGATAAAAAAAAAGAAATTATATATATATATATTATCTGTCCAAAAATCGGCTTAAATTATTTATTTTGGAGTCATTGTTTTCGAACCGCTGTTTGGTTTAGTGGCCCCCTTTTTTTTCGGAGTCCGTGTATTGAACATTGCTCACAATGGACAAAAATATTGAGTGGCTCCTCATAAGATATTTCTAAGGATTTAGACGTACACTAAAGCAGATCGAGCAAATCAATAAGAGAGAGGCATGAAATTCTGCTGCATCAATCTTGGCAGAGCCGTTAAAGAGATACTCCTAGTCCTAGATCAGTAGCCAAAAGCTTTATCAGATCGAAGCAGTTGCCGTCGCAGACGCAGACCTGGCCGTCACACTCAGACCATGGAGACGGCGGCGCCGTCACGGGCGTCCCCCTCCTCGCGCGCCTTCCTGTCGCGACGGCCGCGGCGGCGGCGGAGCAGGGCGAGTACGAGCGCGGCGGCCGCGACGCCCATGAGGTCGGCGGTGGCGTCCTTGGGCGAGGCGCCGGCGGAGCCGAAGAGCCCGGCCTCGTCCGCGGCCTCCTTGGCAGCGCCGGCCACGAGCGACGCCGCGGAGCCGACGGCCGCGGCGTGGCGGCGGAGGCCGGGGCGGGCGCTGCGGGCGGCGAGTGCGGCGGCCAGCAGAGCGATGAGGAGGCACGCCACGGCGTGCTGCAACTTGTCGGGGGCCACCCACTCGTCGTCCCACTCCATCCGCCCGCCACCACGCGGATTCGGTTCAGAATGTTTGTCCGTGTGTGACTGTGTCCCACGACCCAGACCGTCAGTCTCTCCCCGTCCCCCCGCAGCTCCACACTCCAGTCGTTAGGTTGACGGAGGGGACTGTTGCGATCTTTGGTTGGTGGATCTGCGAGGAAGGAAGGAAAAGCGGCGTCGTCGATTCCTTTGCTTGATGGCGAAGCATCTGACGCGCAAAGGTCCATCGGTGCACATGTGCAAGCGCGCAGTCAGTTAAATTCGGCACGCCGGTAGTGGTGGGGACTGACTGGGGAGGCATCAGCGCCGACGCGTCAGTAGCCGGACGGATCGCCAGACGGACGGACCTGTGCGTGTCGCGGCGGGCGGAGGACGGCCGGGACTGGAATTGGGATTTGGCAATGCGGATTGCGGCGATGGCATCGACGTCGGCCTGGCGTCTCGTGCCGCCTGGGGATGGAATGGAGTAGGCTTTGTGTCTTCTGCTTGTGTGCCGTTTGAGATGCGGACGGTAGGATTGTGTGTGGGCTGCGTGATCGCAAAGCAAAAAAGTGGATCTCCTGCGCTACTACGTGTGCGACAGGCCAGTAACACCTGTATGGCCCAAGCCGGCCAACTGCCCAAGTTCGGCAACGCTCTATGGCCCAAGCCTGCCAAGGCGCCAAAGACCAAGCTCCACCATTGAAGTTGCTACAAAGAAAAAAAAAGTCCACCCTTAGAATATCGGTAATGCTTCATGTTCGACACGTGGAACGCCCGCGTCGGGCTCCCGCTGGGCCGAGTGATCAACATGAATGGACATCAATGATTATCAACATGAATGAGCATCAATGATTATCACTTAGCCCCGAAGATGGATATCGTTTCGAATCTCAAAGAGACATGATGAAGACCCTAAAATGATAGACTAAGTGTCATAAGGAGATGAATGACACTTAGAAGTAGATAGGGCTTCTATTTGATCTTTGACCGTACTATTAAGAGAGGTTGAGACTAGTAGCTTAACTTAGGAGAGCTTCATGACTTAGGAGTGGTGCACTTGACATCCTTAGCTCTAAGCAAGTCTATGGTGACTGTAAGATAGCCTAAAACAACTTCCATATTCATCGCGACGAAAACCGAAGTTGAGAGAGCCAGTTTTTGGGCGTCGGACGCTAAGGCCAGAGGCCCCGGACGTTGTCTGGCGCGCCAGACGCTGGCGTCAGCATGACGCAGCGTCCGTCGAGCCAGCAGAGAGCTCCACAAACGCTCATTTCGCGACAGACGCGTTTGTCGCATGGGCGTTGGACGCTGAGGAGCGTCCGGGAATATTTTCCCAGAAACCCGAGAGCAGCTAGTTTGCGCCGGACGCTGAGGCGCAGCGTCTGTCGCAAAGCGTCGGAGCGTCCGTCGCCTGCTGACGTACACAGTAACTAGCCATTGGGGCAAGCGACGGAGCGTCCGTCGCCTAGCGACGGAGCGTCCATCGCCATCTTAAACGCAGAGCATTGTTTAGCCCGAGGCAGTTTTGTGTGTGGACTATAAATAGCCCCACCCCTTCTCTCTCACCTTGCCTTTGCTCATTTCATTGTGCTGATTGCTTTGAGAAGGTTGGGAAGATAGCAAGAGCCCTAGAGAGAGAGTGTGATTCGTGAATCCATCCATCCTCTCCTCTAGTTCTTCCAAGAGTTCAAGTGTGCATCCACTCTAGTTGTGAAGTTTGAGTGAGTCAAGTGAAGATCAAAGCTTGTTACTCTTGGTGATCGACATCACCTAGACGGTTCGGTGGTGCTTGGGAGGAAGGTGATCGCCGGAGGATTGTCGGCGGCCCTTCTCCATCAACTTATGATCGGTTGTGGGCGGTTCACCGAGCCGGAGTGGCGAAGAGCCAGCCCATAGAGAGCACTCTACCCTTGCGCGGGTAGAGGGGGAGCAATACCCTTGCGCGGGTGCTCCAACGAGGACTAGGGGGAGTGTCGACTCCTCGATACCTCGGCAAAACGTCGTCGTGTCAAATTCACTATCCCTAGCTTTTTTATACCGCATTACATTCCGTATTTGTTCTTCAATTCATACTAGAATTGTGTAGGGTGTTTTCGCTTTCCTTGCCTTGCTACCGCTTTCATAGTCTAAGACACACTAATCGTTAGGCACGAGGTGATTGGCATTTGATAGGATTTCATATTTGCTTTAGAAATTGAAATAAGCCAAATTCACCCCCCCTCTTGGGCATCTTGATCCTTTCAGGCATGTGTGGGGCGGCGGGGCATACACGTGCGTGTGTGTGCGCGCGCGGGGTGCGGCTCGACGCCCCGGGATGATGGGTCGGGCCCTGCTAGCGACGGGCGTTCTATCATAGAACGTTCGTTCGCTAGCACCTCCGTTAGAATATAGCTTTGAAAATAAACACTAAACTCCCTTAAAAAACCATTATACTCTATGTTCTATAAACTATAGAACCTCTATCTCAAATTATAAGTCATTTTAAAAATCTTGAAAAGTCAAAGCATCTCAAGTTTGACCGAATTTATACGATAATATAATAACATTTATGATGCCAACTAAGTATACCTGTTTGATAGTATACCTATTTGATATCATAATTTTTTTATATATAATTTGTTTAAATTTGGAATGATTTGCGCTAAATCAATTTTATATACATTTAATTAAGTTTCTGAAAGGATCAAGATGTCCAAGAGGGGGGGTGAATTGGGCTCTTTTTAATTTCTAAACAAGAATTAAACCTATAAAGAGCCAATTAACCCCCTAGTGCCTACCGCTTGTGTGTCCTAGCTAGAAAGCGGTAACAAGGCAAGGGAAAGAGAAAACTTCCTACACAATTCTAGTATGAAATGAAAGACAAGTGCGGAAAGTAATGCGGTAATAAAGAGCTAGGGAAAGAGATGCTTGACACGGCGATGTTTTGCCGAGGTATCGAGGAGTCGACACTCCCCCTAATCCTCGTTGGAGCACCTCGCAAGGTATAGCTCCCCCTCAATCCCACGCAAGGGATGAGTGCTCTCTACGGGCTGATTCTTTGCCACTCCGGCTCGGTGAATCGCCCACAACCGATCACAACGTCGATGGAGAAGGGCCGCCGACAATCTTCCGGCGATCACCTTCCTCCGAACACCACCGGACCGTCTAGGTGATGTCGATCACCAAGAGTAACAAGCCTCGATCTTCGCTTGACTCACTCAAGCTTCACAACTAGAGGATGCACACTTGAACTCTTGGATGAACTAGAGAGAGGATGGATGGATTCGCGAATCACTCTCTCTCTCTAGGGCTCTTGCTCTCTTCCCAACCTTCTCAACAAACTCAGCAACTCAAATGACCAAAGGCAAGGTGGGAGAAAAGTGGGAGGGGCTATAAATAGACCCTCTGAAAACTGCCTCGGGCTGGCATTTTAAGTTGGCGACGGACGCTCCGTCGACTAGGCGACGGACGCTCCGTCGACTAGGTGACGGACGCTCCGTCGCATGCCCAACGGCTAGTTTCTATTCATAATTACGCTCCGACGCCTAGGCGACGGACGCTCCGACGCCTAGGCGACGGACGCTCCGACGCCTCTGTCTAACGGCTAGTTCTGACACACTTTTCCCAGCGACGGACGCTACGTCACTGGGCGACGGACGCTCAGCCACAGCGTCCGACGCTGAATTCTGGCTAGGGTTTGAAAACACCCTCTCTGGAAGGTCGACGGACGCTCTCGCAGCGTCCGACGCCTGGCCGACGGACAGCGTCCGACGCACCCTGAAAAACTTAGCTAGAAAACAACCTCTCTGGAAGGCCGACGGACGCTGTGGACTCAACTACCCAGCGTCCGGCGCCTTTGTCCGACGCGACGGACAGCGTCCGGCGCCCCTGCCAGGAGCGTCCGACGCCCAGAAAACTCTTTTAACAACTCCGTTTTTCGTCGCGATGAATATGAAAGTTGTTCTAGGCTATCTTACGGTCACCATAGGCTTGCTTAGAGCTAAGGAAGTCAAGTGTGCACCACACCTAAACATGAAGCTTTTCCTAAGTCAAGCTACTAATCTCAACCCCTCTTAATAGTACGGTCAAAGGTAAAAAACGAAGCCCTATCTAATTCTAAGTGCCCTTCATCTCCTTATGGCACTTAGCCTATCATTCTAGGGTCTTCATCATGTCTCCTTAAGAATCGAAACGATATCCATCTTGGGGGCTAAGTGATGACCTTTAGAGCTCATTCTCCTTGATCACTATGGCTAAGCTACGCATAGCCTCTGCAAAACACACGTTAGCCATAATAATCTATAAATGTCGTTAATCACCGAAACCAACTAGGGCCATGATTCTTCAATCTCCCCTTTTTGGTGATTGACGACAATAGAACCTTGAGTATGGATAAGAGTTTTGGTTAAGAATTGAGGGTGACTTGGAATGGTTGAGCAAGGCTTAGTAAAAAGGTAATGAAGCATACTTGCTCACCCAAGCCAAATCACAAAACATGGTACTTATGAATATAAATGAAAAAGCAGTACCTCATGATACTCTCAAAGGATGTATCGGAGTAAAACGCGGAAGCTCAAATATCGTTAGGCAATGAGATATATCATGAACATGAAACAACTCACAAGATATATTAGAGAACCACAAGAGTTTGTCACATGCAACCATATATACATCAACCATCATCACATCACACATATAGACAAATGCATAAAAGATAGACATGATGAAAGAGTACGGGGAAATAAAACATACAAAGATCCAAATCCCTCCCCCTATCTCTATACTCGACCCTCTCTCCCCATTTGGCGTCTAGCACCAAAAACTACGAGTCTGGGGCTGGAGAAGAAGCGGCAGCTCGGCGATCCAGCATAATGAAGTCCTGAAGGTCGGACTCGTCTGACTCATCTGACACGGTCCCTGCTGGTGTAGGTGCAACGGTGGGAGTCTCTGAAGCTGTCACTGGCACCTCTGGAGCTGTGGTCTCAACTGACTGTCGCTGAGGCTCTGCTGGTGCCTCTGACGGTCCTGCCTCAGTGGTAGCGGGCCTGGGGGCCCGACGAGTGAAAACTCGAGGTGAGGGGGACGGTGTCACTGCTAGTGCCACTAGGGACACTGCTGCGGCAACCTCTGCAGGCTGAGTCTGTCCAGGAGAGGACACTGCCACTGTAACCTCATCTGCTAGAGATATGGCATCCGTCTGAACGGCAGCTGGAGGTGTGGTGACTGTCTGTGCTGACTGCTCAGGTGCGATCTCCGACGACGCAACTGAGGACTGGTGAGTGCCTGTCGCCGGAAGATCCACTGCAGTCTCTGGAGCTAGTGTGACCTGCTGAGGTGCTCCTGGGGAGTCTTCTCCCGTGATCTCAAGATATGAAGCTGACAGATCTCGCGAGGCCTCTGCTAGTGTGGTTCCTCGGGTAAGGGTGAATCCCGTCTGGAACTCTCCGGGTGAACCTATCCAAGAGGACACCTGGGTCCTCGGAGTCTGGTACTCTGGAGAAGCTGCTGGCTGGAAGGGAGGTGTAGCTGGTGCCTGACTCTGCTGTCCTCTGGACGGTAATGCTGGAGTGAGCACCACTACTACTGGAGGCTACGGTGGAGGAGAGGTGAACTGCTGCTGCTGAGAGACTGCGGGCAACTGAAAGTGTGGCATCGAGGTCTGCCCGGAGCTAGAGGCCAGAAGACGCTCAAGTAGAAGAGTCTGAGTCTTCTGGATCTCTGCCTGCTGGAGCTGATAGGCTAGGAACTAGCGCTGGAACTCATCCTGCCTAGCCTGTGTCTGAGCCTGAGCTGCCAGCTGCTGCTCAGTGAGCCTCCGTAGGTCTGCAGCCTGTCGTCTCTGCTCCTCTGCCTGACGAGATTGCTCCTCCTGCATCCTCGAGAGTATAGTGAGCAGGGTAGCCTCTGAAGAACTGGAGCCTGGAGCTGGAGCTGCTACGGCTGTGCCGGACCCTCCAGCCTCGTGGTCATGTGTCATAGGTGTATACTCGTGTACGGGCTGGTAGTCCTCGTCAGAGCTGTCAGAGTCGAGATCCTCTTTGAATACTGTCTCTGCAGCTGTATCGATCTCAGCATCCAAATCAGCTAGCTTTGCCCGAGCAATCTGCTCAACTGTGGCATCGGTGACCTCGGCTGACTATGGTGGCACTTCGGCCTGCCTCGTGCCTGGTCTGTAGGCTCTGCTGGGGCGAGGCAGCTGTCCATGGGCCACAAGCTGGCTCATCGAGTAGACTGGGAACTCAGTCGCTGACCTCGTAAGTGTAACTCTCATAACCCCTGACCCAGTCTTGGCAACTATCAAGTATGAGATCCAATGTGTGAATTGTAGCTGCCAATGACCTCTGAACCCAGCAGCTATGATGTCCTCGAGCTCGCTCACTATCAGATCCCATAGGTCGAACTGCTCTTTCCGGACAATGTGAGCTAGGAGCCAAAGCTGAAGTCGAGTGATAGTATCCCTGGCTCCAATCCTGGGTAGAATAGTCCGTCTGAGAACCTCGTGGAGGATCCGAGCCAAAGGAGTGAGGTCACGTGGCATCCGGCTCGAACCCTCAGTGAACGGCTGCTGAAAGCACGGATTGACAAAGTCTGTGGATGGCACTATGCCATCGTGAGGTCGGCGAGGGGCCTCCTGATCCCCATAGCAGAGACTGTGGATCCTGGTAGGTGAAGATCCGAGGTGAAAGAGCTCTCGGAACCTGGCAGCTGTAACCCTGAAGTCACGTCCCTGATAGGCGAAGTGGAGGAACTCGTGATCAGGTGAGATCCACAAGGAGGCGTAGAACTGATAGACCCACTCCTTCTGATATGCCCCTGAGCGACCCATCAGATCTGTCAATCCCTGGATGTATTGGAGATGCTGCAGGATCTCTGGACCACCGATCCCCTCAATCTGAGTAGCTGGGCACACCCTGTGGGCCCTGAGAGGAGCATCGGTGTCAACATACGCTCGATAGAAGTCCTCGTGCACTGTGGTATAGAACTCTCGTCCGGCACGGGGGTCCCTCTGAGGTGGGAACCAAGACTGGAAGTCGACAAACCGAAGCAGCTGAACTTGCTTCGCTGTAAGTGTCTTGACCTGGTGCCTCACGGGGTCTGGGAGCCGGGGTACTGGAGGGCTGGGTGGTGCACCTGAGCCTCGGGAACGAGTGACATGACGGCTCATCAGCTCTCCAATGGTAGAGTGGCCCGCGGCCTCTGTCGGCTCAGTCACTGGGACTGGCTTTGTCACTGGTGTCTCCGTGGCCTTGACGGGCTCTGACTCTGGAGGTGGAGGGGACTCACGACGCGCTCCACGGCGAGGCGAGAGCCTCAAACCGGCGCGACGTCCTCCTCGCTCAGCTCTCTCGGCTGCTTCTGCTACTACAAGAGCGGCTACCGAATCCGGATCCATTGTCGGCCTCTTGCGCTTCCGGGAGATGACCTTCTGCTTGCCCTTCCCGCGGTCAGTGGGTGGACGCGGTGGAGGTGGAGGGTCACCACCACTGTCGGGAATGGGACCTGCATTCTTCGTCCTTGCCATTTCTCAAGTCTACAACTAATCCACTGACAAGAATCCGCAACAAACAAACCACAACCCCACTGCCAATCAAACACTGTCCCTGATCTTCTTACAGACAACTGCGAGAGTGGCACGCCGGCCCTGGACTGTCCTCGCGAGGCTTTGCCTCGATCCGTACTCGCGGGCTTTGCCCCGAGTTATCTATCACTGCCCACTGTCTGAGTCTCTGATCAACTGACAAACTGACCCTGCTCGTCGGAAATAGATAGAGATATATACCATAAGCATATAACTAGAGGTACGGATCTATAGAAGCATGATATAAGGTAAGAATAGAATCGATTGATATTCACTGCCATACCTCGAGCCTCTGACCAAAAAGGGATAAGAAAAGAGATTTCCCCGATCCGTCAACCGCACTCCGCAATCCGCACTCTAAGATAGAGAGATGAAAGAGTTAGGATTGGCAGGGTGGAGAGGTGAAATGCAATTTTGTGGATTGATAAGATCACAGAAGTGAAAGAAGGTTTCACCTTTGCACCCTAAAGGAAGAATCGACCTCCAACAGGGAGAGCTCCTCGACCTAGAGCTCCTGCTCGGCGGGATTAGAGCAGGGGACAGAGGTGAAGCAGTGGAGAAGCTTGGGCGTGAGGTGGAGGAGAAGGCACGACGGCGAGGGGCGAGCGAGTGCCTGCGGCAGCTTGAAGAGCAGAGGGGTGCAACGGCGGCGCTGTGTAGACACGGCGGTGCAGGGGTAGGTGGATCTGGGTGGAGGAACTGCGGGCGGCGCAGGGAGATGGAACTCGCCGCCGAGGAGTGCCCCGGAGCTCAGCGGTGGCGGAAGGACGGCGGCTAGGGTTTGGGAACGGCGCGGCGGCGAACTGAAATCGAAACGGGAGAGACAGAGGAGATCGGGGGTTTTCAAAAAAAATTTCGCCGATTAGATCGCGACGGACGGTCCGTCGCATAGGCGACGGATGCTCCATCGGCATGCGACGGACGCTCGGGGAGCGTCCGACGGCATCGTCCGTCGGGCTTCCAGAGCCGATTTGAAACGCCCAGCCGCATTGACCGCGACGGACGCTCCGCGACGGACGCTTGGGAGAGCGTCCGTCGTCCTTTCAGCGGGCAACTTTGATCTCCGAACGATCGCGACGGACGCTGAGGCAATTGACACCGAGCGTCCGTCGGCAGCGTCCGACGCCTTAAAAATAGAATTTTTCAAAATTTGTTTTTGCGTCTCTCTCCCAACCAAGTTCCAATCCCAGTAAGATCCAAATAACACTTGATTGGACTTGATATGAGAACCATCTCTCGAACACTCATTTTCAAATAGTTTGCCATAGGCTTAAATTTAGTTTTTAGCTCAAAATATTCGAATGGAACCGCCAAGGAGACATCATATGGCCATAATAGGGGTAATTGAGTGACTTGAGCTTGGAATGCTCCCCCTAAGTGGATTATCATAGAGGATGCTCAAGAAACTTAACCGAAAAGAAGGGGCAAACAACACACATGCATATGCTATGCAATACGAAAGGTGAATCTAGGTTGCTTGCAAGTTTAAACCGCGGTTAAGCTTTGTCACACGCTTTGAGGACGGTTATCTTAACTGCGTTAGCCAAACCTATGTGCATTACCGTATTAAACAGGTTATATTACATATGAAAGCATGGTTCACACAAGCTCATCTATTAGTGAAATTAGAGTAATCAAGCACATTTAACTCGCTTCTCAACCTACAAAAGGTTGTTTCATCGAGTGGTTTAGTGAAGATATCCGCCAATTGCTCTTCGCTCTTAACTCCAACTAGTGTTATGTCTTTCCTAGCCACATGATCTCTAAGAAAGTGATGGCGAATATCTATGTGCTTGGTGCGAGAGTGTTGAACCGGGTTGTTTGCAAGCTTTACGGCGCTTTCATTATCACACAAAAGTGGAACTTCTTTTAAAAACACGCCGTAATCAAAGAGTGTTTGGGTCATATATAATATTTGTGCACAACTTGCTCCCATGGCAATGTATTCTGCCTCGGCGGTTGACAATGCCACACTATTTTGCTTCTTTGAGGACCAAGAAACAAGTGATCTTTCTAGCATGTGGCACCCGCCGGAGGTACTCTTCCTATCAACCTTACACCCGGCGTAATCCGAATCGGAATAGCCAACTAGTTGGAAGGGAGCTCCTTTGGGATACCAAAGACCCATGCTAGGGGTGTGCCTTAAGTACCTAAGGATTCTTTTAACGGCACAAAGATGCGACTCCTTAGGGTTTGCTTGAAACCTAGCACACATACACACACTAAACATGATATCCGGCCTAGAAGCGGTGAGGTAAAGTAAACTACCGATCATAGAGCGATAAAGAGTTTGGTCGATCGGTTTACCTCCCTCATCGAGATCGAGATGCCCATTAATAGGCATTGGGGTCTTGATTGGCTTGCAATCCTCCATCTTGAATTTCTTGAGCACATCATAAGTGTACTTCTCTTGAGATATGAAGGTGCCCTCCCTCAATTGCTTCACTTGAAAGCCTAGGAAGAAGGTTAGCTCGCCAATCATCGACATCTCGAACTCCTTGGACATCAATGCACCAAATTCCTTGCTATGATCTTGGTTTGTTGACCCAAATATAATGTCATCGACATATACTTGGCAAACAAAGATCTCTCCATCTAGCACCTTGGTGAAGAGTGTGGTATCCACTTTCCCGATCTTGAAGCCCTTCTTGAGTAGGAAGTCCCTTAGCCTCTCATACCAAGCTCTTGGAGCTTGCTTCAATCCATAGAGTGCCTTGGACAACCTATACACATGATTAGGAAAATTTGGGTCTTCAAACCCGGGAGGTTGTGAGACAAAAACAAGTTCATTAATGAAACCATTAAGGAAGGCACTCTTCACATCCATTTGAAAAAGTTTCATTTTATGGTGTGAAGCATATGCCAAAAGGATACGAATGGCTTCTAGTCTTGCAACCGGTGCAAAGGTCTCCCCAAAATCCAAGCCTTCAACTTGGGAGAACCCCTTTGCCACCAATCTTGTCTTGTTTCTCACAACCATGCCTTGATCATCTTGCTTGTTCCTAAACACCCACTTGGTGCCAATGATTCTTGCTCCTTTGGGCTTTTCTACTAGAGTCCACACTTCGTTCCGGGTGAAGTTGTTCAACTCTTCGTGCATGGCGTTCACCCAATCCGGATCCGCAAGTGCATCCTCTACACTAGAAGGCTCAACAAAGGAAACAAAAGAGTGATGTTCAACATAAGAAGCAAGTTTAGATCGAGTTGTTACCCCCCTTGATGGACTCCCTATGATGAGATCTTGAGGATGTGCTTGAAGCAAAGGTGTAGATCTTCTATTGATCACTTGGGGAGGAGGTTGTGGTGCTTCAACATTGCTTGCTTCGGCCTCGGCTTGATCTTGAGGGATGTGAGTGTCTTCTTGAGCTTCCCTCACTTGATCTCCTTCATCAACTTGAGGCGTGTGAGGTGGAGAAGGATCTTGATTTGCTTCATCTTCAACTTCTTCCACCTCTTGTGGGTTGATAGCATCAATTGGCATGTTCTTAATTGCCTCCCTCAAGGGTTCATCACCTACATCATCAAGATTTTCATGCTCTTCTTGAGAGCCATTAGTTTCATCAAACTCCAAGTCATACGTTTCTTCAACTAAGCCGGTGGCTTTGTTAAATACACGGTATGCCTTGGATTTAAGTGAATACCCAACTAAGAAACCAATGTCACATCTTCTTTGAAACTTGCCCAAGTGTTGGCGCTTCTTGTAGATGTACACTTTGCAACCAAACACTCGGAAAAAGGATATATCCGGTTTCTTTCCATTCACAAGCTCATAGGGGGTCTTCTTGAGAAGCCTTTGGACAAATAGCCGGTTGGCCGCATAGCATGCGGTGTTGATTGCTTCGGCCCAAAACTTCTCGGGGGTGTTGTATTCATCAAGAATTGATCTTGCAAGTGTGATAAGTGTCCGGTTCTTCCTCTCTACTACACCATTTTGTTGAGGAGTATAGGTGGCAGATACTTCATGCTTGATTCCAACTTCATCACAATAGTCTTCAATCTTGGTGTTTACAAACTCGGTCCCATTGTCACTTCTTATCTTCTTGATCTTCACATCAAACTCATTTTGGGCTCTAGTTGCAAACTTCTTGAATATTGATTGAGTTTCTCCCTTGTCTTGAAGAAAGAACACCCAAGTGTATCTAGAGTAGTCATCAACTACCACCAAGCAAAAGAGATTGCCGCCAAGGCTAGCATAGGTGGTAGGTCCAAATAGATCCATGTGGAGTAGCTCTAGAACTCTTGAGGTTGACATGAAAGCTTTGGTTGGATGAGTGTTTGCTACTTGCTTGCCGGCTTGACATGCACTACAAAGATTATCTTTCTCAAACACCACATCCTTCACACCTCTAACCAATTCCTTCTTGACAAGCTTCTTTAAAGTTGACATTCCCACATGTGCTAATCTTCTATGCCATAGCCAACCCAAAGAACTCTTGGAGAAAAGACATGTTTGCAAACTAGCTTCATTTGAGGTGAAGTCCACTAGATAGAGATTGTTGTGCCGAAACCCTTTGAATATCAATGATGAATCTTCAATCTTGGACACAACTACCTCATTTGGAGTGAAGAGACATTGGAAACCAAGATCACATAGTTGTCCCACCGATAGCAAGTTGAAGCTCAATGATTGTACTAGCAAGACATTTGATATAGATTGATCATTTGAGATTGCCACTTTGCCTAGACCTTGCACTTTGCCTTTTGAATTGTCCCAAAGGTAATCTTGTCTTGCCCTTCACAATCTTCCTCAAGTGTGGTGAACATCCGGGAGTCACCGGTCATATGTTGAGTGCATCCACTATCAATCACCCAATGACTTCCACCGGTCTTGTAGTTCACCTACACACAAGCAACTTGGAATTAAGCTTGTTGTTTGGGAACCCACACTTGGCAAGGTCCCATAGCCTTGTCCACCAACTCCTTAGCAACCCATAGCACTTTGGGCTTGTTCTTCATCTTTGGACCGAGAAATACAACTTGAGGTCTACCCTTGGAGTCCTTGTTGATGATGAAGTGTGCATCATGAGCGAAAGGCCTTATGTGCTTGGGCAAGGTCTTGGGAGATGGAGTCTTGCATTGGGATTGAAGATGACCCTCTTGACCACATCCAAAGCACTTCTTGGGTTTGGGCTTTGGTGTGTCATAGTTGCTTCTCATAGCCTTGTTCTTGTAATAGTTCTTGGCTTCTATCTTGACCTTGGCCTTCATGATTTGGTTCTCCTTGAACCCAATGTCGGTCTTGTCGGTCTTCATGATAGTGTTCATCAAGAGCTCACTTTGAAGGTTGTGGCCCTTGGTGAACTTCTCCAATCCACTTGTAAGCTTGATCTTCTCAACCTTGAGCTTTGCATTTTCCTCTTTGAGAGACTTGATCAAGGTCATTGCATCTTTGTCATCTTGTTTGGCCGACTTTATAGTGAGTGGCTTGCTTGCCTTGAGGTTGATTAGCTCTTGCTTGAGCTTGGAGTTTTCTTGCCTCATTTTCACATAGTCATCATGCTTGTCGGCCTCAACTACCTTCTTGCCCTTGCCCTTTGCATTTTGCTCACTAGCAACTTCATCAAGCAAGTCCTCACAAGAAGTAGCTATATCACACTTAACAACCGAGTTAATAGCAACATGTGTAGCAAGATCATTTGAAAGCAATTCATTAGCTATCACAAGTGTGTCATGTTCATTTTTAACTTGGTTGTAGTCATCTTTTAGCAAGTTTTATCTTGATTGGAGCTCTTGTGTTGACCTCTCAAGCTTATCATGTTTCTCATTTGCTTGCTTGAGTGAGGCTTTGAGCTCCCTAGTGCTAGATGAGAGAGATTTATTCTCAAGCTTCAATTCATCATTAGCACTAGTCAAGTCATCAAGCTTAGCATGCAAGTTTCCATTTGCTTTCTCTAGTGATTCACTTTTGCCTTTATACTTCCTAATGAGCTTAGTGTATTTGTTGCAAATTTCAATTAGCTCATCATAGGAAGGTGCCTCAAACTCATCATCACTATCATCACTAGAGCTAGCCTCATCATCACTATCCTCTTTTTGTACCCTTTTTGTCACCTTTAGCCATGAGGCATAGGTGTGTAGAGGATGAGCCCGGAGATGATGGAGGGGGTGGCGGTGGAATAGATGAACCAATCACCAAGGCGGCCACCTTCTCTTCTTCACTTTCATCTCCGGATGAGTCACTTGAGTCTTCAATGTCGGTGAGCCAATCACCAACAATGTAGGCTTTGCCATTCTTCTTCTTCTTGTGGAAGTTGAAGTTCTTCTTCTTCTTGAATGGCTTGTCATCCTTCTTCTCCTCATCACTTGACCCAACCTTGTTGCCCTTGTTGTACTTGAACTTGTTGTTAGCTTTCTTGCTCTTGTACTTGTCTTTCTTTTCTTCGGGGCAAGCATGAGCCAAGTGTCCAAGTTTGCCACAATTGTAGCAATCCATCTTGGAGAGGGGCTTTCTTGAAGAGCTTGTGAAGAATTTCTTCTTCTTTGAGTCAAACTTGACTCCATTCTTGCTTAGCTTCTTCAACATCTTGGTTGTTTTCTTCACCATGAGAGCGAGATCATCATCATCATCATCATCGCTTGTGCTCTCATACATGATTTGCATCTTGTGCTTCTCCGACGAGGATGCCTTGAGAGCCAAGTCCTTCTTTTCCTCCTTCTCTTTTTCTTTCTTCTTGGAGGAGGAAGATGAGCCACCATCACCAATCTTCATGTACATCTCATGGGCATTGATCTTGCCCAAAATTTGTGTTGGTGTAGCGGCGGAGAGATCTCCTTGGTGAAGCACCATGACGATGTGGCCATACTTCTCAATGGGCAATACACAAAGAATCTTGCGTACCACATCGGCCGGTTCCATTTGGTTGAGACCGAGCCCATTCAATTCCTCTACAATAATATTGAGTCGTGAGTACATTTCATTTGCATTTTCATTTGCATGCATAGAGAAAGAATTTAGCTTAGCCATAACTAAGTGATAGCGTTCTTCACGCTCACTCTTTGTGCCTTCGTGAAGTGCACAAATAGTGGTCCACAACTCAAATGCGTCTTTGGCATTACGCACTCGATTGAAGACATCCTTGCTAATGCCACGAAAGAGTATGTTCTTTGCCTTGGCATTGTGCTTTTCAAAGTTGAGGTCCTCCGTGAAGAGAGTACCTCCCTTTGTGGCGGCTTTGAGCACGCCCACGTCAACGGCCTCTAGATAGGCCTCCATACGAACTTTCCAATAAGGAAAGTCGTCTCCATTGAACATGGGAGGTGGTCCATCCCCATGGGACATCTTGCTCTAGGCGGTGAAGCCTAATTTAGAGCAACCTTGCTCCGATACCAATTGAAAGGATCAAGATGCCAAGAGGGGGGAGGGGTGAATTGGGCTCTTTTTAATTTCTAAACAAGAATTAAACCTATAAAGAGCTAATTAACCCCCTAGTGCCTACCGCTTGTGTGTCCTAGCTAGAAAGCGGTAACAAGGCAAGGGAAAGAGAAAACTTCCTACACAATTCTAGTATGAAATGAAAGACAAGTGCGGAAAGTAATGCGGTAATAAAGAGCTAGGGAAAGAGATGCTTGACACGGCGATGTTTTGCCGAGGTATCGAGGAGTCGACACTCCCCCCTAGTCCTCGTTGGAGCACCTCGCAAGGTATAGCTCCCCCTCAATCCCGCGCAAGGGATGAGTGCTCTCTACGGGCTGATTCTTCGCCACTCCGGCTCGGTGAATCGCCCACAACCGATCACAACGTCGATGGAGAAGGGCCGCCGACAATCTTCCGGCGATCACCTTCCTCCGAACACCACCGGACCGTCTAGGTGATGTCGATCACCAAGAGTAACAAGCCTCGATCTTCGCTTGACTCACTCAAGCTTCACAACTAGAGGATGCACACTTGAACTCTTGGATGAACTAGAGAGAGGATGGATGGATTCGCGAATCACTCTCTCTCTCTAGGGCTCTTGCTCTCTTCCCAACCTTCTCAACAAACTCAGCAACTCAAATGAGCAAAGGCAAGGTGGGAGAAAAGTGGGAGGGGCTATAAATAGACCCTCTGAAAACTGCCTTGGGCTGGCATTTTAAGTTGGCGACGGACGCTCCGTCGACTAGGCGACGGACGCTCCGTCGCATGCCCAACGGCTAGTTTCTGTTCATAATTGAGGTGACGGACGCTCCGACGCCTAGGCGACGGACGCTCCGACGCCTCTGTCTAACGGCTAGTTCTGACACACTTTTCCCAGCGACGGACGCTACGTCACTGGGCGACGGACGCTCAGCCACAGCGTCCGACGCTGAATTCTGGCTAGGGTTTGAAAACACCCTCTCTGGAAGGTCGACGGACGCTCTCGCAGCGTCCGACGCCTGGCCGACGGACAGCGTCCGACGCACCCTGAAAAACTTAGCCAGAAAACAACCTCTCTGGAAGGCCGACGGACGCTGTGGACTCAACCACCCAGCGTCTGGCGCCTTTGTCCGACGCGACGGACAGCGTCCGGCGCCCCTGCCAGGAGCGTCCGACGCCCAGAAAACTCTTTTAACAACTCCGTTTTTCGTCGCGATGAATATGGAAGTTGTTCTAGGCTATCTTACGGTCACCATAGGCTTGCTTAGAGCTAAGGAAGTCAAGTGTGCACCACACCTAAACATGAAGCTTTTCCTAAGTCAAGCTACTAATCTCAACCCCTCTTAATAGTACGGTCAAAGGTAAAAAACGAAGCCCTATCTAATTCTAAGTGCCCTTCATCTCCTTATGACACTTAGCCTATCATTCTAGGGTCTTCATCATGTCTCCTTAAGAATCGAAACGATATCCATCTTAGGGGCTAAGTGATGACCTTTAGAGCTCATTCTCCTTGATCACTATGCCTAAGCTACGCATAGCCTCTGCAAAACACACGTTAGCCATAATAATCTCTAAATGTCGTTAATCACCGAAACCAACTAGGGCCATGATTCTTCAGTTTCCTCAAAAAATTATAAGTTCAAATAACTGTGCAATCAGAATATTTTAATAACAAAACAATAAAATAATTTAATACTTAATATGTTGGTGCGTTTTTTAAAGAGTCATAGACTCGAAGTTAAGGCCTAATCGAGGAAGTACGCAATCATTGCAGTGGCACCCCCCACCAATCAAATATGCTTCACAAAATAGTCTTCAGCAGACCGTGCCAAATCTTGCTAGTTTTATATTCCTTCTACATCCATCCGTCCATGCAGGTTCTTTGATGGATTCCGTGAATCTCAAGGATGGGGCCGTTTGCTCTTCGGTGTCATTGTTTTTACATGGGCCAACATCAAGATTTCAACATCTGCTCCGGTTAGGGGTGTTTGGGACTGTTCCGCTCTAGTTAGTTTTTACAACTCTGCTTCACCAACTTCATCATGAAGCAGCTCCACTACGAAGTTTATGGAGCACATGGTACCGTTTGACACACAGTCTAGCTCCAGAAATGGATTGTTGCCAGACAAATGGTCACTTTTGTCCTTGATTATCGTTTCATGTACGTTCTAATGTCTCCAGCGCCATATTTATAAGTGGATATTTATCAAATGAAATCTCACCTAACATATAAGATTTGTTTAGTAATAAGGAAAATATTGTTTTAGTAATAACAGAGACAAGAGAAACGGCAGTTGTAATCATGGCCAGCGATTTGTTTCGGAATGCTAAAAAAAATGTTGTTTTGTTTCTAAGGATAGTCTAGATGTATAGACAACTAGTATGTACCCCCGTGCTTCGCACGGGGCGGCAAGACGGAGTTATAGCACATCATGTTATTATGTATGGAACAAAAAGATCAGATGAGCTGTCAGTTGAGCCCTTCATAGGATAATGTTAGCATAGTGCAGTGGTGACTCAGTTTGCCATAGGCGAAAGAACTTTCAATGTCATTCTCAACAAAAAAAAAACTTTCAATGTCTGGCAAAAGCTGTGTGTAAGAACAATATGCGGAAACAGAAATTAAATTAGTAAATATGGTTCAGTGCTTACTGTCAGGTATTGGGACCTGTTTAGTATGACCAAAATGTTGTTTCTGCTTTTTTACATCACTTTACGAAAAGTAAAGAAGCAATAGATCATGTAATAATTTATCACCATTTAGTACTATGTTGTGACAGAAGGGGTAGTGTGGACAAAGCAGAGAGCCTCTTTAATTGTTGCATGAGGATAGTTCGCACTTTGGACTAAACCTGAAACAGTAGGAGCTGAATTAGGGAATAACAAATTAGAGGTGTTCGGTGGTAAAGAAACGTGGGAGTAGCGAGAAGATTGTCCAGAATTCATGAAAGGAACCAAAAAAACAATGTAATTTTTGGGGTCAGATAACCAATTTTAGACAATGTTGTGAAGGCATATGCTACCATGGTTATGTATAAAGAGCTGTAGCATTAATATATAGCAATGGATTTAGAAGTTGCGACAAAAAATAATGAATTCCAAAAGCAATCAAAATATGCACAGAACAAAGATAGAAAACAGTTGAAGAAGACTCACGTGAGCACCGTATGTACCTGTCAGGAACCTACTAAAACGGCATGGCAATGGACCCTGTTGTCATTGATACACAACCTGCAAGAATCTAAAACGAAGAATTCCAAAAGCAATCAGAATATGCACAGAACAAAGATAGAAAACAGTTGAAGAAGACTCATGTGAGCACTGTATGTACCTGTCAGGAACCTACTAAAACGGCATGGCAATGGACCCTGTTGTCATTGATACACAACCTGCAAGAATCTAAAACGAAGAATTCCAAAAGCAATCAGAATATGCACAGAACAAAGATAGAAAACAGTTGAAGAAGACTCACGTGAGCACCGTATGTACCTGTCAGGAACCTACTAAAACGGCATGGCAATGGACCCTGTTGTCCTTGATACACAGCCTGCAAGAATCTAAAACGAACGTAAGCAAAAGCCTCACTTGCAAACACAAACACTTAGCTGAATGAAATTGGATCTGACCCAATCTTCTGTATGGCTTCCCCAACAGGCACCTAAATTTTGACTGAATTTGAACTCCCTGCTACGCAGAATATACCAAATGGTAAGCAAACCTCTGATTATCTATCGCCCAACCTATCGAAACCTGAATGTAAGGTAAGAAGCTTTTATGTGGAATGTAAAGACCTAGGCCAGCAAAATTGACGGTAACCTACCTATTTCCTCGAAGTGATTACAGATGGAGCTTTGACATGCAGCATGATTAAATTTGGAAAGTAATTGTTCCAAGAGAACATGCTCACGATTGTGTGTCAATTGAAGCACATGTCCAATACCAATCCTGCACCAAGAGAGTATTATGTATTGGCCACCACCACAATACATTGGTGCTGATCATTCACGAATAGTGCAGCGGTATATGTAAGGTGAATGATTTGACTGCCTAATTATTTGTCAGTTGGCGCAAGACTGAAATAAGAAGGCAAAGAAAATCATTTGCCTAAACTGAGGTACTGATGCTATACACTGTAAATCATTTGTCATCTCATGCATATTTCAGTAGCCAAGGATGGTGCTAAGAATTGGTGCTGAGAAGCATACATGGGAAGAGAAAGATACCCTGGCCTGCATAAATGTAGCTGAGCACTGGTGTAGAATAACGGAGCGAAGCAGGCAAGCATACAAACTGAGGTTTGGACGAATTTCCCGGCCAGGTCCGATGCGGCATAACGTGTCTGAGGTTGGGACCCCTGTAAATTCACAGGCATGCATGGTCGATATTTTTTTTGGGGGAGAAATCAAAGCTAGCAGTAATTGGCACAATTGTAAATTGAGCAATCAGATGAGACAGTGATATAAATACCCAAATAGCATAGGTTAGGGTTTTATCGATAACTTTCGACACATAATTTTCTGGGAACAAAATCAAAACTGGCGTTACTCCTTATGCGTAACTCTCGTAAATTGAGTACTCAGATGAGATAGTAATACAAATTGGCAAATAGCATAGGTTAGGGTTGGGGATAAATCCAAGCGGGTAGTAGGCAAAGCACACTTATGAATTCAGTAATTAGATGAGACCCGATTAGAAGTGGCCACATAGCATAGGTTAGGGTTTGGGCGCTCTAGTGTCACGGAGCAGTACGGGTACAGAAGGGGTCGACATACCTGGCTGGGCGTCCGTCGCTGACGAAGGAGACGTCGAGATGACCTGGGTACTTGGCGTACGGGGTGGCACAGCTGCCGGTCGCCGTCGCTGGGGATATGCGGATCGCAGGAAAGAAGGGAGGGGCTGTGCGCAGCGACGACATTGCCGAGGGCGGCTTGGCGATGGCCCTGCAGCGGGGCGACCTCGCTGGAGGCAGAAGGTACAGGAGGGGCGGCGCGCGGACGGGCGGCTCGGCGGCGGCCCTGCAGCAGGGCAACCTCGCGGGAGGCGGAGGGCGCAGCTTGGGCGTAGCCGCCGGCGGGTGCCACGGAGCTGCGATTTGTTTTTTTTTTCTTTTCTGGGAGATGGATTGAGGCAGGCGTGGATAGGGTGGCCGGGTGCCGCGGGTGGACCCCCTGCTGGACGCGGCCGTGGCGGGCATCGGTTGGCAGGGTACACGATCGGACGGATAATAGCGCGTCACTGTGGATGAGCAGTAAACTGTGAGAGGAAACGGTGGTGGACTGTTGATGAACAGTGCGGGTAACCAAGATTAAAGGTTTATGTAGATGTTGGTTTTGTTTCCAAATGCCAAAAAAAAGACATTTATGTGCACGTAAAGGTGGTCTCAGATAAGAAAGGAAAGCTTTCACGCGTACAAACGGAGGGGAAGTCGAATAAATGGCAAAATGTCCGGTGATTAACCGTGGCAATGTAGGTAATTATCCATCAACTCCACGTAAGAGTATAAAACTCTAAAAACTGGAGTACCTTTTAGAGGTGCTCCACAAAAAACGTGAAGTTGGCCCCTAACTCCACATTTTTCTTGGAGCAAAGTTTTTGGAGCTGAAAGTGTTTGGCAATGCAGAGCTGGAGCGGAGCTGTAAAAAACGGAAGCGCAGCAGTCACAAACACCCAGGGTGGAAAATTGTTTCACTTTACTACTTTCTCGCGTGGAAAATAGTACAGTTAGGCTTTTTTGGGAGCAAGGGAAGGCATACCCAGGGTAGAATGTCCCACCAGGGATTTAATTTGGTGGACTAATCAATCCCTACTATTTCTTTCCAGTGTCTCATGTTGCTCTTTGGTTTCCCTACCCCTCCCAATCCTTCTCGTTGTGGAGTGATGTGAGAGGAAAGGACGATAGCGGCGGATGTTCTCAACCACGTGACGCTTGCAATGCGAGTTTCTAAGTCGTGAGGGCGACACTCGGTCGCTCACACTTCGTAGTGCTCAACCACGCGACGCTCGCCTCATGAGTTGCTTAATCACGAGGATGGCGCTAGCTCACACAGGGATGCCCGGGAGCGACCCCTAGATCTAGATGTCCATGCTCGAGGATCGGAGCCACGCCTAGGGATACGGTTGGGGTTGGGCGCAAGTGCTTCCAAACGCTACGGAGATTTTGCCCATGCCTGATTTCCACATGGGGGCACGCTCGGGGAAAAGACCAAGTAATCATCGTGGTTTTGGCTTCCCAAATGAGACCTTAACATAGCATTAAATGAAAGGAGTTTAGATTTTGACTACTTTTGGAGTAGGTCGAATAAGAGAAAAATCAAAGGAGTCTAGAGTTTGACTACCTCTTTTGGACCACAGGAGGAAAAGTAAGACGGTCAAACGGGAACTACACAATGATACCTAGATACGCTAATGACATTGATGAGTTTGTCTCCCTTTTGATCAGAATTGAAAGGGTCAATCTGTTCCCGGCGGTTACGACACCATAGCTTGGAAATGGACGGGCAATGACACCATAGCATACCGGATCCAGTTCAACAACTCCTATACAAGAATCTGACACAACAAATTTGGAAAGTGTATGCACAAAACATATGTGAAGTTTTTTCTTGAATAATAGTTCAAGAAAAAATCTTAAGGCAACCAATTTTAAAAATAAGAGGATGGCCTCACTAGGACACATTCACGAAGGCCATTCACCAAGGCGGTGCGGAACCAGGTTCTGACATGAGAGCATTTTGACAAACAACTCCGCCCAATTTATACCTGACCCTATGCACATGGAAGATTGGTGGGACAAAGCCGCGCAAAAGGTGCCCAAACCCGATAAAAAGGCATTTCAACGGAATGATGGCCTACACCATATGAAACATTTGGAAAGAGAGGAACATGCAAATTTTTAACATCACTTTAGAGTCACCAATGCAGGTGCCTCAAGAGTGATATCATGCAAACAAAGAGAGCCAATGTAGAAGGGGGGGGGGTAAAGCTTATTTAGTGACTTTTGGATTTTTTTCTCGTTGCCACTTTTGGTCTGTCTAGGAGGGCTAGTACTCTTATACATAAAACTCTCTTTTTTCCTCTCTTAATTGAAGGATAGAGCTCCTGTTGTTATCTTTCCTCTTTTGAAACGCAAGAATTTCATTGAAATTGTACATAAATTAATTCATTTTTAGAAATAAACACATGAAAAAGAATTTTCGCATTTCAAACGAGTGTGACGTTGCCTTGGCGGACAACGGATGCCTGACGCTAATAGGAGGGTGCGGAGTCGCGAGGGGCTGCAAGTTAATTGTTGGACCAGATCTGTGGACCTTCTCCCAATATATATGGCCCACGATGTGCTTGGTTAAAGACCAATATTTGTCATGCCAATTCTAGGAATCCAAAATGTGGGTATACCAATATTAGGACACGCCAATATATATTTTTTGTAAGATAAGCAATTGGTGCTTGGTTTACAACCAACAAGGTGAAACAAATTGTCTTGCCAAATTTTATGAAGGTGCTGCTTAAATTTTGCTACCAAATCAATTGTATGCCAATTTTTTAAAACCTGCTCATATTTTTGACTTGGCAAAAATTGTCTTGCAACCCAGAAGGCCTCTAATGTTAGCGAGATGACGTCACTTTTACAGCATGCTCACTTTAGACTACTAGTGCACTGGAGGGGGAGTACACACCAATACTCGTATGCGCCTAGCCCTGTAGACCTGACAAAGGCCACGTCTACGCGTGTGTGCCGAAATTCCAAAAAAGTCTGCGTCTCTCAAGTCCACGGGGTTTGGTGCGGGCAGCTGGTCGGGGCCGTCCGCCTGCTTGGCCTGGCAAGTAGCGGCGTGGCGTGGCGTGGTATGCAATGCGTGCCAAACAGTCACAGCTCACAACACAATAGGGGGCAGAGCCAGAAACAAACCTTATGCGATAGATGTAGGGGCGTTTGGATCGTTACCAGAGTCTGCCAAAGGTCTGCTCGCCTAATTTCAGCTAGCGTTTGGTTCACTACTGCATGTACGGCATGCGCGCCAAACTGTGCCTAGGCGCCAGCAGTTCATTTTTCCTGCCGTAGCTCGCCAAAAGTGCGGCGCTGTTTTTCTGCGCCAGACTTGCGGCCCGGCCGGAGCTCTGGCGTGGCAAAGTGAGGTAGTAAGCCAAACGGCCGTAGTAGACCACACGATCGATGCCCAGGTAGAGACAGCACACCGTACCATTAAAGTTGCAGCATTTTTTTGGTGCCTTATTGACTGATGATGATGACTCACACGGTCACAAAAGAGGAACACCAACCCAACCATGATGCCGATCGAAGAGAGACAAAGCTAGAATACGACGCTGCACAGCTAGCTAAAGTTCTGCACATGACTATAGACGACTAGACTAGATGGTCAAAAACTTTAATCGTTTTATTTCCCATTGTAGCTAGTATATATATACACGTTTTTCCGATTCCTTTTCTGTCAAATATACAAAAAATTCTGTACGTGTTAACTTATGTGATGTGGTTCTCATGCATTCTCTGCATTCGTAGTTTCACAGCAGGATCTCACGGGGTAACAAGGGCATCTATAGTGTAGTGTAAGAGTGAACAGTGAAACCGAACACCTACAATTAGAGTTGGATTGCTCTAGTGCAACCACATCGGTTTATGGGATCCATGCTTGACTTACAAAACTCTTTCTCTGTCCGTCTTGCGGCCACGTGGAAGATTATGTGTCTGTCGTTTGGGCTCTCTCTTCTCATGCGTGTACAATTAATGCTGATTGTTTTATGGTGTGGATGGTTCGACTCATCTGTGAGGTTTGGTTTTCTAGTTTGACAACTACGGTTGGCACGTTCCAATCTTGATGGTTCGGTTTTCTTCTCTCTCACAGTTTGATTTCACGTACAGTACGCTCCATTATTCTTAGGAGCCATTTGGTTGCATGCATGAATTGGTTCTGATTTTGCTGAGAATATAGAGAAACCAAGCCAAATGGTAGAAATGACAACGGTTTCAGGATCTTTGCCTTGGCTCATGAATTGGTAATTGGGTGGTTTCGCAGCATTTTAGTTCCTTGTTTTTTTTGCCTTGCACACACTATTTTTGTAGTTATAATCTTTTTTAATACATCAAGTTAAAATGCATTGTATTTAGGTTGTTCTCCGCCCACATAAAAAATTATATTTTTCAAACATATTTTTATTTATATATTTTTTAGAAAAAAAAATCTCTTACGAATCAGAATTTAGCCTACTTGTCAAACGCTACCGATCAAATGATTCTTATTCGTCCTCCTGAAATGTTTTTTTCACTTGTGCTATTCAATCGGTTTTAATCCGTATAGATCAGTTATGAAACAATAATGTTTTTTTTTCATAACAAATTAATGGTACAAATCAGCAAAAAAAAAACGTTTTAATACCCGTCGAACATCTAGATCCGAAACGTTTCTAGTAATTTGGTGCACTTTAGCACTCGGTTGAGCTAGCTCTAGCTGCTCCAGATTCGTAATTTGCGGGAACGGATGATTTAATTAGGTAGCATAAAATGATTCTTATTATATACGACATAAAAATGAACCATGAGAAGTTAGTATGTTAGGCTTCCGGCCTCTAGTTCATTTTAGATAACCAATTCACAGAACCATCTTATAATCACTTCAGTAATGACATATGTTTGATAGAGCTTCCCTAGGTTTAATTTAGAAATTGCTCTGGAAGTTCTATGATTCCATCTACTACATAAAAACAAGCACATATGAGTGAGCATGTTTGGCGGGGCTCCTCTTGAGGGGCTCCTACACCGGAGCCGTTTTGGAGAAGCCCCAATTTGAGGCTCCTCTAAAACGGCTCCGACTCTTCTGTTTTTTGCTGAAAATGGCTTCTCCAGGAAAATGTTTTGGCAGGGCTCCATCAGAGGAGCCAGAGCCGGAGCCAGCGAGAAGCCCTGCCAAACAGACCCTTAGTTACGAGTTGCTTTCCGTTCCAATCCTATGTAGAGTCGAGCATATATATGTTTTCACAATTCCAGAGAAAAATGGGGTTAATTACAATAGTTAGCAATTAGCATCTTGCTAGGAAAAAAATATGGGGTTAATTATTACTTCTTTCATTCCAAGTTATAAGACATTCTAAGAATATTAGAGAGTCAAAGTATCTCAAGTTTGACCAAATTTATATGATAATACAATATATAACTTTCATGATGTCAACAAAGTATCATTAGATTTTTTATCAATTATATTTTTATAGTATATCTATTTGTTGTTATAAATTTTTATATTTTTTCTATAATTTTTTGTCAAATTTGAGATGCTTTGACTCTCCAATGTTCTTGTAATAAATTATAATTTGAAATGAAGGGAGTATTTTCTAGGCAACAAAAAATTTATCCAATGACCATATACTAAATACTAGTGTATATCTCTGTTCCAAAAGAACATGGCCTTGTTTAGATTCAAAATAATTTTGAATTCTAGTACCGTAGCGTTTCGTTTGTATTTGGTAATTATTATCCAATCATAGAGTAACTAGACTGAAAAGATTCGTCTCGCAAATTATAGACAAACTATGCAATTGGTTATTTTTACCTATATTTAATGCTACATTCATGTATCCAAACATTCGATATGATGGAAAATCTGGTAAAATTCTAGAATTTTGAAGGGATCTAAACACCCCTTTACTCTAGCATAGTCCTAGCAACATATCTCTTGACCAAATTATAATAGAAAAAACACAAATATTTATGATAATAATTCCTAATTGAAGAAGTATGTGTTATTTGGTTAAATTTGGAATACCTAATAACTAAGGATAAAGTTATAATTATATTTTTTGGACGTACGTATCGGAGCTATATATAGTCGTACAAGTACAACAAAGCATACGTCATCCATCTGTATTTCTTCTTCCTCTTGCTTTGCTGCTGTAGTGCTGTTGTTGTCTTCGTTCCCACGTGCACACCAAACATTGTCCCACCATTTCTCCGAAGCACATCGCACGCATTTTTTTTATGATATGAAGGCCAGTGGAACCGAAACCACATACCCCTCATGTTTAATAACGCTCCCATCGACGCCAAACGTGCACACCAAGTACACAAGTGTGTGTCATAGTCATAATGTATTCAGGCCGGCCGGCAGCTTCCGGCCAAGATTAGTAAAAGAAAGAAAGGGATTAAAGAACCACTACTGTCTTCAACTCCGATGGCTGCTTCTCCGGAGAATAAAATGAGGCTCCCTGTCAGCCAAGATAAGGCCGTGTGCTCCCGCGGCCTTGCCTTTCGGCAATAATGAAGGCTGCAGGTGACGACCAGGCACGACGACCACCCCTGACGTTTCTCTCGCTCGTGATGTGTGTAATGTGCTCAATCGCTCAGTTGGCAACGGACTCATTTCTGCTAGTGGAAGAGCATCAGGGGGCAAACACAGGTCTATCAGAGGTCACACCACCACGAGTGGCACACACTGCAACTGCCCTGCAGGAGCCGGGGATCTACGGAAGATGGGGCGGAATTTCGACAACACTTTGGTCCGGTCGATCGAGCTCATAACGGATGCGCTGACCAACCTGCTCAGTGCACCGCCGCGAGACGGTTATCTAACTGAGGACAACGACAGCTCTGTCCAACGATGCATCAATAAACGCTTCACTAAACGAGCGCTTCAAAAGCTTCACTAAGTGAGTGATGAATAATTGCGACTCTCCGCTAATTGGTCAGACTCCCAAGCAGCTCTTACATCTAAACCGGTGCTCCCGTTGCAAAGCAAACTCCATGGAGAATGAGGCTCCTGTCCGCAAGACAGCGATAGGCCCTTCACTGGAGCGGCCACTCCGTGTGCTCCTGCGGCCTTTCGGTAAGGCTACAGGTGACGACCCAAGCATGACGATCGTCCTAGCCCTTCTCCGACAAAGTGTGCCACCCCTCGCTGGGTTGGCATTGGCAACGGAGCGTGCCTTTGTTTCCACAAGCTAAAGTTTAGCACTTCAAATGTTTGGACACTCACTACCCCAGACAAGTTTTTCCGTGACGGTCAGAACTGTCAGGGAAAGTACTCAGAACCGTCAGGGAAGACAATCCGTGACGGTTACCGTCAGGGATATCCGTCAGGGAAAAACGACACGGAAAACCAACTTTCCCTGACGGAAAACCGTCACGGAATAGTCCCTGACGGTCTGAACGGGATGCGTCCCGTCAGGGACTTGTCCTTGACGGCTACTCTACCGTCAGGGATACCTTTAGTCGGTTGCCAAACATCTTTCCCTGATGGTAAACATCCGTCAGAAAACATCTTGGCAGTCAACTTCGTTTTTAGAATTACAAATTCTTTAGCCATTAATGACACTCTTCCCAGCAAGTAATTAACCATTAAAACAACATTATAGCATATAAAGGAACCATTCATCCACAAAGTAATAAATATTATATTCAATAATCTTAGAACATCATTCAAGTTGTTCATAAATACAAAGATATATAATATTTAGTGCCTCCAAATTAGCCTTCTAGAGTTAGGTACCTAACAGGCAGCACAAAGTTACAAGTGCTAACTAATAACTAGGTGCTATCTATCTCCCAACACAACTACAGGTAGCTAGCTGCTATCTCATGACAGTACGCAGCCACTTGTGCATAAGATGGACAAAAAAATCCACATTCCTTGGCAAGGTGTTGTTTCATGCAGTATGCAACCACTTCTGCCCAAGCACGCCTGCAGGGAAAAGAAGTTAGAACTTACAAAATGCATAATGCTAACACGAATCCTAACATCAATACAATTTGGAGATATCACTAGACATCAATCGAAAGCACATCTAGATGCAAGCAAAATGCAACACCCAACCAGATTACAGTGACAAACCTGTTACCAATTTATGTCATGTCTAAATTTGTGCAAAATGGAGCAGCAAAGTTCATTGACAGATGACTTAATTTGTGTATATAAACAAGAAAAACAGTCACTGGACATCAATCGAAAGCACATCTAGATGCAAGCTTTTGAAAGAATGGGAAGCAAAATCTTCAGGTCGTTACTACAACCAAGCTTTGATAGTGCAATATTGGTGCAGGGATCACAACAGTTAATTTACCATGGATAGTCTAGCATAGATCAAGAACATATATGCTACATGGTGGCTGTAGTCTGACCTTGCTGAGACAAATTGTTTTGCCATAGTTGGTTCAGAAGCACTAAAGTTGCTCCGGCTATGGTGGTTAGCGGTGGCTGGCAGCAGCGTTGCGTCGGTCATCAGCCGCGTCGTAACCTGTGCATAAATAAGATGGTACCGATCAAAGACCACAAAATTCAGGAAGTAAAAATTAGGTTCTGCACTTTACTAATATATGTAAGGAGCACCTAGTAATGTAATCAGGATAAGCAAGGACCAGGCAGAACAACCTCAAGAACAGTCCTACTAAAAGACTAACACCTACCATTGTAATTCTGTAACTCAGATTCAGGCAATGACCTATACAAATATAAACAGATACAGTTCAGTTAATATACAAACACTGGAGCAGCATTTAGTATTTAGTAGATCAAGACATGGGGATTCAGGCAATCAGGCAATATTAGCATTTAGTAGTACCTGTATAGCATGCATTCAGGCAACAGACCTGTTATTTTCAGAGACAAACTAGCCGTTTTCCAAAAACCATTGTATCAGACTCAACTAATTCAGAGACTGAGAAGGCATAATCCAAAAACTCTTTTGTTTTATCAACAAAATTCCTATACAGCTAGCACGCCATAACCATTGAATCACAATGCAAATAGAGCAGCTGTAGCAGAGTTAGTCACTGGAAATTTGTGTTATGTCTAGATTTGTGCAAAATAGAGTAGTGAAATTCATTGATTGAACTATATGACAATTAAATTAATCTATATGTATAAAGCACCTAGATGCAAGCTTTGGAAGAATTGGAAGCGAAATCCTCAGGCCACTACTACAACCAAATTTTGATAGTGCAACATTTGTGCAGGATCACAACAGCTAGCAACCACAACAGTTAATCACCACTGCATGTCTAGCACAGATAAAGAATATATATAGTCGAAAAAAAAACTGGATGGAGAGAGGAGGCTAGAGGCAGGAAGAGGTCATAGTCTCACCTTGTTGTCCGACTGTGAGAGCCCAAATGTTTTTCACGGCAGGGGTGCCAGAGTCAGGTCTAGAAGCTAGAGTTTCTCCTGCTACGTCTGCGCTGCAACAACAAAGAAGCCCCCCAACCGCAGTTCAAATGCCATGGCCGGTGAAATCAAGTCAGTGAGTGCATCAATCGACAAGGACCAAAATAAAATACAAGATGTGAAATTGAATCAGGATCTGAATACGGCAAAGCTATGGAAAATAAATCTAAATCTAAATAAAAAAAGGGGAAAAAACAGCACCGTTGCCTGGGGGTGGCCGCCGGCGGCGTTGTGGCGTGGTGTCTTGGGGCAGCAGTCAGCGACGAATGTGGTGGCTCGGGCCTCAGGGCGGTGCAGATGGCGAGTGGCGCATCGGACGGTGCGGATGGCTCTGCCGGCTCCACAGCGGGCAGCGCCGTCGTTGCAGCCCGGGCCTCGGGTGGCTCAGGTGGCGAGCGGCGCGGCGGAGGGTAGCCGCCGTAGACAGCGCGGGTGGCTGCCGGCTCCATGGCAGCCAGCACGGGTGGATTCCGGCTCCGTGGCGGCCGGCGCAGGTGCTGCAGCGAGATGGATGGTGTGCGAACCTGCTAGATCTGGATGGATGGCGGCGTGGATAGGGTTGAGGAGTGAGGGTTGGATATTTTCACGGACTGGGTTGGACCGTCACGGGCGCGGGAATAATTTTGCTTCCTCTGTCTACACGCGCCTCTCGGGCCAATGAGTCCAGGAGCGCGCGCGAAAGAGAGCTGAGGAGCGCGCGATGTCCAATTAGTAGGCGGGGAAGGCCCGAAATTTACTCCGTGACGGTAGGCGCCGACGGGGGAGGTCTTTCCAGGCGGTTCTTCTCGTCCCGCGGGGAATGACTCTATACCCGTGACGGACGATGCGCAGCCGCGGGGAGAGGTTGAAACAGACGGGAGAAAATCTTTCTGGGGTAGTGACTAATTTGATGTATTAAATATAGACTATTTATAAATTCTATTACACACATTGAAACTAATTTGTTAGACGGATATATTAAGTCTAATTAGTCCATGATTTGACAATGTTATGTTACAGTAAAAATATGTTAATCATAGATTAATTAGTTTTGATAGATCGATTCGTCTCGCTAATTGGTCTACTCATGTGCAATTAGTTTATAATTAACTCGTATTTATCTCTTTTGATTAGCATCGGAATATATATTCGATATGACATTGACTAAACTTTAGTCCCTAGATCCACCCTCTAACTCACCTATGCTATTGCCTGAGTAAGGGCAAGCATAGGTCAGTCTCACGCCACCACGGATGGCGAAGACCGCCCCCTGCGGGAGCATGGGCGGATCTATGTAGTGAGTTGTGGGTGCGCCCGCACCCAAAGAAAAATGAAAAAACTGTGATAATACTCAAATTTTCATCATGTTCGCACCCATATAATAAAAGTCTACGCACCCACAAGGCAAGCGCACCCTCCTCGAATTAGCTCTAGCTCCGCCACTGTGCGGGAGCCGACTAGTAGAGGCATCTACGGAGGACACAGAATTTTCACCATGCTTTGGTGTAGTCCAGCTCATGATGGATGCTTTCGTGAATTTCGCGCACAGAGCGCATGTGTGATTCTATTTGGATCATGGATTTGAGTAATTGAGACGAACCACAAGCATATGCAATAAGGCAGGAGCTACCGGTAGGAACAGGTAGTACTCCACACGTACTGTACTAGTTTTTTTTTTCAAAACGGTCGAAACTGAATTTCACTACCATGGTAACGAAATTACAAAACGAGCATCATCCGTGCATTACAGACCAACGTTTTAAACGCCCTACTGTTTTTGAACACAAACTGAGCTCACACAGGGAGCAATCACCACCGGAGCAACGGAGCACACCAAGAAAAAGAAAAAGAACCAAGGACTAAAGCAGGCAAGGCCTACTACCCCCGAGAAACGAAACTAGCAACCAAAACGTACTGTACTAGTTAATTAGCAGCAACTGACACATAATGTGAGTATTTTGTATTGACCTGTTGCGTTGCTACCAGCTGGTGGCGATGTTATATAAGTACTCTTTTACGTCCTTGCATCACTTGGCAAGCAAAATAAAATTCGTAAAAAGAATTCAGTAGCAAGCACCTTGTGCGCGCGTGTACCTTGCGTAGGTACGGCACAGTTCTATTTGACCCCTGGTCCTAAATGTCAAGCGCTCAGAACCGTACCACTTGTTATATATCTAAGCTACTCCTGTATTATACTGCAGATCTCGAGGATTCGGGTTGGCATTATTTTACATGCCTTCGCAAGCACGATATGCATGATACGCACATTAGGTGTTGTGTCTTACTGTCCACTTTGTATTTGAACAGCTTGATATGCATGCTTTAATTAATTTGGAAAGTTATATTAACAGGACGGAGTTAGAGCAAATTCGTGGGATACACGCTTATCTTATTACAAGTGCAAGGTTTTACAAAATAGAGGTGAGATAGGGCGAAGATTTAGCTCTATTATCACTGCTTTTTTTAGATACGATCACATCCACTTTACTCAATATAGCTCTGCCCCTGGGTAGATAAATGTTAAGTAAGAATATAATTAGTAGTTAGCATGCAGCAATTATGGCTTAGTGTGTGTGTATATATATATGAGTATAGTAATTATCGTAAATCAAAGTGACTACAGAATAAGTTATTTCGTAGCCAGATTTATTTGGATGTCAGTGCTAAAAATTAACCCATATCTTATATAAAAATAGATAAAACATAAGTTAATTATAAGCTGATAAAGGCTAATAGATTTTAGCTCTTAATTAGTTATTATTAGTTTTAAATTAGTTTACATTTAAACTTTCTAATTGGTATCCAAAATTATGAGCTAATAATCATTATTACTCAAACACAGTGACGTTTCATCTCCACCGGATGCACAAGCCTAAAAAGCCTATTCTATTTATTTGCTAAAATAGTCCAATTTGACGTAAACTGTTTTCGATGTTCTTCGAAGAAATGAAAAGGTATCCTACATCACCAGTATCCACATATCCTCCTATCAAATCCAATGCAACGGCTCCTACTCTGTATAGATTTTTGGAGCCATAGCACATGGTTTCATAAAATCTGTACGATTTTCCGATCTAAATCGAGTGGGTTTCCATGAAAAAGATCTTGTTCAGCATGTTCTATTCGATACTGGTAGGAGAAGAACCCGACTCGGTATTCTTAAAAAAAGAGGGGAAGCAGAACCAAGTCAAGATGATATGGATCGCCCCTTCTTCTTGCGCCAAAGATCTTACCATTTCTAAAGGAACTTGGGCTACATTTCTTTTCAATTTCCATTCAAGAGTTTCTATCTGTTTCCACGTTCTTTTTTTGAGACCTCAAAACATGAAATGGACAAATTCCTTCTCTTAGGAACACATACAAAAAAAAGGATAATGTATAGGGGAAAATTCCTCCCTCGTTTCAAATAAAGGGGTGCTATATTAGCATCTGAGTACTTGATGCATTTTTTGCCTTGTAAAGTCCAGTTTTTTGGAGAAATAAGAAGCAGCTAGCTAGGACCGGATCGGTTCATCTTTCGGCCTGCTTGCAACTTGCTGCAAGCATCTCGCCACCACTACTACAGATTTCAACATCACTGCCGGGTCTAGCAAAACCGACAGTGATGAATCTTCACTGCCGGTTCCAGCCACCAACCGGCAGTGAAGGTCCTCGTCACTGTCGGTTCGTAATTTGAAAATTCAGATTTGTAAATTGATTGTTTGAGCCACTAAACGAATTCAAATGAAAAAGTTGTGAACTACAAAGTTTCATAACTTTTCGAGATCTACAACTTTCATGTAGCAAGTTTTTTCATCCGAGGTCTTTTACAAAAATTTAAATTTCAAATTTGACACATTCAAACGTATTTTTCGGTCACTAAACGATTTCAAATGAAAAGGTTGCGAACTACAAAGTTTCATAACTTTTCGAGATCTACAACTTTCATGTAGATAGTTTTTCCATCCAAGGTCATTTACAAAAATGAAAAAAAGTCAACTGTAGAGGAATATATCAGTGCCGGTTCCAGCCACGAACCGACACTAAAGCTCCTCATCACTGCCGGTTCGTGGCTGGAATCGGCAGTGATATGATGGCCACTTTCACTGCCGATTCCAGCCACGAACCGGCAGTGATAAGGAGCTTCAGTGCCGGTTCGTGGCTGGAACCGGTACTGATATACCTGTTTAGTTAATTTTTTTTATTTTTGTAAATGACCTCTGATGGAAAAACTTTCTACATGAAAGTTGTAGATCTCGAAATGTTATGAAACTTTGTAGTTCACAACTTTTTCATTTGATATCATCTTGTCATCGAAAAATACGTTTGAATATGTAAAATTTGAAATTCAAATTTTTGTCCCAGGTTCGAATCCCCGGTGGAGTGCGTTCGTGAACTAGATTAATACTGAGCTTGTCCCAGAATTTTATTCTTTTTTCGATTTTAAAAACGTGAACTAGATTAATACTGGGCTTGTCCCAGAATTTAATTCTTTTTTTTCGATTTTAAAAACGCGATTTTATTCTGGAACCGGCAGTACACTCATCACTGCCGAAAGTGCAGTGCCGGTTCAAAATCCGACAGTGATGCGGGATTACGAACCGGTACTGATTTGCCTTTCTGTAGTGCACTTGTGATCGCTTCTCGTCTCTCTAGCTACCAACCATCTTTGGACCAATATTGACCGCTATTAGTAATCATCGCCAGTTGCACGATACGCTTCTTTTCTTTTCTTTTCTTTTTTTATAGTGTAAACTTTGTGGAGCATCACCTTTTTGACTAGACTAGAGAAGACCCCTCCCTGGTACGTAAATGACGCATGCATGTTTCCTTTAATTTAGAGAATGAATCGTTACATCGTAAAGCTATATGCGCGCAGCCACGAGCATTTACTTATAACCCAGCCGGGGCATATATTTTTTTTAGAGTTCTAGTAGACGATAAAAACGTGGGCGGTGAACTTGAGTATCTGCCAGGCTATCTACCTTTTTATATTTATTGTCTGCACCAATTAAGCCCCGGTTGTTAGAACTTTAACCACACTCACTGACGACTCGTAAACTCCAACATCACACCAGTTAGAGCAAGTTTAATATAATCTTGCAGCTACCAGCGAAGCCAATGCAAGTTAACAATAGATTAGCATAAGATCAGTTTTTTCATGCCTTAATTTCAAAGAATGTAATGTACTCCATCTGTTGTTGTTTTTTTGTAATGTCAGTTTGTTCTAAGTCAAATATGTTGCAATCTTTGACCAACTATTTTTAAAAATTCTTATAGTTTTACAATATAAGAATTATGTATCATGATAGTATTTCTCATAATAAATCTAAAAATATAAATCTTATGACATGAATCTATATAATTTTTTTTAAATCAATGGACAAAGATACACATGTTTGGTTTAGGACAAACTAAATGTGATACTTAAATAAAAACAGAGGGAGTATTAGAATCAGTGCAGACAAATTTCATCACCATTAAGCTTATTTCATCACATTAAACTTTTACCATATCTCTTCATCTATACTATGTCATGTCAACATATTTAATACCTATAAAATTTTATTACGAAATTTTATCGAGATTGGCCTAATAGACAAGCCATACAATAATCTAGTCTCTTCTTCTTTTCAATACCATTTTTATTGTGTATGCGGTACCCACCCACTCTTCCCATCCTTTTATCTCGTCCGTAGTAGTAAGTAATAAGTGAAGTCTCAAATATATATATATATATATATATATATATATATATATATATATATATATAACTAGCTGGCAACATTATTTTGCTCAAATTAGAAGAAAAAAACATAGAAAACAACTAAAGAGCCATGAGACAGAACAAAAAGTTTGTGTCAAGATCGAATTGGACCTCAATCGCCAAACATATAATCTAGTTCAGATGCTAATCTATGCGACCATACATATGAATGCAACACGATCGATACAAAGGGTTCTCTCTGTTTTTCATGGGAACTTTAATTTGAGCCCGTTTGGTCCACACTAGGCATCCAATCTAAGGTCCCGTTTAGTTCCATCCAAAAACCAAAAATTTTTGCGCAGTACCTGTCACATCGAATCTTGCCACACATGCATGAAGTGCTAAATGTAGACGAAAAAAAAAACTAATTGCACAGTTAGGTGAGAAATCGCGAGACAAAACTTTCGAACCTAATTAGTCTATAATTAGACACTAATTGCTAAATAAAAACGAAAGTGCTACAGTACCCCAAACCCAAAAAAATTTGGATCTAAACACGCCCTAAGTGAACTATAATTATTGAACGGATAGAGAACTATGTCTTTTTTGCTTGGCGTGCATCACAATTCACAGCATCTCATGCTTCATTCCCACAGACTCCCAGGCCCCAGGCAAGAAAATATGCGCCATGCATTCATACCACTTTCTTTCAGGGGTCTTGCTTCGATCTCCTCTCGCTGGCTGGCTATTGGTGCATGCATGCAGTCAACCGAGTCAAGAATTTCATACTTCCACATGCGAAACTGGCGCGCACCGCACTTCTACGACATTCATTCATGTCCAGCCGGCCTGCCACCAACCCAAGATCCATTCCATCCAACCTCCCCCGCGCCCGGCCTTCCTATATAAACCCTCGCAGAAGCCACCTCACAGATTCACAGCAGAGCACGCAGCGGAACAAGAGAAACGCAGACGCGCCAAACTAGCTAGCTCTAGCTAGGGCAAGCAATAATCCACCGTCGTCGTCAGGCAAGAGCCGCGCGCGGATGGCGGCAATGGTGGAGCTGTTGACGACGGAGCTGGTCGTCCCAGCCGAGGAGACTCCAGCGGGGAGCATCTGGCTATCCAACCTCGACCTAGCCGCGCGGCGCGGGTACACGCCGACGGTCTACTTCTACCGAACCAACAACTCACCAGACTTCTTCTCGCCCGACGCCGTCAAGGACAGCCTCGCGCGTGCGCTGGTGTCGTTCTACCCGCTGGCGGGCCGCCTGGGCGCCGACGCCAGCACGGGGCGCGTCCAGATCGAGTGCACGGGCGAGGGCGCCGTGTTCGTGACGGCGCGGTGGGAGCAGTACGCGCTGGACGAGCTGGTGACCGAGTTCGTGCCGTGCGACGAGATGCGGCGCCTGCTGGTCCCCGCCACGCCGTCGCCCGACAACCCGCTGGCGCGCTGCCCGCTGCTGTTCGCGCAGGTCACCCGTCTCCGCTGCGGCGGCGTCGTGCTCGGCCTCGCCCTCCACCACTCCGTCGTCGACGCCAGGAGCGCCGCCCACTTCGTCGAGACGTGGGCTAGCATCGCCCGCGGCGGCGGCGGTGGAGACGCGCCCCTTCCGCCCTGCTTCGACCACAGGCTGCTCAGCGCGCGTCCTCCCGCGACGCGCGCGGTGACGTACGACCACCCGGAGTACAAGGCCGAGCCGGCATCGGTGGCCGCCGCCGGTTCCGGTTCCGGGTACGCGAGCGCGATCATCACGCTGAGCAAGGCGCAGGTGACGGCGCTAAAGGCGCGGTGCGCAGGCGCGTCGACGTTCCGCGCGGTGGTGGCGCTAGTATGGCAGTGCGCGTGCGTGGCGCGGTCACTCCCACCCGACGCCTCGACACGTCTCTTCTCGATGGTGGACATGCGCGCGCGCCTAACGCCACCTCTCCCGCCGGGGTACTTCGGGAACGCGGTGATCCGGACGTCGGCGCTGGCGACGGTCGGGGAAGTGGTGGGGAACCCCGTCGGGTACGCGGCGCGGCGCGCGCTGGCGGCGACGAGCCAGGGCGACGACTACGCGCGGTCGCTTGTGGACTACCTTGAGGAAGTGGACGCCATGAACCTGCCCCGGAGTGGCATCTCGAACGCGCACCTCCGCGCCATTAGCTGGATGGGGATGTCGCTGCATGACTCGGATTTTGGCTGGGGCGCGCCCGTGTTCATGGGTCCTGCCCTCATGTACTACGCTGGGTTCGTGTACGTTATGCAGGCGCCTGGGAAGGATGGTGCTGTTGCGCTCGCGCTGTCGCTTGAGCCTGAGAGCATGCCGGAGTTCAGGAAGGTGTTCGCCGAGGAGCTCGCGAGGATCCAGCAGCAGCAGCTGCAGGCGGTGTGAATTATGATGACGATAGCTTGCACGCCACGCCTACGTAATCAACGTACATGTGTCGTACTACGTACTACTACTACTGCTGCTGCTGAGGGGTTGGTAGCTACTAGGCGGTGTATGCTTAGCTTGCGTCGTACTGAGGAGTTGTGTACACATCTGCCTGACAGACGTACACCTACCGTACCGCCGTTGTGTCTATTATATACTCAGGTGTGACTTGGGACTGTCCTGGTCGTAGTCGGTTGAATCAAAGCATGCATGTAACGCACGCGTATTCGTTTGTTAATTTGCAGTAAAACGTGGATCAACCCTGTAAAATAAGGATGAAGTCACTCCTTTCGGCATCTATCATGCATCCTAGCTAACAAACTATACTTTAAATCATTATTCAAAGCAGGGATCCTTTTTCCTCCATTCCACGGTGACCATGCTGAGGATGCATCGATCAGTGTGGAAACGAAAATTAACCGGCCGGTTGACACACTTGACTCACCGAGCGAGACGACGACACGGTGACCATGCATGACCTCCGTACTAGTCGTCATAGATCGAGAATTCTAACCCCGTTTCCAGCTGCATGCCTCCGTGTGTGTGACATTTCCCTCGCTCTCGATCCTACGTACCCGGCCCAACAATCATCGTCAGTACGTAACGTCGTCATGGTCATGTCTAATTAACCGCCCAGTCTCGCTTAACGCACGTGATGATACTTGTGAACGACGGAGCTCCGGCCATCTGCATACGACGACTATTGCTTCAAAGATGATACGCTGGGCAGATGGCCGATCGATGTGATGTCTCAGCGTCATGAGACGATCTTTCACCGTACGGAAATACGTGGTGTGTGTAGGTTCCTTCTCTCTGAACCGGAATTAATGGTTGCTGGCGGCCGGCCTCATCCTAGTGCGGTCAGAGGCTCAGAGCTAGCTTTGTGGTTCCCTTTGTGCGGCACGCCCTTCGAAAACGTTTGACTTTTTCTTAATCGAGTCTAATTCACTCGTCCTATTTAAAAATTTATGTAAAGTATCACTTATTTTGTCCGTGACAAGTTCTATAAATAAATTCTTTATAGCAATGACTTAAATTTAACTATGTTTTTATATATTTTTTTTTGCAAAGCATGAAACATTTAAAGTTGTACATCATCTCTCGCAGACTAATATCTAACATTCTCCTTGGGTACCCGTGGTTACAAAGTAGCTTTTGCTTTACATACAGAAATACTCCGTATGTCAACATACTAGGTTCTTTGTTTGCCACGACGCGACGCGCACTACATCGAGTGCGTCTGCACCTTGTCAGACGGCCTTAGCAAATAAAGATCGAACATGAAACATGGATTTTTACGTAGAAAATTCTTGCAAAAATAATTATTATATCTTCACTATACAAGGAGAGTTTACAAAACACATGAAATATATCTGGAGTCATCTCAACTCTTTCTGTGTCGCTTACAAATGTGTTTATAAGAAAAACCAACGACTATAGTCAAATATAGAAATAAATCCACTAGATATATATAGGCTACCTGGGCCTGGGCGTCCTGGTGCTCACGCAAATTCTATAACAGAAGAGGCCTCCACTTCTCCTATTGGCTACCCTGACACCCTGCAGGGCTATCAACATTGATGATTCGGATCGGTACTGCATGCTGAGATGAACGATATGCCCGCAGCAGGCGGTATGATGATGACGACGATGGAGAGATTGCACGCCTACCTAACGTAACCGTGCTGCACGCGTCGTAGGTCGTACGTACGTACTACTACTACTACTGTAGTAAATGAGCAGGGGTTGGTAGCAGGTGTACTATGTGTAGTAGTAGTTGTGTACACGTACACCTGCGCTGCGTGACCATATCCATCCAGCAGATCGAGACCACCATATATATGTACCGTACCGCCTTGTCGTTGTCGGTTAAATCAAATCAAAGCATGTAACGCACGTATTCGTTTGTTAATTTGCAGCAAAAACACGGTGATGAACCTTGTCAATGGAAGTCACTCCTTTCGGCATCGTCCTAGCTAACAAATCATTGATCATTTCTGATATTATTTTTTTTGACTGTTTTTGTTGTAAGATAAAAATATTATATCATGTCTAATAATATATAGTACTACTGTAACCTTGCATCGTCAGTGACGAATAATGAAATGAAACGTACGGACTATAATATTTCCCAGCAGCATCCTGAACGTCAAGAATAAAAAAGTTGCCATCCGTTAGTGGCGCATCCGCAGACGTAAAAAAAGCAAGCGTCGTTATTCCAAGCAGGGATCCTTTTTTTTTTCTCCATTCGACGGTGACCATGGCAGATCGATGGATCAGTGGAAATTAACCGGTTGAAGGTTGACTGGAGACGACAACAACGGCGGCGGCGCGGCGGCGGCGGCGGCAACCTGTGCAGTTGCTGGGCGCCAGCTCATGGTGACGATCGGTTGATGCAAAGCATGCATGGCGATGCGGTCAGCAACGACCTCCGTGCGTCGTCGAGTGGGCCGGGACGTATGTACTCTGGGTCCCAAACCCCGTTCATGATTTGACAGTGGGTCTAACGCTCATGATTTTAGTTCTCACATTAAAGCTAAAATGTATTATCAAGTGTATATATTAATATTTATAAATTTTTCTCTCAGGAAGCTACTAATCAACCAAAGACGACTAACATGAGCGAACGTACTTTGTACGCCATAGTTGAGGACTTATGCTCATTCATCATGAGAGAAGTCATTCCTCACAAGGGGAATTATCACGACGAGTCGGCCACATTAAGTGACCCAAAGTATAGACCGCTCACAGAGATCAGTGGTCTGCAACTTAGTCAAAATGGTTATTAATTAGAGCCTTAGTGAAAACTTTGATGTATATATATATATATATATATATATATATATATATATATATAGTGTTTGTGAGCACTAGAGCACTAGTGAAAACTTTGTTGTAAATACATTTACTTTATGTTTGTGAGCATGAAACTTTGATGTTGTAAATAAGTGTGACTTTATGTTTATGAGCATGAAACCACTTGTATCAAATAGTTAAATACTATATGGGTATAATTGATCATCATCGAATAGGTTTAGGGTAAAATATAGGGTTTGATTTAAATTTGAAAATTTGAAAAATTTGGTAGGGTGGGGGCTATTTACACAGGCGGCTGACTTAAACAAATCGACAGTGGAAATCTATTTCCACAGGCGGTTTGTTTAAGTCAGTCGCCTGTGGAAATCGATTTTCACAGACGGTTCTCTTTAGTGAACCGCCTGTAAAAATCGCTCATTTATACTGGCCTTTCACATAAGCGGTTACGAAAAACGCCTGTAGAAATACGTGTACAACCGCCGCTATAGTAAGTCTGTGTACTAGTGTTTCGACCTACTAGGCCCTGTTTGATACAGATTATCTGGGAAGCGCTTCCCAAATAAGCTGTACAAATAGAGTAAAAACGACGATCAAAATAAGCTGGTCTGATCCAGCTTCTGCCTTTTAGTACAAATGAGTGCTGTGGGAATAAGTGTGACCAAAATAAACTGTTGAAAAACATGATGTTTGACTGTTGATTACAGCTTATTTTGGTTATAAGCAGCTTATAAGCTGTACTAAATAGGGCCTAGAGCGCCTATCTCCGATGACCTACCCAGCCCAGCCCAACAATCATCGTCAGTCGTCAGTTTCGCTTTATTCGACGTGTATATTTCGCGTTACGCACGTGACTATATATCTACTGCACGTTCAAAGATGGGCAGATTCTCGTCAAAAAAAAAAAGATGGGCAGATATATGGGCGGCCGACGATGTGATGTCCCTGGGCGTCATGGGACGATCTTTCCCCGTACGTACGTGGTGCGTCGTCTAGTAGGTCCGCTCTCTCCGGACCGGAATTAGTGGTCGCCGCCGGCGGCCGGCCTGCTGCTCATGGTAGTGCATGCGGTCACAGTTTTGGTTCCATTTGTACGTGCAAAAAGGTCGCTAGCTGCTGACAAGCCCGGCCCAGGCAGCTATTCCAGGCCCAGGCAGCCGATGGGCCTCTCTCCAGGTGATACACTACTATACTCAGCCCAAATTTACGTCAATAGGTTAACGGTAATGCTCTTTGGCGGACGTTCGACACGCGTCGAATATGTGCCGGACCGCAAGTGGGTTGGGCGGGGGCGGTGGCCCGCGCGTACCCCCCAAACCCACCGCACGCCCCCCCCACCCTCGTCATTTCCGCCTGCCTCCTTCCACTTCCTCCTCACTCTCTCTCTCCTCCACCCACACCCCTCCTCCGACCACCACGCCGCTACCATGGCGGTTGCTGCAACGGCGGCAACGACGACGACGATGGCGGTGGATTCGCCGGATCCATGGCCCAGCGACGACGACGGTCGTGGATCCACCGGATCTGATGACGACGGCCATGGATCCACCGGATCCAGCGGCGGTGGCAGTGGATCTGGAGGATCCACGACGACGACGGCCATGGATCCACCGGATCCAGCGGCGGTGGCAGTGGATCTGGAGGATCCACGACGAGCTGTCAAAGTAGGGCACGAGGCCTGCTCCTTCCTCGTCCTTCCCCTTGTCCCCTCATCCTCCTCCTCCTCAATCCCAGCTTTCCCCTCTCTTGACAGTGCGATCATCATTTTTTTGTTTCATTTTGTTGTATCTGTTGTTTCAATATTACAAAAATGTTGTTTCAAATGCTTGAGTAATTTGTTTCAATTGTTGTCCATATTGTTTCAGTTGTACTCTCTCTGGGTCTGGACCTGATCTTTTTTGTTTCATTAAATCTCTTCTCTTTGTTTTAATTCGTTTTTTATTTTGTTTCTTTTTTTTCTTGTTGTTTTTGTTTCAGATTTTTTTTTTGTTTCGATTGTTTTGTTATTGTTGTTTCTTTTACTTTCTGAGTCATGTGTTTCTTTAAGTGTTTTATACGTATGTTTTTCGGTGTTTCAACCGTGTCAGTATGTATGTTACAAATGTTCAATTTGGATGTTTCAAATTTAGATCTGGTGTTACAGCTAGGGGTACAGACGCATGTTTCATGTGCTATTAGATATATGTTGCAAGTGTTTTTTTCTGATGTTTTAAAATTAGATCGGGTATTTCCATCTTTTTTCTGGTGTGTTTTTTAATTTTCGTTTTTTGTTTGTTTTAGATGGGCACGGCGGCCATGTTGGGTGGCTGCGGCGGATCTAGTTGGAGGAGCAGGGCAGCGCACGCGGAGGGGCTTGGGGTTGTCGCGGTCGGGGGTGTGCATCTGTGTGTCCGTGCGTCCCGTGTGGTGGGAAGGGGTTGCGGGGCCGTACTGGGCCGCTCGAACGTCCGTTCTACGGTAGAACGTTCGTTCGGCAGCACATTCCGTAGATTAAATGCTAAACTAGATGAATCGACATCAACACTGGTGAGAAGTACGCAACTTCTCCGCTGGGTTTGCTTCGATCGAGTTGGACTATTCGACTTCATTTCCTTCTCTACGCGCCGAGGCAGCGAGTCACCGCCCGCCCGGCCGCCCGTCCGCGCGCACGACACTCGCGGCACGTGGTACGGAGTACGTGACAAGTGACGACTGGCGTGATTTGCATCTGCTCATCTGCATAGGGGTAGGGCAAGCCGGAGATCACCCCATCAGGAAGGCAGCAGCAAAGCAATCATATATGTATATTATTTGCTGGTTCTATCAAAAGTTGGAGAATTTTGCTTGATTATATGTTGATGACCTAACTGTCGAAATTATCTAATATACACAACTATTGGAATTGTTTCTTTCGTCGACGGTCACCGCTTCCATGATAAAGGAAAGTCAAGAAATGTTATACACCTATATATGAAGGTTGTGTATGGTCACTTGTACTGGATTTCTAGGGGAAAAAAGTCTACTCGCACATAGAAGCCTCAACTTAAACTTCTATATTGCTGATTTTTTCATCAGGAGCTTATAAACCCGCTCCAGTAGTCCAGGGCCGGCTCTATAATTCTAAGGACCTATGGGCGAGCAAGAAGATGAGAGCCCATTAAGCTATTTTTTCATATCAAAATTGCAGTATGTAAATGAATAATAAAATTTACTTTGCAATTGCAATATATATAGCTCATAAAATATAACAATAGTGTAATAAAAAACTAGAAACAATAATCATAATGATTACCTCAAAAAATACAATATGTCAATGCCTTGTAAAAACCCGTCTTCAAGCATTTCTTGATGCAAAATCTTCAATAATAGTATCAAGATTAATGTCATCCAAAATATCCTTCTCAATGCTGCACATAGCCAAGTCATTCAATCTTTCTTGTAACATAGTTGATCTCAAACAATTTTTCAGCAATTTCAATTTGGAGAAACTTCTTTCGGCTGATGCTACTGTCGCTGGAATAGTTAGGAGAATCTGATATGCTATGGACACATTCGGATAGCAATCTGCAACTTTAACAAACTAAAGAATCTCCAGTGCTGACATCATTTCTTGTGGCAAAGATTCTCGTAACACTTTCAATTCAGAGAAAAAAATCATCCAACTCAACATCAGACTTGTTGCCTTGAGAAAAAGATTCTACAAAACTAGTACAACACTTTCTTAGATCATTATTTAGAGAAAAAATCATCCAACTCAACATCAGACTTTTTGAGCACCCGACAAATATTTCTTAGATAACATCTATCATATTTAAATTAATACATTGAATTAGAAAATTATAACCCTAGAGGCCTAGACAATAAAGAGATTGGAAAATACTGATGTGCTAGTCGTGCTAGTCTGCTTACCGTGAGCAGGCCTGACCGTGAGGACTGAAGCCTGACGGCTGGACACTGGCCGGGAAGACAGGAAGTCAGGGACGCTGGCTGTACACCGTCGTCAAGGTCCGTCCTGCAGGACCTCACGTCCTCGACGATGGCAGCACAATGGCAGATGAGATGGGCAGAAGAAACGTCGCGATGGCGGCAGGATCGGGAGACAGAGCGACGTACACGTACATACTACCATCGACGTACCTAGCTGGCTGGTGGCTTGGGCCGTTTAAGCATTTTGATGGGCCTTCATTTCTTTAAGTGTTGATTATACTAAATAGATAACTATATATACTAATTATATATATGATCTTGGGCCCTCCAATATCCATGGGCCCCTGGCGGTCACACTGCCTGCCCCCCCCCCCCCCCCCTCTTAGAGCCGGCCCTGCAGTAGTCCCGACGAGGGGATGCGGAAATCAAATGCCGGCCCACTATAAGTCCAGGCCCACACAAGGAGAAGAAGGTTTTCAAAAACAAAGTACAAACTATTTTTTAAAAAAGCTAAATGAATGAGCAGTCTTTAACTTGTCAAGGGGTTTCACTTAGGTCATAAACTTTGAAAATATATTTCTAGATCCTTGAACTTGTCAAGTGGTGGATTGCACGTCTCTAAACTTATCAAATAGTGCATCGCACGTCCATTTCTAGATCATACCGGCTATTGTGGTGCACCATTTAACAAATTTAAAGGCTTCGAAATATATTTTCAAAGTTCGTTTAGCTAAATGACATCTCTTGATAAGTTTAGAGGCCGCTCATGTATTTAACTCTAAGAAGAAAAAAAACAAAAGGACTTATCCATGGAGGGTGTAGCCAAAGGGAAGCCAGTCAGCCCAAACCATGATAAAGAGGCGCTCATCTTGTCAGTAAGATCTCGTTTAGTAGATTAGCACCCGATGTGTACGAAAGTCTCTGTTTCATCTCTTTATTTTTGTAACGATGAGAACATGCGCGCGGTGGGTTGAACGTCCTCTCAAAAATTCTTGCATTTAGCTTTTTCCACGGCTCCTAATAAACAAATAGTGTAGGAGCAGTGTTACATACCGCCTTAGACCTTGTTTGGATGCGCATGTATCTACTTCAAACCATGTGGATTGGAATGGATTGAGATGAAAATTAATTCAAATACACTTCAATCCATGTGATTTGAGGTGGATACATGTGCATCCAAACAAGGCCTTAATTGGCATCCTAACTTCTGAACCCACCGTGCGCCACCACTGAGACAACGAAAACAAAATTATGCCACCACTATGTGCTTGGAAAGGAACCCATAGTCCATGATAAAAAAAATAGTCTGTGTACGTGATCCATTGACACAAAGGGCATATGTCCTGGTTCGGCCATCAATGAGACACTGAAGCCGGTCTGCCATCCATAAGCAATTCTAGATTGCTTACCACACGAAGAATTTGTGGTTCAGAGATACCAAGACGAAGAACTTGGAGTATTCTATAATAATTTGATGTTTGTCCTGCCACCAACCTATTGACCTATTGTTTTTCCCTTTTGTTTACCTTTAACGTTGCTCACTTTTCACTTTTGTATAGCTCTGTATCACTTTTCACTTTTGAAAATGTGTTTCTAGCCCATGAGGCAATCTCTTCATTATCTTGTAGCAAGGTTTTTTTTAATAATGCTTATATTACAACCTCCTCTCGATGTGATCCTAGATGTTGGTGAACATCAGGGAAACTTCCCCTAGGTGTCAAATTTATGCGTAGTGTTTGCGAATTAAATTAACCATAATGCTTAAAAATATTCAGCTAATTAGAACCTGTCTCCAGTGCCGTAGATTCTTTAGAAATACTGATTATGGCACATGACTACTTGTTAGGAAGAAATATTCTGACCTGAAGTGAACGGCTAAATAAATGTGAATTTTGTAAAGGAAATTGTGCTTCCTATAATGTAGTCTTTTCCTGTTGCTTATACTGGATATGGTGGAGCTTTTGTTTTTTTAATTGAAACACGACTTTTTTTAATCTTGATTAGGCAATTGTGCTCTGTTAGCTGACTACTCTTTTGTGTTCAATGCATGTTATCATACCAGCCTTTTATGGGGATTATTCCCATTATTTTAGTAATGCAATGTATAGTTGTGAGCAATGCACTGATGTAGTCTTGTAAATATGCAGGTGCTATCTGTTGCACTTTACAAGCACTATAAACGACGGGTATACTATCAATCTTTACAAAGGGGTCAGTTTCACTTCTCTGTGTCAATTTGTCTTTTCTACAAATAATGAAATAATGTGTCAATTCATTCCTGCACTTGTAGAAACTGGAATTCATAAATATCTACAATTTTGGATCTGCTGGACGTGCCAAAACTTGTAGGTCCTTTTGAACCACACTTTGCATTGAATGTTATTTTTTGTGCCAAGATAATAAATACTCTAATGGGAGTACTGTCATAACTCACTATAGTTGATTCTATGTAAAGTTAGCAGATATAAAATTACTCGAATATTGTTGACATGTAGTAAATATATGTGCCTACTTGGCTGTGATGGAAAAGTAATTAACATATTGTTTTTCTTGGTGGCTGTTTAGTGGTAGTGTAAACCATGTTCTCTTGATGTTCTATGATGCTCAAATTTAACACATAAACGTTATGTGGGGTGAACTCTTATCCTAATATTCTATGAAGAGTGTGCTTATTACAAAATATATCGGTGCAGTGGCTAATGAAATACATGCAAGTGTGCTTACCTAAAGGTCTTAGCTCTCAGCTATACTTCTAAAGCTCTCTTGTACTAAGCATTGATGCTTGTTGGGACATGTTTATTTAGTTGCAAGTAGGAAGCAATGCCAAGTGGGGATAGCAGGAAGGATGTCAATGAGGCAACATGTATTCAGATGGATCTATACTTATATATAAGTATATAGTTGTGATGTGAACATGTCATACTTTTTATCTTAACGGGAGTAGCAATCTTGTGTCATTTAGGACTGAGGCCTTGTTTAGTTCCACCACAAATTCCAAAATTTTACAAGATTTTCCATCACATCGAATCTTTAAGCATTGAGTATTAAATATGAATAAAAAATATAACCAATTATATAGTTTGTCTGTAAATCCCGAGACAAATCTTTTAAACTTAGTTGCGTCATGATTGGACAATATTTACCAAATAAAACCGAAAGTGCTACAGTTGATTTTGGAACTAAACAAGGCCTGAGAACCTAAACAACAATGATATAGTGAAACAGGCTGACCGATTGAATATTCTCCTCAAGCATCGAACTACCAAATGATGTTGTCTTACTTGCATATCTTTGGAATTTTTACACAAATCGACGAACATGCGAGGTTGCTGATTTTTTTTTTCTTTTGAGAATATGTCATGTGTCTCTGTAAGAGGAAGTAGAAGTTGTTTACACGATGGAGCTACGAGATGTTGCTAACCAAATCTACACACACTTCGTAAAATCATTAGCAACAATGGGTGTCATCAATTATCAAAACCAAACATGATCTTTTAGCTTTGTCGATGGGGGACCCATGAGACTCCCCACATAGAAGAGAGAAGAAGAAGACCTAGTCCAACTAGGATTCCTTTCATGTAATCCTACTAGAGCTAGTTTATAATCCCTAATAGGATCTCTACCTTTGTAACCAACTAGGACTCCTGCCCCTTGGACTATACAAAGGAGGGCAGGGCTCCCTATATCGACACCTTCACATACCAACAACCACAACAGACCTCACGGTCTAAACAAGCGCAGGGCGCGATATACTATCCACCCCAACTGGACATAGGACGCCGTGACTTTCCGGCGTACTGAACCAGTATAAATCATTGTCTACCTGTGTTTACCATTGAGTTCCTGCATTCGCCAATCCCCTCCAAACAAAACACCGTTTCGGGGTACCCCCGTGGCGGGCTATCGGTGGTAAAACATTGATAGCTAGCGCGCCAGGTAGGGGCTATCGGTGCTTTGCGTTCGAGAGCTCGGTGGACCTCAAGAACACAAGACTCGTCACGGTGCTCGTCGGCCTTCGTCGACAACACGCTGCGGCTTTCGTCAACCTCGACGACAACTCGCCGAACTCACGGTCATCATCAACATCGTTCATACATGAACGTGACCATCCTTTTCATCGACGCGGCAAGAAGATTCCATGCGAAAGCCTCAGTTGATCAAAGATCGAGATGCACCCTTCATTAAGATTCATCTATCAGCAACTACGATGATCTTGAAGAAATCTAGTCAGAAAAAGAAAAGGAGTATGCAAGGTTAAAAAAAAAGAATACTATGGAAGGAGCCGAAATCCGTTGACTCTAGCTGGTTTGTTTCTCGCCTAGGGCGGCTGTCCAACTCCCAACCAAGATCGACTTCAACTCTGCACGTCATGTTCAAAAGCCCGCTGGAACCAACTTTGATCCGACAACGACAAATCTGATTACTCCGACTTGACCAAATTGGACTCCGATTCCACCACAAAGACGCACAAGCCAAACATGCAAAGCTAATTAAAGGTTGAAGACTGTATACATGTATACATGGAAGAAATACATAATCAACATACTGCAAAGGCTACATGCCCACACAAGACCATCAATACAGAAGGCTTCCAAATACTATACGATGACTTCAGCTCAAGCTTGATGGTACAGGGGAAGGTCGCATGCGATAACCCCTGTACTCCAGTGACTTTCTTTCAGGGCTACAAAACGGTCCTAGGGTATAAGGAGGTGACCCACGGTTAAGGCACAACGCAACTAGCTGCCTAACAGCGGTAAACCTCAAGGTTCCAATGAAACAACCCAAACGTTTATGGGCTAAAAAGCCATCGCCTAACAGCGACATTCTTACGCAGCAGAGCACGCTTGGTCAAAGCCCGGGTGCCTACCCACCGTTGGATCCACTCCCATCGAGTGGACAACCCTGCAGTGAAATGCCTTTCGGGCCCCTCTCCTACTTGTCATTATCGAGAGCCGCCCCAAAATTGTGCCGTCAGGCATGCAAGGTCGTGCGTGGCGAAGCACGCTTGGTCAGAGCCTGAGTGCTTCCCACCACTGGACCGGCTGCCATCAGGCGGATGACCCTATGGTGAAACAGCTTTCGAGCCCCTGCCCTAGTCACCATTGTCGGGAGCCGCCACTAGGTTAGCACTAGTTTGTTTTTCTTGGCCCTGGGACCAAGGGTTAGTATTACATCCATTTGGAGGGCAAGGTCTTACACAATGGTACACGCTTGGCCGGGGCCCAGGTGTCACGATGTCGCTAGACCTGCCTCCATCGGGCGGTCGACTCCTCGGTGAAACAGTTTTCAGGACGGGCCCTACCCGTCATTGTCGGAAGCCAGCGTGGTCAGCAAGGTTAGTACACATCACAGTTAATCCAAAGTTACAGGAATGGAAAGATGGTAATAAACTTTCATATAAACAGAAAATGCTTAGCCGCCAGTACTGGGGAATGCCGCTGGTCGAGCGCAAACAAAGCATAAACTGTTTAGACGATGCAGAAAAAATAAACTAGAAAGCGGAGAGAAGTGGGAGTAAGGAGAAGGCGTTTCTAGGGCCCGCGCCTTCCTAATCGAAAGGGCATGTAGTCATCAGCCACGTCAACTCATATTCGTGGTAATCATCATACCATGTAGCGCCTTCGTCTTCCTTGGAAAGACAGGCGTCGGCAGCAGGTTCAAACTCCAGAACCGCCATGGCGGGAGCGTCGCTACCTCTAGGCCATCCATTCTTGTTGTCATCGGTGGGGTTCATTGCCGCTGTGGTGGTGGTGAGGAGATCTGCATGGTCCTGCAGGCAGCGCCTCGGGTAATTCGACGGAGCGACTCCATCCTGCTACGCCCGGTATGCTCGCCATCGCTGAGCACGCTGGTCCCCGCGGGAGCGCATCGTATGCGTGTTCCTAGCATCATGCGCATGCGTGCTACGCATGGGTCCTCCGCCAGGCTCTAGTTGGACACCGGCCATCAACCGCTCGATATGTTCGGTCGTTGGAGGGGGTGAGTCGTTCTCTCTCGCCGGAAGGGACGTCGGCGGACGGGTTCCTGGAAAAGGGTGTCGACAGCCGCGTTGTCCCATGTTCTGGGATGAGAATGAGAGGATCAAGGCCCCCAGGGCCATCCTGGGAGACTTGGTCAAAGCGGACTTGATGGCTGGCCGCCTGATCCGACATGGTGCCCCGGCGTTTGAGGCCTGACTGCCTGAGGGCACCGCTCGCGTGCCTCTACGCCATCTCCCATGCGATGCGGCAATCATCGTTGTCGATCCTTCCCCGGGAGGCGTTTCGTCAACGCTGGATCTGGCTTCTCCTTGCCACACTCCATCATGGAGGTGTCAGTGTGTGCCCCTCGAACGACCGGGGACAGACTCCGCGGCAGCCCAGGGGCCCTTGTCAAGATTTGCCATCGTAAACCCCTTGGATCGTGACGTGTAGATCTCCTACCTAGTACGCCAATTGTTGGTGTCTCGGGACCGGGGGGGTCTAGAGAGTGTGACTAGTAAAGTTGTGCATACGGAGGCTACAATGGTGTACACTGTGGACACGAGAATCCCTACGTCCAGTCTGAGCGTGAGCTCATGTTGCAATGCACTGAAAACTTGTAGTAGGGGGTTACAAGCTGGTTCGAGAGAGGGAGGAGAGTCCCAAGTCTCTGAGAAGAGAGAGAGAGAGAGAGAGCTCTTGGCCTCAGCGACCGAGAGGCGAGGCTTGAATCCTAGAGACAAGGCTTGAGTCGAAAGAGGGGTCCCTGCCTCCCCTTTTATAATTTAAGGGGAGGGCAGAGTTACATTCTTAGGCTAGAAGGAAGCAGCTAGCAAGAAGAAGGAGGGGTAAAAAAGAGAAAACAACTTCTACAAAGTAGCTTGGGTCCTCCTGCGTGCTTGCTTCTGTTTTCCCCGGGTGGACGGTGTTGCTGATGGTGTGTTGATCTGAAGGCTGGCCACTCCTAGCGCTGCATCGTGCCGAGCCATACCTTTGACCCGCGTCATCGGTACTGTGGCGTGGGCAAAGGTGTGGCCAACACTGTTGGGCGTACCTTTCGCCACTGTGGGTTAGGCGCCATAGTGTTGGTGAAAGACAGTGGCCATGCCTTGGTCGTGCATGGGGTTGCGCCCGTGGTACGATCGGCACGCCCCGTCCCATCAGAATGGGCATGCGGACGTGTGAGGCTGACTGGTGGACCCGCTGGGCCTGCCTGGTCAGTATATGAAGCTAGGAGTGCGCTCAGGCGCAGCGGCGGGCGGGCTGATGTCAGCCCGCTCGAGCGAGGTGGAACGGCTCGCCCGAGCGAACATGCGTCCCGTGGTCCCTCTGGTGGGTCAGGCTTGGTCCGCTCGTACGGCTTGTGCCCAAGCTAGGCGGTATGGGTCCGCTGAGGTATATGTCGATAGGGGACCCCACGGGTTCCCTATAGATAAGGAATACAAGACGGTGGGCCCAGTCAATGGTCCCACCTCTGACAAGATCAAGACACGGAGCAACACGACGTGAGACATCAACGAGTTCTAGCCGGATTGTAATAGGAAAGAGTACGAAACTCTTAGTTTAGGACTCGTTCCTAGAATCCGACTAAGACTCAAAGAACCCGCGGCAGCTCCTGTCCTATAAAGGGTTGCTGAGGGTACCCCTTGTAAACAACACGATCACACTCATCAATACAACACAACAAGGCTAAACGCCGACAAGACGTAAAGGCTATTACTTGACCACGAGTCGAGGGCCCGAACCAGTATAAAAACCGTTCATCCCGTTTGTCTCATTGCCGAAACCGCCGAGTTCCGCAGTTCGTCCCGCCCCTCCGAACAAAAACATCATCCCAGGTACCCCGGTGGTGGGCTATCGGTGATAAAACATCGACAGCTGGCACGCCAGGTAGGGGCTTTCGGCGAATTGTCTCCCGAGAGCTCAGCGGACTACACATCGAAGATGAGTTTTTTGACGAAAGATTCATTTGTCTTCGGGTCCTGGATCTACGAAGTCAACGGTGAAGTCAAAATCTGAAGCCGTCTGATCGAAGTGCCAGAACTCAACGACGAGAAGATCAACTCTGAAGGAGAGCAACAACTCGCCGAGAAGCTAGCAACACTCTCAATTTCTGATCCAACTCAGAAATCAGAAGACGAAGGATACGAGACCGACTTGGAAAAGGAGACGAGAGTCGTTCCTAATTCAAAGACACTAATCAGGATCCAAGGAGGATTCCCATACGGACTACACAACTCAGCTTCCATAGTACAAGAGTTCATGAAGAAGTCGTGCAAGGGCTGGTTCCAGATGGATAGATCAAAAAGCAACCCTACGAAGCTAATTACTCCAGTCTGCAACTATCAAGACCAGAGAGGAAAAGCTAAGCAGAGTTAGGCAAATTTTGCGCTTAATAAAATGCAAGGGAGCCCCATTACAATCACAACATCTGGAGATTGTGCCATGCAGTGGCCGGGTTCTTTTCTCACAGAGGAAGGTTTCAACTACGATTATAACAAAGAGTTACCATATCAGGAAGGAAGAGAACTCAGTTGTTTGACAGAAGGCTCCGCTGGCTCAGAGGAAAGAGAACCCGCACCAAGAAGAAGGAATGGAAGAAGAACTATCTACATGGCAGAAGTGACAGAACTCCCGGCACCACCCAAAGGTCCGGAGGTCCATTCATCGGATGAATCCGAGACCAACATAACATTGGATGAAAAGACCGATGAAGGAGAGACCGAGGAGCATAAGCAAGCAAGGATAAACAGGAACAAGCGACGAGCCACCAGGAGAAACAAGGCCAAGAGAAAGAGGCAACTATGGAACAAGTACCACGCTGAACTCCTTGCCTACAACAAGAAGAAGGCGGAAAAGCAAGAAGCTAAAGATGGAAAGCAAAAGAAGATCCAGGAGTTAACCAAAGAACTCGAGTCACTCAAACAGACACAAAAGGAAAAAGAAACCTGGCAAGAAGGTCCGAGACACTGTGAGAAACAACCCGGGAACACCCTCCGTCAAGGCGGACAACCCGGATGCAACAATCAACAAGAAGAGCAACCCCGAAGATCAATATTTTCTAGGTTAGGACCGGCTGAGAGTAGTAATCAAGGAAGAACAGTGATGAGTCATCAAACAACATGGCTCGGCAGGTGGCGCCAAATTTTCGAACAACGCGCCCTGGACCAAGGGTACAAAGAACCCTCCAATGCCCTACCCAGAGAATGCCAAACCAAAACAGAGGCACATACCATGAAGAAGAACAAGATGAGTTAGAATGCAGGTCACGTCGCAGAAGAACACCCTCACTAGAATACAAGAGAAAAGAAAATTATGATAGATTCCCATGTTTCGCAGCAAGGTTACAAGCATTGAAACTACCCCAGAAGTTTAGACCATCAAACCACTCCAAGTACAATGGGAAAGAAGATCCAAAACAATGGCTTAGAGTATACTCTCAATCCATAGAACTCATAGGAGGAAACGATGACCTCAAAGCTCTGTTCTTTCCGATGGCATTAGAAGCAATCCGACTCTAATGGTTTGACAAGCTACGGGCAGGTTCAATCAGATACTGGGAAGATTTATAAGAGGCATTTTGAGATCATTTTGCTAGGATTATTACACACCCCATCACACCAGCAGTGCTAAAATCTCTAAGACAGAAGTCGGGAGAAACCCTCAGAGACTATTACAGAAGATTCAGAGAAATAAGAGCGCAAGTTCACGACATCACTGACCGGGAAGTAATTGAGGCATTCGGCAACAGGATTGTAGCAAGATGGCAATTCAAAGACTTTTGCTCAGAAGACCCAAGAACAAATGAAGAATTCAAGTGAGCAGTTGAGAAATTGATCTCCACAGAAGAAAGAACTGGGAGGAGATTCCCCGATAACAACGATAGAAGAGGAAGACTAGATAATAGGAACAATGACAAAAGACCATGACAAGACAATGTAGTAGCAGCTACCAATAATAAGAGGAGGTACAACAACAACCTAACCTCTCAAGACAAAAGAGTAATGAAGACCAAACAATTCGAAGATTTTGAGAACATGCCATGCCCCATGCATCCAAAATCGGGGCACAGGATAAAAGATTGTCACGATTTCATCAACCGATATAAAGGAGTCAATCGATACGACAACAACTCAGAAAGAAAAGATGAAGGGCCAAAAGAAGAGCAAAAGAAGGCAGAGGGTGATTTTCAAGAACCCTGACAACAACTCAACGTAATATTCTCAGGCATACCAGGAGCCAGAAGCAAACAGCAGCAGAAGCTAGCACATAGAGCGATCATGTCAGCAGAACCCGCAACCCCACGATACTTGGATTGGTCCGAATACCCAATCAACTTCGCGAGAGAAGATCAATGGACAAGTGCAGCTAACGCAGGTTGCTACCCCCTAGTGTTAGCACCCACAATCGCAGGCATCATCGTACCTAAAGTACTAATTGATGGAGGAGCAGGCCTAAACATCATCTTTTCAGAAACTTTGAAGAAGATGAATTTAGATTGCGGAGGAATGATCACACCCACGAGCACTCCTTTCTAAGGCATAGTACCCGGGAGGCCAGCAATACCCTTAGGACAGATCACTTTACTAGTCACCTTTGGAACAAGGGAAAAGTACAGAACATAATTTATCAAGTTTGAAGTGGCAGATTTCGAATCCTATTATCACGCCATCTTAGGGTGGCCTGCACTAACCAAATATATGGTTGTGCCTCATTACCCATACTTGTTACTCAAAATGCCAACAACAAAAGGAGTATTGTCACTACAAGGATACCTCAAGAATGCATATGACTGTGACAAACAAGCCATCCAAATTTCAGAAAGAGCTCAAGATAAGGCAGAAGCAAGGCAGATCGCCACATTGGCGACAGAGATGAATCCGCAGGACAAAAATACCAACAAAGAAGCCAAACAAGAGCTTTACCACGCCCACGGATGTCAAGACAAAGAAGATCAATTTGGAAATTGGTGATCCTGAGAAGACGACGATCATCAGCGCAGAACTCAATCCTAAATAGGAACTCGCGCTCACCAAATTTCTTAGGGACAACAAAGATATCTTTGCCTAGAAGCCAGCTGACATGCCTAAGAGATTTGGCTGAGCACATAATCGATGTCAACAAAGGTTCAAAACTAATCAAGCAAAAGCTACGAAGGTTTGCCCCGGATAGAAAAGTAGCAATCAAAAAAGAACTCACCAAGCTATTTGCAGCCGGGTTCATTAGAGAAATAAGCAACCCGGACTGGTTAGCCATGCCAGTATTAGTAGAGAAGAAGAACTCGACATAATGGCACATGTGCATCGACTACACCGACCTCAACAAACACTGTTCAAAGGACCCCTATAGCCCACCAAGGATTGACCAAGTGATTGATTCTACAGCAGGAGCAGCGTTGTTATCCTTTATGGATTGCTACTCAGGATATCATCAAATTTCACTCAGGGAAAAAGATCAAAGCAAGACATCATTTGTTACTACTCCCTTTGGAGCATATTGTTACAAATCAATGCCTTTCGGGTTGAAAAATGCAGGATCAACGTACCAAAGAGCAATACAAACATGCCTAGGAGATCAAATCGGAAGAAACGCAGAAGCATACATTGATGATGTGGTGGTCAAAACTCAAGAACCCGATGCATTGATAGAAGACTTGCAAGAAACGTTCGCAAATATAAAAAAGTGGAATTGGAAGTTAAATCCAACCAAATGTGTCTTTGGAGTACCAGCAGGACAATTGCTCGGATTCATGGTCAGCAACCAAGGAATCGAAGCCAGTACCAAGTAGATAAAGGCTATCATGGATATGGAACCCCCAAAGAAGATCAAAGATGTCCAAAAATTGACGGGTTGTATGGCAGCACTAAATAGGTTCATATCTCGACTAGGGGAAAAAGGAATACCCTTCTTCAAACTGCTCAAAAAGACAAGAAAATTTGAATAGACCACAGAAGCAGATGAAGCATTCCAAAAGCTCAAAGAATACTTAGCATCACCGCCGATCTTGGTACCACCAAATAAGGAGGACTTGTTACTCTACATCTCAACCACCAAAAATGTGGTCAGTACTGCCATCGTAGTAGAAAGAGAAGAACCCAAGCACGTATACAAAGTACAAAGACCGGTCTACTATGTAAGTGAAGTATTAACATAATCGAAAGTGAGATACCTTCATATGCAAAAATTACTATACGCGATCCTCATCTCCTCAAGAAAGTTGAGACATTGTTTCCATGAGCACAAGATAACAGTGGTCACCGAGTTCCCATTATCCGACATATTATGCAACAGGGATGCAACAAGAAGAATATCCAAGTGGGCAGTAGAACTCAGAGCACTAAACATAGAATTCAAATCAAGAACAACCATCAAGTCACAAGCTTTAAGTGATTTCGTAGTAGAGTGGACAGAAATAAATAAAAAAGAACCTGAAGCTATTTCAGATCATTGGAAAATGTACTTTGACGGATCACTTAAGCTTGGAGGAGCTAGAGCCGGCGTTCTTTTCATCTCCCCAGTAGGAAAACAATTCAAGTACATTCTACAAATTTTATGGCAAGCTACCAACAATGAAGCAGAATATGAAGCCCTATTACATGGACTACGAGTGGCCAACTCTTTAGCAATTAAAAGGTTACTAGTCTATGGAGATTCAGCAGTGGTAATCAACCAAGTCAACAAAGAGTGGGATTGAACCAAAGACAATATGGGTGCTTACTGTGCAGAAATACGAAAGCTAGAGAAAAAATTTCAAGGATTAGAAATTCATCACGTACTAAGAGATGCAAACGTAGCAGCAGACACACTAGCAAAACTCAGATCAGACAGAGCGAAAGTACCACCGAAGGTATTCATGGAAGAACTAACAAAACCCTCCATCCAAACCAGAGAGGACAAACAACCTGAGAACGCAGCAGAAGCAACAATGAAAGATCAGATGGAGATAGACCAAACAATAGAGACAAGGCAAGTGTTGAACATCAAAAAAGATTGGAGGCAAGAATTTATCGACTACATAAAAGATAAGAAATTACCGGAAGACAAAACAGAAAGAACCCGACTGATACGGAAAAGTAAAAACTACATTTTAGTCGAGGACAAGCTATACAAGAGAGCAGCATCATCAGGAGTATTACTCAAGTGCGTACCAAGAAAAGAAGGAATACAAATCATCGATGAGATACACGCGGGTTGTTGTGGCAATCACACAGCCTCTAGAACCTTGGTAGGCAAAGCCTTCAGAACAGGGTACTATTGGCCTACAACACTAAAAGATGCAGAAGACTTCGTCAAGCATTGCAAGAATTGTCAGATGTTTGCAAGACAACAACACGTACCCGTGCACAACCTGATATGTATAACCCCGTCTTGGCCATTCTCCTGCTGGGGATTGGATCAAGTCAGACCCTTGAAGAGAGCAAAAGGAGGATTTGAGTACGTCTTCATCGCAATAGATAAGTTTACCAAATGGATAGAATACAAGCCGCTAGTAAAATACAGTGTAGAAAAAGCAGTCAAGTTCATTCAAGACATCATGCACAGATTTGACATACCTAACAGAATCATCACCGACCTAGGATCACCTTTCACAGCCAAAGATTTCACATTATGGGCTAAGGACTATGGCATTGATGTTGACTTCGCTTCGGTAGCACACCGTGAACCAAACGGGCAAGTTGAAAGAGCCAATGGAATGATCCTCCAAGGATTAAAGCCGAGACTATATGAAGACTTGAAGGACTACGGAACAAAGTGGATAGAAGAACTACCAAAAGTAGTATGGGGGCTGAGAACCCAGATCAGCAGATCGATAGGATATTCACCATTCTTTCTAGTCTACGGATTAGAAGCAATCCTACCAGCAGACCTGCTGTGGATGTCACCAAAAATAGAGCAATATGAAGAACGAGAAGCCGAAGAAACAAGGTAGCTAAAACTCGATTCCCTAGAAGAAGTAAGAGAAAGTGTCGTACTAGAAAATGCAAGATATCAGCAAGGCCTCAGAAGGCATTACAACAAGAGCACACAACCACGAACACTCAAGCCAGGAGACTCGTGCTCAAACTCATCCAAAAGAAAGACGGAAGACACAAGTTACTCAACCCATGGGAAGGACCCTTCAAAGTCAAGACAACAATCGGTCCTGGAACATATGAGTTGATGATAGAAGCGGAAGTCCCGCTAAAGAATACTTGGCACATAAGCCAACTCAGGAGATTCTACAACTAGAAAGATAATGTAAACAACTCTCCTACAAATAAAGATGGTCAAAGCCTCAAGCAATCACATCGAGCTCTTTTCAGGGTTCTGGGTCATCCTTCACCTTAATTGCGTGGGCAAACCCACGTAACCGTCCTAGACCAGGTTCAAGTGCAACCTCGACCAAGCTCATGTGCAGCCTTAAGGTTTTTGGGTCATCCTTCACCTTCATTGCGTGGGCAAACCCGCGTAACCGTCCTAGATGATGAGAGGTTCAAGTGCAACCTCGACCAAGCTCATGTGCAGCCTTAAGGTTTTTGGGTCATCCTTCACCTTCATTGCGTGGGCAAACCCGCGTAACCGTCCTAGATGATGAGAGGTTCAAGTGCAACCTCGACCAGGCTCATGTGCAACCTTAAGGGTTCTGGGTCATCCTTCACCTTCATTGCATGGGCAAACCCACGTAACCGTCCTAGACGATGAGAGGTTCAAGTGCAACCTCGACCAGGCTCATGTGCAGCCTTAAGGGTTCTGGGTCATCCTTCACCTTAATTGCGTGGGCAAACCCGCGTAACCGTCCTAGACGATGAGAGGTTCAAGTGTAACCTCGACCAGGCTCATGTGCAGCCTTAAGGGTTCTGGGTCATCCTTCACCTTAATTGCGTGGGCAAACCCGCGTAACCGTCCTAGACGATGAGAGGTTCAAGTGTAACCTCGACCAGGCTCATGTGCGGCCTTAAAGGTTCTGGGTCATCCTTCACCTTAATTGCGTGGGCAAACCCGCGTGGTCCTAGACGATGAGAGGTTCAAGTGCGACCTCGACCAGGCTCATGTGTGGCCTTAAGGGTTTTGGGTCATCCTTCACCTTAATTGTGTGGGAAAACCCGCGTAACCATCCTAGAAGATGAGAGGTTCAAATGCGACCTCGACCAGGCTCATGTGCGGCCTTAAGGGTTCCAGGTAATCCCTCACCTTCATTACGTGGGCAAACCCGCGTAACCGTCCTAGACGATGAGAGGTTCAAAACGCAACCTCACCTATTCCAGTCAGAATGAGGCCACCGGCCCCCAAACCCAAGTACGACTCACGAGTTCTGGCAACAAAGTACAACACAACTCCTCCAAAGCTCAAGAACACGTAGGTTCAAAAGCTACCCAGCATTACACAAAAACAAACTGGAGCTACAACTATCAAGATCCTCCATCCAAGTTCTTCCTCAAAAAAGAACTCGGATGAGGCTCGGAGGCTGCAACTACCTACCCTTGAAAGAAGAATTTTTCAAACAAAAGCGAAAGAAGAAGACAGGTCGAAGCCTGCGAAGACGGAAAGCAAATAGAAAGGTCGAAGCCTGCGCAAGTACAAGAACAAACCAATGAAGCAAGACAACTCGGAAAATATCAACAAGTACCCACATGTTCAAGACAAGCAGCAAAGTTATGAAGCATCATTACAAGAACACGCTCAAGGAGCAGGGGCAGGGGGCTCATCGCCTAATTCTAGAGTATCAACCACTTGATCAACAAGATCCCCCAACTCAGCCTCCGCCTTGGACACTTGCGTCAGATAGTCTTCAGGAGGGTTGGGATCAGCAATCCTCTCCAGCGGCGCCTCAGGAGCAAGAACCCGGACGCGACTTAGAACATTACAAACATAAGTATGGAGGGTCTCCTTCATGAACTTATCGAAGCGGGAGGTGAGGTGAGGCGCATAAGCAGCAACAGAAGGATACTCATCATCACCATCTCGCTTGATTCGATGTACTCCATGCCATTCCACAAAGTCTGGAAGTCATTGCGAGAAGCTTGAAGTTGGCCGTTCAAATCCTGGATGGTTTTCATTGCTTGAAAAACATCTCGATCAGCATCACGCCTCAACTGCCGAGCAAGGGATAAGTCACGAGCAACATCCTCACGGGAACCAGCAAGCGCTCTTACCGCCTACGCCTCGTTTTCAGAGGTTCGGAGGGTTTCCTTCATGACGAGCTTATCAAAGAAGTCTTGACGTTCTTTATCAAAGCCTAGAAGCAAAAAACACGAGACAAGATTTAGCGAAACCAAGACTAGCAGAAGAAGAACAAAAGAACCCGCAGAAGCAGATAAATACCGGCAACTTCGCTCTTCAGGACCTGCATCCCCGTCTGGGCCTCCTGAACAGCTTTCTGCGCTTCTTCATGGCGCCTCGTCTCAGCAACTTGAGCACGAAGAGAGGACTCAGCAGCTTTTCGCTGCTCCCGTTCCCGCACCAGGTCCGCCTGCGCTTGAGAGAGTTCTTTACGAACCCGCTCAAGTTTGGCGACACTAGCAGCAGTTGCAGCAGCCTCAGCGGGACCAAACAAGAGATCCTGATCACGAATCAGAGACTACAAGAAAGAGAAATAAAAGAACTCGAAGACGATTAGAAGAAAAAAGCAAACAAGAAAGAAAGAACAAGAGGCAAGAAGAAACTCACATTCACCATGCCACCAAAGTTGATGACGAAGCCATCAAAATAAGACTTTAAAGCCCCCAAACGGTGGGGACGGCTTAGCTCTAGATCAACCCCTGGGGTAGGGTGCGACAAGGCCTCCACGCCTGCAGCACCATCCCCACCAGCAGAGTGGGGCTCCGGCACATCATGCATGACAATGTCGGTAGCCACGGGTTCTTCCACGGGAGGAGCTGTTGGCACTACCGGCAACACAGCAGAATCGAGACCTAAACATAAAGCAAAAGTCAGAATAAATTCAAGATCAAGCAAGACAAATAGAGACACAAAACAAAAGACTCCGTACCCGCGGAAGGAGAGCTCGGGGGCTTAGAGCCATCATCAGGGGCCAAAGCAGCCCCCCGGCCTTCAGAAGAACCCGGGCCGCTAGAAGAACTCGGGGTAGCAGATCTAGCAAGATAAAGCTACAAGTAAGCGAAAAAAGCAACGCAAAAAAGAAAGCAAGACCAAAAGGACAAGAACAAGATTCTTACCGTGGAGCACGTTTGAAAGAACCTACTTTCCCTCGTGGGGGAAGGACGGGTACTTTGACAGAAGCCAAATCCCGACAGACAGAAGTGATCACAATTGCAAGAGGGGGAGACACCGCAGAAGTGCCTGAGTCCTCCACCCTCCTTCAAATAAAAGAACACGACCAAGTCAAATACTAAGCGAGACAAAAGAAGAACAAAGAAGGAACAAAAAAAGAACATACTTACGGGTGGCGAGTGAGGGGAACGATATCAACATCCTCCTCTGTTTCATCCAGGAGCAAACTACTCCCTTCTTCAAAGAACAAACCAGAAAGCAAGCATAAGAAGAAACTGAAGCAACACAGACGGAACAAGAACCCAGAAAGCAAGCTCACCTACAATGATATTACCTGTGACTCGGAGGGAACTCGATGAAGCCGACCGCGGCCTCTTCGACGCCACAGACGAGCCACCACGATGAAAACTACTACTTTTATTTCCCCGAGTGAGTAGAAGACAGAGGGAAAAAAAAGACTTACTCCACCACATGCTCACTCGGGAAGAAGCAGATGTAGACATATGCCAGAAGCGCGATGATCAGAATGGGCGCGCTGAAGGTCAGGAAAATACCCCCTGCAAGAATTTACGAACAAGAAGAGAAGGGGAAAGAACCCCAGTCACTTTCTCTAACCCGCGTTAAATTTCAGACGGGGTTGAGAGGGAGGAGATGAGCAGAATTTCTCGCCGAGACCATACCGGCGATGCCGAACATGGAGTTCCTGGTGAGCCCGACCCACTTCCCGAACACTGCCTACACGGGCTTGGTCGGGTAGAGGAAGATCCCCGCGGCCCAGGTGAGGAACACCGCCCACATCAGGAACTTGAGCACGGTCCTAGCCAGCGACGGCAGCGCCGGCGCCGAGGACGAGCCCTTGGCACCGGCGGCGGCATTGCCGACGGCGCCGGCCTGTCGTTGCTGCAGGAGTGGCTCCCGTTCGTGGGCCATCGTGGCCAGGAGAAGGGGAAAGCGGACTCGCAAGAGAGAATCTAGTGGGGATAGCTTGCACTAGCTTTGTGCGTCCCGTGGGGCTAGGCCCTGCCGCCTTTATACGGTTACCAGGTAGACTCGTCGCCGACGGCGATGGGCGGGCGAGGAGCACCGGGGCGCGCAGGGAGGGGATGCCATTGTTGTCAGGTGGTTTTCGTCGTTGCTGAGCTGAGTGGCGCAGTGCCACACAACCAACGTGTGCTTCGGAAGGCCCCACCCGTGCCATCGGATCAGGTATGCAGTTATGCACACAAATCAGATCCCTATGACACTGACTATCATTGTCAACCAGCGCGTTGCCGGCAAATAAATAAACAAACAAATAATCAAACGACAGTCCGTTTCCTTAGTTTCCTCGCAGCATGAGCTGTAAAAAAGAATTTTCACAAAGTAGTGCCTTTAGAATAAAAAAAAATTATATAAAAAACACTTGATGTTTTTAAAAGAAAAATGTATAGTTTTTAGTGCAGAGATAGCAAATATTTAAAATAGAGTAAAGTCCATCAGCGAACCCTAAATTTGTTGGACTGTATCATCCTGGTCCCTAAACTCATAAATCGACCGTTTAGATCATCAAACTTGCTCGGCTGTGTCATTCTAGTCCCTAAACTTATTTGGCTATATCATTCCGGTCTCTAAACTTGAAAATTCACCCGTTTAGATCGTCAAACTTGTTCAGTTGTGTCATTCCAGTCCCTAAACTTAATTTTGAGTGTCATCTGGGTTAAAACAGGGCGATCTAAAAACTATATGTAAAAAATAATTCATAACTTTTTCATATGACCTCCAATAAAGAAAAAAAATATATCAAAATTATAACCCTCGACGTGACCTTGTAGTTGATTTTTTTTTGAATTGAAACTGTTTAGGGTCCCAAAATATTATTTTAAGTTTATAGATTTTGAAATTTAAAATGTAAAAATTTAATTTTAGGACACTAAACGACTTCAAATAAAAAAATCAACTAAAAAGTTGTAGATCGCACCGAGGGCTACAATTTTGATATAAAATTTGTCTTCATACGAGTTCATATGAAAAGTTATGAATTATTCTTTTATATAGAGTTTTTAGATCGCTCTGGATGAGATTCAAAACCAAGTTTAGGGACCGGGATGACACATTTGAACAAGTTTAAGGATCAAAACGGACGATTTCTAAGTTTAGGGACTGAGATGACACATCCAAACAAATTTGAGGAACACAATGTTGAGAAGTCACACAATTTTCCGGCACACATCTAAACGGTCGATTTGTAACATCCAAACAAATTTTGGCCTCACACATCTAAACGGCGATTTGTGAGTTTAAAGACCGAGATGACACAATCCAATAAGTTTAGGGATCAGTGATGCACTTTACTCTTTAAAATAATATTGATAGGACATAACCTATGGTAAAATAAAAATAGGAGTCTTGTAGAAGACTCTACGTAAGGGCACTGAATCTTGAGGTGAGGTAACCTGTATTTAGTGATCATGCTCAATTACACTGAATGTTATTATCATTCGGAGATGGATTTCCATATGAGAGTGGACCATTTCACCTAGCAACACCCCCATTAGCGGCTGACACCTAGGAGAAAACTATACAAACAATTGTGTTTCAAACTGGTGATTTAATACAACATATTATCCTAATAAGAGAATTCTAAAAAATATTATATATGAGGTAAAGCAAATGAAGTATGCAATATTTCCTTAATCATGAAAAAATATATGTCGCGATTACTAGATGACCGATAGACATTAATGGTATACACATGTGGATACTATATTTTTTAAACTAAGTTAGTGGTTACTTCACACGTAATTTCTTATATAATTTGAATAAATTTAAAATGCTTGTATACCTCGCATTTTAGAGGGACTATGTGATTAATGTTTATGGAGTACTCAAAAATCCGTATCTTGTAGACACAATCGCGCCGAGGAGTGCCACAGAAATTCAAACGGAAACAGTTTTACCAGGGATTTACCGAGGTGTGATAATCAGTTATTTACCAGCCGTCGTCCCTCGTCTAGCTGTACTTATCATCCCACGAAGAAGTTTCTTCATTGATTGGATTAGGACCCTTCCTCCTGCAACATCGCATTCATCCTCCATGCTCTTATCATCCCACGAAGAATTTTGAATTTTCTTCAATGAATTGGACTAGGACCCTTCCGCTGCCTAGCAACATCGCATTCATCCTCTGACAAAGACCACAGTACCCCATCCGAGTTCCAAAATATAGATAAAAAAAAATCTAGCCATGGACAAGGAAATCATCTCAAGGATTTTTGGATGTGGTTTATATTCAACAAAATGAGATTGGCCCATCTTTATACTAAAAACAGGGTCCAAAGAAACACACCGTCGTGAGGGAGCAAGAGAGTTCTCCCCACCAACATCCTCGGCAGTGCCAGCGGCAACATCAGCATCAGCCGCAAGATCCAGTTTGAAGGCGCGTCCCATATTCTGAAGTAAATAAAGAAAGAAGACGATTGTTAGCACAAAATGGTAAAAGAACCCGAGAAGAATAAAATAGCTAAGAAATAGCAAGCTTACCGCAGGAGGCGGGTTGTCAGAATGGTACTCCTCAACTTGAACTGGAACACAAGGTACAGAAGAAAGAACATCTTTCATACGGACCTCGAGTTCTTCCTCAGTTAACTTGACACCAATCATGATGCGTGAGGAATCATCGACACCCGCATATTCAAAACCCAAGGACTCCCTCTCCATCAAAGGTTGAACCATACGACGGAGGAAGCCAGCCACGAACCCATGGCCAGTGAGCCCTTTTTCCTTGACATAAGCAAGGCGAGAAAGAAGGGGCTGGATGGCAGACATCTCAGCATCTGAAAGTTTTGCCGACCAGAGAGAGGAACTGGCCGGGGAGTAGAAAGATGAGAAGAAAAATAGGGAGAAGGCTTGGGGACATAAAACCACTTATCCGCCCAAGTCATCTTGTCAAAGAGATTCAAAGAAAAGAACTCACCACTCTTGCCTTGGCGAGTCTCGATTGAGCAACAGCCAAAGAGAGGAGGAGAAGCCGCATCAGAAAGTTTGAGGCGGAAAAAGTGGCGGAAAAGATCGGTTGGAGGGACCCCAAGATACACCTCACATAGGTGCACAAAGGCAGAAAGATAAAGAACCCCGTTTGGGGACAAATGATGGAGCTGCAGACCAAAAAACTGCAAGAACTCCAGGAGAAAAAGGGAAGGAGGAAAGCAAAGTCCTGCGCGCACAAAGGCAACAAACAGGATGGACTGATCAGGGGAAGGAGTCGGGATGACGTGCTCACTAGGCAACTCGTAATGCGATAGAGATTTGGGCTGGAGCATCCTGCACGCCACCAGCAGCTCCACATCCGCCGTCGTCGTCGTTGGCGCCGGCCACCCCTTCTGCAAGAGCCGCATCTTGAGAAAATCGGCGTTATTAATAGTGGTTAGGGTTTGCTCCTCATCTACCTCAGTGGAGGATCTTTTGGTTTTCCCCATCTCTCCGAGGGTACGGAAGCAACGAAGCACGAAGAAATCTATGGTCGGCGGCTCGTCGGCGATGGGTGGCGGCAAGTTAGGGTTATGAAGCACAGTAAGTCAATGGGGAATTTTTCGCAAAAGGTAAGGTGAAAGGGAAAGAATGGAAGAGGTACGGCTATTTATAGGGCACCAAGGGCCCACCGGAACCAACAGCTTCCATAAAAAGTTACCATTGCACACCTTCACAACGGATAAAAAGGGCAAACGGTAATATTTTTGAATGGCAAGTTTCACAACGGATAAAATCACCGAGATTTCTAAAGAGATTTTTTCGCAAAAAATATCGGACCAAACTACCGAAGATTGCGGAACGGATACATTGCCAAAATAGAAGAGCCCGCAATAAAAAAGCACGCCAAAAACTCGGAAACACTTGACCAATCAGGAAGAACCCGTCAAAAGCATCATACAAGTCTCATCACAGCAACAACTCGGCAAAGGGAATCCTCCAGCAAACAACTCCTCAGGAGGAACATACCATCAACATCTTCTCGTATAAGAACCCGATGACAGTGCATACATCATCAACAACCCGCAGAGACAAGATATAACACAAGACATTGATACAATACAGAGAATCATCAATATAGACAAGTATCCATCCGAACATAGCTACAAACTAGATATCAGCAAAGGACAAACTCAAACAAGTTGCATCTTTTATTACACTGATCAAGAAGATACTGGGATTACAACAGGGTATAAGTGGATACAAGATCCGTTACATAGTCAAAGGCAATAGAAACAAGTTAGCAACCGGTAGAAACCCAGTAGAGTTCGAGGTTACCCAACCTCTACCAAGATTCAATATTGCTAAGCAGGAAGCAACTTGGACAACATGACATATTCGCCGAAGAGAACTCGCATCCAAGATTGCTACAACGGGCAATGGAAGAACACCAGGTCCACCGAGTTAGCTCCGAAAAGGACACCTGCCTCAGCGAAGCAACCAGCATTCAACTCTCAACATGTGCTGATCTGCACCGGAGCGCCAAAATGACACAGCACGGAGCAAACCACACGCTAATCAACTTCGTGAAGGAAAAGAAGATGATGCCGGAGAGGATCTTGAAGTTCAAGTAGGGTAGTTGTCCCTACTCTCGTTTTAAGGCCTACTCCATTTGCCTCGATTCCCCTCACGGCTTGATACTACCCGGAGATTAGCCTGCCACTAATCCCAATTTCAAGATCTACTCCATTCACTCAAGAAGACTACCAAAGACATAGAACAAGCCCGGGGGCTCGTCAAGCTCGGACACAAGAACAATCATGGTTACAAAGGAAACTATAGAAGAAGACTTGAAGTGGTAGGCAAGCACAACCGCAAGGCAGTATTTATAGGCAAAAGTCGGTGCACCAAGACCATGTCCACAGAGATAAAAGAAGCTTGAAAGGAAATTCACGTGAAGCAAAGGACAAAGCACCAAAAGGTGACCAGACCAAGCATGCGCGAACAGGATCACTGGCGAAGTACAGGCACGCCCACTCAAGTGATCAAGTGCACCTGCAAAAAAGCAACAAGACGAATCAGCATATCCAGAGGAATATTCGAAACAGGACGGAACATGTGGTATTGAGCTTTTGTAAGACAACTCTGTAGAACTGATCACGCCCACAGTCACGCTAAGTGACGTGGGCCCACGTAGTCCGTAAGCCTCGGTGCAGGATTAGTGACCGACCAGGTCTAGCGCTATCTGGGCTACAACATAGGTGCTGACCAGGAATAGTGTGGGAAAGCCACTAGCTTGGCTATCGACCAGTCCAGGGCATAGCATGGTTATGACAGGTGATACAGTCCCCAGTGTAGCTGGAAAAAACCCAAGACATAGCGTGGCCATGATAGGTCAGGAGATGATTATGCTGCGCACCATGTTGTTGATGGGGTTGCCAACCAGTCCTTAGCATGGTTGCTAGAGGGACCCAGGACATAGCTTGGCTATGAATCTTGGTAGCGGTAAGTTTACCGACCAGGTCGCACATCGCCCAGTCCCCAGCGTTAGTGTGGACCAAGAGTAAACGTGGCGGAGCATAATGCATGTAAAGCTCTTCGAGACAGGTATAACTGCCGAGCAGTCCCCAGTGTGGCTGTCGGACGTAAGTGGCAATTAGCCATAATTGTACCAGTTCATAGCATGGCTGAATGATAAAATAGCTTTGCTATTCGCCTTGGTTCGGGCTGCAGCACCGACCAGGCCTGGCACCATCTAGTCTCCAGCATGACTGTCGGACTAGGATCGAGCACAGATACAAGGCTTTGCCATGACAGGTGGGGGACGAACCAACCTTATAACTCAGAGCAAGGCTCTGGAGTATCCACCTGGACCTGTGGATGAGGCCTGTTATATTTTGTGTGATAGCATGGCTGAGACAGATAAACAGCAATGGCCATTTACCCAGTCCCCAGCGTGACTGGTAGACTGCAAAACAATAGGGATTAAAAAATGTAGCATGGCTACTGGGGAGATTAGCTCGACCCAAATTGTTAACAGATGGCTGTGTGTGTAGCGCGGCGTACGGAGTGTGGACCACTGGTGGGCCGGACCATTAAGGTAAAAAAGGACCGCGTCCACACTTGTTCAACCCTAGAAGTCCAAGGGACAAGCGGGTGCTAACGTGTGTTCCAGATTAATCGGGTAGATGCTGCGTTCACGCTAGATAAGCAGCCAGAGGGTGGAGAGGCCCGAGCCGCAGCACCGGGAAACGCAATCGGCCCGCCTCCTCGTCTTCCCGGATTCACAGACATCAAGAGGAGAGGGAGCGACCGTCTCGTGTTTCCAGGAGGCCTCATCTGACTATAAATCTGGGCTCTGGCCACGCCGCTCAATCGATACTCTTGCGAAGAAGACACCGGAGCACTTCATCTCCCAGCCAAGAAACCTTTCTGCCAAGAGATCAGTCGGAGGAATTTCTAGGTGTGGCAATGGAGAACCGCGGCCACGGCAAGCGCCATGCAGAGGAGGAGGTGAACTCCTACCGTACCATACGCCGCCGTATCAGGTGAACATACTTGTTCTCAGACTAGGGTTTGTGATGCGGCGAATTCTGACGCGTATTTTGGTTGTTCCAGGGGGCCATCAAACGCCGCCGTGGTACCGGCGGCGAATCCGGCCGCAGAAGCAGTGGCACCGGTACCAGTGGTACCGCAGCAGCCGGCGGCAGTGGCGGCAGCCATGGCGGAGGCCGGGGGCAGAGAGTCGTCGGCAGGCTCGTCTCCGGACTCTGAGTCGGAGAATGTACTGGCCCCGCTGGTGGACCAGTACTACAAGGAGTGGACGGCCGCCAAGGACCGCTACTCCGAGGCGACAAAGTAGATTGGGCAGATGGAGGTCGACATTGCCCAGTTCCAGCAGGCCCTCCTCAACGCCGAACTGGTAGTTGAGGAGAAAAAGGAAGAGGCCAAAGCGCTGGTCAGCCAGCGAGCCGCCGCCGATGGCCGGATTGCGGGTAAGTATTGCATTCTGGTATGCTGTGCTGTCACTATTGAATTCGGAGTACTCAGTCGCTGGTCGTGAATGTGCTAACAGCATGAAGCTGTTTTATTTTTTTTGCAGATCTGACCGCACGGCTGGAGGCGCTGCAGGCTGCCGGCAACCTGGCCGCGGGAACCGTGAACGCCCAGGGCGACACGGTGGCGGAGAGGGTGGAAGGGATCGTTCCCCGGGTGAACGAGGTACGTGGCCCTGCATGGGGTGCGCTATGGAGCCGCCGCCGCATTTGCCGTCGTCCGGGCCCTCATCGGCGTAGACGCCCGTGGTCTGGACGTGACCGGGCCCGAGATTATCCACGCCATGGATGATGACGCCGATGATTTTGCGGCGGAGGCGGAGGTGGTCGCCGTGGTGACCCCGGCGGAGTTTGTTGTCGACAAAGTCTTCGAGTAGATTGTAGTAGAATTACAATCACTTTTGTAAAGGCTTTGTTGATATAATGAACTCTGAAGTTTGCTTTGATGTTTCTTCGACTGTGATGGTCCATCGAGGCCTTGATTTCGTTGAGCGAGCTCGATCAACTGGACTTAAGGTTAGGTGCGTAGTTCGCGTGGCAGAGTCTGGAAAGAAAAATATTATGTTTTTGGTCAGTACCAAACAATGTTCGATATTATAACGTAGTATTTTTAGTTGTGCCGACCACTGGCTACTCAGAAACTGTTTATACTTGAAGTTCCATGAACAATGCTGTTGTTTTTAGTAGGATTGACTAGCGTTAAGCTAAAAAATGTCGACACATGAGTGACGTCCTTGCCCTCGAAGCAAGCTAACTCTGTGGGTGAATAGGCGGTGCTAGTGAACAGCTCGATTGCCAGGATCACTAGTGACCTGGTACCGTTAGAGAGCAACTGCCGAATCTCCTTGTGCTGTGTAGCGCGGAGCTGTAGCACGTGGTCGGAGGATCGAGACAGCGCCTTGTCCGGCTGATCTGGTCGGGCGTGTGGCAGATGCAAGAATGCATGTAGGAGGAAAAAAGGTGCAGACCACAAGAAAAAAGGGAGCAGATCACTTTATTAATCGAAGTAAATAGTTGTATAAGAAAAATACATATCTTAATCTATGCCGCCGACCAGTGGTAGAAACATATGAGGTGGTCGATGTGCCAGGAGTTGGGTTTATCGACGTTCTCATATACATCGTTGCATCATGCTATGAGTCTAGTCTTTATGCAGTTGAGCGAAACAATTGAGATCGAGTAGATGGATGTGGTCGAGGCGCCCCAGGGAACGGCCAAACGGTGCTGTCGTCGAAGCTAGCATGATGCTTGTCGTTTGGCGCGGTCAACTTTGGCCTGATTCGCCTTGGTGCTCCGTACTGTCAGCGGGCGTAGGATCCTCTTCGTCTATGAGAAACGACGGGTCTGTATCTAGGATGCGATGGTTGGCGAGGGCTGGTGCTCGACCTGCCGATGGATTCGGGCAAGGAAGTGCCCAGTGATCATTGCCATTACGTAGGTTATTCAGAAAAGGCATGATGAACCCATCTTGTCCCGCGGGTGGATTGGGAGCCGGCTGCCCTGCACGTGGAAGGCCATGAGCTGGCTGCTGTTGTGGCACGGCCAGAGGAGCTGGCTCCCGATCTTCCGAGGAATTCGGGCGAGGGAGTGCTTGGTTAGCATTGCGTGCTAGTTCGCGTTGCCGATTGATGAACTCATCTTGTCGGACTGGTGGCGGAGCGTGAATTGCAGCTAGAGCTCCTGCTCTGCGGCGTTCCTCCTGATGACATTGGCCGCCATTAGCAATGTTGCGGCGGGCGGTTTCTTGTGCTCGTAGTGCAAAAAGCTCCGCAGCCGAGGGATGCCGGTGACCAGTCCGACCTATTTGCCCTTGTCGGCGATGGTTGGCGTTGTGTTGGGTGGTCGGCGGTGCTCGGATAACGTGGTTCGCGCGCCCGCATCGACGACGGTGAACGTTGATGAACTCATCTAGACGGACCGGTGGCGGAGCACGAACCGCAGCTAGGGCTTCTGCTCGGCGATGTACCCTCTGGCGTTGCCATGACCACTGGCATTCGGCCTGCAGCCGAATTCGGAGCTGGATGACGCCGGCGGTTGGCGTGGCCCAAGCGTCCTTGTCGATCACGTTGGTTGCCTTGCTGAGCCGGAGGCGGTGCTCGGGAACCGTTCAGATTTGGATCTGATCGGTAGTGGTGGTCGGCTTGGTACGCGCGTCCTTGCCGGTGGTGCTGGTTGTTGGCGGGACCAACAAAGTTGTCGAGTCGCAGTGTCCGGCGCGGAGCCAGATTCAGATCTGGGCAGCGCGGGTGGTCAGCACGGCTCGTATGTCCACGCCGACGAGGACGGACATGGGTGAAATCGTCCTGGCGGAGCTGTTCTCGGAGAGACTCGGCCATGGCTAAGGTTTCAGCCATCCTTGTGCCTTGCTGATCGATCAGATCGATCGGATCGGAGTTGTCAATGCGCCTCCCCTGCTAGCGGGGAAGCTGCCGACCAGTCGCTGGTGGTGGTGGCCTCGGGGGCGGCCCCGAAGCCAGACCAGTTGGCAGGGTGGTCGGTGAAGTTGACGCAGGAAGGATCTGCATCGCCGCCATGGTCCGGACGGTCGTCGCTGCGCCGGTGGTCCAGGTGAACGCACCGACGGTGAAGGTCAGGCCCGCCTCGAACGTCATGGAAGCAGGGAACGAAACCATCTTGTTCGCACTTGAATCTAGACGTGCACCCCCTACTTGGCGCGCCACTGTCGACGAAATATCGGCGGCAGTCTGCCAAGGGAGTACCTACGGCAGTAGAATTGCGGTGGAGGCGCGATCTAGACTACGAACAAGACGTGGATCGAGAGACAAGACGCGCGAGTTACCCAGGTTCGGGCCGCAAGGATGCATAATACCCTACGTCCTGCTCTCTGTTGGTTGTATTGATCTGGATCAAGATGTCTTTGAGGGGGTCCTTGCCCGCCTTATATAGTCGGGGGGCAAGGTTACAGATATGGAAATCTAAACTAGGTCGGTTACATGTTGCGTATCTCAAGGAGATACGATTGGATTCCTAACCGACTAAGCTTCCTTGCGTGACAAGTAGCCTCTAGATTATCCGCCAGGGACTCCAACCAGGTGTCGGGCCCCGAGCGGGCTTGATCTTGTGGCTTGTTGGGCTCTGTCCGACCAGGCCCAAGGTAGGCCGTGAGGGTATGGGGGTTTATACCCCCACAGCTGGGAGGCAGAGAGGTGGAGGCCGTCGCGCGGGCCTCCACGCGCGGGCAAGCCGGCGAGCTGGGAGGCGGAGAGGTGGAGGCCAGCACCACGCCGGTCACCGTTCTAGAATGGATAAGGAGGAGAGGGAAAAAAGAGAAGGGGAGAGAAAAAAAGGGAAAAAGAAAAAAAAATCTTGACATGTGGGCCCTAGAATGGATAGAGGATGATATAGAGGGTGGATGGGTGCGGAAAAATTCAGTATAGAGGAGAAAATCTTGATGATCAGGCAACATAGAGAATGAATTTAGAGTATTATGATTGCGGGTAGTCTTAGACCACCAGATATACATGAGGGTGATAAGTGGTCTTTGCACATCATCCTTTTGCTTCAGTACCTCCCGTACCAGTGCCATAGCAGAGAGACAATGTTTTAATTTTGATCTCACAGCTTCCAATTGCAAAGCTGCCCACACCCCCTTCACACATTTACACTTGAAAAAAAAGGTGGGCACCATCTTCATCAAACCGTCCACATAGAACGCAGCCCTCAGTACCTATCTTTACACCTCTGCGTTTTAAATTCACATGCAATGCTAAACTATTGTGACGTAACCTCCACATGAAGTGAAGCATCGGTCTTGGGAGGAACCAGATGCGTGCAGTAGAGTTTTTTTTTAAAAAAAACTAGGCCTTATTTAGATGCATGTAAAATTCCAAGTTTTTTTCACTCTCTCCATCACATCAATCTTTGGACCCATATATGAAGCAGTAAATGTAAGTAAAAAAAATAACTAATTGCATAGTTTAGTCGTAAATCATGAGATGAATCTTTTGAGTTTAGTTAGTCCATGATTGAATAACATCTGCTAAATACAAACCAAATGTTACAGTTGTAAATTTTTCTAACTTAATCTAAACAAGGCCCTAGGTGCAGCAGATAAACGAGCAGCCCTGGTTTGATGGTTGTTGCGGCAACTGCGGCCGGGTCAATGAACGACGACCATCCCCTTCGACGTGACGCATCGAATCGGAACAAGAATTTGGCGCGGGTGCAACAACCGAAGAGTGCACAACCGGTACTCGGTTCATTCGACACCACGAAATGCCAAACGCGAATGAACCAACGCGCAAGTCGGGACTTCAACTTTCAACATGATTGGACTTATTTTTTTTTAAAAAAAAAACCCACAGTACGCCAAACGCGAGCCAGTCTGTTGCGGCGTTGCGCCAACGCCCTGGGCCTCCGTTCCTTTCTAAATGGGCCGAAAAATGTAATTAGGTTTGCTGCTGGACTAGAACTAGAAGTGGCAGGCCGACCATCTGGACCTTGTGAACGCACACACGAAACAAACGTACGTACATGTTGCTAAAAAAAACGAAACAAACGTACATGATCCCACTTCAGCCCAGAAGTGTATGTAGGTCCGACCCGTGAGCCTGATAGCTTGGATAGTTGGATGGTTGCCACGTAGCGCCTCAAGAAAATCAGACGTCGTGGAAAGAGCAGTTTCTCCGTGAAATCTGGATCTCCCGGGTTCATAACACAAGGAATTATTCTCTCACGTGCGGCTGCGGACCTCCGAGAAGACGCTCCCACGCCCCGCACAGGCGCACAGCGATGCGGTTGTACGCACGTCATCAACTCCACGCTCGCGAGGCGAAACGTGGCGTGCCTGTCGTGCGTCGTGGCGTCGTGCCGTGCCCATCTTCTGCTACGCCGTGCCGCGACGACGCGTGGGCCGGTCGGGCACTTCTTCACGTCGGCTATCGGGCTTCGGCCGCGAACTCAAACCGCCCTCGCCCTGCCGCTGCCGATTGTAACGGCGACACGGAAAAAAAGAAGGTTTTGTGGCCGCGCCAGCTTGTTCCTTGTGCTATCAGCACTAAGCATTTAGCAATGTTTTTCTTTTATAATAGATATAAAAGAAAAAGCAGCGCTACTTTGGCCGCTTTGACGACGCACCCATGGAGCCAGTCCCCCCTGTTGCGCAACGAGAGGATTCCAAACGAACCGAAAGGAACTAATTAACCAGAAACCATTTGCTAGCTGATAGGGGGATTGGGAAATTAGGAAGTGGCCCAGGTGCCAGGCCCACCTGTGGGAAAGATCAAATTTTCCCATCAGGTGGCGAGGGGGACAGTGTAACTATGAGCTGCTGTGGCAGCGTCACGCAAGCACTGCCGACGCGTGCCCTGTGCCGCTGTGCGTGGCCTGCTTCAGCTGGTGAACCAGGCCGCAGTGGCAGTGCAACACAGCCCACAGGCCCGGTAGAAACACCAAATTCTCAAACAAAAAGGGCAAACCAAACAGCTGCGGGATTACAGATAATGGTAAACAACACGTAAGCAAGGCAAAAGATAATCAAGTTCCTGTAAAAATATTGTGTTCGTCTCTTAGAAAAAAGTCAAGCCATGAGTATCCATCTACAAGACTAACTGATCAGAAACCAGGGACTCTAAGAGATTATATATCCTGCTGTTCGCCCAGTACACTTTGTCCAAAGTAGAATGCCTTTTGACATAGCCTGGTCAGCCTCCCTGGAAATGTCAACAAGCTTATTATGAGTTATGGTTTTAAGAAACTAAAACTGATGCAAATCTCATCACTACATATATACTGTATTTACTAATAAGATTGACATCCTCTACTATGTAGCGACAATGCATAATATGTTCGTTTAGAGGATACAGATCATTTAAACAATGTAATCAACGGAAAGGTCATCTGTAAATATCAGTTTGGATGTTGCTACATAAAAATGGCATCCTCTACTATGTAGTGACAATGCATAATATGTTCGTTTAGAGGATACAGATCATTTAAAGAATGTAACCAACGAAAAGGTCATCTGTAAATATCAGCTTGGATGTTGCTACATAAAAATGGCCTCAGATCAGTATCACAATGAATAAATAAAAATGCATCAAATATTGCAAAAAGCACCATTATTAAAAAAAATCATTGCAAGGCCTCATGTCAGGCCCTAGGAACTTTCTTTTTTAGATAATGAGGCCCTAGGAACTTAGCCAAAGAGACATGTCATCTCAGGCCTGCAATAGCATGCATGATCTGTGCACATGACGCAATATGATGAACTAAGATGCCCCTGTTTTACTCTACTCCATCCATCTAGTGTACGTATGCTCTGTTGCCTTGGTTCACTCCTAAATTTTAGGTGAACAGCAAGAGAGGAGCACGCTACTCCTACATAATTAGTTAGGAATACACTACAGATAGTCATGACCAACTGTCCAATACACTGCTACTACAGGCTGTCCAACCAATGCAAGCTATGGTCTCTAATTCAGCATCTTCAGGGAACGTTTTTTTTTTTTTTTGATATGTTGCTTACATATAAATGATGCATCAAACTGACTCTTCAACAAAATCATGAAAAAGAAACAGCCAATTACAGCCGTAGCTCCACTATTAAGTATGCACATATATTCATGATCCAGTCACACAAATGAGACAAGCAGGACATGCAGGCAAACAACAATCTTTTCCTGGCATAGCTCCTTTCTAAAGAAGTAAATAGTAAATAATGAGAGTTATCTTAATTCACACAAACCATCAATTTCTTCCTAGCTAATTCACTGAACAAAGCTAGGACTCGATGCCATGTTTTCACGAAAATTGTCTGAACATAGGCACATAGCAGAAACAAGGTAGGATTAAATAAAAGCTAGGACTTGATGCCATGTTGCTATATGTTTGTTGCCACGTTCAGTGGTTTGTCTGCTTGCTTGCAAGGTGAGATCAGGATTATTCAGGCACTGATAGGGAAACACCAACAGGAGGGCACCTCGATCGGGTCCAGCTGCAGGCAGCAGCTTACTATTCTTTTGATCCACTCATGTACATCTGTAGCAACTAGTAATAACTAGAGGTGTCCACAGAGATGAATTCAAAGATTTGGAGGGCACACGAACACCTGGATGTACAGCCTGAAAGCAGCAGCCTAATACTTCCCTCATGAACTAGGCTACAATGCTACATCATTGTCGTTTGTGTATTATACTTTGACAGTTTTAGTTATGTCATTTTATTTTATTTTCCCAATTCAAACTTCTCTAGTGTTAACAAAAATAAACAAATACTCTGCAGCATCTCAAACAATTTTCTTGGTGCCTGTGCATGGAACCAGCAGCAGCCCATAGATCAACCAATCCATGTCTGTCGGTATGCTATTAAGGTCAATAACGACTTAGATATGAGAACTAATAATACATAAGATGTTGACATCCAATAAGTATATATGTTAAATAATATATTTTTCTTATGTAATCATACCTTTCTTCATAAGAGCTTTTTTATCCCCATTAGGACCATTCTACCACACAAGACTCTTTTAGGACGCCAACTAGTCATCCTTCCGAAGACTGACCAAGTCTGGTAGTGACTTGAAGAAAGAAGTTCATCTGAATCCAGACGATCAGGCCACATCTGGCATTGACTAGAAACAAAGATTCCACTTTTCCCAAACTAATCTTTTTGACCCAAATCTTCAGTTGTACCAAATCAGTGGATACTACTTCTTGTTCCTGAAAACAGAGCCTTTTTTACCTTAGAATCCTCACTCTTTTCCTTTTCTTCCGACAAACTCATATCATCATCTTCACTGATCTCATCATTTGCAACTGTACCAAAGCGGTGGATACTTCTTCTCATTCCTGAAAACAGAATCTTTTTTACCTTAGAATCCTCACTTTTTTTCTTTATTCAGAATTTCTGGAATTTCTGCTCCATTGATCATCAAGTCCAAACTATGCAACAAATGATAAGAATAGAAAGAGTAGTTGTTGACCAATAATCCTAGCTCTTCACCTAATAGAGGAATCCGCTTATAGTCATATGCATCTAGTACTGCTTCAAATACATCTTCTATCCTTATAGCTTCAGGACCATGCACAGAGAACCAAGGTTACAAAAGGCGTTAAGCGCTAAGCGAACGATGACCCACTAACTAAAGGCTAAGCGTGCTTAAGCATGCTTAAGCATTTTTAAGCGTGCTTATCCAACAACTATTGTATTTGATTGTCTAAAATAGCAAGTCATATATCCCGGAGTTCTCAAATGCTAAATATAGCTTGCTTGTTCCGCTAGCCATATGATTTGTCGTACTAGAAAGACTGTTGGAGTTTTTTATTTTTTGTATGATTTTCTATTTTAGAGGTCGACTAAATCTTGAGTTTAGCCATTAATTTTTACCAAGTCTCTTAAAGTTACTCTTAAACATTTAAGCGTTTTGTGATGCTAGAGAATTTTAGAATGTTGGTCTTAAACCAAAGAAATATGAGAGGGGAAAGCAAGAGTGAAAATGAATCAATAGCTAGGTCATTCACACCTCCATCTCTTCTCTTTTTATAGGGGAGGTGGAGGGTAGATTTTCATAATTTTCCCTAGTTAGGCTTGTATTTAGAAAAGAGTATTTATGTGTTATAAACAAGCCTTAATCATTATCTCACAAGTCTCTTGACTATATATTTTGGTCCTCAACACACTAATGGAGCCCATAATATTTAATATACCTAACACATAACTCAAGTTATCAACCATACATTGAATTAAATGATTTTCATGCGCATTAATGTGAGAATTTAAAGAGTGATTTTTGAATCAAATATTGAGAAAGAGCGATGAAAGTTTTTGTTTTGCAATGTAGAAATATTGCACTCTTGTATTGTGTATCAACAAAGAAAACATATACGCAAGTCCATAACGATTCCAATGATTAAATAAGAGCTTGTTCATTTTACGTCTTAAATAATTTAATTATTTCTACATTCTAATACATATCTAATGAAAAATTCATAATTTATGCCAAGCTAAACCCATATGTCTTGCTTTCTTATCAGCTTGGAAATAAGACATGTGAGGCGTCTCAAATATGTTGTCTTCACCATTTTTCTCTAATTCAGATACCTCAATCGCATGTAGATTTTCTATTTATTTTACATATTTAGAGGATTGCATGACAAACAAAGTGTATTCTAAGTACATATACTTTAAAAATATAGAATAAATATGAACCTTTATAAGGATAAGAAAGAGAGACATTATAAGGTAAGCATTAGCTGCATAGTTGAATCACCTTAGAGTATCTCCAAGAATTTTCAAATAATTTTCTAATTTGAGGTGACATTGTAGCATATGTTACCTGATGCATGTCGCATTCATCCTATGGTTCATACGTCCCAGTTGAAGTAGCATATCCCTCACTCAGCGCACGTAGAAAATTATATCATTTTAGTTTTACATGGTCCTTCTATGATTATCCAGTCTATTCATTTTCTGGTTTCACATATGGTACAGAATAAAGCTTCTTTACTATCATAAATTCAGGATTCTTACTTTTCGCCCTAAACATCTAATTATGAAGCTATGTGTCGGATTTCTATCGAAACCATTAGAGGAGTCTAGGAAGCCCAATAGACGTCAGTCTCAAGTTTAAGATAGAAATGGAGCGGGCTTCCTAGACGACAGTCAGTTTGGAATCAATAAAAAGTAATGGAGGTTGATGTGTTTCACGAAATTTCAGATAAATATGTTAGTGTACTATAGATATAGATAGATGATACATATTATGTACTGATTTTTCAAAAGATGTTAAAAGAAAAAGAAACAAAAATGAAAAGAAACAAATAATAGTATAGGCTTTTGTTTTGTGGCCCATCTAAAAGGCCATTATTTAGTCCACACCCAACTTTCGTCCAACTTTCCTCACAGGCTGAACTCATTCCCTCGGCCCATCAGCCCAACGAAGCCCACATGAGAATACCTCCTTTCAGTTCCCCTCCCAGCCTCCCCGCCGCCGCAGTTCTGCTTTGCCAGCGGCTCCCCCTCCCGCCCTCGCCTCCGTCCTCCGCACACCGGCCGGCGACCCTGCGGTACGTACCTCCCTCTCCACTCCTGTCTCAGCTGGACCGTCTACGGCACCCGGTCCCTGTGGCTTCCCTGCGCGCCGCGTGCAGCCGGCGGGGAGCGGGCGGTCGCGTCGCGCCGCTTTGGGAGCGCTCATACCCCATAGCGAAGCGCTACCCGTCCGCTTAGTGTTTCAGCGCGCTGAAGCTTGCGCTTAGTGCCGCTTTTTGGAACCCTGCAGAGAACACAGAGATTGCACGTAACACATCCGTAGTGATTACTCCATTGCCATCTCTACAAAATATTCAATCACAGGATCTAGGCCAATTCTTACTGTTTTAACCTTGCCATCTCTACAAAGGATATTGTAGTTCGCCCCAGTCTTAAGAAACCTATAGCTCGGATCTTGAACATACTGATCATCAATCTTAAAGCCCCCAAATCTGTCACCTTTCCAACTTTTGATGTATAAATTTTCTCCGGAGTATGAGAATGTTAGGCTACGACCATCATACTTATAAGTTACGTGAAGTGTGCTTTTACCCGGGTAGTGAATACCTCAGCCCCTGCTCCAAAATATTCAGAGACATCAATTTTCTTCCCATTGAAATAGCACCAATCTCTTGCTTCTAGGATTGCTCTTTTGTAGCTACGTCTTGATCCATCAATATCAGCAGGGTCTAGCACTATTGTAATTGTATTGCCAGGATAAGATTCATCAGTCAGGTTTTTTCCCCTTGTATTGTTCCTATAGGCTGAGGTATGTACTGATCGTACAATTATCTGGAGGAAATGAAAATAAAAACATCAGTAAAACATATAGCTCAGATCAAGAGATGACTAAGTTTGCACCCTAAAGAAAAGAACAGTGGAGTTCAACTTAATTGCTTAAATTGAAGAAAACCAAACTTGTTCAACTTACAGTAAAGCAATATTGCTCCTTAAGGCAAATCAAATACTTCTCAGAATGTGATGCTTCAACCTGGCCATTGGATTCGAAAGGATGTGTTAAGTACTTATGTTATCTATAAACCATCACATTATGATATTTAACATATCTAAAAAACACAAACCTGTAATTTCTGGTCCTCCAAAGTCTTCTCTCTTTCTACAGAAGAATGATAGAGTTGCTCCTTCTCATCCAGAACACTGTGAAGCTGATTGATCTGATTCTGCTAGTCACAAAAAAAAAGTGTATTAACCTGCTGGTCACGCTTAGTTATCTCTCCTTGCAGAGATTCAGCATTATTAGATTTCTCTTCGGTAATGGATTGCACTTGGTTAATTAGCCTACCCCAACTTGCTTGGGACTACAGGCATTGATGTTGAATGGATTGCACTTGGTCTAGAAGTTCCTGATTATCTGATTGTAGCTTCAAAATCTTTTGAAGCAACTCTTGCTTCATATACAATATCATGAGTTGTTTCATTAATTTGATTCTCTCAGTAGGGGGCAGAGCACTATGTTAGAATGCGGAGCCTAGAAAAAAATATTTTCTAGTTAATGTAGAACCTACAAAAAAAAAAAAACTATTTGCACAAGGGATCCATTTCCATTCCATGAGACAATTGACCTTACTTAGTGAGAACATATGTAACTACATAATTATGTTCAAGGCTCAATACAATAGAACAAACATTGCATGCATGTGACACATACATCACTTAGTTATATTCATGATTTAAACTTCATGCTCTTTCCTGAGCAATTGACGGCCTCTACATATTTATACAGATTTCATCAGTCTGGATGATCAAAGCATGTTGCAGAATTTGTTACTGACCTCCCTCAATTCATTCTCAGCCTGAGACTGAATGCGCTGAAGCTCTTCTTTGAGATAAGCCCGGAGGGTTGACTCTTTATGCTCATTATCCTGCTGAGTTCTTGCCACCTGAATATCACCAAATGACCACCTTCATGGTCAGTTCAGGGCGCGCGCGGGGTCTATTCCTAAGCTTTTCTAGGTACATAGCTTATGCATCTATACAAGCATAGTTTTTACAATGTATCTACAAAAGCTAGAACAACTTACAGTTTGAAACGGAGGGAGTAGCATCTAAAATTTTACAGGAACATACTTTTAAAATGGTTTATCTGCTATCGTGCTGCGGAATATCATATCTAAGCTGCTGTGAAACCAAAGGGAAACCAAAGTGCTATTGGAGTCTCAGATTTAGTCAGCAGTATGCTATGAGCCGTGTCACCGTGTGATAGATGAATATGATGTAAATCACTACACCCATCTTCAGTGCTTACCCTAAAGAAACAATCTTTAAATTAATTGCTACCTTAGGCTATTTTGGTATGGTTTTATTTTTACCTACATGGCAAGGCCATTTAGGAACTGCAATTTAAAGAAAGGAGCACTGAGGACGTCTGGTAACATTTTGATGTACTAAACCTTTTCAGCAGAGAACCCTTAAAAGAAAGTCTCCATGCAAGTCTGTGTAAAAATCCAAGCTATCAGCACCTTAACACGTTGGCTTACTTTGTTCAACTATTTCAGCATTAACATTTTGCATCATTCCATGTCATAGGCTCATAGCACATGCGCACCAAGTCTTAAGGAAGAGTAAACTTAATTAATTGCTTAAAATGAAGAAAACCAAACTCGTTCAACTTACCATCGTGCCATGTTCCTCCTTAAGGCAAATCAAATACCCCTCAGAATCATGCTTGTTCTGTGATATCTTCTCATTGCATTTGTTTTCAACTTCCCTTATGAGCTTTTCTGCCTGAATTTCCAAATATTCATAAAAATTAGGGCATAAGAATAACTTGAGCATTCTAGACATCTAGCACAAATAATTTCTGAATAGAAGTTCACTTACCTTTTCTTTTTCAGCATTAGTAATTTCTATCTTTTCAAGTTCATATTTCTTGCGGATTTCATTGATCGCCTGTAAAATTCATTTGCAAAAACTATAATTTAGTTGTGATCCAGATGGCAACGTACTCTGCAACTAATAGAAATGTAATACCTGGTCATTTTTGAGAGATAGCTTTTTCAAATGCTTGGATAGCTCTATCTTTTCACCTTCAAGCATGAGATCATACTGTTTTTTTGCCTCACTAAGTTGGCACTCTGTTGCCGTTAGTGATGCTTCGACCTGGGCATTGGTTGGATTCAAAAGGCTGTGTTATGTACCTATGTTATCTATAAACCATCACGTTATGATGTTTAAAAGATCTAAAAAAACACAAACCTGTAATTTCTGGTCCTCCAAAGTCTTCTCTCTTTCTACAGAAGAACCATAGAGTTGCTCCTTCTCATCCAGAACACTGCGAAGCTGGTTGATCTGATTCTCAAGTGTATTAACCTTCTGGTCACGCTTAGTTATCTCTCCTTGCAGAGATTCAGCATTATTAGATTTCTCTTCCGTAATGGATTGCACTTGGCCTAGAAGTTCCTGATTATCTGATTCTAGCATCAAAATCTTTTGAAGCAACTCTTGCTGCATGTACAATATCATGAGTAAGGAAGCTTGCATGTCATCAATTGTTTTTCAGTAGCAAATGAATTTGTAACTGGGCCAGATAGTTGACAAACCTTGTGATTTTCAGCAAGGGTAGAATCTTCTAGTAACTTTTGAATTCTCCCTTGTAGTTCAACAGCTAATTTTTCTAACTGATTGATATTCGAGGCAGAAACTTCAGCTTCAGATCTTATCTTCAGCCACTTGGCATTCCTCAACATGTTGAACCATAACAATTTCATGAGTTCTCTGCATGTCTATGAGTCTGGACTTCAGTTCTTCAATTTCAGTTTTCAGAGCATTGTTTTCTGACGTCAAATCTACATACTGGCTTTGGAGATGTTCAAATTTATCCTTAGAAGATCTTGCCATTAGCATTTTCTACTCTTGGGCCATTTCATAGAACCTTTCAAATTGAGAAATCAGCCTAGACACATGACTTGACACAGAGACATGCTCTTCATCTAGCTCAGTTACTTTAAGCATGAAGCTGCTAAGCAATTCCTTAAGATCCTTATTGTCCTGGCATAGTTTTTCAATTTCCAGAATGTGTCCCTTATTCATAAGCTCCAAGCTGTTCTTTTCACTTTCACTGCTTGCTAGGTTTCCTTTCAGGCTGATACAAGCATCATCTTTTAGCTTCAGCTCTTGCTCCATGCATTGCAAGCGGGAGTCAAGACACATCAAGCGGGATTTATTTTCATCAACTGAACCCTCCAACTGCTTGATGAGGGAATCTGCATATATAATTTCAGTTATATTATTGAGGTTAGTACTGTTGCATGTAAGGAACACCTCAAAGTGGAAACCACTGGATGAAATATTGTATTCCATTTCCTCAAACTCCCACCACAGTTTGGAATGAAACAAGTGGGATATTAAAATGAATAGAAAAAAGGAACCAAAGAAGTTGGCAATTTCATGGACTTATTCATCATATTTCTACTTTTCTACTAATTGCCCATTCCCAGCTACTTTGTCCCTGTATACTATTGGTGCAATTTAATTATATGACCAATACCTATTCTGACTCATCATTTGTTACAGAAAATTTAACTTATACCTTTTTCCTTTATTGTAGTATCATTTGAATACAGTTGTTCCTTGTAACTTCGGTCCCTCTCTTCTTTCTCTTGTTTGATCTGCAACATCTCCTGTCGCCCTAAAATTAACAGGACAAGAGACATTATTGTCACATTATTTCAGAAAAACTTAGAACATTGCAGATTATTATTTACTCAGATATTAATGTATCATATCAGTGTACACAGAGGTACAGATCATATGCACAATTTATAGTATAATGTTACTAAGTTGTTGATTCTAAACAGATCTCCATTAACTTGTACTGGTTGTGGATTGTTCAGAGACCGACCAACCTGAAATTATCTTTTGTTCCGCATCCTCCAGTTTTGTTGATAAATCACGCAACAGGCAGTTGAATTTGTCCAGATCTTTCGAATTTTTCCCAAGCATCTCCTCAAAAAACTTCTTATCTTCCTCAGCTGTAAGTGTATTGTTTCACCAGTCAGATTTGAACAGTTGGGCAAAGTAAATGTCACCATAACTTACCTTGTTCTGTCTGACTAGCTAGCTGCTGCAAAGTTTCAGTCAGTTGATCGCACAAGGTCTTTGTTGAGGAGAGTTTCGAATCTAATCCCTGCCAGAGCTTCGAATCTTCAGTCTGCTTCACCTTAAGCTTTGCATTTTCATTCACAGCTTGTTGAAGTTTTCCCTCTAAAAGGTTTATCTGTTCTGTTGCTCTTCTCAATTTGACATGCTGAATTCATGTAAAACCATATGCATCAGTAATAAGAAATCTTGGCGAAGACCAAAATAATAGTTGGTGTACAAAAACAATGGTACATGCCTATAAACTCATTTCACACTAGAGCCAATTTAACCTATGGCACTAAAACATTTGCAACATGAAAGATAACTGCAGCAATGACATATACTGTGTCACTCTAAATTTAACAGCACTATCCGTACCAAACAGATAACACATAATAGATTCCTAAGAGGCAATGTCTCTAGTTCAGTTAAGTTCAGGATCAGCACAAAAGAAGAACATACAGAACAAAACAGTGACAAATGGGAAGGTGGACTTCCCCAGATTTTGCAGTTGAGCAATGTTCAGAGCTCTTTCACAGGAAAAGTATGAATTCAGAGAGTACATGCATCCAGAAAATAATTAGAGTGGTTTTTTTTTTTACACAAATGAGAGTGACTCTGATGATATTGAAAAGGCACAGCATCCAATTCCAACATACCAAGGGTCACATTACTCAGCACAAAATATATATGTAACTTTCAGGGAAACAAACAAGTAAACACTGCAAAGAGAAAGTAAAATCACGGGCTACAGACTAGCTATAGAAAGTGCAGGTGTTGACTTCAAACAACAGGGGTAGATTTCAGGAATGATTCAAGTTTATGCAATTGGATTCATACTAGCGATGTATTGAGCCAGTAAAGTTCCACCACAAGGCAAAAACGTTGCAAAATGTTGAGAAATCATACCGCCATTTCTATATCAGTCTTCACTGAAGCCAGTTCCTTGACCAACTTCTCTGCAACCAAACAAAATTCAAAGAGGAATCATTAATGACACATAGATATATTAATATATAGCTTGTCAAACCAAAGTGGAGGCGAAAACGACAGTTGTTACAGAATTCTCTGACTCTTGTTACAGAAAATTTAACTTATACCTTTTTCCTTTATCGTAGTATCGCTTAAGTACAGTTGTTCCTTGTAACTTTGATCCATCTCTTCTTTCTCTTGTTTGATCTGCGGCTTCTCGGTCTGTACGCCTGAAATTAACAGGACAGGAGACAGCGTTTTCACATTATTTCAGAAACACTTAGGACATTGCAGATTATTATTTATATTAATGTATCATGTCAATGTATACAGAAGTACAGAACATATGCACAGTTTATAGTGTTAGGTTTCTAAGTTGTTGATTTTAAGAAGATCTCAATTAACTTGTACTTGTTGTGGACTGTTCAGAACTGACCAACCTGAAATTATGTTTTGATCCGCATACTTCAGTTTGTTGATAAATCATTCAATTCGTCTAGAGCTTTGGAATCCTTCAGATTTGAATAACAGTTGTGCAAAAGTAAATGTTGCCGTAATAGTACCTGTCTGATCACACAAGGTGACTGTCGAAGGGACTTTCAAATCCAAGTGCTTCTCTTCTGTCTGTTTCGGCTTACAAATTCAAAGAGCATATGTGTCCGGAAACTAATTAGAGTGATCCCATAGCCCACAATACACAACAAATATATGTGTAACACACTAACACTGCAAAATGCGGTGGAATCGTACCTTCATTTCTAGGTTATTTCGTGTACCGATCTGCAACCAAACAAAAGTCCAAAAGGTAATCAGTAATAACTCAGTCCACGAGAAGGGGTTGGGGTGGATTGGATGGGGTGGATTTTATTGGATCCAACAAGGGATCGGAATCCCCCGACGCTCCTAAGCTGTGGGAGCTCCTGCATCGTGTGGGGCTAAGTCTCGCACAGAAGGAAGGGGAGAGAAGGGAAGGAAAGAGCGTACCGGTGGGGCTCCTCGCGGCGCCGGCAAAGGCCACGACGGCGAAGGGCGGCGCGGCGGTACCTCTCGCCCAGTTGTCACCGCCAGTCCGCCACCACGAGACGAGAGAGGGGTGGCACGGAATTCGAAATCGAGAGAGAAGGGAGGGGGGACTGGCCGACTGGGGGAGGCGGCAGTTGGGCGCCAATATTTGGCTAGAGGGAAGCGAGGGCAGCCTCGTCCCGCGCGCACTGCGGCGACGGCCCAGCAAGGTGGATACGCACCGGCCCAATGCGAGGGAGGAGAGTTTTACCACCATGTATTTTACTTTTTTGAAATGGCTCACGCAGTTCTGCTCGACTTCCTCGCCTCTGCCTCTTAGAGAAGGTTGTTGGGCTCATCAAAATTGGGCTTCGTCTCGATGCCTAAAATTAGCCCACTCTGTAAACTGGCATGTCACCCCCCCCCCCCGGTTAAACTAATTCTTATCCACCAAAGTTGCAGGGAAGCCACTCTATATTCCTGAAAATTCCTCCATATTTCAACCCAACCCTAGTTGATAAAATAATGGAGAGAAGACATAAAATGTGAGACCTAATAAATTGAGAACTGCGGAGAAAAAAGACTATCTTATTACGTTAGTTCAGAGTAAGTTTACCACACCTATGTTTAGGAAAGTTGGTTTCTGGGACCCACTTTTTACATAACAGAAACAGAAAGTTAATAGCCTAATAAAGGCAGCCCAGTCCAATTGGCAACATCGACCAAGTCACTTTTACTGAGATTAAAGCAAAAATGGTGTTTATTTCTTGAGTATCATGCCCATGGGCTTTGGCGACGAAGGAACAGCAATGTTGGTTGGAACTGGATGACAATGCGCCTACTTTGAACTTCAAATTTATCGAAGAATCCCATGGTATGGCAACCACAGACCTCTGCAAGCCTCGCGACCCAGCGATGGCACCATGAAAGAGCCGGATTTTCTTATTCAGCTGAATAGTTAAACAATTGAGCGACAAATTGAAACTGCATTGTACTTCTGATATCAGAACCTCTACAGTCGCCTCAACTGCAGAATTAAAACGTGAAAAAGTTATGTCAACTGCACCATAATTTCCAGGTATGCGTAATGTATGTTCCTGATCCCATTCGCCTGCAGAACCTATGAGTGATGCACCATCGATCAGCTGTAGGTCATTTTTTTCTTCTTCGCTTGTCTTGATCCTCATGTCATATTCAATTAGAGTAAGGTCCATCATGTCTATCCCTCGCTTAGGGCCGGTCATGTTGATGAGAGAACCCTACACAATAAAATATTTAGTTGCCCTTCATAAAAAATAAGAAACATCTACAGCTATTGTAGTTATAGAATTGTTGTCTTTTTTTACAATGAAAACGGATATTGTAGTTATAGTTGATAACCAAGATCTCCTTCACGGATCAACCAAAATGGTTACAAAGTGTATAGTGGTGATAGATGTTTTTCTTTTTGAAGTGGTGATGGATGTTAGATGTATATATATGTGTGTATTTACCTAGACAAGGATGCTCTTTGCACTTTGTTATTCTACATATTTCCCCTTTGAAGCTTTGGAATAGATGGACTTGCAAGTGCGTGGGCGAACGGAAAGCGGCAACGAGGGCCACAGGGTTTTTGGCATTGGGCAGCAACACTGAGGCACTCAGGTAGAGGGGCGAGGCCAGCCGCAGGCAAGCCCAAAATCATACGCGGAGAAAGGGCATCGACGGGCAAGTCTATTTAAGGACGCGAGGTGAGGCCACCGGCAGGCAACACCGGCCGCAGAAGCGAGGCTGCTGTGTGGAGCACTAGGAGGCAGCTGTGGTCTGGAGGGTGTTGGGAGGAAGAACCATGGAGAGAGAAAGAACTAGATGATGAGAGAGAAGGAAGAAGAGAAAAACAAATAAAAGAGGCTGACACATGGACCCCATAGGTCACATGTGTGATCCAAATTTTCACATGCCTAAATAAACCAAACAAAAAACAGGGACCCTCCATCCCCTCAAACTAACAAAAGACAGGGACAGTTCTATCCTTAAAAACTGGGTTCAGTCTGTCCCATCCTACTATGTCCCTTGAACCAAAAACACACTTAGTTGGCAAGCCTTAATAGTTAATACTAAAGATTGTTAAGTAGACACAATCCATGAAATAATTGTAGATAAGTATGGATGTGCACCTGCTCCACAACAATGGGATCATCCCTGCTAAAATTGACAACATAATTAAGCAATGGATCCAGCTGATCCCGGACTGCTATGTATCCATACAACTCTACTAAACCACCATCCATTTGCAACAATTCCAAGGAAAAAATTTGCAGCATGCGACGAGGATAATGTTTCACACAAGTTCCATTGCGAATGATACAATTTGGGGGATTTGATAATGTCATTGCCTCCAACCGAGCTTCACAAAAAGGTAAAGTCAAATGTGGGTTTATAACTTGCAATTAATGCGGTGAACAAATAATAGACATTTGAAAAATACATATGCTGTTTTGAGTATTATATATGGCCTTATTGGAAAATTTTCCATTCCATCTACAAAGTAGCACTCTCCTAGTATCATCTACAAGAATATAGCAATAAGATATCCACAAGAGATAAATCAAACTACACTGCAGCTATTGCAACAAGCGGACACACAACTAGAAGTGATGTAAGTTCAGAAAGCCTACAAAGCCATGGGAAGCAAAAGAGATGCTTGAAGACCAACAGGGTGAGGAGGAACCAATAAAAGCTTAAGGGTATACTACCTCTACAGCAAAGTAGGTAATACTCTTTGGTTCACCAACCTTCTAGACAATAGAATGTCACTTCTTAATATTTTTTTTCCCTGTCACAGGTAAGGTAAGGCTTCCTGTGTGAATTCATCACACAAAACTACAACCAAGCAATTAGTCAGAGAAGCAGAAAAACAACTCTTCCACATTCCACTTTCATATCCAACATGAGGGCAGTTACAATTGATGTTCCACACACAACAGCAAGCATGGAGGTTAGACAAGTATTGAGGGTTAAGGTGGTGAATTGAAATCACTAAGTGAGGCAATGTATATTTTGAGTAGCAGTAAAAGAACAGTCATAATTTTGCTAGGTAAGTGGTATACATTTTGCAAAGTGACAACCCAGTCCTCATGTTGAAGTTAAACAGGGGCATTGCAAGGTTTGCTCTGGCCTTTCCACACCTGTCCTTTAGGTTGTTAGTATGTGAACTACCAGAAGGCTTGTGTTATTGCTTGTGTGTTGCTGTCTGATGAGTAGTGAGTTGCTTTATGCCCCTAAGTACTTTCCATTTCACATTTTAATTGTCAGAGAATATTATTCTTTTATTGTCACAAAATATTTGAGAAAATAAAACTAGAGAGCTGAAAATAAGAAAACATATACATAGAAAGCAAAAAGGAAAAAGGAAATTGGACTAAATGCATGGTTCTTTTGGGTAGCTGGACATGCAGTCCACACGTCACGGGGTTGGCTGGCAAAGCTTGTTGGGCTGCAGAGGTGTGGGAAGGAGCATGCCACAACATGAGGACCAATGCTGCAGCAGCAAGCGGCCAAACGCTCAGCAAGCAGGACATTTAGTCCTATGCAAGCAGAATGTGGAGTTTGGCTATAAAGAGGACTGAAGGGGTAGGGAGGCCACAGTGTGCTACTACACTACTGCACCTGTGTAGTAGCAATAAAAATAATATTTGGATTTCTAGATGCAAATGTATTAATGAATAATATTAACACTAGGATAATACTGGCATTCAGATATCCAGTTAGTGGATGTTTGGATATATCTGGTTTAAATGGCATATATTTGATATCTGCTGGATATTGAAGATATATTATTATTGGTATCCAATATCCAATCAATGTATCCATATTTGTATCCGTGCCCCAAAAAATATTCAGATATTCAAAAATATAAAATTATTTAGATATTCAAAGGAATATCAAATTAGCATCGGTATCCCTTTGGTCAATTGGTCGTATCTATACCATTTGCAACCCTACCAACTACCCATGGGAAACAAAACAGGCATAGTGCATGTCTTTCTCACTGATGAATCACTACTTCCATGTAGCTAAAGGTACACTGTGGGATTGGCATGTGATCTTAAAGAGAACTTTTTGTCCTTACCATACCTCATTTAACTGTACAGTTGTTCTTAAAATAACAAAATGGGGATATGCTCTTAGCTGAAGTAACAAATTGCCCACTGAATTTAACTTGCTTCATATTGTAGTGCTAAGTTTTTGAAAAGACGAGAGAAACAAGGAAAAAAGGGAGAGCAGATCACAAAAACTGAGTTGAAGAGGATCACCACTTCACCTTTTGCTATGCACTGCTCTGAACCAACATTCAGCGATCATTTGCAGTTATTCAGTTCAGAACTACCGAACTCCCGGTTGATCAATTGAGGATTGATCTGTGTTTTGCAGTTTTGCTGCTTGTTAGATCCCAATTTGGTATGCAAAGCCTATGTTGTATTGGGCTCTGGAGGTGGGTATTTGTTTTGAGCTATTACAAGCCTATACCTAAACAAGAAGAATTGATGCCCTGCATCAGTGCAATGATCAAAGCATGATCAATGTTGAAGTAGGGTATGGTTCTTTAATTTACATTACTAAATGTCGTTGTAGAATGCTATTCAGACATTTAGTAAGCATGCATTGGTACAACTAATATGATATGGACCATCATTGGTACAAAAAAAAATCTAAAATCAACGCAAGAAAGGTTTGGGCGAATGTCGTACACAGCTGGCACTGCTGCAGAACTCCTCATGTACAATGCTCTATGATCACAATTACATATGTATAGGTGTAGGATATGTACAGAGTTATGGCATGTTTAAGGAAACAAACCATATCTATAATATTAATGACCAATAACAAAAATAGGAAAAGAGATATTGAAAACTTACTTTCATTACGGTCAGCAATATGAAAAACTCTTTTCCACCATCTATCCATGTCACTGTATATGGAACCATCACGGTGTCTACTTTTTGGAAGTATAATATCCATAGTATATTCTTCATCGTCACTGAGTTCTTTGTCATTGCTGGCAACGATTTCACCCCTTTGATTATCCATTGCATTCCTTCGGTCTTCCTCACCATAACCAGTGTGCTTCACAATTTGCCTCGATGTATCATGTTTATCATATATAAAATCCGAGGCGATTCTACAATCATCTTGATCACTTTTCCCATCTCCAGTTATAACCTCCAAGACTCTGCCACTGGTGACGTTTTTCATGCCTTGGGTGACAGCAGAATGCTTGTTCTGGGATTTAATAACATTGGCAGAAGAGATGGATAGCCGCCTGTCTGGTTTACCAGACTCATCGCCTTTTACTGGATTGGTTGTGGCTATGTTCCGACGTTCATGAGGAAATCTATCATTGAAGAACATAAAAAAAATAGCATCATTTCACATACAGATACAGTGAGGACTGGAATCTTAATGTGACATTATCCAAGTCTGAAATTGATTTCTATTTTTTTCCAGTCTCATCATTAACTGTCTTACGAGTCATATGCATAGCTAAAACCTTATCTGCTTTGAAAAAAACCAATCATATAGCAATACAGTAAATAAAAAGGCAGAGTTGGTCATAGTCCTGATCAAAGAAAAGACGCAGACTTTAGCATCAGAACAAGAAAACACGTATGCCCCCATTTGCCTTAAAAAACATAAGGTGAAGTCCACAATCCAGAACTGCAGCAGCTAAGTTTGCACATCCAGAATTACAGCAGTTAAGTAAAGGAACAAACTCTAGCATCAGGAGTTCAGGACAAGAAAACACACCGGGACACACGACAGAAAGGTACCGTGAGTGAGGAAACTCGTCGCGCAAGCGCTGACGGCCAGCAGCGAGGCGTTGCAGAGGCCATGAAAGAGAAGAGAGGTCGTGTGGGGCGGGAGAAGCAGGCCATTAGGGCAGGAGAGGTGGCGACGTTAGGGTGTCGGAGAAAACGTAAAACAGGGCGGAGGATTTGCGTCCGAGCGCGCGACGGCGCGGGGACGGGGGTAGCCGAATGGACAATTATGGCAACCCCGGTCCAGCGCCGCACCACCACCGGCCGCCTCAGCTTCTGCTCCTTCCCCAGCGCACCAGGGAGGGAGCGGACAGTACCAGAAACCAACGGGAGCGGGGAAGCTGGGAGTTCCCGTGATCCGGGCCGGCGGCGTGCTCCTGCTGTTCCGGCTCCGGCCGCTGCGGCAGGGAAAGGCGTCGGGCCGTAGGGAGAGAGAAGCGAATGGTAGGCCCCTCTTGGGGAAGGTTGTTGGGCTCATCAAGATTGGGCTTCGTCTCGATGCCTAAAACTAGCCCACTCTGTAAACTGGCCTGTTTCAGCTAAAAGAAGCATCTCTGCATCTCTCTCGAAAACGACAAGGGGACCGTGTAATTCAGCACCGGCTACTCCTACGTCATTCTATATCGAGCGTGTCACGGGCAGATTTGCAGGCAGAAAACAACAAACGTCAAGTTCAGCATTGCATTCGTCTCGGTTAACAGAAGCGCTTGTGTTGCGTACTCCAACTTGCGTGTGCTTGCAATCCATGTCCAATGCAGTAGATGTGCATCTCTATGGAATTTCAATTCTCGTACGTGACACCGTATGTCATGTCAGGCTCGGAAGCAAGCCGCTAAAAATGGACGAAATATTCTCTCAAGAGCAAACTTTTGATTATTTGTCTACAATTGCAAGGTAACGCAAGACCAATGCTCCGCCTCCCCCCTCGATCACTGCAGGGACCTGACGATGACCATCGCCACCACGGTGAGGTTGTCGGCGTCCTCGTCCACCTTCCTTAGCGGCGACGGCTTGCCATTCCCGCCGGCGCCGCCGAACGCGCCCTCGCAGTCGGTGGCCGCCTTCCGGACGACCTCCATGTCGGACACGTAGTCCCGGAGCCTCCCCGTGGCGAGCGCGTGGACGGCGCTGTGCACGACGTTGAGCGCCTCGATGTACCGCTGGCGGCACGTGGCCAGCGCGCGCCGCGACCGCTCGGGCCAGCCCCCGGCCCGCCGCTCCAGCGCCTTGATGGTGGCCACGGCGGCCGTGTAGTTGGCCAGCGTCAGGTTGGTGGCGATGGCGGCCAGGCCTGCAGCGACGACACGCAGAAGGGCGCCAGCACCTCCTTGCGCGGCGCGCCCGACGTGGCCCTGGCGCAGGTCTGGTCCACGGTCTTGGAGGCCAGCGCCGCGCGGGAGCCGGCCAGGACAAAGACGAGCAGCAAGAGGAGGTGGGGAGCGGAGACGGAGACGAGCCTCGCCACCATCGTTGCTTGCTGGGAGGGTGCGTGTGCTCCACTGGCTACTGCTAGTGCCAAGTTGGTGGTGTGTTGTTGCCGCTTTGCCTGCAAGCTTTGGATGGGGTTTTGTAGCCATGTTGGGATGTTGAAACCTTGGGCAGAGGATTCTCTTGGGCCAATTGGAGATTGCTGGGCGGCGGCAGTGAATGCTCTGTGTGGCGTAGACTCCTATATAGCCATAGATTATACTCACTAGGTCTCAAAATAAATGTCGCTGCCGATCTCTGAGAAAATATTTTAATTTTGATTAAATATATATAGGAAAATATTAATATCTATAGTATATATCATAAATATCTAATATCATTAGGTAGATCGTTGAATCTATTTTCATACTAAAATTATTTGAGTTTTGGGTATATAAATGTACTTCCTCTCTCCCAAATTGTAAGTCGTTTGACTTTTTTTATAGAAAGTTTGATCACTCGTTTTATTCAAAAATTTGTGCAAAATATCATTTCTTTTGTCACGGCTTGCTTTATTTATAAAAGTTCTTTAAGAATGATTTAAATTTGACTATATTTGTATAAACTTTTTAAATAAGATGAGCGATCAAATTGGGGATAAAAAAAGTCAAACGACTTATAATTTGGAACGAAGGAGTAGTTAATAATAACCTAGCTTAAATTTAAGGAGGTTGTATAACATAGCACGAATAAATTTGATATAATGTAAATAAGTTTGACTTATAACAATTTAATTAGACTTAACTTTATTTATAGATGGAAGTATGTAACTTAGGGCATCTCCAATGGTTCTCAAATAGCTAGCTAGGAGGAATTTTATTGGCTATCGATGTCAATTTGAGAGTCGCTAACTATTTGAGAACACTATACTAGATAGTTATGTGAGAGAGAGATTTCTAGGAGATCGTGCTAGACTAGTTATTTGAGAGTCACTAGCTATTCGGAAGTCGATAGCTATTTTGATCTATCTCCTTGATAGCCAATGGAAATGTTATTTTTTTATTATTTTTATGCCTCATCTAGCTAGCTATTTGCAAATTGCCTTTAAAAGCGTCTTGAGAGCCAATAGAATTTCTCCTCGGTAGCTATTTGAGAACGATTAGAGAAGCCCTTATAATAGACGCGCAAATAAAAGCATATAGGAGTAGAAGAGAAAGCAATAAATATACATTTAGATATGGTCGTCTCAGTACATACTCCCTCCTTTCAAAAATCTCCTTCATAGTAGCTTTTGGCACAGTGACCAAGGAGAGAAGTCACAGATAAAGAACAACCAATGAACAATAAAGAGACAATAAATGCAGGTAAGTGACAGCTAATGACAAAAAAGGAATAGTAAATGCAGACAAGTGGCAACCAATGAGCAACAAAGGGACAATAAGTAGAGGCAAGTCCTAAGCTAAATTTTTAAATAAAAAGATTTTGCTTAGATGAAGGAGATTTTTGAATGGAGGGAGTAGTTTCTATGCAGAGAAAATATTAATGATTATTTTCTTCGTTCTAAATTTAAAACTATCTAGTGTATTTAAAATCAAACAATTTAACTAAATTTAGTAGTTTACAGATAGAAAAAAGAGAGTAGAAATATCAATGACACTAGATTAGTATCATTAATTAGATACCACACGAGCATATTTTTATAATGGCAACGTATGCTATGGAAACCAGAGAGCTATACAAACTATGGAAACTCTAATCAAGACCACAAGACTCTAATCCGATGGCTACAGATAAAGGTGAGTTATTTTAGCACTTAAACCCCTCCACCAATCCCATCCTAATCATTTTTTTGCAAAACACCCCCAGTAGCCCAGCGCCGTCTCAACTGCCCCCTCGAGCGATCGTACAGCGCCGCCCCCTCGCGACTCCCGTTACGGCGCTGCCGCCCCCATGGAGAAGGAGAAGGAGCAGGGATCCCTGGCCCCTGCGATGGACGACGTCGTCCTGCCCGGGTGGAAGCTCGACGCCCTTTGCCAGGAGTCCTGCTCGTCTCCGACCATGAGGGTGCGCTTCCCCTACTTCTGAAGCGCCCCGTTGCGCATGCTGCCTGGCCAGTGCTGCTAAGCATGTTGCCTGGCTAGTGTCGATCATGTGTGCTGTTGGATTTGTTCTGTGCAAGGACGGTGTTAAAATTGTGTTATGCTTTTGTCTTCTATCATAAACATAATTGGTAGTGCTCGATTCAGAATGTTCAGAGCACATCGATGGGTTTTGCTTGCATGCCTTGATTTTTCATCTCGTGAAGAGAGTGAACTACAAGTGTTGTTATTAGGCTGCCCTGATCTTAGTTATGACTGTGTAAGTTCAGCAAACGAAATAAAAACACTGGAACACAGCGCACACATCATTGTGACTTCTGGTGATCGAGGCCGCGCGAGAGTGGTCGACGCCGGGCAACCATTCCTGCCGTGAAGCTGCTGTCAACGTCGGGTACGTCGCGCGAGGGGGCCAGGGATCCCTGCTGCTTGTCCTGTGTTGCCCTCCTTTGCAGAAGCCAGGGTCTTCAGGGGGCGGCGGCGCCGATGTTCAGGCGCGAGGGGGTTGCGGGGCCGTACCCGTCGCGACTCGCGAAAAGGAATCGCGCGAGGGGGAGTCGAGATGGCGCTGGGCTACTGGGGGGTGTTTTGCAAAAAAATAGATTAGGATGAGATTGGTCGTGGGTTTAAGTGCTAAAATAACCCATCTTTACTTGTAGCCATCGGATTAGAGTCCTATGGTCTTAATTAGAGTTTCCGTAGTTTGCATAGCTCCCTGGTTTCTATAGCATACGTTGTCTTTTATAATGTACTTATTTGGTGTAGATGTTGTTATTCTTTTCTATAAGATTGATTCAATTTAAGGTAGTACCTCCATTCGTAAAAGAATGTAATTATGGGATGCGTGCTGATCAAAATAGTTAAAGTTTGATCAACTTTATAGTAAATTTTATTTGTATTTATGTCTTCAAATATTTTTTTAAAAATATTCTATAACTAATTTAATAATATTTATTTTGTATAATTTTGTTCTGTTAAAGTTTAATCTATTTGACTTTAAAAAATTAAGAATTGCATTCTTTGTAGACGGAGAGAGTAATTTGGTTTAGGAATTAGGATGATTGTAAGAATTAATTTAATTTTGGACGCAGAGACTACATACGAGGATGAATTTTAGATGGATCAACCGCAGCAAGCAGCCGTGTAGGGTAGGCAGCCTGAGCTACAACTTATCGCCTACAGATGCTTCTTGGGAGATGAGATCATCTGTGGTTGGCTCACTAGCATGTACAACAGCCGACTGCAGGCCTTGGCTTCCCTTCCATGCTCCTTGTGTGTGCTCGAACGCTGAACATTGTAAGCTTCAAAGAGAGTAGACATGGAACGAGGAATTCTTGGTGCTGAGCAGTGAGCAGACAGGGCATGCGTCCACGCGGGCCTAGTACGAGCGGCACAAGCACAAAATAGGATACAGATTGATATCACCGATATTGCATTTGTTTCCGCAGGCCATGGCGTCACAAAAGGTTGACGACATAGCTTCACCTTCAGGCTGACGCGCATAGCGCTGCAATCACCCAAGCTGAACGCCGGAAGCTGATCAAGATTGGGACAAGAAAAAGTCAAAGATCAAAGTCGAATTGGTGCTGCAGGGGTAGAAGTAACGCTTTCGCCTGAGGATTCAGCCTTGTGATACAGTACTTGGCTTGTAGCTAGAAATCTTGATGAGAAATAATAAGTCGGTTGCGTTGCAACTTTAGAGTGCAGGCTCCTAGCTAGAAAATGGAATCCTTGTGCTGTCGCACGGGTCGCCTCTCATAGGGACCGCCTGGGTTGAAATCATTAGTGGGTGCTTGCCCATCTGGTTGATCCATCGCTTATTTATACCAATACTATGCATTTATATATACTAATCATTTGTTGTAAATTAAACAAAAGAATGTATACGCATGCAGAAAGCCACACACATCCGGGCTATATGGCCGATTTTCCCCTAACCTAGGGTTTCCTGATACTCCCGCGGCGGCGACGGAGTCAACCTGTCTCACGTTACGATCAACGTGATTTCTCCACCAGAATTGATCGTCGGCGCTGCTGATCCCTTCGGTGGGGTTGGAAGAGCCGGGCGAAGCGGTCTGCATGGCGGGGAGTACCGAGAGCGAGAAGGGGAGGGGGATGGAAGTGGAGGATGAGGCGATGCCGAGTCTGGAGAAACACCTTGAAGGGATGACGCTTTAGGGTGAGGAGGAAGAAGAACTGGACTTCTCAGGGGAATTCGAAGAACTCGTCAAGGAGGTCCGATGGCTGGCCCTGTTTAGGGTTCATACGACTAAGCCTTTTAGTCATGCGGCTTTGTTTGGTGCACTGAGGAACGCGTGGGGAGCGGCGAAGGAGGTGACTTTCAAGGCGAAAGAACCGGACCTGTTCGTTGTCCAACTCCATTGCTTGGGAGATTGGAACAGAGTCATGGAGGGGAGGCCCTGGCTATTCCGTGGGGCGGCCATTGTCATGGAGGAGTACGATGGTTTCTCCAACGTGAAGACATACAAGCTGGATAAGATCCCAATCTGGACAAGGATCCAAGGGGTCCCGGAGATGCTTATGAAGAAGAAGGTTTTGGCGGAGAAAGTAGCAAGGAAGGTAGGAGAGTGCATCACGGTTTCGGTGAATGATGGGAAGATTAATTCAACACCGTACCTAAGGGCTAGGGTTTGGATTGATCTCAAGAAACCACTAGTTCGGGTGGTGCCACTTACTTTGAAGGAGAGGATGATGTGTGTGGTACAGTATGAGAAGCTACCAATCTTCTGTTTCTTTTGTGGATGTCTTGGACATGAGGTAGCGGAGTGTGGAGATGGTGTTCATCCGAGCGAGAAGTGTGAATGGGGGGAGTGGCTGAGGGTTGCTTTTATGCCATCGGCTATGGTGAGAGATGAGAGAGGGGGACGTGGTGGAGGAAGAGGACGAGGTCGGGGGCGGAGTTTTGGACGAGGCAGTGGGGTAGCTGATGATCCATATGAGATGTATGCCTCAGTGGATGGCGATACAGAAGTGGAGGATGGTATGGCAATTGAGAAAGAGGAGGGAGCTCTGCAAATGGTGGAACAGCCGGCTCTGAAAGCTGACGTTGTTAGTCCGATTGCTTTACAAGAAAAAAAGAGGCCGAGGAGGAGTGAAGGGGGTGTGGAGGTGAACAATGAATCTACAAATGCAAAATCGGCGCTCTCCTTCGAGGAGAGTGACCGGGCACAATGAAAATTTTAGCGTGGAACTGCCGGGGGTTGGCTAGCTCCCGGGCAGTTCGAGCGCTTTTGGAGGTCCAGAAGCGGGAGAATCCAGATGTTCTTTCTCTGTCTGAGACACATCTGAGTAAGGCAAAGGCAGAGAATCTGAAGCGAAGATTGGGATGTGATAAGTTGGCCATTCATGAGAGTGATGGCCGTAGTGGGGTTTTGCTGATGTACTGGAAGAAGGAGGTGGTGGTGAGGCCTGTAAATGTATCTCAATACTATATAGATGTAGTAATGGGAGAAGGGGAGGAATGGCGTCTAACTGGTATTTATGGAGACCCAAATTGGGAGCATGAAGACCTAACTTGGGAGGCTTTGAGAGATCTAAAAAATAGTATGAATTCGTGGCCATGGTTGGTGGTGGGTGATTTTAATGAGATTTTGTTTCATCATGAAAAAGAAGGAGGCAGAGCAAGATCTCAAAGGCAATTACAAGATTTTCACGATGCTATTGATGAATGTGGACTTTCTGATATGGGGTTTACAGGTGATATCTTTACCTGGCACCGGGGGATGATTCGGGAGCGGCTTGACCATGGTGTTATTAATGATCAATGGAGAGATATGTTCCCTAATGTTGAATTAGTGAATGGAGAGTTTCTCAAGTCTGATCATCGCCCTTTATGTGTGAAGACTGAGACTCAGAGGGGCAATATTAGGCCAATTGTGTTACAAAGCGTTTTGAAGCCAAATGGTTGAAGGAAGAGACGGTGCAGGAGGTGGTGCAGACGGCCTGGGCGCGGGCTTCGGCTCAAGGACAGGGGGGTCTTTGATGAGTAAGCTGAACCAAGTTCATTCAGACCTGCATGAATGGGACAGGAAGATGCTGAAGAAACCTGTTCAATGAATGAAGAAACTTAGGAGAGAGTTGGAGGTGTTGAAACAAGGATCTCAGACAGATGAATCCTTGTCTGCTCAAAAGGAGATCCTTCTCCAAATTGAGTTGCAACTAGAACAAGAGGAGATTTACTGGGTGCAAAGAGCTCGCGCTAATTGGCTTAAACACGGTGACAAAAATACTAATTTCTTTCACCGGTTTGCTTCTAGTCGCAAGAAGAGAAATCTGGTCAAAGGTTTGGTGGATGACCAGGGTATTCGTCATGAAGATATTGATACTATGGGGGCTATGGTGAAGGACTATTTTGGCACGTTATTTACAAGAGAGGTCCTAGAAGTGGAGGATGGCATTTTGAATGATGTGGACAGGAGAGTTACAAATGCAATGAATCAAGCTCTTCTTGAACCGTTTACAAGAGAGGAGGTAAAGAAGGCATTATTTAGCATTGGCGATCTGAAAGCCCCAGGACCGGATGGTCTCCATGCCATTTTGTTCAAACGGTTCTGGAATTTTCTGGAAGATGATCTTGTTGATGAGGTGTTGGGAGCAGTTAACAATGCAACTATACCTATGGGTTGGAATGATACAACCATAGTTATGATTCCTAAGGTGGATGATCCTGATAAGGTAACCCAATTTCTCCCTATCTCGCTATGTAATGTGGTGTATAAGGTTATTTCCAAGATGCTATCGTATAGGCTCAAAACAATGCTACCTGAGATTATTAGCGAGTCCCAGAGCGCTTTTGTCCCAGGTCGGTTAATAACAGATAATATTATGTTGGCATACGAGTGTATACATACAATGAAGAAAAAAAGGGAGCAAGGGAGTGTGTGCTATTAAGCTAGATATGCATAAAGCTTATGATAGGGTGGAGTGGATTTTTCTGGAGAAAATTATGGCCAAATTGGGCTTTGATCAACGCTGGATTCAGTTAATCATGGCATGTGTTTCCTCAGTCCGATACAGAGTTCGGTTCAACAACTTTGAGACAAATCTGTTCACACCAACCAGAGGTTTACGTCAAGGTGATCCTTTATCACCTTATCTCTTCCTTATGGTTGCTGAAGGTCTATCTTGTATGATTAAGAAGGCGGAGGAGAGGGAAGATTTGGAGGGGGTTAAAGTCTGTAGAGGGGCACCAACAATATCTCACTTATTATTTGTAGACGACTCGCTCATTCTAATGAAAGCTGAAATGGGAATGCTGATTGTTTATTGAACATCCTGGACAGATATTGTGCAAGTTCAGGACAAAAGATAAGTGAGGCCAAATCAAGTATTTATTTTTCAAAAAATACAAATGTGGATGTGAAGGTTGAGGTTTGTCAAAGTCTGAATATTGTGACTGAATCGCTAACAGATAAATATCTCGGGCTCCCAGTTTTAGTGGGGGCTGATAGGAGTGATTGTTTCAGGAATTTGATTGAGAGGGACCCACACATGTTCAACAAATACCTCAAGTGGCTTCACAGGTCCACACGTACCCATTTGAAGCCGGCTTACAGGAAGATAGCCCTGCGTGAAGACTCTGATGGTGACATCGTCGAAGACAAGTATGATCGAGTCACTAGAGACGGGACGCAGCCACAAAGAGCCCCCCTACAAAGATTTGTGGTAATTATTATCAGCATTGTTCATTGTTATTAGTATAAAATGCTAACTTGTAGCAATCCGTTGACAAACTCGTTTTTTAAATAGGCTACAAAATTGGCAGAATTATCTGATGCCGCGGAAGAGGCTGTTTACAAGAACCGGAAGCAAAAGGAATGGCCTGCTACGGATAGCCCGCTTGAGATATTTGTCCGTGTAAGCATAACATTTCTATTCTTTTTCTTGTACTTGCAGTTGAGACATCAATATATGTTAACTACATTTGTCACCATATAGAAAATGAGTAGGTACTTGAGGAAAATGTCTCAGAAGATGAGCTACGTGACCGATGATTGGGTGCCTCCAGATATGCCTCCTCGTCCTTCTCGTGCTTCAGCTTCTACCTCTCTGCGGACGCCAGGTGGTTCTTCGGACCCCGTCACTGGGTCCAGTTCGAGTACACACACCGCCCTATAGTACCAGCAAAGCACCAGTACATGAGTACGTGGAGGACAACGAGGTCTCAGAGGGCGGCTCAGACTCAGACTCCGATGAGGCACCGGGTTATGAGCACCATGGACCATCTCAGCAGGGAGGTGCTGAGCAGGGTACGTCTCTGCATGGAGCTTTTCAGTACATGCCATCTCAGCAGGGGCCGTCTCAGCAGCAGTGGATGTATGAGCAGCAGCAGGGGCCGTCTCAGCAGCAGTGAACATATGAGCAGCAGGGGTCATCTCAGCAGGGCCCATTTCCACAGCAGCAGGGTCCATTTCCACAGCAGCAGGGCCCGTTGCAGTTCCAACAGGGGCCGTTCCAATTCCAGCATGGCACTTTCCAGTTCTAGCAAGGGACTAAGTAGGTTTCTTTGTAGCCCAGCTTTTACCCGCCTAGCCACTACGAGCAGAGCCCGTACCGGCATATCCCGCACCAGCATCCACCACAATGGGACGGTGCACGGTACCACCGGCTCGACTGTGTCTCTTTTGACGCTTTGTCTCCACGTGCCTTGCACGAGCAACATCTACTTCGAAATTCCCGGTGCATCCCATCTCTGCAAGTCAAAAGTGTATCAAGTCAACAAAGTAATTCTATTTAACTTCGACATAAGAAACAAAGTAATGCACAAAGATTGTAAATACTTACTGGCACATAATGAAGCAATACTGTCGTTCATAGACTTCATTAATAATCTCTCCTTCTCAGCTGCAGCCTTTCGTAGCCCTTTCCTTCTCCATTCTCGCATTTCTCTCAAGTACCCACTTGTTCCACACGATACTCTAAGGGCTAGGAATACCTTTGACTCTAACTTTCTCACGCATATCCCTCTTCTGGTTATTGATGAAATGTTTGACGTAATTAGGACCAAATCCATTAGCCTGTCCAAATCTTATCCTCCCCTGAATCTCCTCGAGGAATTTTTTCTTGTCAGCTGAACCTTCCCACATGCATTTCCAAGTACTCTGTTCAAATAGTTAGATAAATTAATCCAAAACAGATTATCGTATGCTTCAATTTAAGGAGTCAAATAGCGAACCTCATCGTAGTCAATCATATGCCCACAGTAGTGATCAATGCCTAGCTCAGAAGGAAGTAAGCCGTAGTTGGATTGCACACCACATTGACACATCACAACAGGTTTAGCGGGTTCCTGTGCCGGTGCCACATGCCTCTGCTTTTCCTTCCCCTTTTCCTTTGGCCGTGACCAAAGATCCTTAGGACCGTAGAGCCATTCCTTGAAACTACACCTAGGCATACAAAAATTCTACAACAGAATAGGTAAAAAGATAGTACATGAAAATAGTAAGATATGATATTTGCTAATTGATACGAGAGTTTACCACCATACGACAACTTACTTCATGCTTGAGAGCACAAATGAACTCATTCGAATTGTTAGGGTTGATCACTACTCGCTCTCCGCAATCGCACCGAGGAGGCGACTCCAGACGTCTAGCTACAGCGTAGGTGAGAGTTCCCCTATGTTTTGGTTTTGAGTAATTGATGAAACCTACCTAAGTACTAACCTTGATCTCTAAGTGTAAATCATGAGATAGATTGGTACATGCCATGTGATGGAGCAAGGTAGATCAAGTGAGGATGGCACAAGCTCTAGCATGGTGAAGGAGATGGAGAGAAAAATGGTGTCAAGGCAAAGGTGACATAGGAACCATTTTCGTTTTGGTGATCAAGACATCATAGAGGATGTGATCACATTTAGGATAGATAGCCGTACTATCAAGGAGGGAGCTCTTGCTAATGATTACGGTTATCATGTGCCACTAGGTTCATATGCATTGCATTAAAATCAATTGAACTAGTGAAACAGCCAACTAAATCCAAGATAAATGTGAACTAAAAGCTAACACACGTGCACAAGTGTTGAGATCACTTAGTGTTAGCTCTTGGAAGTTTGGAGAAGTTGGAGAAGTGTTTGGGTAGCGCAAAAGAGCTTCGGACAGTGGTACGGACGCTAGGGTCTAGTGTTGTCCGGACCATCGGCGATGGGTCCGGAGGCATGCCCTAGGTCGGCTCGGCTGAGGAGAGGAGTCTGGACGCTGTTGTTGCTCCGGACGCAGGGTCCGGAGTCTGGCCCTCTCTGTTGTTTCTAGTGGAGGTGATCCGGACGCAAGTGATGGTCCGAACTGAGGATCCGGACTCGCGTCCGAAGGTGCTGCTGGCTCTCGAAATCTCTCGGGTGCGCTCGGTTTCCCCTGGAAATATTTCCGGACGATAGAGGCACTGGTCCGAACCCGCACTGTTGCGTGCGTCCGGAGCCACGTGGCGCGCAGAGGCGCGCGCGGGAAGAAGACGTTTGAACGAGGGGCTCGACCGGACGCATACGCCATGGTCCGGACTGCGCTTTGCGTGCGTCCGGAGGCGCGTCCGGAGGTCGCGCAGAAGCTGTGTTTCATGGGCAAAATGGCTAGTTGTGAGTGTGGGCTATATATAGTTGTATGGCCGGCCCTTTTGGGGTACTTCTTGCACATTCTCATCACTCACACACTGTGCTCATTTGTGAGAAGCTCCACCACTCATCCTCTTGACATAATTGACATATTCATGAGAGATTGAGTGAACCAAGTGCATTGCTTGATTGATTGCATACTAGTGGCACTTGATGATCGTTGTCATCGTGGAAGCTCTTGTTATTCTTGGAGGTTGCCACCTCCTAGACGGCTTGGTGCGACGAGGATCGTTGAGCGGAGGAAGGTGATTGTCTCCGGCTCCGATCAGTGGATTGTGAGGAGTTCTTGAACCTTCCCCGCGGGAGTTCGCGAAAGTTATCTCTAGTGGATTGCGCGTAGCTTGTGGATCCCTATCTTGTGTTGGTTTTGTGGCACCCGGTGACGGGTTTGGCGTGTGATGCCAATAAGCGCGTGAACCTCCAAGTAGGTGAATCGCTACAACGAGGAGTAGCTTGTTGGCAAACAAGTGAACCTCGGTAAAAATCATTGTGTCAACTTGTCTCTACCGAGAATTCATATTGTGATTGGTTATCTATTGGCTCATCTCTTCGCGGTGGTATAACCCTCCTAACTCTAGCTTTACATTACATTCTTTACATTCTTGCAAAGTAGAGCCTCTAGCTTAGCTTGTGTAGCGTAGTTTAGTAATTCTAGTTATCTAGCTCTTGTGTGAGACATAGGATATATCTTGCTAGTAACTAGACTTGTGGTAGGTGGCTTGCCGACCCTAGTAGTGTTAGCGCAAACTTTTTTTATGTCGTGTTTTATTTTAACAAGTTTGCCTAAGTGTTGTTGTAGAATTTTTAATAGGTTATTCACCCCCCTCTAGCCATATCTAGACCTTTCAGTAGGTCTTCTCTTTATTCGTCATTGGAGGAGGGTTAGGCGGAGGTGGAACCCACCGCTTGAAGCGATCCGCGGTCTTATGGAAGTTCCAAGTAGAGAAAAACAAGATCTTAGGATCACACTTTTCTGTACCATCGATCCACTGAAAGAAAAAACACCTCGTATGGTCCTACAAAACAAAATTGTATGAAATGAAACTATAACTGAAGAATATAAAATGATGAACTAATTGATGACACAATTACTTACGCAAATGCGGCTGCATGTGTAGAAGCAACGAGCCGCGGTGTCCGGCTGCCTCGACTGTTGGATATCGGCCGGAAGACCACAGTCACAGTTAGGGACCGGAAGTTTAGGAGGAACGGGGCCATCCTTGCTAGGACTCTCAATGTATAATTCTCTAGGTCGACCACGCTTTTTCCAATGCTCCGTACGATACAGGTCTTCCATCTACCAACATCAAATAAAAAATAGGTACGTATTTATTAACCAAATGACATATAAAACAAATATAACAACTAACTACAATAACTAAACTTAACAAAGTTTACTAACTAGTTTACTTAATTAATCAAAATAACTTGAACTACCTTATTAATCAACTAACTCAACTACATATCTAACCAAATATTCTAACTAACTAAGGTAAGCTAAGTTAATCTAAACCCTAAAGTAATGATACTAACTAGACTTAATTAAACTAAGGTAACTCAACTACTCAATTTAGTAAATCAACTAATTAAACTAACAATGCTACTAACCTTTAAAGCACGTCGGGGCGGAGGAAGCACGACGGAGGTGCAGCTGGGCGTCCGGAGGGGGCGGAGGGAGCACGACGGAGGGTGGCGGCGGCGTGGGAGTCGCCCTCGGCGGCGCCAGGCCGAGCAGCAGCAACAGCAAAATGAAAGAGGGGCGGGAGAGGGAGGGGAAGGAGGACTTACCGGTTTAAAGGGCGTCCCCCTTGCCGCTCCATGATCTGGGGTTGCCACTCCATCGCTGGGGGAGCGGCAGCCTTGCCGCTCCGAGATCATGGAGCGGCAAGGGCGGACCCACTGCATGACCTTTGACCGGTCTTTGCTGTTGCCGCTCCATTATGCATGGAGCGGCAAAGAAGAAATGCCGCTCCATGGATGATAGAGCAGCCAAAAGTGTTAGCAATAAAAAAAAAATCAGTCAGTGTTAGAATTATATTTAGTTAAAAAATAATGTTAAAATTAAAAAAAATCTCTATATAGGACTCTAGCTAGATGCATGCACTATATGGTACAGTAGGATAGTCTGCGTGCCTGCTTTCGGTGCATATGTGCTAATTTTGCACATTTTATGCTAGTAGTCCTCACTTTTTGTACGGCTGAAACTTAATTAATTTTAGGACAGTGCCCAGGTGGCAGCTGCCTGCAGTTTGTGGTTGTGGGTGCTGGGATGAAGAAGCAGAAGAGGCTCAGCCAGCTTCGGACGACCGAAAGGTAGCTACTTATTATGAGATCGCACCCGGCTGGCCCATCAAATCACAAAACAAAACTCTCTCAATACATATACCTATGAGTAGTCCTGGCCAACGCTATCAGCACGCCGAACTTTGCTTATTAGACATTCCTTAGATGGTTCGAGAAAAAAGCGAAGTATGATGATAGATGTACTGTAGACATTAAGAAGTTGATTTATTTATATTTTAAAAAAATAGTTAAAATTTCACGTTCATAAAGAGGTTTGGGCCCATGCCGACCCTTTGTCTCCACTCCCGACCGTAGTGTAATATTTGGATTGTTCTTATTCTTATAGTGGCTTTAGAAACGTCTTAGAGAGATTTGATCTGCTGGGTATGCTTGCTTAGCTTTAATTTTTTATGCATGCTTTGTGTTGTTTTATTAGCATATACAATACTTCCTCTGTCTCAATAAAAGTGTAGTTTGTTTTATTTTTAGATTTCTCGTTTGACCGTTTATTTTATTTAAAATTAAAAATTTATGTAAATAATAAAATAAATAAATAAAACATTATGAAATCTACTGATAAACTAAGTTATAATAAAATAAATAAGAATTATATAAAATTTTTGAATAAAACAAACTGTCAAAAAAAGTGTTGAATTCTAAAACGATATTTTGAGTATGAGACAGGAGTACTATGAGTATTCCATTGGAATTCGAGTAGTGCGGAGACATCAGCATACACAAGCAGCGTGGAAAGTCGTGCGAGGGCCATGGTCGTAGAACGAGCATGCATCATGCCGATCAAAGCACTAGCTTTTTTTTCTCTCTCTTGAAATAATGAATGAAAGTACTAGTAGTAATAATAGGAGTCGTAAAGCTCCCTACTTACTACTTACAGGAGCCGTAAAGCTTACTTCTTACTACTATCAGTACTGCGCCTAAAGATCGTACTACTACCATTGTTGTAGCAGAATCTGTCCCTCCATGTCTCCCTGAAGCCTGAACTCCTGAAGCCGGTCAACATCTTTTGTGCGTATAAATGTAAGCGCTTTGTATTATTTTTTTTAAAAAACACCACTACAATATAAGAAAAGTCAACATCTATCTTGGCCAGTGGGAGAGGTTAGAGCAAGCTAAAAGAACCACTTTTAACTTAGAGATTGCCGCAAAGTAAACATTGATTATTAGGCTTGATTTTTAAGAATGAGTTGATACATTAGTTATTAGAAATGATACGACGTTTGGATTTGTATGCAGAATGTTCTAGATGCATGATGGTTAGTTTATTATGTTTGTTCTTTAATTTGTCAGAGCACAATGGCATTGCTAGTTAGAATTGCTAGGCTGAAAACATTTGAGCCGTCGCGCGTGCACAGTTGAGGTATGTAAACAGTGACGTGCACAGTAAAAGTTGTAAATAAAATTTAGACGACTGTGGCTGATCCTGTTCGTTTGGTCGTTTTGTGGTGATAAGTCGGCAGATGCTATTTTTTGCAATTTTGTTGTGAGAGTAAAAACACTGTACCATAGTTGATAAACCAAGCGAACAAGACGAAGGTACGCAAACAGTGTTGTACACGCAAAAGTTTTCCTTTATGTTTTTTTTAAAATTATGGGTTTTAAAAAGGATGGAATAGTATATTTTAAGCAATACAGTAGTTGAATAGTGGGTGATGAGTGAATAGAGAACGGTGATTTTTTGTGGGAACAGTAACTGCCACGAAGTCGGCAACATATGATGCGTGGATAGACGGAGCGGGGAGGCTTTCACTACGCGTGCGGGAGGAGAAAGGCCGCCGCCGTCTGTCGTCTATCACCGCTAGTGCCTTTCTCTTTCTCTCCGGTATCTCGTTGGGGGCTGAAGAGAGTGGGGATCCATTGATTTTAATGAGTTTTTTCAGTAGACTGAGTCATTAGGGTTAGTGTTTTCCATGCCAAAGCTTTTGGTATTGGAGTTTTATCTCCTCCTTCTCCTCTCCGGCAACGGTGAAGGAGAAGGGTGAAACCATCTTCTCCATGGCGGTTCCGTTGAAGACGAGGACGACAACTTCGACGTCACCATCTTCATTGACATGACGACATGAAGATGTTTGTTTCCGGACGGAGGCATCAAGGCGGATAATTTTGCCCAATGTTTTCTCCGTTTTGTTGTGATTAGATCTGGCCACGAAGAAAATTTTTCAGATTAGTCTTCCTCTTTCTTTGGTGGCAGAAAAAAGTAGAAGAAAGACACCAAAAACGAGAAAAAGATCATCAATTCCACCTACAGAAACGTTGGCTGTCATTCGTTGGACATCTGTTCTCAAGGCATTTGCTGAGTGTTTGCATGTGCGGTCATCTATACTGCAAAACAATTAACATGTTAGATTTTAAATTATGTTATTCACAACATGAGTACTATTTTATAATGCATAGTGCTTGTAACGTACCGTTGAACCCAGATTTCATATGATGTAATTCTTCTTCCGTCTAAAAAAGAGTAATAAATCTTGTCAGGTCATTTACCAAATTAAGCATCAGGTCGCTTTTCCAGTTCCAGGGCGGGCATTTACCCCGTTTCTTCGTCAGAAAACTCAGCCTCAACAACTCCTCCATCTGTCATCTGCACCTTAAAAGGAGTTGCAGAGAAGATGAAGACCATTTCCATTGAGTCTACACAAAAGGAAAGGAGAAATCTTTCCTTCCGGCACCGATCGATCATTGCAGCCTTTGGAATATCTGTCCCTTTATTATTGGTTCTTACTCGTACTTGACAAGGAATGTGAAGAGCAGGAGCAGCACTGGTGATTGGTGAAGGCAAGAAAGTCCCTCCTTTTGACTGCACATTGATTCCGGCGGCTTTGCGTCGGCCTCATCACGGTCGGTGAACAGTGATGGACGAGCATTATTGTCAACAGGGTCATTTAGCTGCTACACCAAACGTCTCCGTTGGCGTATCGGGGTGGTACTGGTGGTCGGCATCAGTATTTGAGACTTGAGAGTCTCCAGGCGTTTTCTTTCCAATGACGCTGCGTCAGTGTTGCTGTCCCCTTGAGCAGCCATATGTGCGTCAAGCATCTGTCTTATTAATCGTGCAGCTGAGACCAGATCCAGGAAACATAACTTCAACAACACTACCACACAGGTTCCAGCAGGTGGTTCTTGCTTTTCTATTCGAAGAACAGCTCGGTTTGTGTCTCTTTTTTTTTTCTTTTGAAAGACCAGCTGCTTCCTTGTCATGGAATGCATCTTGTACTGTACATGAATCAAATCATCTCTCGATCTCTTCGGTAGCCTACATACTGTACAACAGTTCCTACCACCAAACGCGATGTGTGACATTATTATTGGCTCACGATCATCCACGACGACAGAGAGCTGCATATGCAGAGTAGGTCAGTAGGTGCCGAGTCCTGGCAAGAAGCAATCCATTTTTTTTTTGCCGCTGTTCGTAACCTGTGACATCGTAGTCCTACTATCATGAAAGATGGACACGTTTTTCCTGGATAAATAGATTACTATATTACAGGGTTAGATCGTAGTTAGGCATAGGCAAATCGATCAGAAAAGGTCAGATCATGGGGCCGGGATGGCTAGCTTCAGGGCGACTGTATCATGCAAAGTCCATGCATTGGTTGGGTCGTTGGTGCTGCTTTTTTTACCTCCCAAATAAAAACAAGCAGGTTGGTAGTGATTTTGACTGCTGTACAGAGTAGTAGTTGTTATCAAGACTGAACAAGATTAAAGGCAGCGTTGGTTCCGTGTGTTTTAGCCTCACAATATCAAGTCTGAATCTTACTGTTTAGATGCCTTCAAAATTCAAAAAATTTACAAGATTCTCCGTCACATCGAATGTTTGGATGTAAAAAATAATTAATTGCACAATTTATCTGTAATTTGTGAGATGAATCTTTTAAACATATTTACTATATGATTGTACAATAATTGTTAAATACAAATAAAAGTGCTACAATGTCAAAATTCCAAAAAAAAAAGATCTAAACAAGGGCTGACCATTTTTTCTATCTCTTTTCAGGGAAAAAACATAGTACTTGTGTTTTCTACATTTCAGAAAGAAATAAAGAAGGGTGCAATGTAACTTTGCTTGACGACGTACCATTGTAAGTTTCAATCAAGAACGAAAAGACTTCACTAAGAGGAGCTTACCAAAAGCGTGAAGACTTCACTGAGTGGTTTGTTTCACATGTTTGTGAAGACTTCACCAAGAAGGTTTATTTCACATGTTTGCTTGATGGCGTACGATTGTAAGTTTCAATCAAGAACTAAAAGACTTCACTGAGAGGATCTTAACTTATTAGTTATAGTATAGTGTTTTTCTCTTACAACAAAACAATAAAAAATAGCCAAAGTTAGCTTATCAGCCATAGAAATTATCAGCCAAACAAGTTATTTTCAGTTGTTGTACGTGGAACCTCCTGTAGTTGTTGCTTTTGCTAGTTCTCCACTGGTGAACCCTTGCGCTAGATGCCTTCTTTAATTTCAGCTTCTTTTCAATGATAATATGATAACTTCAAGGATGAAATCCATCAGGGTGTTGTTCATGGACTCAGATGACCCATCGCGGCAGACTATGCACCTTAATCTTGAGCACCTGCTTGGCTGCCTCCTCCACGGCGCGCGGCCTGAATGGCAAAGAGCGTCGTGACTCTTGGTCTGTCATAGCCGATGCTTTGCGACTAATATGTTGCGTTTAGTCCGTGGTGGATGTTTGGTCGTCGTTGATTTGGTGGAACTTTGTCACAGTCGTCGTTGTGTCGGTCTTCTTGATAGGTGTTTTGCCGCCAAGATTGCTTTGGTCTTCTGTCTTGGCGGATGCATCGCCGTCAAAGCTGCTGGAAGCTCATCTCCACTAGTACAAAAAATCCTGTTATCTCGCATCTACCAGCACATTCTCCCATCGGCAAACTCTCCTTGGCAACCTTTCCATCGGCAAGCAATCTTCTTCAATCACCCGCTTCTATCGGCAACATTCTTACTCTTATCGGCAACGCCTTTTTACTTCCACTGGCAATTAATCAATCAAGCTTCCATCGGCACTCCAATCTTACCTCAATCGGTAATCTAACAAGTGTCACCCTGATGCCACCAGAGAACGGCAATCAACTTTTTACCGATCGACACAAGCCTTAGCCTATATTGACACATGCCGAAAAACGATGTCAAGAGGTGTTGGCGCAAAAAGCGTCAGATCTGCGAACACCTCGGGCTTATACCCGAATTCGATATCCAAGGTGTGCCAGTCGATTTGACCCGTTAATCGACAAGGATGATAACTAGAACAAGTTGAACGAGAGGATAGCGATACGCCCGGACGTCAAAGCTCAGATTGCTCAAAACGCGGAACTCGCAAGGTTGACGGAGATCTTGTAGATGCAGCCTGTCGAAATCTTGTAAGAACTCGTAGATAAATTATAGCTAATGCGATAAAAGTAGATTTGCTGGAAAAGTAGATAAAAGTAATAGATTTGTTTTTGATTGATTGTCTCTTTTCACGTCGTCTCTAGGTACATATTTATACCCCGGTAGGAGGAGTTGTATACAGACACGACTCATACCTTCCTAAACAAAAGTCCCTATTGTCCCTATTTTTAAGGAAATAAAACGACTCGTGTAAGAGTCAGACTCAAACTATAACAAAACTCCTATTTTCAAGGAAATAAATGACTCGTGCAAGAGTCGGACTCAAACTACTATAATAATGCTGGCATAAAAATCACCAGTTTCCTTATCTGTTTCTTTACGATGACACTTTTCATCGGCGGATCTCTTTCCATCTACCACCTATCCTTAACGTCATCGGCAGTATTTGCTGACGTCAATCCTGTTATCTCGCATCTACCAGCACATTCTCCCATCGGCAAACTCTCCTTGGCAACCTTTCCATCGGCAAGCAATCTTCTTCAATCACCCGCTTCTATCGGCAACATTCTTACTCTTATCGGCAACGCCTTTTTACTTCCACTGGCAATTACTCAATCAAGCTTCCATCGGCACTCCAATCTTACCTCAATCGGTAATCTAACCAGTGCCACCCTGATGCCACCAGAGAACGGCAATCAACTTTTTACCGATCGACACAAGCCTTAGCCTATATTGACACATGCCGAAAAACGGTGTCAACGGCGGCGTTCCCGGTAGCGCTCACGGCCGCGCCCTTGGTGGCCGGCGACACTCGCAGGCAAGCACCATGGTGCTCGCGGGCCGGCGGCGCGGTTCTCACGGGCGGCGGCGCGGCACACTCAGATCCGCGGGGCGGCGGCGACGCGACACACCCAGATCCGCGGGGCGGCGGTGGTGCGGTGCAGGGCGTCCAGCTACGCGCGGGGCGGCGGAGGTGCGGGCGACCAGCTGCGGCGGCGGCACGAGCAGAATCCAGCCCGGTAGGGTTAGGCCCGCTAGGGTTGGGCTGGATTTGTTTTTGATTTTTTTTAACTATTAACCGAGGCGGGCAGTCTGACCGCCTCGGTTAATCTAAAATTAACCGAGGCCTTCTATTGAAGGCGGTCGTGTTTGCCCGCCTCCATTAAGCAAAAACGACCGCCTCCAATAATGATTTTTGTACTAGTGCTCATCTGCTATGGGTGGATCCACGACTCCATGGCTACCCTACCGGTTACCTGTTTGTTGTTGTCTTTGGTAATAGGTTTTGATTTGTTGTGGGTCTTTGTTCTGTTTTTTTTTTTGCTTTTTTCCCCTTTGCGTCTCTGTGTTTTCTAGGATTACTTGCATGTTCTTGTAATGTTTTGAACTCTACTTCCTCTTAATGAAATACAAACCGCTGAGGTACGATCAAGAAGAAAACATTTCCGTGAACAACTATTTATGAGAGGAGATTAAAGTTATATCCGCACAACGAAGTGGACATATAGTTTAGAAGGTTTTTATATATATTTCCATGCATTTCTTGCATTTTAATTAAAGCAAAAACCCATGCCGTGCAATTGAAGAAGTGGGATGGGAAACATAAGAGTTTTGTTAGAATTCGCAAATAGATACCGGCCTACTAGCTCATCCATGGGTGGGCACCACACCCACACTAGGTCCAGGTCCACCAAAATCCACGACAAGCTAATACAAGATTTTAATGTTGCGAATATAATGTTGCATGTGTTCCTTCATCAGCTAATACAAGATTATAATGTTGCCAATATAATGTTGCATGTGTTCCTTCACCATTGATAGGTGTAACCCGAAAGACTAATTTGATAGGTGAAAGTTATACATGTATTATAATGTTGTATGTGTAATGTGTTCCTTCACCATTTATTTCTTTTGAAGACATACATGCATTCATCTTGGTACAATTGTAGCATTGTTCATGCATATACACACGCTCGCCCATGCACGCCATACTCACACTCACACCAATTAAACATGCACAGTAACTAGACGTACACCTACACATATAGAAAGGTGGCAGCGAAGACCACGTCCTTCTAGCGATCGACGAAACAATCATGGCTCCATATATAGGCGACGGAGCATTGCAGTCCCATTGTGGCTCCACACGAGAGCGGTTGTATACTTGTATTTGAGAAGAGGTCTCGCTAGGCCCTAGCCAATCAAGACTCAGCTCAGTATCCTCCCATCATAAATTCTGATGCGAGACTAACTCGTCCCTCTTAAATTGTTGTGTTTCAATGTGGGGCTAAACCTTACAAGTTTGTCCCCATGCTTCATAGAGTCCAAGATTAGGGGGTTAGGTGACGTGCAAATCATCATTCTACGTACCTCTGACGGCTTGGTCAATTTGAGATGCACTTTTTTCAACGTTATAACGAGCTACTAGAAAAAAATTCCTCATGGAAATTACTGAAAAGAAAAGAAAGAACATGTACAGTTCTCGGCATCTACATTCATGCAAATGCAAATGGTGACTGAAAAATAAACACGACTAGGACTTGCTCAATGATCGTTCAATCGTGTCACCCATCTACTTCATCTATTCCTAAATAATATCAAACTTTTGGACTGTCTGAATTTATAAAAAATATATTAAAATATATAATATCAAATTAGTATCATCAGATTTATTATTAAATATATTTTCTATGGTGCTCATCTTTTTGATTGATTTTAGTTTTTTCGATAAAGTAAGTTAAATTAAAAGAATTTAAACCGACAGCATTCTACTACTACTAGACAGTCTAATCTGTCAGCTTTTTGCGTCAAAAAAGAAAAAATTGTCAGCTTTCCTACACTCCCCTGCCGGCTTCAGACGTCGTCGTCAACACTCAACGTACACCCGCCCTTATTTCCTCACTGTCCTCGCTCTCACTCTCCAACCGTTCCGCGCGTTCAAGGTACAAGCACAGCTCTATATAAAGCCACCGAGGTGGTCGCAAGCAACCACCATCATTCGCCAGCTGCTGCTGCCTGCTGTTCAGCACCACGCCTGGCCTGAGAGCTGAGAGCTTGCTGCTTGTTACACATACGAGGCAATGGCGCCGACGGTGGAGGTGCTGACGTCGGAGGTGGTCGTCCCGGCCGAGGAGACGCCGGCGGGGAGCATCTGGCTGTCGAACCTGGACCTCGCCGCGCGCCGTGGGTACACGCCGACGGTCTACTTCTTCCGACCCAACGGTGACCCGGGGTTCTTCGCGGCGGACGTCGTCAAGGCCAGCCTCGCGAGGGCGCTGGTGCCGTTCTACCCGCTCGCGGGTCGGCTCGGCTTCGACGCCGCCGCCACGGGGCGCGTCCAGGTGGACTGCACCGGCGAGGGCGCCGTGTTCGTGACCGCGCGGTCGCCAGACTACGCGCTGGACGACCTGATGCGCGAGTTCGTCCCGTGCCGCGAGATGCGGGACCTGCTGGTTCCCCCGACGCCGGCGCCGAACCCGCCGTGCGCGCTGCTGTTCGTGCAGGTCACGTACCTGCGCTGCGGCGGCGCCGTGCTCGCGCTATCCATGCACCACTCCGCGTGCGACGCGCGTGGCGCGGCCCACTTCCTCGAGACGTGGGCGAGCATCGCGCGCGGGGAGGACGCCGACGCGAACGCGAACGCTCCCGTGCCGCCGCCGTGCTACGACTACCGGCTGCTCGCCGCGCGCCCCCCGACGACGCGCGCGGTGCTGTACGACCACCCGGAGTACAAGCCGGAGCCGGAGCCGGTGGTGGCCACGTCCGCCGCGACAGATGAGTACGCGAGCGCCATCATCGTGGTGACCAAGGCGCAGGTGGGCGCGCTGAGAGCGCGGTGCCCGGGGGCGTCCACGTTCCGCGCCGTGGTGGCGCTGGTGTGGCAGTGCGTGTGCCGCGCGCGGGCGCTGCCGCCGGAGACGGAGACGCGGCTCTACTCCATGATCGACATGCGGTCGCGCCTGGACCCGCCGCTCCCGGCGGGGTACTTCGGCAACGCGGTGGTGCGCACGTCGGTCTCCGCCACGGCGGGGGAGGTGGTGGGCAACCCCGTCGCGTACGCGGCGCGGCGCGCGCTGGCGGTGACGAGCCAGGGCGACGACTACGCGCGGTCGCTGGTGGACTACCTGGAGGGCGTGGACGCCATGAACCTGCCCCGGAGCGGCATCTCGCGGGCGCACCTCCGCGCCATCAGCTGGGTGGGCATGTCGCTGTACAAGGCCGACTTCGGCTGGGGCGCGCCGGCGTTCATGGGCCCGGCGGTCATGTACTACGCCGGGTTCGTGTACGTCATGAACGCCGCCGGGAAGGAGGGTGCCCTCGCTCTCGTGCTGTCGCTGGAACCGGAGACCATGCCGGAGTTCAGGAAGGTGTTCGCCGAGGAGCTCGCCAGGCTGGAGGTGCTGTAGCCTGTAGTGCATGCATACATATAACTCCAAAAAAAAGAGTAGCAGCTAGCCGCTAGCGCACAGTTGCATGCGTGGAACGTACTCCTACGTGGTTTGTAGACGTGTGTGTGCAGCCGTATATATTGTTGTTGATCTATATGCCAGGTTATTACGAACGTCCATGGCTATATGAATATTTATATTGGCTTTCATATTTATATATATGACAAATAAATAGAACACATATATTTATATATTTCAGTCCCACATTTTTTGACACTCACCTAAACCACTCACTTCCATAGTTCCGGCATCGAACACAGGCCAACGCTGCCTGCGCTCTCGGTGTGGTTTCTTCAGCGCGTTGGATGGAGAAGGGCGTCGCTAAAGTTGGCCAGCTAGGCCAGGCCCACTGGGCCGACACGGGCACGACACTAAAAAGCACGGCCCAGGCATGGCCCGGCCTGGCTCCAACCGTGCTCGTGCCTAGCACAGCCCGGCCTTAGTGCCGTGCCAGGGCCACAATGTTGGCCCGTGGGCTGGCCCAGGCACGGCACGGATTTTGGGCCAGCACGAGGCGGCCGATAAATTTCAGCCATTGGATGAACTCTGATGTATTACAACCATTGGATTCACTATGTAAACTAAAAATGCTAACCCTAACCACCGTATATCTCATTCCCAATCGTTCAGGCTGCCGCCGCACTCGTCTTCGCCTCGCTTCCATCGCCCTTCTGCTCTTGTCTTTCCCAGCCAGGCAGCCACTCCCACTCACCCACTCCAACTCCATCTCTCTATCCAGCCGCTCGGGTCCCATGGCGGCGGCACCACGTCCCCAAGATCACTCACGACATGGTGCAAGAGGCTACAGAGCGGCTGCGAGGAGCAGTAGAGCGGCGATGGCGCGGCGCTCGGCAAGGAGAGGGTCCCTGCCACAGCGGAGGCAGCGAAGGGCGTCCCCAACCGCAGCAGCCCACTCTGAGGTGCCTATGGTGCCGGCAACTCGAGCTTCGAGGCACGACAACGACGACGACGGCACAGATGCGAGGCGACGATGACGTTCGGGCTAGCCTGGACACGCTGGGTCGTCATGCTCCGAGGCATGACATGGCACGGCTAATCCTCGATAGGGCCATGCCTAGGCTGGGATGCTGGCATGATGGCACTATCAGGCACGACACAGTGGGTCGTCGTGCCTCGCCATGCCATGCCTCACCGTGCCAGTGCCCATGCCATGCTGGGCGGCCTGTTTGGCCATGTATAGGCGTCAGACGCTCGCGGGCCACTGGACGACGCTCTATTTGAAGACAGGACAGCTTCGTGCGCGGATGGAGATGAACCAGACGAGAACACGTGGCATCAGACGGAGGTTCATGCATCCAACGGCCTGCGTCGGACGCTGGTCCAACGCTCGAGAGCTCTCAGGATGCCCTCTGGAGTGCCTCGAACGGAGGCGTCGGATGGACGAGATCCTGTGTCCGACGATCGTCTGTTCTGCGTCTGATAGTCCCTGACAAGAGGCAGCAATGTTCGAATTCAAATGGTTGGGACGTGTGGCGGCTCGGCCGAGGCTGGAGCGTCCGATGGTGATTTCCAGCGCCCAACGCTGTGTTGATATGCATCCGACAGTGCATAACGGCTAGGGGGTTTGTGGCTCCCTATTTATATGTGATGGCCAGCTTCTAGCTCTAATGCTTGGACATTTGGATTGCCAAACATCTCACAGAGCTAGAGAGACACTCACCACTCATCTCCTTGCATCATGGCATCATCTTTGTGAGATAGAGGGAGAATCAAGTGCATTTGCTTGAGAGATTGCATCTAGTGACACTTGATCGTCGAGTGGGCTATGGATTTCTTGTTACTCTTGGGTGATTCCCGTCACCCTAGATGGTTTGGAGCAGCGGCGGTGTTGAGCTCGAGTTGGAGATTGTTTGAGGCCACACCGATGGATTGTGAGAGGTTCTTGAGCCTTCCCCACAAGAGTTCGTGAATTGGCTACTCTAGTGGATTGTGCGTGGCTTGGAGGATCCCCATCTTGTGTTGATGGTGTGGTGCCCACTGTGGGATTAGCGTGCACATCTTCAAGTGGGTGTATCGCCACAACGAGGAGTAGCTTGCCGGAAAGCAAGTGAACCTTGGTAAAAAATATTGTGTCATCTCTCTTGCTAAGGTTTTCTTATTGCAATTGTGATTATGATTGATTAGTTCATCTCCTCTACACCGGCAGTATAACAATCCAATCCCCTCTCTTGTTCATATTCTTTCAAGTTATCTCTTGTGTAGTTGTAGTTGCTTAGTCTAGCTCTAGTGTAGCTTAGCCTTCTAGTTGTTATTAGCTTGCTCACTAGAAGTAACTTAGCAACCTAGCCTTGTTGGTGTGACTAGAGATCAAAGCATTTCTTGCTAGAATTGTTTAGGTGGCTTGCATAGTTTAGTTGTGCTAGTGCTAGAAGAGCTATGCCATCTTAAGTACTAATCATTTGTTTTAGTGCTTTGCAAGAAATTTTTATAGGCTATTCACCCCTCTCCAACCATTTAGTACCTTTTAGCGCCACCGACGCCTTGTGGCCCACGTGAATCGCGGCCGCCCCCGTCAAGGGGCACACGAGCCGTGCGCAAGGCCGCTAGGGGGCACGCACGAGGCCGCTCCTGGAGCGCAGGCGCAGTGCTGTGAGCTCGCGCAGTGTCCCTCTGTCGTCACGCGGGCCTACGAGGCCGCGAGTCTCCTCGGGCGTGGGCGCATGAGGCGGCATGGGGATTGCTGCTGCTGGCCCGCCTTTCTCCACGTCACAAGGAGCAGCACAGAAGGCCATCATCGTCCGAGGCGCCTAGCCGCCGGTGAAAGTCTCTAGTTTGGTTTTGGCTAATTGATGAAACCTTAGGACTAACCTTTGATCTAAGTGGATGATTTAGATAAGGTAGTCCTACCCAAGGCTTAGAGCATGGAGATCAAGGATGGTGGATGGTGAACGTCCACAAGATCAAATGGGGCTCAAGCTTGGTGGTTGAAGGATTTGAGAAGCAAAGAGAAAGGGCTCAAGGCAAAGGTATAAGTATAGGGCTTTTCTTTTGCACTCAAGATAACATAGAGGGTGTGAGTGATTTAGGATCAATAGCTGGACTATTAAGAGGGGAAGTCTTATCGGTTATTCGATGTATGGGTGCCACTAGGTGATTTCGTTCGCTGCATTGCATATCGACCTAGTGCACGTGACAAAAACCTTACGAAAATGTTTTGACAAATGCTAACTCTTGAGCTCAAGTGGTGAAGACTTGTTGGAGTTGGGATTGAAGCAAGGTGGAAAAGATCGCGCGTGGAAATCTTGGAAAATCACCTAGAGTAAGCGTCGGACGCAGGTGGACTTGGCGTCGAATGCATGGTGTCGGATGCAAGCTCCACTGTCCGACGCTCGAGTGAACAACGGCAGACTTGGCGCGCGAAGTTTGGTTCAATCTGGAGCTGACATGTGGCGTCAGACGGAGGGTTGTGTTCGACGGGCAGCGTCGGACAGCGTCTGACGACTGAGGAGCTCTCGATGTTGATTCTGGACACCGTCGGATGCAAGTGCTGCAGCGTCGGACGAAAAATGCGTTGGACGGAAGCTGCATCGTACGACGCGAGTTTCAACAGCAGTCAATGACTTCGCGTGGCTTCTGGCGATTGAGGACGCGACACGTAGGCGTTGGACGGGCACGGCAGCGTCCGACGGCCTGCGTCGGACTGAGGCAGACACTCTGGGTGCTCTTAGGGTAAATTTTGACAAGGTGTCGGACAGTGCGCTCCAGCGTCCGACACAACAGTGATCAACGTCCGACGGTCACTGTTTGAACGACAACGGCTCGATTTCCAACGGCTACAGGACACATGGTGATCCTTGGTTCAACGGCGGCGGTGGACGGAGGCGTCGGACGCTGGCCTGGAGCGTCCGACACTCAGGCAATGAGCGTTCGACACCCCTGTTTCAGCAGGAATTGAGAGAGAGGCTCACCCCCTCTATAAATAAGTTAGTGCTCGGGCTTGGCTCTCTCTCTCTCTTGCACATTTCAAATTGCAAAATCACTTGTTTGAGCTGAGCCTTCTCCTCTCACTCATCTCTATTGCTTGATCGTTTGATTCCAAGTGAGATTGAGTGAATCAAGTGCATTGAATTGCTTAGGGCATCTAGTGGCACTTGTGGATTGTTTAGCCGGTGGATTTCTTGTTACTCTTGGTGGGTACCGACACCTAGCCGGCTTGGAGGATTGGTGGAGGATTGGCAAGATTGGTGATTGTTCTTGGTCATTTCCGGTTTCTTGTGAGGGGTTGTTGTGGTTCCCCGACGGAGTGCCGAATTCCAACTCTAGTGGATTGCGCATGTCATTGAGTTACCGCACTTGTGCATGGTATCTTGTGGTTCCTTGTGGGGCGTTGGCTTGAGGGCCTAACCGGGGAACCACCGAGGTGTCGGTCGACACAATGGGGACTAGCTTGCCGGTGGACAAGTGAACCTTGGGAGAAAAACAACCGTGTCAACTTGTATATTGTGATTGGTTTTCTCTCTTGGTGATCTTAGGTGATTGATTGGATATCTTCTTCTGGTGATTGGCAACCTCTTCACTTCAACGATGAATTTTTATAGGCAATTCACCCCTCCTCTAGCCATCTAGGACCTTTCAGCTGGCCACCCAGCCGCTGGTCTGCTCGCGAGCGGGCGACACGGGTTCGTGGAGGCCAGGCCGCAGTTATGAGCAGCGTGATTGCTTGAGGAGGTCAGGCGCGGCACAAGGTCGTAGCCGCAGGCCATCGAAGCATCGCAAGGGCTGTCAGCGCGGAGGCCGTGGGGTAGCCGTGCAGATGAGGCTGCCATGGAAGCAGGTCGTGGTCATGAGACCGCCGGCCATGGCGCAAGGCCACAGGTGCGAGGCCAAGTTGGCACCGCATGTGGGTGCCACTAGCCACTGCCGTCATGGCCGTAGGAGGTGGAGACAGGGAGCAGTTGAGCCCTCTTTCACATCTACCTTCACCAGAGACGGAGTCAGCGTTGGAACCGCTGGCTTGACGTCAGCGGAGACGGAGTCGGTGTTGTAACTGTCAGCATGACATCTAGTTGAAGAAAATGAGGGTCGTAAGAGGAACAAACTGATGAGACGATATTGTTACCTTTGCAGATCGACCCCTCAATCGATGTTCTAACCAATTGAGCTATCTTTTCTCTAGGGAGAAATGGGGTGGAGAGCAATGGTGCTGATAACATGTTGCGAGTAATACGAGTAAAGTAAATAGAGAGAACTGGGAATAGAGTGAACCATTCGGTTGTTTTCATTGATCATTGATACATGTATATATACACAATATGAGAGGAGGTTCTGTGAGGAAACTTCATTGTCAAGTCACCGCAAGTTGTGGGGAAGTTGTCGTGCATGCAAATATGCAGGGAGGAACTCCCAGGTGAGATTTGATAGAGAAGGAACCCCATGAGGTGGTCAGGATGAGATCATCCACTACAAATATATTTGTAACAATGAGTTTGAAGCGCGGGCGGACGGGGTGAGTTTGAAGGGGCGGGGTGAGTGGGTGAGTTTGAAGCACTTCAAACTTGACAGACATCGGATTGTGTTTATGTGTTTGTTTAGCATTTGATTTTAATGAAGCCAACTTTCTGTATGCATTTTTTTGTGTGCACGTTCTCGCCTATCCCACCTCTGTATGTATTCGGCGTGTACCACACGCCAGTCCTTCTCCTTCATCCGCAACCTGCGGTCAAGACTGCAGTAAATGTATGATTAGTTGGATACGACATAATTTAATTAGGCAACAGTCTAAATCGTATAAAGTAGATCACCTATGCAGATGTTGGCTAGTGGAGTAGAGCGGTGGTGGGTTCCCCGTAAGTCTGTCAAACTGCCTGCAAACTCTGTACGGAAAGTGCATCTCCACCACATGAAAGCAAATGAGCGGGACATCGCACCGAAACTCATCCTTCTCTACCCAGCACCATGCACTGAGCAACTCACGATAATCATCGTCGTCCCAAGGCTCCCAGACGACCTACACATAATATCAAAAACTCATGTACAATTTAAATATTGTGCAAACAATAAAAACCATACAAATTAAAGTAATGAATAAACCTGCAGGTGTGTTATGGTATCAAACATGTCGGTGTACTCCTTGTACTTGTGTTTTGCATTTCCAGTGACCAGCTCTATGTCACTCCAAACCCACAAAGTCGTGGGTCTCACGTCCTCGGCATCCCAACCCTGCATTACATTACAGTGTTAGTCATTTAGGAAGGCAAAAGGAATTTGAAGTTACATAATATATAAATCTACTTACAGGAAATTGAGGTATTTTGGGCCCCCCAATGAGAAATTGTTCCCATAGCCAAACTTGCAGGAGGTAGGAGCAACCCCCTAGGGAGGGGTTCTTGGCCGTGCTACGACAGGCATTACAGAACTGCCTGTACGTCCACGCCAGAACAGCGCTGCCCCAACTGTAGCTGGCAATGTTCTCCCATGGTTGGGCTAGTATGTCCAAGAACATCCAGCTGACCACGTTACCGGACGCGTCTGGAAACAAGAACATACCGAGGAAGTGCCACAGCCACACCCGAGCTCTCCTGTCCACTGTATACTCCGAAGCATCTTCGGGAATTTCATAGCTGAAGTTGTCAATGAGCCACTATGAGGTGACACCATAAGATTTTCTACAAATTTTGAAGACAATTAGAGGCAAATAAAGAAAATAAAGACAGGTACAAGAAGGTAACTTAGATGCTTACTTATGTTTCTTTGCTTGCTCGTCATCAGGGGGAACCTGGCCATAGAAGTCGGCCACCTTCTCCCTCCAGTTGTCGTTGTCCACGATGCCAGTCACACAGAGGCCGTCAATACGAAGGCATAAAATCGCCTTCATATCCTCTAGTGTGATGGTCATCTCCTCGCCAGGAAGGTGGAACGTGTGAGTCTCGGGCCTCCATCTGTGCACCAAAAAAAAACTAAGTGAACTGACACAAACACAGTGAGTGGTATAAACGAACAAGGATGATTACCTGTCCAAAGCTGCACTAAGAAGTGAGGGGTTCAAGGTAGGAAGTCCCCGTAGTACGACACGTACTACCTCCATGAAGCCGGCACGCCGTATGTAAGGCGCGAAATGCTCGTCCCACCGAAGCTACCGGGTGTGAGTGCGTGGCCTCAGAAGCGGCAACTCCTCGTCCATGGCGTCGTACTTGTGGCGAGCATCACGGTGGTCCCTGTCGTACTCCTGCTCAAGGAGCGCGTGCTCCTGGTGCTGAACTGGAGCCATCCTGTTTGCCATACATTTAAAACAAGTTAGTGCAAGTCGAAACATAATATGAGCATAATAACAAATTGAAAACATAATATAAACTAATATGTTGTCTAAGTACAAATTCAAGTAAACAACATATATTATGTCGAGAAAATAATATAAACAAACTTGTGTTAGGAATATGCCCTAGAGCTAATCATGTGGATGATTATATTCCAATTGTATCTATGATTGATAAAGTGTTCTTTGAATATCCATTATAGACAACTAGTATTGATTGACAATTATGTGAATTGTTTGTGGAACTCAATTACCTGAATGGTTATTCTAATAGTAGTCCCTGGTCGGCATTCTTGTAAGAGCACACTTGAATATTAGACCAGCACATGTATTAGTTGATGGCTATGTTTCACAAGTCATAGACATAGAGATGTCAAACTAATAATGTGGGCACATGTGAGACATGTAGGCTGGACTGACCCAACAAGAGAAAGTCTCTATTCATGTCATGTACGTTATGTCCTTAGACCTGAGATTGTGGTATGTACTCAAGATGTGAAACGATCTACTTAGAGACTATCAAACGCTACTCCGTTATTGAGTAGTTATAAAGGTGGTCCTTGGGTGGTTGGGAAACATGCTATGAGACATAGACAATCAAGATGGAATTTGCCCCTCTCTTCGTGAGAGAGATATCACTGGATCACTCATGTGATTGGATCAACAAATGCATGGCCATGCTTGGGTTAAGTGTTAACCCACGAGTTGAACCATATATCGAGTGGCGAAGGGAATAACTTGTACATGGTCATAGTGGTTCGTCTGATATGATCATAGCGTATACATAGGAGTTGACACGTCTTGCTAGAGGCCGCTATCAACTATTGGTCGAGTAAGAGTACTTGGGCCATGTCTATGTATGCGTGAGCCCATAGGGTCGCACGCTTAAGGGGTTGGAAGCCTAATTCGGGTTGGACCCGAATTAGACTAGGTTTAGGGTTTCTAATGGGCCTCCACCGTGGGAGCTCGTTAGGACGCCTATATAAGCAAGGGGTGGGCGCGGGGCGAATTGATCCACGCCTTTTGGCAGCCGCCGTCGCCTCCCCACGCTCGCGCCTTTTGCTCCTCGTGGACCTAGCAGTCCGGAGGCGCAACGCTTCCTCCCTGCACGTGTGGGATTCCTCGGAGGTGCTGCATCTGGAGCACAAGGACGAACCACGCGAAGGGGACGTTGAGACGGACGACCACACAACTGCACTGCCTGCTGCGACGCGCACGACTACATCAAGTCGTCTTCCGTTGCACCTGCGCGTCTAGTGGTAATCCCGTAACCTGTAACTAGCAGTAGATCCTGGTTTATGAGGTCGAAAAGTTTTGTTTTCCGGCTAGTGTAGCAACCTCGTATTCCTTTAACTTGTTGCCCAGATCCTCTATGATAGTTAGCCTTATGACTCGGTCGTTTGCAAACCCTGCACAAATTTTGACCACGTGTCTCATTGAAGTCTCGCCCTCCATACCTGTCATCACCGTACCCTCTCATAGCGTCCATGTATCCCTTTAGACATTTCTTCTTTCTTCTACCCTTACCTAACTTCTTAAGGTCTGGATTGGGGGCATACTGAGGTCCATGAAATAGGGGCCACTGCGAAGGGTCAAGATATGACTCAAAACTCTTCTCCCATACTTTTATGGTGTTTGACCGGAGGTACAATGGAGACATAAACCTCGAAGACAGGTAGTCATATCCGCGCATCTTACAGGTTGTCATCATGTGAGAGCAAGGGGCGTGCATAATCTGTGGGACGTTACAACTGCACTGAACGGTCTCTAAATCAACGCGGTAGTTGCGTCCACCATAACGCTCTCCGCCCATAGTTGTGCCACCAAGCCCTCTGACACTATAGATATAATCGTTATTTCCATACGACTCACTGGTCTGCTGCTTGGAATAGCCTTTTTCCTCCTCAATAAAATTCTGGGCTGCCTGTCCCCACACCCTAGTCTCAAGTATATCTCTTTGCGCAAGCTGCCATCTCTTCACAAAATATTCGTTGCACTTGAGAAATGAGTACTCAACAACACCTGATACTGGCAACCCTCGGACTCCACGAAACACATGGTTGAAAGACTCAGACGCGTTGGTGGTCATAATGCCATACCTCCAGCCACCCTCATCAAATGCTAGTGCCCACTTTTCCTTTTGTTCCATCTGGTCATATAACCATAATTTGTTGGCTTCGTTCATTACCTTGTCTAGCTCTTTCAATGTCTCCTCGAACCAAGACTTTGTACGTACATTACATAGTGCCTTAACCTTCTCACATACCTCCTTCTTCCTGTGTCGCCGCTAATAATTAGCGCCAAAATGACGCATGCACCATCTATGCACTATGGGCGGAAATCCTTCGATATGCTCATTGGCAGCATGAAGAATACCTGCATGTCTGTCCGAGATCACACAATAGGTGCGAGTCACACCAAGTACCTCGGTACGTAGAAGCCTCATGAACCATGACCACAACGAATTTTTCTCTCCCTCTGCCAAAGCAAAGGCAAGGGGAACTATCTTATTCTCATGATCAACAGCAGCAGCCATCATCAAAGTGCTCATGTACTTTCCGGTGAGAAAAGTGCCATCAATAAGTACCACAGGCCTACAGAACTGGAAAGCCCACTCCGTCTGGGCAAACGACCAAAAAACCGATCTAGTACAAGCCTCATTGGGTTGTGCAGAGGCCTCAGATGAGTCTCATCCAAAAACCATTTCATACATGGGTTGTAGAACTTCATTGCACTCAATATTCGGGGTATACGGTTGTATGCCTCCACCCAACTACCCCATCGGATCGCAAGTGCAATCTGCTTAGCACGCCAAGCCTTGCCGTACTTCACATGATACGCAACAAGGTTAAATATGTTGATCTGTAACATTGACACTGAGACATCATTGTCCTTGTCAACGATAGCCAGAATACGTCGACCAAGGTAACGTGCAGTGAGCTGCGGATGAATTTCATTCCCGCTGTTAGACAAGCATGTGTGGGGTTGGACCAACATATTTATCTTTCACTTCCCATCACGCTTCTTCCTTGCAGTAAGCCTCCACATGCATGGAAAACTGGCTTTACAGATAATGTGATACCTCAACTTTTTGTCAGAATGAGTGACAACGTAAGGTCTGTGGTGAAACACAACATAGTCCTAAAGAAAAAGCTTCATTTTTGCCATTGTATTGAAGACCATGCCCTTACTAAGCATTAGGTTTTGATGGTTATGCACCGACTACCTTGCCATCTGCAAACCCGTGTCACAAACTGTCATATGTGTCATGCTGACATCTCTGTAGTTTGGAACGCCAGTAAAAGGTACACCACCATCACTCAACTGTATTAGTTCATTCTGTGTGTAGGGGGAGGTGGAACATAGTGAATCGGTTCGCTAACCCTACCCCATGGATCATAATAGGGTGCCCCATCCTCTGGTAACTCATGGACCAGCGCGCCATGACTCGACATTGCATGAAGTGCCGACACAGGAACATATGAGGGTGTAGCATGAGTCGATACTGCATTAGGAGGCACCTATGTCCTCTGAGGAGGTGTACCCTCTTCATCCCCTTCATCCTCAGACTCAGACTCAGACTCACTGCTAACAACATCAGGGACCCTCTCATGTTTAGCTTCGTCATCGTTTTCACGGTCAAACTCAAGGGGGTCATAGTCGTCGTTTATACGACCTTCTACATGGGTATCAAACTGCTCCTGCGTCAACTGACCGTCCATGTACATGTTATCTGGAGTTTCATCTCCTTGTACACCTAATTCTTCGTCACCGCCTCCAACACCCTCATCAACATCCTCCAACCTATAGCCATTCTTAACAACCACCTCAGCCATGTGTGCATTACAACTTTGGAGGATCCTATTATAGTGGGTCCAGTGAGCAGGGGCAGACAAGGACATCAAACCATAGTTGTTATATTTTGTCCCACTGTCATATCTACCCCTAATTGTGAAATCATCACCGAACATTGAACTCAAGCGGGTACACAAGTCAATGAAGGTCGGTGGTTCATCAAAGCATTCTAACTCCTCTTCCATATCCTCAAAAACACCATCTTGTTTCCTAACACTTCCACCATAGAAAACCCGAACTGAACAATCCATCTACAAAATCATTCCACCACCGAAGTTTATCAAATGGTCGATAACTACAATCCTAGATAACTAGAATCTATATAAGTATACTAACTTGTCTAACTAAAATCATAGCTAAGTATACTAACTAGAATCCTATATAAATTGTCAAACTCCCTATTATTATAGTAACTAATCTATACAAGGCCACAAATTTATAAGTATACTAACTCATAGTATATATAAACTAATTTGTAACCTAACTAAACTCTATACTACTAATTTATAAGGTCACTGAAAATACTAACCTAACTATTCTAACTAATCTATAAAACCACTAACCTAACTAATATATAAGGCACTAACTACTCTATCCAAACACTTTGCAAAAAATAAAATAAAAGCTTCATTACCTTTGCACAAAGAGGAGTGGAGGGGTCGCCGGCCGGGGAGGGGCGGGAGTCGGGGGCGCCGGCCGGGCCGGGGCCGGAGCAGCGCCGGCCGGGACGGGCGGGAGCCGGGGCGCCGAGGCGGGGCCTCGTCCCGAGCGCCGGGGCGGCAGGGGCGGGAGCCGGGGCGCCGGCAGGTGCGGACGGCGCTGCTAGAGCCGACAGGGGCAGGCGGCGCTCCAACCGCCGGTCTCGCGTGCTGGGCGGCGGCAACGACGGTCGGCGGAGGCGGCGGCTCGCGTGCTGGGCGGCTAGGCGAGGCAGAGGGAAAGCAAAAACTTACCGTTTCGGGGGCTGTCCTTGCCGCTCCATGATTTGGGGAGCGGCAGGGTTGCCGCTCCATCGCTGGGGAAGCGGCAACCTTGCCGCTCCGCAGATCATGGAGCGGCAAGGGCGGACCCACTGCATGGCCTTTGACCGGTCTTCGTTGTTGCCGCTCCATCATGCATGAAGCGGCAAAGAAGAAATGCCGCTCCATGGATGATGGAGCGGCCAAAAGTGTTAGCAATAAAAAAAGTCAGTCGGTGTTAGAATTATATTTAGTTAAAAAATAATATTAAAATTAAAAAAAATCTATATAGAGGAATAATTAATTAATTACTTCTAAGTGGCAATCCATACATACAATACGAAAAACAATGCTGATCTAAATAAATATAATAATAGTATATAGGTCGGACGAGGTTGTATCATATCAGTCTGTTCATCAACACTATTTCAACATGGATCGAATAGTATTTTTCTCTCGGAACAAACCAGCACGTAAGAATTCGGTATTAATTAAATTTCAGCGAAACAAACAACACTCGTATATTCACTGTTAGCTTTATTGCTTTGCATATATAGGAACAAAACAAGTAGGCCCGATCGATAAACTGAAATGAAATGTGTACTTCTTGCTGTCGGTATGGGACATCAGACCTTCCGATCAGAAAGATCCGTCGGTACGATATGGGACAAAGAACGTACAGGAGACCATTTCCTCCATTCTCAATATCTAGCATCTATTCTGATAGGGATTCGGCCGTTAATATATGTCAAAGTAGACAGCAACAACAACCATTTCATCGATCAGGGGAGCGCGCATAGCAGGTGGGATCGAATTGGCGCCACACTGCAAGAGGTTTCAGTTGATGCAGGCCGTGGCAATAATAATATATATAATAAAGAGAGATTTGATGTGATCTCGATCGATCTCCTAACGGAGGGCCAAGTGAACTGAACTGTTGTACATTCTTGATCTTGCGTCTGGTTTATTGATTTGTCTCCTCATCCTTTTCGCACTTGCAAAAGATGATGCTACACATGTATGTACTACCACTGCTTCTTTACAAAAGCTCCAAAACAGACGAGCAGGCCAAAAAACGCAGAGAATAGTTACGTCATACGTACAATTACCACAGAGCAAAGCATGCAATGCTTCTTCTTCTTCTATGATAGATGCATGCTGTCATCATCTTATCTCTGTCTCAGATCCAAAAAAAAAATCTTATCTCTGTCTAGCTAACACCACTGTAGTACTTGTTGTGACGGTAGTGGATAGGAACGGGAGCATCGGAGCAACTGCAGGCTGCAGAGTAATTTATTAACTAGCTAATCGTCATTTTCTGAGGTTTAGGTAAGAAGTAAACAGATGGACAATTACATTTGTGTTAATTATTAGTACTTACCTAGCTTGACTGCTCATCACTACCTGAAATTTATACTAGTAGGTCAAGCTCATCAGGGCTACAGCCCAAAAAGGTTTGGCAGCTACGATCCACTTACCGACGACGATCGGTGCACCACATACGTAAGCGTTTCGTCTCAATTGGACTACGAAACGGTACGGTGAGACTATCCCATACCATTTAGCCACTTGGGCAAACAAATTTCAATGTAGTCTCAGGTGGACCCCTCTCCCCCTCAGTCGAATTCTCAAAATAAAAAAAAAGATCCCATACCAAGTTGCAAATAATAGAAATGATCAATATAATTGCCAAGCTAGACAGTATAGTCATGCATGATGCATAGCCACCAAACCCCCGTGGTAGAAAGGATTTAAAAGAAAGGATAAATATTCATAGCAAGCTATTTATTGCACTAGTAAATGACTTACGATTTAAAATTGAGAGAATATTCAGTATAGAGATACTTTTATATAGCTAATATTGGGTTAAATCATCTCCAACAGAGAATCTTCAAGAGACTTTTTAAATTTCACTCTCTAAATCACCATTTGAAGAGTCATTTGTATAAAAATCGTTTTCTATATCTTTTCACTCTCTAACAGTTTTTCTATATCTCATACGTACACTAGAAACCTATTCTCGTCTTCTATTTTGAGCTAGCGAAAAATCTAGAATAAAAAATGGATATATTTGGATAACTATTTAGATAAGTTATTCAAGGGTAGTTTTTCATCTAAATCTCTATTTCTAGCATTTAGAAATGATACGGCGAGTTTTTGGAGATGCTCTTACACTAGTAAATGACTTTCGTTTTAAAACTGAGAGAATATTCAGTATAGAAATACTTTTATATTATATTATTTTTTGTGAGGAGAATATTGTATTAATAATAATTAATAAAATATTTTGGAATAAAACATCTCAATTCTGCACGTTTGGACTAGGCCTAAGAAAATCCCGCACGGCAATCTGCTAAACCGGTGGGGCCGAAAGGGACAAAATGCAGAAAAGACAGCCCAATTATGCATATACCCAGCCCATGCACTGTTTGTCTCTGCCACAGCCAACCGCCGACACCAACACCGACGCGCTCTATTTCCAAAACCGAGAAATTTTGAAATCTGACCGTTATTCGGACGCCGTAAGAAACTTGACTCGGAATTCGCACACCTTTAAAAATATGACCCAGATCATGCGAATTGTTTTGAAATTTAGTCTTTTCCAGGATTTCGCAATTTTAATAATTCTCAAATCCTCTTGTACTGTTTGGATAAGGTAAAAAGACATCATTGCCCCTCACTCTTTTTCCTTCCTATCCAGAACTCACGAGTGAGTCCGATAAAAAAAAAACTCGTGAGTTCGCGACCTTCGTCCCGCGCGGCGCAAAGCGAAGCCGCGCCGCGCCGGCGTCCCCGCGCCTCCGCCCCCCCCCCCCCTCCCGCAGCCCCCACGCCTCCTCAACACACCACAGACCTGCGCGGAGATCTCTCGCGTGATCCGCTCGCACACCTGGCACCGGATGTAGGGGATGTCCTCCCGCCTCGCGGCCAGTCGCCGGCTTCTTCTGCCCCGCCACCCCAGCCGCGGGGTGTAGGACTGTAGGAAGATGGCCGCGACGGCGATGACGACGACAGGCGACGACGCGTCTCGCCATCTCTCCTCCCCTCACTGGTTGGGCTCGCTCGCTTGATGTTGCTCTTCTCTGCTCTTGCAACAACCGAACCTGAAGCGGCGCGGTCAGGGCTGGCTCGGGCAGGGAGGTGGAGGAGGAGGCGGTGGGAAGCTGGGAGGTGCAGGAGGAGGAGCAGGGCGGTGGAACCATGGAAGAAGAGCGGCGTACCTGCGGGGGGCGGGTGCGGACGCCGGCGATAAGCGGGGCGGCGCGGCTCCGCTTCGCGCCGCGCGGGACGAAGGGTCGCGACTCAATCGGAGTTCTGACAGGAAGGAAAAAAGTGAGGGGCAATGATGTATTTTTCCCTTCATCAAAGGATTTCTAGAATTATTAAAAATTGCGAAATCCTGGAAAAGACTAAATTTTAAAACAATTCGCATGATCTGGGTCATATTTCTAAAGACATACGAATTCTGGTCAAGTTTCTTGTGGCTTTCGAATAACGGTCAGATTTGAAAAATTCTCTCCAAATCTGGCGCGTGCACTCTCCGCCGGCGATCTCCTTCGTCTCCTTCCTTCATGCGGCACCCTCCCCTCCCTCCGCGATCCTCCACGCGCTCCTCCTTACACACCCCCAGGGTCTCCTCCTTGGCAGCCTCCACGCAAGGACCAAGCTGCTCAGCTGCTATGCGGCACTGGGCGACCTCGCCTCCGCGCGGATGGTGTTCGACGGCACCCCACGCCCGGACGCGTACTCCTACGGGGTCATGCTCCGGTGCCTGGTCCAAACGGAGCGCCACGGAGAAGCTATCGCGCTGCACCAGGACATGCGGCGGCGGCGCCCCTGCCCCGAGGCGCAGGACGACTTCGTGCTGTCGCTCGCGCTCAAGGCCTGCATCAGGTCCGCGGAGTACGGGTACGGTAGGAGGCTTCACTGCGACGCCGTCAAAGCCGGCGGCGCGGACGGCTTCGTGTTGAACAGCTTGGTAGACATGTACGCGAAAGCCGGGGACTTGGACTGCGCCCGGAAGGTGTTCGAGAGAATTCCCGCACGAAATGTGGTGTCGTGGACCTCGTTGCTCAGTGGGTGCGTCCAGAATGGTTTTGCTGCAGATGGACTCCTTCTGTTCAACAAGATGAGGCAAGACAATGTGCATCCGAGTGAGTACACCATAGCAACCGTTATCACCGCTTGTTCTGCACTCATTGGTTTGCACCAAGGGAGGTGGATGCATGGATCAGTGATCAAACGAGGCTTAATTTCTAACCCATTTATCAGTGCAGCATTACTGGATATGTATGTCAAGTGTGGGGAGCTAGAGGATGCTCAGTGTGTGTTTGATGAGCTCAGCTACATTGACCTTGTTCTTTGGACGACGATGATTGTGGGGTACACACAGAACGGGAACCCTCTTGATGCACTACGACTGTTTCTTGACAAGAAGTTTGCAAACATTGTTCCGAATTCAGTTACCACAGCAACCGTTCTTTCAGCTTCTGCTCAATTACGTGACTTGTCTCTTGGAAGGTCTATTCATGGGATAGCTGTTAAGTTAGGTCTGGTTGAGTATACTGTGGTGGTGAATGCGTTAGTTGATATGTATGCAAAGTGTCAAGCTGTATCAGAGGCCAATAGCATATTGGAAGAATTTCAAACAAGGATGTTGTTGCGTGCAATTCAATGTTATCAGGTTATGCTGAGAATAACATGTGCTGTGATGCTCTGATTCTCTTCAAACAAATGAGTCTGAATGGCCCTTCACCTGATGCCATCTCCGTGGTGAATGGCCTGTCAGCTTCTGTTTGTCTGGGTGATCTACTTATTGGTAAATCCTTCCATGGTTATGCTGTTAAACATGCATTTCTGTCCAATATTTATGTCAACACTGCTCTGGTGAATCTGTACAACAAGTGTGGTGATCTCCCATCTGCTCGTAGGGTGTTCGATGGGATGAATGACCGTAATTCTGTGACTTGGTGTGCTATGATTGGCGGTTATGGAATGCAAGGCGATTCTGCAGGTTCCATTGATCTTTTCGGTGAAATGCTGAAAGATGGTGTCCACCCAAATGATGTAGCATTCACAAGCATCTTATCCACTTGCAGCCATACTGGGATGGTTACTGCAGCGAAGAGGTATTTTGATAGCATGGCACAACATTTCAACATCACGCCTTCCATGAAGCATTATGCTTGTATGGTCGATGTGCTAGCCCGTGCAGGAAATCTAGAGGAGGCACTGGAGTTCATAGATAATATGCCAATGCATGCAGATGCTAGTGTCTTGGGAGCTTTTCTCCATGGATGCGAGCTCCATTCAAGGTTACAGTTTGGAGAAGAAGCTATCAAGAGGATGATGGTGCTTCATCCTGAAAGACCAGATTTATATGTGCTGATATCAAACCTGTACACCTCGAATGGAATGTGGGACAAATCTCTAGCTATCCGGAGATGGATGCAGGAAAAAGGACTAGTCAAGTTACCAGGGTGCAGCTCCGTTGGTCGTGAAAATGGATGACTGAACAGAACAGAAAAGTTTCTCCACATCCTATGGGCCATATAGTACGGCAGCGGAAACATGTTGTGTAGAATTTTTTATGTGCCGATTTGTTATGGTAGGAGAAAGTGGAAGCAGCCGAGGCCGAGCGAGTTTAAGATAGAAGTAGTAACACTATCTCTGGAGTTTTATATCCAGTTGCAGCAATCAGATTGTTCGTTCTTAGCATGATTCTTGAGGTACAGCAAACAGATAGGCTATGCTAAGTGCTTCCAATTGCCACAGCATTTCAATCTTCATTTTGCAACATTGGGTGAAGTCGTGGTGAATTAGACTGTGCTAAACTTTGTTTATCTTGAGCTGGCCACAATCACAATTCACAAGACTACCGATATTCTATGCGCGAGGCTATGTTCATGTGTTGCTAAGAACCTTCAGTGACCTACAGAGGATCCTGGAATGTCCCAGTCATATCCTGAACGCCATCTAGGTTGAGCTCGCAGCCAGACACTGGTGTCCTGTAATTAGTTAGGAACAACACCCAAAGTAGTTTAAAGTTATTTTTTTTCTTACTTGACATTTGACGAAGCATGCTTATCACTCGTCTCTCTTGATTCTTGACGACCCAAATTACTTAATCTTTTTATTCATAATGTTATCAAAGATTATACTCATATGTTGTATAGCTTGAATTGGTTTGATAAATTTAAAAATGCTGGGATTGGTATAACCGAATACAAAGTATACAAACAATGCTGGGATATTGTACTTTACCCCTCCATTAACGTTAAAAATTGAAGTGATAATACCTTGGCATAAAAAAAAAAAACTGATAAAGTTTGCCTTAGCTTCTAGTGATTCTAGGTAGTCTGTAAAGGACTACAGCTCCTTCTGTTATCTTGTTCAGCAAAACTATGTATCGTTCTGTAGTCACATCTTGCCCAATTGACAATTGATTCAATCTGCAATATGCTTGTATGTCTTATTGCTCAAGCTGTCTTTGTTGGACTAGTTTTTTATGGTTCAAAGAATTTAAGTTATGTGTCGTGACTCGTGAATCACCAGTAATCACCACATGAGCAAACCCCGTCTCTGAAATGGTGAAACCTCGACGCATCCCTAACTACAATCAACCTCTGTGTCACTTTGGATATGAACTTAGTCGCGTTATGGCAGTCCAGGCAAACCCTAAGGTTCTTGATGATCCTGATCTCTGTCCCTGGCTCTGTACTAAGGAGCCCAAAGGCAATGGCCAACTTCTCGCTATGCACCTTCACCATGTGCTCCTTCTCTTCCTCCTCAACATCGTACAATGCAGCCTCTGTCACAGGTTGGTACCCAGCTTCAATCATCTTTGGGTTAACCTCTCTAAGTATGAGTAGATGGCCTCTGACTGTGGGTGAAGATGGTCACCAGCCATGAATACATGAGGTCTGTCACCTATCTCGATGAGAGTACAGCCTGGTGTTTTCACCAGCTTCCTGTTCTTGGCCTCTTGCCTCACCACAGCTGCTTCAGAGTAATGCTTCTTGGACGTGTACAGATTAGATAGGAGCACGTAGTAGCCCGCATTCTCTGAGTCTAGTTCGAACAACTTCTGGGATGCCAATTTTGCTAGGTCACTATTCTTATGGACCATGCAACGCACCAAGCAGCGCTCCCCACACGCCAGGTCCAATGGCACTTTGAGGGAATTCAGATATGAGCTCCAAAGCTTCATTCAATTTGCCAGCCCGACCAAGGAGGTCCACCATACATGTGCAGTGTTCGATACCTGGGGTCATCCTGTACTCATTAGTCATTACACGGAAAACTTTCTGCCCTTCATCAACCAATCCTCCATGGCTGCACGCGTAGAGGACTGACAGGAAGGTGGAGCTTGTCGGAAGAATGCGTGCATCCAGCATATCCTTGTAGAGCTTCAAAGCTTCAGCACCTTGGCCATGGAGCCCATATCCAGATATCATCGCATTCCAGGAGACCACATTCTTGTTATCCAATCTGTCAAAGATGCTCCGAGCTTCAGCAATGCTTCCACATTTTGCATACATGTCAATGAGTGCTGTCATGACGTAGACATTGAGCTCAAGTTTCTCCTTGGAGATGATCCTGTGAACCCACTTCCCCAGAGACAAAGCTCCAAGCTGTGCACAGGCTGAAAGAGTGCTTGAAATGGTGGTGGGGTTCGGCTGCACATTGAGCTCCTGCATTAGCTGGAAAAGTGCAACTGCCATCTCTGTCAAGCCATTCTGGGCATACCCGGATATCATTGCATTCCATGATTCCATGGTCTTCTCTGGCATTGCATCAAATATGCTCCTCGCAGACTCCATATCGTTTAATCTACAGTACAGAGTTGTCAGTGCTGTCGACACCAGAGCATCTGCATCCAACCTGGCCTTGACAACAAACGCATGTAAGCACTGAGCAAGCAGCTCATGCCCAAATGGACTGTACACCGGTATCACCGCAACCAACGTGCTTGAGCTTGGTCTCCAGCCTGAGGCCACCAACTCTTTGAACAGCTCCACTGATGATTCAACCATGCCATTGACAGAGTATCCTGAGATCAAAGCATTGTAGGCAACCAAATCTGGATCTTCCATCCTATCAAAGAGACAACGTGCATAGTCCATGTCCCCGCACTTTGAATACAGCGATATCAGCCCAGTCACAACATGATCATGCTCTGCTAACCCGCACTTCACTCCATATCCATGGACGCACCTCCCCATCGCCATATATGACACCTCTGCCGCTGCCCGTAGGCTGGATGCAAGGGTGGTTGAGTCAGGTCGCACTCTCCCAGCCTCCACCATCCGTACGAATGCCTCCAGGGCCTCCGACCCAGACAGCCCAGCCAGCAGCGTGTTCCACAAGATAGTGTCGGGCGACGGCACCGCGTCGAACACCTTGCGTGCGTCGTCCCCTCTTGACAGCTTGAAGTAGAGCTTGGTCAGAGCCGACGCCACGAACGTGTCCGCCGCGTACCCCGCGGCCACGGAGAGCCCGTGAAGCGTGCGTGCGGCAGCAGCGTCGTTTCCACGGGAGGAACAGGAAGAGGAGAGAGATGTGGCGGCAAAGGCGAAGGAGAATGAGTCCGGCGACGGGAAGAGGAGGTGCGCACGGAGGGACGGGAGGGAGCGGAGCAGCGCGTTGCGGAGGAACCGGTCGGGGCGGGGAAGGCGCGGAAGAGGCGGAGAAGGTGGCGGGGCGGCACGCGGAGGGAGGCGTAGCGGAGCAGCAGCGCGGTGGCCGGGGCCGGGTCGAGCGCGTAGTGGCCGGAGGCGAGCGAGACTGCGAGGAGCTGGTCGAGGTGGCGGAGCGTGGAGGAGAGCGCGACGAGGCGAAGGTACGAGCGCCGCAGTCCGCCGCCGGGGTCGCTGGCGGGCGGAGGGAGGACGAGGCGGGGAGGAGGCATGTCGGTGGCCGTGACCGCTGCCCGCTGCCGTGCCGTGCGGCGGGGCGGCGCGGGTAACCGTAGCTGATCGTGTTCGAATGGATATAGCATGGCCGTTGGATCGTATATGGACGGCCGCAATGGACGCCGGAGAACTGTTTGGCAAGCCGAACGAATGTGTTATGGAACGAGTTGGGCTTAATTTTTGGAGGGTTTTGGGTACTTGGGCCGTAGTATTGTGAGGTAATTGACCCAATGGCCCAGATTAAATCACGTTCTTTTGTATTTAGGCGCTGATTTTTTTTTGCCTTAGGCCAAAAATCAGATATAGTAGCTATCGTGCAGCATTTTAAGTTGCGTTTGCAGGGTTCTACATTCTCCTAAGAAGGTTTCAGATCTAGATTCCTTCAAAAATATTTCGAGTGGTCAATTAGAATTGTGTTGTGGAACTGTTTGACTAGCTCGTTGAATTCTTGATATTATAACTAAAATCAGAAGAGACCAAGTTTTAAGTATTTCTCTCAATCATTAAAAAACAAAACAAAAATTGGTTCCAAATGGTTCTCTTCTGAAATATTTCTCTTTTTCCGCTTTTAACTACGATCCTATCTCTCACGTACGGTCAAAGGCATGATCTGAGGCCTTGTGGCTCAACACCCTGTGCAAGTAGGATTGAGTTAAGTTCCATGTTGGCCCTTATTAAGAGCTTGCCTACGGTCATTGATCAATGGCTTGTTGAGAGGAAGTTGTTGCCCAAGGATCACCATAGAGGGTTTCATGCTTTGTTCATGCTAGTCTCCTGGCTACTCTGGAAGGAGCGAAACAGCCGGGTGTTTGAGAGGTTTGCCACAATGCCGGCTTGGCTCATGCCAAAGATCCTTAATGAATGCAATGCTTGGGCTGCGGCGGGTAGTTTAGGAGAATTGCCCCCTTGGTTGATTCATGGCCCCAAAACGGTTCTTTGTATTAGTGTCCTTCCAAATCCTTCTTTTTTTCATTTCTCTTCAGTTTAACCTATATAGCAAGATCATGACTTGCGTTCTGTAATCGTCATCTTGCTATCCTCTTAATGAAAAACGGACTCAGTTGAGCGCGGTCCGGAAAAAAAGAGCTTGCACACGTAATAGAATTGTACACGTTCTTAGGGCTATGAAAAAAGAGAAACGATATCTTTTGATTCGTCTTATGCACTATCAATTTCATATGAGATCGTAATGTGGGATTTACTAAATATATATGGGCTAAAAATTAATATTACCGATATATTTCTTAGATTTAGTATAAGCCCTTATATAACTTATCCAGGTCAGCCTCTATACACCACTGGCCATTCGTTAACTCCACGCCATAATGGGGATGGACGAGCACCAGATAAAATGGGGACAGTGGTACAGAAAACAGATAACGGTCCTTGAACAGTTGAACGTGCACGACTACACTGCAACAAGCCAACAAAGCGGATAGAAGAGATGCTGATAATTGTGTGGTCCACCTTCCAGTGCTCGTTCGTCGGCCCCGGCCCGTTGAAAAAGACCAACTCTCGCCCGACGCGCAGCATTTCACGTGTCCGCTAGGCTATCACTAGTTTTTTTTTTGAGAAAGCTAGGCTATCACCACTGGAGCTACGTAATTCCCCGCGCGCACACCTAGGAAATCCCAAAATTTCGGCAATGCCATATACTATGAAAATAGGCCTAGAATAAAATGAAACATCTGCCAATTGATGAGGGAGAGACTAGACTTGCAAATGAATGTAACTTGTCAAGAGTAAACGATGTGAAATTAAACCAACAAAACATGAAATATGAATTAATTATTATAGTTATCAGTGGCAAAGCTCTGTTAAGATTTCCAATAAGGTAGAATATACTAGCCGGTGCTCCTCGCCATTAGTCGTTGCCGGTGTTGTCCATCCGCTTGCTACACGCTGATGCCAACATGAGACTATAGGGGACAGACCTCATGCCCTAGTCCTTGACCATGACAAAGGAGGCAACCGAGGAAGAGAAACAGGATCGAATGTCCTCGACTGTTATCCACACCGTGTGTGCTTCCCTTAACTACTCCCCATCGCTGAACGCACTCTAGATGGTTGAATCCTTGATGCAAACCGAAGGGTGAAAGACCTTCAAAGATTGAGATAGAGGCCGATCACGAGGTAATGATTGGGGCACTCAACTCCATACATAGGCTGATGGGCCATGACTCGAGTGAATGCTTAGCCTTCTTCAATTCCTTGTCGCCTCGTGCGATCATGCGGTGCCACTAGCGCCTAGTGATGTTTACTTCCTTTGTGAGTCGCCAAGAGGAAGAAAGAAGGGGAGACAAGGGCCTTCCATGCTACCGGTAGGTGGTCTAGGTCCACCTATGATTATTATCCACTTCTTTTTGTCTTACTAGTAAGAGTATTCACTACTCACCAACTATATATTTATCCCACGTATTGATAAAAAAATAAGAATATTAGATCATATATAATCATAATTTATCTTACACAATGTCATTACTAGTATACACAAATAAAAATACTTTATAATTTCCTATCCATTTCCATCCCTTGTTACCATCAAATTTCCTTCAAACAAACATGTTGGTGTTGTCCAACTCGAAGCATATACTCCAAGGCAAAAAAAAAAATGTTTTATTACTTCCTCTATCATAAATTATAAAATATTTGACTTTTTTATCTCAAGTTTGATCATCGTCTGACTAAAAAAATTATGCAAACATAGTCAAATTTAAATCATTCTTATATAATTTTTGTTAATAAAATATCCACGATAAAAAAGTGATATTTGTATAATTTTTGAATAAGAAGAGTGGTCAAACTTATATAAGGTGAAAAAATTCAAACATCTTATAATTTGAATGGAGGAACTACATTTTAAGCGCTTGTTTGGATACACATGTATCTCTTTCAATCACATGTGTTGAAGTGTATTTGAACTAAATTACAACTCCAATTTCCACTCCAACCCATGTGGTTTGAGGGAGATACTTACGCATCCAAACAAGGCCTAAGAGTTTTTTTTTTTAAAAAAAAATCTACTGGAGCTGTGTGAACCGCCAACTGAAAATAACAATCGGCATAGTTGAGGGGCATATCCACAAAAGCTCGTCCCGTCCCCGTAACCAGAATCTCCGCGAGCCAATCCGTCCGCTCCAGCAAGCACAAACCCGCATCACCACCCGGCGGCCTTTATTCGCCACCGCAGCACCCCCTGCTCGGCCGCCCCCTCCAGCTCCACTCAGCTCCAGCGTTCCCACTCGGCCACTCCACTCCCCACCCCCCACCTCTCTCTTCTCGCCACGCGCCGTACCAGCGCCGCGCGCCACATGGCTGCTGCGTTCACTAGCCTCGTCCCCGCCGCAACCACCGCCGCCGCCGCGACCGCCTCGCGGCTCCCCTCGGCCGCCGCATCCACCTTCGTGCGTCTCCCGCATCACCCGACGAGGGGATGGGCTGGGTCCACCGCCGCGGCGCCACGTACGGCGGCGCGCAGGCGGGCGCCAGGCGTCGCCTACGCCACCGCCGCCACCGAGAAGAGCATCTACGACTACACCGTTAAGGTGGCCTGTCTCTTCTCTTCTGTTCTGTTGAGATTTCCGCTCGCCGTAGGTGATTGGCCCCGTGATTTTTTGCCATTTAGCCTGCTGCGGTGGCTCCAATGCATGGATGGCGTTGCGGTATGACGTGCTGACATGCCTGGAATCGTTTGTGCGGGCGTTATGGAAGCACCGTCTGATTTCGACTGTTTTTGTTTTTTTTTAAAGGACGGCAAAAACTTTGCCGCTATTTTTATTAGACTGTTTTTATTTTGTCTTGCTGCTTATTGCGCGCTGTTACTGTATTAGGTATCGAGGTGGTGTTGTTGGGGGTAGGTCGGCCGGTGGGGGCGTTGCAACCGTTTACTGATTGGTGTTTTAAGCGTTCCGTGGCGCTGACTGTTATGTTTGATAATTGGCTGAAACATCCATCACGTGGATGCTATTGAATCGTTGTTCTCCAAACCAAATGTGTATGGCAACATTAGCATCACTATGAGGGTTGCAATGTGATGTGAATCGTAGAATGTTTGGTGGGATTATGTGAATGTTTGGTGGAATTAGGTGTTCTAACTTCTAAGAGTTGTTGAGGTTTGCACAAATTTGTAACCATGGGCGATTCAATTTTACGATATAACATGTTTTATATTGTTGTTGAACTTGGTTGAAGCTGGCCAAATCAGGTTAACAGAGTCCCAGCCAGTTTTGCAGATCAGGTCCTTCTAAAATTAGGTACCAAGGGTGCAAAGTGTTATAGCTGTAGACTGAACGATTCCCCATTCTTCTGAATTTTAAGGATGCAAAGTACACTGTGCTTGTTTTCCAAACTTTAATAAAAAAATGTATATTGTCGTTTGTTGGCGTGTGATGTAACCAACTAGATGATTTGCTGAACTTTCGTAGAACAAACCTCTTCTTTTCAGATGCTTTATTGTGATGGAAATAAGTTTGCATCCGAGTCATTCTTTAAGATGACTGTGTTAAAGCCACCATGGATATTGCTGTTCAATAATGTGTTCATTCATGTACATGTGCATATTTTCGATTGATAAAACTTGTAAATGTTTATATTTGTCCTTTCAACTTTATTGGCAAATTTAAGGTGCATGCAAAGTTTGAAGGTGGGCATTTTAAAACATTGTTTTAGGATGTATTAGGAAATTCTTGTAGCTCTAGACCCTTATTGGATCAGTTAACCAGCTATGCGCTAGTGAATGACTTAAAATAGCAGGGTGGTTAGTTGCAGAAATATCAAAATTGTACATGCAATACATGTTCAGGCAGGGTCACAGTGAACATATGTAAAACAAAGAGAGCTTATTATGAGAAACTATATGGGATTTCATTTGGTTAGTGGTGAAATCTGAAGTTTGTGAATTTTAGGTTTCCCCAATGCTTTTCCTCCACATGTTGTAGTTTATTGGCATCTTACCTACAGATACATGAAGAAACAACTTTAGTACTTTACCTTAATAAAGATCAAATATGTATGCACTTGTACCTGAAAGAATTATTCACTTTTCAGGACATTGATGGAAAAGATGTTCCTCTTAAGAAGTTCAAGAATAAGGTGTTGTTGATTGTTAATGTTGCTTCTCAATGGTAATTTCATTGATAATTTTTTCACCAACCACATTCTATGGTAATTTATTTAGTATTTTCTGGCATTTAACCTGGCATTCATCTGTGAATATCAGTGGGTTGACAACAGCAAATTACACTGAACTATCTCATATCTATGACAAGTACAAGACTCAAGGTATGACGATTTACATTGAACAATGTGTGTATACTTACCATTTTAGGAAATCTAAACTAGACATTATATTTCCAGTTAAAAGAGCTGCCAAAAGTTAAGTTGCTGTACCCTTTCGATTATATGTTTGATCCTAATTATCTCATAAAACCACACAATCAAGACCAGCAATTTAACTCTAATATATGCTGATGTTTCTTGTTTATGCCACTTTATGGGACCATTCAATTAGGCCTCTTGTTACTTATGTAAGTGACCTTTTTGTTTGTCACATATATCCAGTATACTTATTCTACTGGATCATCTGAATGCATTTGTTGATTGCCCTGATTTCTTGTCTGAGTGCACATAGGTCTAGGAGGTTAAAGGTTTCTGTTGCTTTTTGCAATATTTCTTGAGTCATCATAAGTGACTAGTTCTTGCTCAATATATCTGTGTGGGGGTAGAGACCCACATTGAGCCAAGCCAGCACACATGCCCACACTCATTTTTCTGTGGGCGTTTGGCCTTATCTACAGTAGTTGTAAAAGCGCAGTAGTTACCGGACCCCTGCTTGATTTTTGGGCTGGTCCGCCCCTTAGTGCGTTCAGCCATTCCAAATGTTGTCATTGTGAAGAGGATCCTCCCCTACTCTACAGTTAGTCCCAAAAGTCAACTTTAGAGTTTTGAGGCACATTCTCCTCTCAGATACGTGAAAAGGAAATGTTGATGTTAGCATGAACCTTGACTTCTTGGGTTAATAGTAGATTTGGCATCCTGTTTGTTTTGTTTAATAATTTATTCGACATGTAGGGTTTGAGATTCTGGCATTTCCTTGCAATCAATTTGGTGCACAAGAACCTGGATCAAATACTCAGATTAAGCAGTTTGCATGTACAAGATTCAAAGCTGAATTTCCTATTTTTGACAAGGTATGTTTATCGCAGGCAGCTCAGTCATCTGTTCCATAGTTTATCCTGCTTAACATTGTCTGACTTTACAAATAAAAATATTAGTGCATGATGTCTTTTGCTCTTCTATGTCAGGTTGATGTCAATGGACCTAATACAGCCCCCATCTATAAATTTCTGAAGTCCAGTGCTGGAGGATTTTTGGGTGATCTAGTCAAGTGGAATTTTGAGAAGTTCTTAGTGGACAAGAATGGCAAAGTTATTGAGAGATATCCACCAACAACTTCACCATTCCAGATTGAGGTGCGTGATTACATCTCTAACTTACTACGTCACACCTTTGTATATTCAGTCTATTTTTGAACTCTGTGTTACTCAAAATGAACATTTTCTTTTCTACGTGGTTATAAAGGCTGATAGGTACTTAATTAGGTGATGGGCACTTAATTACATAGGCCTATGCAGTGCTATCAATCACTCCTTTCCCTATTATATATAAGTAGTGATCTTGTGAGCATATCATGTGTCAATTAAGTGGAAGCATGTAATCATAATATCTATAACATATGAAACATTTTTGAAGAATCAATGAAACTAAGAATTAAATCAATTTGTCCTCCAGGACTGATTTTTACATAGTAAATTTGAAATAAAAGATAGAACAAAATAACAAGTTGTGGACCCAATAATAGACTTTGTGTACATCACGTTTAGGGATGATGACTTTAGACGACCATCTTTTGGAGCGCCATTTAACATGTTTTGCTCATAAAGTTGCTTTAGTGACCATCTTGAGGAATGACATTTTAATTTTTTCTTGATGCTTGGTGCTTGGTCAACCAATAGCACAGAAAGTACTTGATAGGTAGGCAACTAGGGTGCTTGGTGCATCCACCTGAAATTAACCTTGTCACACTTGGGCTTCAATTGTTAACTCTTTGGCCCTACAAGGATATAACAGAGAGCTTCATATGGAATTTTCAAGTGGCTCCAATAGTTCGTGTTTGGCAGTGCTGACAAATAGAATGGGCTTATGAAAAGAATTTGTCAATGACAGTGCCCATTAAGTCGTGATAATACATGAGTCACCCATGCTCAAGCAGCCTGAGCATGCCAACGGTGGCATTAAGATTGTTTGGCTAAGAACTTTAGTTTCACTGGGATAGAGGCTTTTACTGATGTTCTGGAGCTCGCTTTGTGAAAAGAAGCATATCCAGTACTGGCTTTGCTGTAAAATATTCTCAAGTTGCAGTAATGGATCAGTTTTCGACTTTCATCGTGTTTTGTGCTGTCATTTTGAAGTGGAAAGCCAGATCCCATCAGTTCTTGTTCCATTTATCTTACCATTGTTTTGAGCAACAATTTTGCTTTCAACCTGTTGTTCCTGTCACAGTGCAGTGCATTAAGACAGCTTTGCCACACAATCATTGACTTTGAAATCTTTCGGTTGGTTTTAGTTTTAAAATGCCCACTTTTGTATTTCATTGAGTCGCACGCTCATCTGTCTTCTTGCGGTTATGATTTCTTAGGCCACTTGCTTAAGAAAGTAATCCAACCCCTTTGTGCCGACCTCCCTGCGGTTTTCGGTTTACATTACCATTCCATGTTGCTCACAGCCTCCTTGCTATGAATTTTCTTGCAGAAGGACATCCAGAAACTCATTGCGGCATAAGTACTTCCAAGTCTTTCAGTTGAGTATCTGTATATAGGCCTCGTCTAGAAGCTAGAGTATTACGTGACTATATATTTTTCTGTATTGTAATTCTTTCTTGTACAATAACTCACTCATTATCTATACGTGGTTATAGATGTAACATGACACTATATTAGATTTTAGACTACCAACTCCGAAGTTCATCTGCCCATGAAACCCTGCCCAATGGAATAGCTCTGGGATTCACTGGCTGGGGAAGCATCCTGAATCCTTCGGTTCACCTGTAGCTTGGTGTAGTTGCTTTATGTTGTGCTGTACCGAGCCCAGAACCCAGATGGATTCTGGAAGCTGTGTTTAGCCAGTTAGCAACACCCAATGTGATCTCTATCAATTAATTAATTAACGTCTGACCATTTCTGGCCTAATCCACGTCTTAATCTCCACCAAAATCCAACTAGGCCTCTCCATCATGATATTGCCCAGTGACCCACACCGGTTTGACGCTTTGGCCTAGTTACTTGATGGCTTTCGCATGTAAGATTGGATTCTGCCCTTGGTTGATCATAATCCGGAGTGACCAAGTAACCACAAAGGCCTGTTTAGGTTTGATTATATTTCATCCGAAAGTTATAAGAGTTTTGTATCTGAACTAAGGAATATTGTATATGGTTCCTAAAGAATATCAGCTTGTATTCCAACACTTCCTAAGGGTAAACAACGAGTGGAGATATTTCAGAGCTACGGTCTTGTTTGGAACGGTGGAATTGTTCCAAGCTCCATAGGATTAAAGGACCAACACGTGTAGTGTGCGTTACTGCGGTGTGCCTGCCTTTACTTAGTCGTCAAAAGATAGAAAACAAATCTGGATAATGCCAATGTGATCTCACCAGTAGTAGGCCATGATATCATGCTTTTGCAGGATTCACTAATCACCATTAGCTTTGACCCTTAGTGAACGCCTGCCAGGGGCCAGGGCTCACTCCCCCACACTTCCCCTTATTTAGACGACCATCAATCCATAGCCATAGGCCATAGCGGTAGCCTTTCATCACCCCTACAAGGCTAGAATCCATAGCAATGCTGGAACAATCCAAACCTCATTGTAATTGTAATTGTAATCTCCACAATGCCTCGGTTATTCCTCACCCTAATTCCTATCGCCGTTGCTGTTGCTGTTGTCAGCTCATCAGTGGGTTCACATGCCACTGACCGCGCTGCTCTGCTCGCCTTCAAGTCCGGCGTCTGGGGGGCCAACCTCTCCGACTGGGGCTCCCCAAAAATGTGCAACTGGACTGGCGTCACATGTGACTCGACCGAGCGCGTGACACATCTTCTTCTCTACAACTCTAACCTCAGCGGCATCATCTCCCCGGCGATCGGCAACCTCTCCGCTCTGGAGATGCTTGACCTCCGATTCAACCAGCTCTCCGGCATCATCCCGCCGGAGCTCGGCATGCTGTCCCAGCTCCTGGTGCTGGAACTTAGCCACAACAGTCTCACCGGTAGCATCCCGGAGTCTGTTGTCTGCAACTCCACCTCCTTGACCTCCATTGCCTTGAGCAGCAACTCCCTCACCGGCGAGATCCCTTTCTCGCACGATGCCGGCTTCCGCACCTACAGCACCTCGGTCTCTACGACAACAGTCTCGAAGGCAGCATCCCCTGGTCCATGTCCAACTTCACCAGCCTTAGCTGGGTGCTGTTGCAGTACAATCACCTCGGCGGCGTGCTGCCATCCCAGATGTTCGGCAAGATGCCATCCCTCCAGTCTCTCTACCTGTCCGCAACAGCTTCTCAAGCGACGGTGGGAACACCAACCTTGAGCCTTTCCTTGCCTCTCTAGTGAACTGCACCGGATTGCAAGAGCTTGGAGTGGCGTCGAACGGCCTCGGAGGCGAGATCCCAGCAATCATCGGCAACTTGTCGTCAGCCAATCTCTCCCAGCTCTACCTGGACGGCAACGACATCACTGGTGCAATCCCTCACGTCATGGGAAACCTTGCCTCGCTGACAGAGTTGGTGCTACAAGATAACATGCTGGAGGGGCCAATCCCCACTGAGGTGTTCCATCCACGTCGGCTTACACGGGTAGTCCTCTCAAATAACCAGATCAATGGTGAAATACCCAAATCCATCGGCTTAGCTCGACAACTAGTTACCATCGAGATATCGAATTGCGGTCTTCGAGGCACAATACCAGAGACCTTGTCGAACCTCACTATGTTGGAGAACCTTCTTCTTGACCATAACCAGCTCTCAGGTGCCATACCATCTGGTCTTAGCTGCAAACTGATCTTGGACCTTTCTTACAACAAACTTACAGGTCAGATTCCTACTGGCCTAGCGGGGCTTATTAGTAGCTTCCAGGTGTACCTTAACCTCTCTAACAATCTCCTAGAGGGGCCCCTATCATTGGAATTTGGCAATATGGAGATGACCCAAGCTCTCGACTTGTCGAGAAACAAACTCTCTGGGGTCCTTCCATCTTCCATAGGCGCTTTGAAAAACCTCAATTTCCTTGACGTCTCCTTCAATAGCCTTACAGGCATGATTCCTCAGTCTCTGCAATGGTTGCCGCTCCATCTTGCCAACTTCTCACACAACAACTTCACCGGCAAGGTGCGCAGTGGAGGGTCATTTGCAAACCTTACTGACGACTCATTTCTCGGCAATCCTGGCCTATGCGGGTCTATCCCCGGCATGGCGCCATGCATTAGCAGAAAACATGGCCCCTTCCTGTACCCAGCCATCGGCATCGTCGTCGCCGTTGCTGTCGGTTTGCTGGCCATGGTGTGCGTTGTTCTTGATCACTACCTGATGAGGAGACGTTCGAGGTTGACAGCCCCATCTAGTCAACTATCACGTTTCTCGACAGGATTAGTCAATGCCAGCGGCGAAAAGGAGAGCGGCGAGCATCCAAGGATCTCATATTGGGAGCTCGTCGACGCGACTGACGGCTTTTCAGAGGTGAATTTGATCGGGAAAGGAGGGTACGGACATGTCTACAGAGGTGTCCTCCATGGCGAGACCGAGACAGCGATCGCCGTGAAGGTCCTGCGCCAGGACCAGCAGGGCCGCACCGGTGAGGTGGTCGCCGGCAGCTTCGAGAGGGAATGCCGGGTGCTCAGGAGCATCCGGCACCGGAACCTCATCCGCGTGATCACCGCATGCAGCACGCCGGAGTTCAAGGCGGTCGTGCTCCCCTTCATGCCCAACGGCAGCCTCGAGAGCCTCATCCACGGGCGGCCTCCGCCGCCGGTCGACGGCGGCAAGCCGCTGCGCCTGGACCTGGACCTGCTGCTCAGCGTGGCCAGCAACGTCGCCGAGGGCATGGCGTACCTGCACCACCACGCCCCCGTCAAGGTCGTGCACTGCGACCTCAAGCCCAGCAACGTCCTCCTCGACGACGACATGACCGCCGTCGTCTCCGATTTCGGCATCTCGAAGCTGGTGGTGGCCGACGGCGCGAGGGATCCGGAGGTGACGGGCGAGGCATCGACGTCGTCCGCGTGCAACTCCATCACTAGGCTGTTACAAGGCTCTGTCGGTTACATCGCGCCCGGTATGTACATGAACAACATGTATTTTTCTAATATGCAAAAGATTTATTATCATTCTACTCAGTAGAAGTAGAAGAGTTTAAACAACACGTGTGATGTGGCACTGGCACACAGTCTCTCTCTAAGTATCTGGCTTAAAATTTGATGCATGCAGAGTATGGGTTGGGAGGTCGGCCATCGACGAAAGGCGACGTGTACAGCTTCGGGGTGATGCTGCTGGAGATGGTCTCCGGGAAAAGGCCAACGGACGTGATCTCCGAGGAGGGGCACGGGCTGCACGACTGGGCCAAGAAACTCTTGCAGCACGACGTCGTCGAGCGTTCGCTGCTGCCGTTTGGCTCGCCGCCCCGGGGCGAGATGGAGGTCGCCGTCGTCTTGGAGCTGCTTGAGCTCGGTGTCGCGTGCTCGCAGCTCGCGCCGTCGATGAGGCCCACCATGGACGACGTGGCGCACAAGGTCGCGTACCTCAGGGACGGTACGTGGAGGAACTACGGGGTGACGGATCTGAAAACCACTGACCAGAAGCAGCTCAATTCCAAAGCAAGATTGACAGTCTAAGTCTAGTACGAATGCAGGATACACTACTTCAATAAAATATTGGCCCGACTTAAGTATGTGGAATATATGTAATTAGCTTTGAACTGTTAGGATTAGTGTATTACCATGTCTTTACTCACTCCGTCCCCAAATAAATTTACTTCTAAAATTGTTTCAAGTCAAACTTTTTTATATCATCTATCGTAATTTGTAATTGTATTGAAACCTCCTCAACACACACCTTTTTCCATGCATGTTGTATTTGTATTGAAACCTTTATTTATTTTCCCTATATCTTTTTAACACTAAATTCATTTTAAATTATAAGATGTTTTAACTTTTTTAGATACATTGTTTTTTCTATGTATCAAGATATAATATATATTTATGTGCATAGCAAATGCAACATATCTTGAAAAGTCAAAACATCTTATAATTTGGAACGAAAGGAGTACATTTGAACCATCACAATCTACTATTGGATCACTCTGGTAGTCTTTAGCCCACTAAGAGTGTATAGGATCAATCTGGTAGTCTTTAGCCCATTGAGAGTGAAAGGGATTAATTTTTTTATGGAAAACAAATTACGACTCCCTCCGTTTCGAATTGTTAGTCATTTTGTCTTTTATAGATACATAACTTTTGTGCATCTACGTATACCAACACCTGTGTATCTAAAAAAGCCAGAAAAACTTAGAATTTGTAATGAAGAGAGTACTTTTCTATAAAAGTTTAATTACAATGTAGATATATACTAATTATAAATGTTTTTACCATTACTCTTTACATTATATATTATCAAACATATAAATTTTTTTTATTTTATTGGGTTACTTTTCTGAACATGCGATTTGTACATATATGCAGTAATAATATCAATTTAAACATTAGTGTCAATCAAAATTTTAAAAATTCACATTTTTTTCTAAGAGCACAAAACATCAGAACTCCTAATATTGGCCTACGGATCATCAGAAAGACGAATCCTTGGTAGAGTAGGAGCGCTCACTAGTCGTCATTGACCTTATTTGAAACAGCTTATATGCTGCTTATAACTAAAATAAGTTGAAACTAACAGACAAACGGCTCGTTTTTTTATAGCTTTTTTTGGCCGCGCTTCTCTCCACCACCCCCATTTATACTAAACCGCAGAAGCGGGGTCATACTTGCTTCTCAAATAAGCTCATTTTCCATATTTGTGCAGCTTATCTGATAAGCGCTTCTCTGGACCGTGGTAAAACAGGGCCATTGTCGCCGATGCCGTCATCACCCTCCCCGTCGTTGTGGCGGCCGGCGCGCTTCCCAGGTTCCTGGCGAGGTCTTCCTTGAGGAGGGCAATCTCATGGCACACCTCCGCCATGGTCGGCCGGCTTGACGGCGAGTGCTGGGTGCACACGATCCCGAGGTCGATGAGCTCGGCCATGACGTCGTTCCAGAGCCTCTCGTCGGCCACCGCCGTCGCCGCGTCCGTCAGCCACGATTCCGCCACGACCTTGCCGACGTCGTGCGGGTAGTGCCGCCTCACCCAGTCGTGCAGCGTGAGACCCTCCTGGAAGATCACGTCCGTCGGCCTCTTCCCCGTGATGAGCTCCAGAAGCATCACGCCGAAGCTGTACACGTCGCCCTGCGTCGACGGGTGCCCTCCCATTCCGTACTCTGATGATGAGCCATGGATCAAGAACAGAGCAGAGCACACCAAAAATGTGCAAACGTACGTACGTGACATGGTTTAGAGTCTTGAAGAACTTGGTCGATTGATGAACAAAGACTCGATCTGTAGTACCTGGTGCGATGTAGCCGACGGAACCTTGTAGCAATCCGGTGATGGAGTTGCACGGATCATCAGCTGAGCCGCCGAGGCCGTCGTCGTCGTCGTCGCCGACGTCCTTGACCAGCCGGGCGATGCCGAAGTCCGCGACGACGGCCGTCATGTCGTCGTCGAGGAGGACGTTGCTGGGCTTGAGGTCGCAGTGCACGACACGGACGGGGGCGTAGTGGTGCAGGTAGGCGAGCCCCTCGGCGACGTCGCTGGCGATGGAGACAAGCTGCGCGAGGTCGAGGCCGCGTCCCGGCGCGCCGTCGGGCGGGTACAGGCGGCTCTCGAGGCTGCCGTTGGGCATGAGCGGGAGCACGAGCGCGTGGAAGTCCGGCTGGCTGCACGCGGTGACCACGCGCACCAGGTTCCGGTGCCGCGTCCGCCGCAACACCTGGCACTCCCGCTTGAAGCTCCTGCTCACCTCGCCGCCGCCGCCTCCGCTCTTCGGGTCCAGCACCTTCACGGCCACGCGCGTGCCGTCGCGGAGCGTCCCCTCGTAGACTCGCCCGAACCGCCCCGCGCCGATCAGGCTCGCCTGCTCGAACCCGCGCGTCGCCTCCGAGAGCTCCCGGTGCGACACCCTCCGGTGGTCTCGCTCCGTCGTCGGCTCGTCGGCGGCGTCGGTCAGCAGCATCGAGCGGCGCGAGTCTCGCCGCACGCCTTCTCTCGCCGCCGTGCGGCACGCGACGACACCAATGATGCCAACCGTGAACGCGACGACCGTGATCACCACGGGCAGCACCACGCGCCGGTCACGAAGCCCTGCTGGTCGGTGCTTCGCGCCGCCGCCGCCGCCGCACCGAGCCAGACCGGCCACTGACCCGCAGAGGCCAGCGTCGCCGAGGAACGCGTCCGCCGGGAAGCTCGCGAAGGCCCCCGTTCCAGGCACCTCGCCGGAGAAGCCGTTGAAGGAGAAGTTTACATGTCGCAACGACGCCGCTTTCGCCAGCGTCACCGGCAGCGCACCTGTGAGACCGTTGTACGACACGTCAAGGACCTGCAAGAACGGCAGCGCGCCGATGGTGTCCGGGAGGCCGCCCTGCAGCGTGTTGCCGGAGACATTGAAGTACTCGAGCGCGACGCAGCTGCCGAGCTGCGGCGGTATGGTGCCGGACAACCTGTTGGACGACAGGTTGAGCACCTGCAGCATCACCATCTTGCTAATGGAAGCAGGGATCGGCCCTTCCAGTTGGTTGCCGGAGAGGTTCAGGTAGAGCAAGCCGACGAGCGCCGACAGGTCTGCCGGGATCTCGCCCTGCAGCGCGTTGTGCGAGAGATCGAAATTCTGCAGGTCCACGCATCGCGAAAGGCTCGGAGGTATGGCGCCGGAGAGACGGTTGTGGCTGAGCACGAGCTCGCGGAGCTGCGTGAGGTTGGAGAGCGAGTCGGGTACGGCGCCGGTGAGGCGGTTGTGCGAGAGGTCCACGAGGCCTAGGCGTGAGACCGTGCCGAGCGACGGCGGGATCTCGCCAGAGAGCAGGTTGTTGGAGAGGTACAGCCGCTCAAGCCGCTGCATGGCGGCGACGCCCGGCGGAATCGAGCCGTTGAGGAGGTTGTGCGACAGGTTCAGCGTGGTGAGGTTGGCGAGGTCGCTGAGGTTCGCCGGGATCGGGCCGAAGATGTTGTTGTACTCGAGGTGGAGCTGCTGGAGGCCCGGGGAGAGGCGGCCGACGAGCGGCGGGATCGTGCCGGCGATCTCGTTCCAGGCGATGCCGAGCTCCTTGAGCTCGGTGCAGTTGGTCAGCGACGCGAAGAATGGGTCCAGGTCGGTGTTGTTCCGCGGGCTCTCCAGGGAGTTGTACGTGAAGTACAAAAGCTCCAAGCGCGGCATTCCGACGAACATGTCAGTCGGCAGCTCGCCGGAGAGGAAGTTGTTCTCCAGCAGCAGCCACCTGAGCTTGGTCGAGTTGGATATCGCCGGCGGGATGCCGCCGACGAGGTAGTTCGACCAGAGGACGAGGAACGTGAGGTCAGGGAGCGAGCAGTCTCCCCGGAACGGGATCTCGCCGTCGAGCGAGTTGGAGCTGAGGTCAATGTACTGCAGGGCGGTGGAGAAGTTGCAGAAGATGGCCTCCGGGATGTGGCCGGAGAAGTTGTTCTCGCCGAGGTTGAAGTAGACCATTCTACGGATGCGCGTGAGCTCCACCGGAATCGGGCCCTCCAGGAGGTTCCCGGAGAAGTCGAGCGAGTTGAGGCGGGAGAGGTTGCCGAGCTCGGGAGGGAGTCTCCCGGTGAAGGCGTTCATCGACATGGCAAGCACGGTGAGGCGAGAGAGGCTCCCCAGCTCCAGCGGGACGCGCCCCGTGAGGAGGTTCCCGGAGAGGTTTAGCACGCTGAGGTGGGAGAGGTTGGCGAGCGCAGGTGAGACCTCGCCGGAGAGCTTCTGCTTGCTCAGTGTCAGGTTCACGACGCGCCGCGTCGCCGCGTCGCAGGCGATGCCGGTCCAGTTGCACACGTTGTCGTCAGTTAGTGCGCCGCCGCCCCAGCTAGCGAGGGCTCCATTGGGATCACTGGACACCACGCCGGACTTGAAGGATAGGAGCGCGGCGCGGTCATCGTCCAACCCGCCGGCAGCGGCCGAAACAGCTTGGCATGTGAAGAGGAGAAGGAATGTGAAGAAGATGGCGGCGGACATCGGCGCAAGCTCCATGGGAGCATGAGGCGCTGGATCGGATCGGAGAGACGGAGAGCTCTAGCTCAGGGCATCGGAGAGACGATGTTGCTCGTTGGTGATAGCAACGTTTGCTACACCGCTGGGGGTTTTAAAGGAGGGAAAAGAGGCGCCTCCTCCCTGCCTAACTGCCGTCTGATGGCTGCAGCCGTTACACATTGGCGCCAAGTTTTTGACTTTGCATCTTGCAGAGACACGTGTCGGGAGGTGACTGCTTTGCGCCCATGGCGACTCACTGAAACGTGGGGCCATGCTGTGTTATGGATGGATATTATGGAATGTGACCGTGGATTAGCACACAGACGAGGTAATTAGTAAAAGGTGTGGGTTAGTGAGAGAGGCGGTGGATTAATTAGTGGGCGCAATCATGCATGTGTCGTGTGCGTGCGTACAAAAAGTACCGTGCGTGCGGCCGGATGGGCCCACCAAGATTTGCACGCGTCCATGGTGGAACAGTTCTTGGTCTCTGGATATTGTACAGACCTGTGTAGACTGTGGTGATTTATACTCCTAGGTTTGTTTATATTCAATGACTAAAATTTAGGGATTGTCACATCAGCTATTCGTATACTAATTAAAAATATTAAATATGTATGAGTTGATCATAAAACTAATTCTAGAAGCCGCGACTAATTCGAGAGATGAATCTATTAAACATAATTAATTTAGGGATTTGCTAAATTTCAGATGCCTGAATTTTAGTTTTCTTTAAGGCGACGGTTATTGTATATATTTTATACTAAAATTATAGTTTTAGTTTATTGCAATTTATGTATACACAGTATGTAATTTTTTGTTTCAGAAATAAAAAACATGTTAGACAAAAATACAAGCCTGACAAAATTATATATATATTGGTACAAAGAAAATTTAACAATTATAATTATTTATATAGGAGAACAAGGACAAAAAAAATAATATGTTATAACAGAAAGACAAATAACAAAATACAAAATTAACAACTAACATTAGGAAAAATGATTAATTTATCATTAACATATATTTACTATAACACTACATTAGCATATCATAACTAATTAGGCCTAACAGATTTATCACGTAAAATCAGCCACGAAGCTAGCGGGCGGGCAAGGCGGGCTCCAGCCCGGCCTAATGACAACGAACATGCAGAGCCCCCCCTAAGCCCTGCCTTAATAATTTCTTCTTAAGTAAAAATACAATTGATTAGGAAGGGCTGCCGGATAATTAGAAATAAAGAATACATATTGCTTATTGGGCCAACATCATTATCAAATTTCGAAGGCACAAACAACCTGCCCAATATAAGATTGTTTTAAGCTATTATATATTAGTCTATTCTGAGGGGTTATAGTACAATTAAGTTGTCGTGGATTTTTGTTCAGCCCGACCTAAATTTTTTCCTGGCTTCGTCCCTGCGTAAAATATATAGTCTCAATTTATATAATTAGTTTTGTAATTATATATTATATTTAATACCTCAAAGTAATTAGTATCAAATATCTAATGTAAATTTTAGGGGTGGGTATCAAATAGGGCCAGAGATAAGAGGTTCCGGCAGGGCCCAGGCCCTCTATAAATTTAAAAATTCCAACTAAGTGTTTAAAATTTAAATAAAATTTAAAAATATAACATTATTGACCCCCTAACAATAAAAATCCAACTTTCTGGCTCCGCTTGGCGCTCCTAGAACCAAACACCACGTTAGCTAATATAGGTGACTGCTGATGGACGCAAATGTGTGTTTGACTGTTTGTGGTGTGGACCGCCATTGCTCCGAATTGAAAACAGGGTCTATATGTATATAGGCCATCTTTGGGGATATAGGGACCCCTTTTTAGCATAGTTTTTTTAATCGGAAACAAAATTCAAAGGGTGGCGCAGATTCTTCCATACAATGCAAGAGATCGATTTGACAATTTATGTTCTCCACTCTAGATTGCTTCAATCTAAAAATAAAATTTATATAGAGGTAGGTCAAACCTCCTCTAATAACTAAGATTGCAAAGGCTATAGAGCGTTCATGCATGTTCTTGAGGCTAATCAGGGCACAACAACTATAAAATTTAGCAAAAAGAGGTGATTAGCATATGGCTCATGCATGTGGTACACATATATTTTGTTTATTTGTGCTTTGTACAAGTTGATGAAGCATCCTGCTATTTGGCATATATAAGATCCATGCTCATCCATGCTATTTTGTTTATGTTGTTTATTTGCCATATATGAAGCTGAATATGAGGTAAGGTCATGTTTGCAGATTGTACATACAACTCTTTTTCTTGTGAGAAAGAAAACAAGAGGGAGATTAGTATGTACCATACTTCCTCCATACAACTCTTGGCAGTTTTTGTGCTCTTCCATGGCATGGGTGGGTCATCAACCTTTGGTGTGTCCTATCTCTTGGCACCATGTTCGACTACCCGGCCTTTTTGTACATACAATTCATTCGTTCTAATTTAGCGGCAGAGCTCCTGCCTTTATTTCAAAACAGTAATCTGAATATTTTTTTATCTAGACATAATGTATATCTAGATGTATAGAAAAAACTATGCATCTAAAAAAACAAAACGACTTATAATTTAATTTGAAACGGAGTGGGTCCCATATATCTGATTGAACAAGGGTAGTAATTGGGGTAATGCCACATGGTTAATCATGCCATCGATTATGAAAAGAGATAAGATGATAAGAGCATTAGATGGAACGCACTGGACAAATGCATGCCGTGTTTTGCAAAAGGGGTAGTACCATCTTTTGTACGAAAAAGAACAAAAAGACAAACTAAGTGCAGTATGAATTAGAAAACACTGGGCTAGTTACAATCACACCAATCTTTTGCGTGTTGCTGTGATGTCTGTTCTATTCAATGGACAGTTGGAACACTTTAGCATCACATACATCGTCAGTCCAATCAAGCTGTTGATGCATGCAATGCAGTCTACGTTTTTCAGTTCCCTACGTTTTTTCATGTGGCCGTGCCTTTATTTCAAGTCGCCTTCCTAATGCTACACAAGCTGGAACTGAGTGAAACGACATGTATAATGCATGTATCTTACCTTCTACTAGTATTCACTACTGCAGAAAACAATATCATTGTCGGTTCAAAACCCCCATCACTACCGGATTTTGAACCGGCATAATCAAATAGACAGTGATGAGGAGGGTCACATCATTGCTGGTTATATGTCAAACCGGCAGCGATGGATGTCCTAAAAAAATCATGTTTTTAAAATAGAAAAAAAATTAAATTATGGGGAGAGACCACTAGTAATCGTCCGCCCGTCTCCACGCAAGTCGCACATTTTTTCTCGTAAAATCACGAACTGCGCTCCGGCGGGGATTCAAACCCGCAACATCAGTCTCGCGCGATCCCTCCTCTACCACTCCACTCATGACTCACTTGTATCTAGATTCAATTTTAGTTCACCTCATTCTATACTAAACCGAGTGTAAATTGATTGTTTGAGCCACCAAACGAATTCAAATGAAAAAGTTGTAAACTACAAAGTTTCATAACTTTTCGAGATCTACAACTTTCATGTAGCAAGTTTTTCCATCCAAGGTCATTTACAAATTTTTGAATTTCAAATTTAACAAATTCGAATGTATTTTTCGATGACAAGATGATTTCAAATGAAAAAGTTGTTAACTACAAAGTTTCATAACTTTTCGAGATCTACAACTTTTATGTAGAAATTTTTTCCATCCGATGTCGTTTACAAAAATCAAAAAAATAATTGTACATGTATATCACATGCGGTTCAAGCCACGAACCGGCAGTGAAAGGGCAGAGAGGCTTCACTGCCAGTTCAAACCACGAACCGGCAATGATGAGGAGTTTCACTGTCAATTCGGCCCCAACCCGGCAGTGAAGGTTCATCACTGCCGGCTCAAACAAAACCGGCAGTGATGTTCGAATATGTAGTAGTGATTGTGTTTCATTACCATGCCGCGTGCTTAATTATTATCGGCGGCTTGTTCATGTTTTTCCTTAGTTCGTTTCCTTTTATTTGCGCCTAGCTATGTCTACATTTTTTTATATATAGGTATAGGCATCAAATGAACAGGCAATTTAATTTATAAATAGGTATAGGCATACTTTGGGTTAGATTTTCATGGCATTTGTGGGTGATTGATATTTCAGTGAAAATAGACGAGCAATGATCAAACCCGTCTCTGAATTGTTTGCCGTCTCTGATGTTCATTTTGGAGTAGACGGGTAACAAAGATCAGCGTCTTTGAATTATAAACCTTCTCTAGCTGGTGTATTCTACAGAATAGACGGTCCTCAAAGACGTGTGCCTTAATTTGATATATTATAGAGACGGCTTATAAGACGTGTCTCAGATATTATATGTCATCAGAGACGGGTATAGTGGCTGTGGAGTTGTGGGACTAATATTTCAGAGATGGTCTGTATGTCACCAGTTGTAGTACTACTTTATCTGTGATGCTGGCTGACTTACCATCTCTGGTGTACGTGTAGTGGTTGTAACTGGGTTGATTCTTTTTACATATTAGCAAATGATGGATAATTTGTATTTATATTTATAAATAGGTATTTTTTTTAGTCCGTATGTAATATATATAACCACATGTGTGTCTATCGCTTTCAGAATTGTAATATAGCCAAGTTGACTGAGCTAAAGCTGGCAGGCAGGCAGGCGTGCTGATTAAAAAGCCTAATTGATCTCCATTGTCCACGATAAGAACACGGAAGTTACTGTCAAACCTCGAACAGCAGTATATATACATACAATGTTGGTGGTGAAGATGGTTTTACATTCATTCGTACAAAATAATCATCATCAGATGCATCGAACCGTGGCAGTCGATCGACTACAGTTGGTCGGGTACTACTACTAGGGTTTTGTTTATGATTGATCCCGAGCACCTGAATAATGACCTAACTCAAGAGCCTTTTCGCTTCCTACACTACACTAACACTACCGCTAATGGCGTCCGACATGTTTAGCAGCACGACAACAACAAATTAAAGATTAATCATATCGAGTGGTGCCTTCTCCATCGCATTGTAATTAACAACTCAAAGAATCAGCACTACTCGTTTAGTAGTAGGCGACTCCCAACCATGGAAATAAACAAATCAATGTTGGTAGTCGCTGGCCGGAGGTGAGAGAGACGACGATCGACCCAGAGATCGATCGATCATCGAATCCAGCCACCACACGGAAACAGTGGCGGCTCATCGGCAGCACGCCGTGCCGGATGTTTCCTGGCGGCTGGCGGCGCGCGTGCGCACTAATGGATTTACCCTAAACAATTCGAGACGTTGCTTGTTTGTTGTTTCTTCAGTTGGAGAACAACGAGTCTTTAGTCGAGGGCGAACGGCGGCTGGCGGCGGCGCCGTACCGGGCGAGGTCTTCTTTGAGCAGTGTGATCTCGTGGCAGACGTCCGCCATGGTGGGCCGCAGCGCCGGCGAGTGCTGCGTGCACACGAGCCCGAGCTCGATCAGCTCCACGACGGCCACTTCTTCGGGCGCCGCCCGGTCTCGCCACGGCGCGTGCGCGAGCACGGCGGCGACGTCGTGCGGGTAGTGCCGCCTCACCCAGTCGTGCAGCGTCAGCCCCTCGTGGAAGATCACGTCCGTTGGTCTCTTCCCCGTGATGAGCTCCAGAAGCATCACTCCGAAGCTGTACACGTCGCCCTGCGTCGATGGATGCCCTCCCATTCCGTACTCTGATTAAACCCAAATTAGTGACAGGATTAATTAGTGCACAATGTCGAGATTAACTAATTATAATCATGGGCCCAGTGTCATTGTAACCATGCATACACACGTGTGGATGAACGTACCAGGTGCGATGTACCCAACCGATCCTTGCAACAGTCCGGTAATGGAGTTACACGGAGCGGACTCGTCGTCGCTGGTGCTGCTGGCTTCGCCGACGGCACCGGAGACGAGCCGCGCGATGCCGAAGTCCGATATCACGGCGCGCATCTCGTCGTCGAGGAGGACGTTGCTGGGCTTGAGGTCACAGTGCACGACCCTGACCGGCGCGTAGTGGTGCAGGTACGCCATCCCCTCGGCGACGTCGCTCACGATGCCCATGATCTGGCCGAAGTCCAGGCCACCGCCGTCACCGCCGTCGCCATGCGGCGGCGGGTAGAGGAGGCCGTCGAGGCTGCCTCTGGGCATGAGCGGCAGCACGAGCGCGTTGAAGCTATCCGTGCTGCAGGTGGTGATCACCCTCACGAGGTTCTTGTGCCGCGTCCGTCTCAGCACCTCGCACTCCCTCTTGAAGCTGCCGGACACCTCGCCGCCGCCCTTCGGGTCCAGAACCTTCACGGCGACGCGAGCGCCGTCGCGTAGCGTCCCCTCGTACACGCGCCCGAACCGCCCCGCACCGATCAGACCCCCCTGGACGAAGCCGCCGGTCGCCTCGGAGAGCTCCCGGTGCGATATCCTCGGGTGCTCCCTCTCCGCCTGCTCCTCGACGTCGACGAGGCGCACCGACTGGCGGCGTCCCGAACGCTTCGCCGTCGCGGTCACCATGGATCGACAACCGACCGCGCATAGCATTATTAAGGACACGGCAGCGACGATGCCAGCGACGGCGAGTACCATTAATGGACGCCAGCGACGACGCGCACGCCTCGGCGGCTCGCACGTGGCGATACCTGGAACGTCGTAGCCACAAAGGCCGGGGTTGCCTCGGAACGCCTCGGCCGAGAGGTTTGCGAGCACGCCGGCGCCGGCGCGTGGCACCACGCCGGAGAAGTTGTTGTACGAGAAGTTGGCCTCCCGGAGCGACGTGGACAGCTGCAGGGACGCCGGCAGCGGTCCGGACAGGGCGTTGCTTGACACGTCGAGCACCTGCAGGAACGGCAGCGCCGCGACGGACGCCGGGAGCGCGCCGCGCAGCGCGTTGCCGGAGAGGTTGAGGTACTCGAGCGCGATGCAGCTGCCGAGCTGCGACGGGATCGTGCCGGCGAGCTTGTTCGTGGACAGGTCGAGTGCCAGGATCATGTCCATCTTGCTGAGCTCGAGAGGGAGAGGTCCCTCGAAGTGGTTGTTGGATAGGTTCAGGTACAGCTTGAGGCTGCTCAAGGCGGCGACGTACGCCGGGATCGGGCCTTGCAAGCCATTGTAGGAGAGGTCGAGGATTTCCAGGTTGAGGCAGTCACCGAGACTGGGAGGAATGGCGCCGGAGAGCTGGTTGTGGTGGAGCATCAGCCGCCTGAGCTGCGTCAGGTTGGAGAACGTGTCTGGGATCGTTCCGGCGAGACGGTTGCCGGAGAAATCGACGAGGCCGAGGTGTGGTATCTCGCCGATGGATCTCGGGATCTCGCCGGAGAGGAGGTTGTTCGACAGGTACAGCCGCTCGAGCAGAAGCATGTGCGACATCTCCGGTGGGATGGAACCATTGAGAAGGTTATTGGAGAGGTTGAGGTACGTGAGGTTGACGAGGCCGGAGATGTTGGGCGGGATGGAGCCCGAGACCGCGTTATCTTCGAGGTGGAGCTGCCGGAGTCCGCGCGGGAGCTCGCCGACAAACGGCGGCAGCCGCCCGCCGAGTTCGTTCCCGGCGAGCTCGAGTTCCAGCAGGCGAGTGCAGTTTTTCAGGGAGCGGAAGAAGGGGTCGAGGTCGGTGTTGCCGACGTGGCTGGAGAGGTTGTTGTAGGAGAGGTAGAGGTACTGGAGCCGTGGCAACCTGTCGAACACCTGCGACGGCAGCTCGCCGGAGAAGTAGTTGGACTCGAAGTCGATCCACTCGAGCATGGAGGAGTTCGCTAGCGCCGGTGGGATCGCGCCGGACAGGTCGTTGGACCAGAGGAGGAGGTAGCGGAGGCTGGGGAGGCGGCAGTCGGCGGCGTAGGGAATGTCGCCGGCGAGGGAGTTGTTGGCGAGGTCTAGGTACTGCAGCGCGGAGCAGTTGCAGAAGAGCGTCTCCGGGATGGTGCCGGAGAGCCGGTTCCCGCTGAGGTCGAGGAAGTAGAGGCTCTGGAGGAGGCCGACGCCGGCGGGGACCAAGCCCTCGAGGAGGTTGTTCGTCAGGCTGAGCTGCGTCAGACCCGAGAGCGCGGCGAGCTCCGGCGGGATCGTGCCGGCGAAGGCATTGTTGGAAAGATCGAGCACCGTGAGGAAAGACAGACGCGCCAGCGCCGGCGAGATCACCCCACGGAGTTCCTTCCCGCTCAGCACAAGCTGCGTGACGCGGCGTCGGCCAGCGCCGCCACCGCCACACGTGACGCCCGTCCAGTTGCAGAACCCTGGCGTTCGGCCCCAGTCCGCGAGGGCGCCGCCGGGATCCGCCGAGACGTTGGAGAGGAACGCGAGGAGCGCGGACCGGTCGTCGGCGGCGGCGTCGGGCACTGCAGCTGAAGCTGCAGGCGGTCGTGCGGACGCGACAGCGACAGCGATCGGCACGATGAGACCGACATGAAAGATGATGATGATGATTGGGATGAGCAGTTTGGGTGTGGCCATGGTGGCCGAAAGGGAAGTGGCGGCGACGAGGCGGATGTGGTGACCATTGATAGCAACGTCTGCTACAATGCCATGGGTTTTATGGTGAACAGGAGCGGGCCGCCCCACGCGCGGAGGTGTAGAGACGTGTAGTAGCTGGAGAAGATACGAGGAAAGGAAAGAAAAGGCGGGAAGGTGGCTGCCTAACTGAAATTGAAATGAAACTTGAAAGGTAGCGGATTAGCTAGCTTTGGCGCCAAAAGTTTGACTTGAGATCGATCAAGGGCTGGGATGGGTTTTGGTTGAAGAATTGAGATAGCCCACCTGGTGATTTCACAGTTGTTCCCGTGGATGTCAAACATAGATTAGTTTTGCTTATCATTGAAGCCACGTGTCAAACTACCCATGGCCGTGAGTTTTGTCTCTCCACGCGCCTCAGTAGATACTACACACAAGGGTGTTAATCATTCATTCATATGTTGTTGTTTGTTTTACTGTTCCATCATCTTATAATTCGATCTAATTCTATTAAATTTTTTATTAGATTCTTTCATTGCCTGAGTAGAGTGACAATGGATGTAAGAACAAATTAAAAGGCATACGTGCATGTCATGGTTTCAGCTACCAATTATATGAGTGACGAGTCATTTTGAGCTTTTCACAGTCAGAAATGTATTATGTTGTAATTGAGCAATCCGGGACACCTTATAATTCGAATAAATTTTAAGATTTGTCCAATCTCGTTCAACAACGAACGACTATCAGGCTTCGACTCCCTTTTCGCGCTAGTCTCTTGGCAGGTTTGGAAGGAGGGCAATGTACGTTGCTTCAGAGACTCGACGCCGACTGTCAGTGAAACACTGCTGATCATCAGGGCCGAAGCCGATCGTTGGATCGAAGCCGGCGCCGAGGGGCTTACAGTCCTAGCTAGCACAAGGCTAGCGTACCAGTTTTCAAGCAATGTATAGTAGATTATCACCCTTAATATGTAGTCTCTAAGTGAAAACTCACTTGCCGGAAACGGCACCTTGTAATATATACTTCAATCTTCTAATACAATGATACACACACTCGTACGTATTCGAGAAAAAAAAATGTCCAATTTGTAAGGTTTACAGCCGCCACAGCTCATGCATATAAGAAAAATGGGAGGCATACAAAATTATCCTTATTTTTGCTCGAACTGCATCATGGGGACCCCTCTCCTATTGACCCTTTCAATAAAAACCCTAACCAAGTCAACGTTTGTCCTTTTAATTTCTGTTGTGAATTTAAAGCAGGGGTGGATCCAAAGGGGGGGGGGGGCTGGGTGGGCTCCAGCCCCTCTAGCTTGATTGTTTCCCTTAAAATAGTATAACTAAGTTGTAAATTCACTATTAATTTTAGTTCTAATTCTAAACCTTCATTATTCAGTCTCCTTTTAGTCCCCATCCTAGATCCGCCACTGATTAAAAGTGAAACCAAACCGTTCAAGCACACACACGCAATCTTGCATAAACTATAAGCAACAAAATCGTGGATCGGCCCGATCGATCCCGACGGCCGGGTGCACTAGCACTAGTGTTAAAGCTAGCGTGCGCATGATCATCTCTATGGCGCGCGGCGCGCCTATGGCTTATGGGTGACGACGATGGAGTCGGATTTGGGTGGGATTAAGCCCTAACACTAACACGCGTGCCATTAGAGGCCCTTAAACTATGATCAATTTGCAGCAGCATGCTGCGTCCACGAAACAAAGCTAGTCACGCTCACACACTGGTAGTACTATACGGTACGTTTCCATCATCTCTCCGGCCTGTTATTATTGATTGTGCTTTGCGACGTCATCTGGCCAAGTTTACGTTGGTGCGTGTCGTGTGTGTGTGTGAGTGTGTTGCGGTGTGACGCGGCGACCCGTTGACACTGCACTGCGTGGCGCTGGTGCAGTTGGGGAGGCTTGTCTGCTCCGATGATATGACCGATGGGTGACCCGCACCTGGACGGGACATGCAATGCAACCAATTTGTTAAATCATAAAATAATTAGATTTAATAGTTTGTTCTTATAGTCTCAATCTGTATAATTAATTTTATAATTAAACTATATTTACTACTTTTTCGGTTTTTAATTATAATTTATTTGACTTTTGAGACTCTAAGTTTGATCACTCATCTTGTTCAAAAAAAAATTATATAAATATAGTTAAATTTAAGTTATTTATATAGACCATTTATTAAATAAGCTAGCAGCAACAATAAAAAAAATAATATTTTACATAAAAATTTAAATAATACATGTGTTCAAACTTGGAGTCAAATGAGCTATAATTTAAAATGGAGAGTCAATTAGTGTCAAATATACAATACAATAGGGAGAAAAGTTTAGACTTAGAACTAAACACCATATTTATTTTATTATCTTACTGATCATCAGACACCGAAAGCTGCGAGTCACTTCAACTCTGTGCATGCAGCTTTGGTCGCATGACGTAATGACGTGATCGATCCAATACTGAAGCAGGCGAGCAGCCACACAGCGAAAGTGGCAAGGGAGAGGCTGTCACGAGTTGGTACGTGTCGTTCGGTCCAGCAAATGGCCAACACGCCAAGAGTGGTGAAAGGGTAAGTCTGGTTGCAGAGTGCATGGTCAAAGAACATTCATACCGTAAAACACCGTAAATTATATTTATGTGTATTATAAAAAATTCCCTCACCCGTACCACATCAAAGCGTAGATCTAAGGCTAACCCACTCTCACGTGAGCGACGGTGTACGTCACTCCCACGGTCTCCATCTCCTGTTCATAGCGCTACGCAATGGGGTCTCACCAGCTACATATACGCCTAGGCATCTCTAATCAGGGTGTGGGAAGATTAACCTAACATTAACGTGTTAGTCGTAACTTGTCAATTGAAGTAACAATAATTTGCATATCAATACATTATGCTCTTAGATTTATAGACCGCTATAGCCTATAGGTGTCCCCACAGTGTGTCGTTCGATACTGTTGTCATCGGAGGGAGTCAGGGAGTGGTGTTGAGTCGACAGGCTGAATGATATTTACGGAGGCCGGACAACGACCGATGCGGGAGAATGAAGTTACTTGCATTGAGTGGAAGGTGAAAAATCGTCATGGAGATGTGGAGACCAAACTTGTAAAAATGACAGCGACAAGCGTAGGGAAATATCTTGAAAACCTTTTCTCGAATTTGTGCGTTTCAATAAAAAGGAAAAAAATACAAGGAAAGGCCAGCAATCAGCTCCCATATATCCTCCGAATAGCTCCCATAGCTCAGGATATATGTAGTTTCTACTTCCTAACTGAAAATTCAATCAGCATATAAAGAAAATATCAATTTTCTATTAGACATAAAAAAATAGCAAACCAGTTAATATGTAGTATCATACAAGTAATCAAGTAAAAGTTAAGTGCACAACATCAGAGCTTAGTGCTCACTCTTCAAAATGCACGACTAATAATAGGAAAAAGAAAAGGAACATAAAGCAGGGTGACTGATAAGAAACCCATCAGTTTCCTTATATTACGTCTCCTATAAATTGTTTTAGGAGATTGTCTTTGGTCTAATAAGTTGTTTTAGGAGAGTACAGAGTACCCTAAACCAAATATATATGAGAGCTGTTGTAGCAAATTACTGTAAATTCGTCTCCCGTATGCTTGTATGTTGTATCTCTGAACTATGAAGTCCTCCAAGAGTGCAAACGATACAGATCACACAGATGCAACACAGCAGTATTTCGAAAAAAAAAAAAACCCTAGTCCAGATCATTTATTGCAGACATCAGAAATCACACCTTGTGCATAGAAAAGACTATGGTACGTTGTTTAGAATACAGTGCTGTGACGCTGATGCAAATTTATTTTAAGTACATGGTATCAGTTCCATGGCGACAAAAACTATTCTGCAGTTTTGTCCCCTGTTTTAGGGGATAACTGGTGCCAAGCACCAACAGGGCCAATAAATAAACGGCTACGGTATGGGTAACCGGCACCAGTAGCTCTGATACATAAACAGCTATAGCAAGTTGCAGAACAAGCTGTGTTGAACAATTGGCTGTTTGGGTGCTCTGGGATGTTCATCTCTTGAATCAGTTGTGAGTTGTGACAGTACAGATTACATGTCGTTGTGTGTACTGGATTGCACAGGCATTGGGCTCCCAGCCAAGAATGATTTGATTAGTGTGAGAGCCTGTTTGGGTCGATGAAGAGGAACTTCATGACCTGCTCCCCTCACAGTCACAAAATTGAGTCCCTTATACCCTTGAGTCCATCCACCGACCTATTTAAACACATATTAACCAGAAATTAGGAATAAATGATGGGTACTCCAAAGAAGAACATGTTTTTGGAGGAAGAATCAAATAAACGATAGTAAGGAATTTTGCAGAGCAAAGACCAGTAAAATACAGTTGGTCCCAATTGAAAAGGAAAACATTACAAGTAGCACGTGGCCAACATTTGGGAATTTCCCATCTGACCTAGCTGGTCAAGTAGGGTATGCACCATGTGATATGTCAAATAAAGTAGATGCGGCATCCTGTGTATAGAACTATCTGTAGTGAATTGTGCACAGTGCACACTGCTACGGATATATTTTATGTAGAAGTTAAAACTTGTAATTTGACAAACGTAAGTCAAGCTTTTGCAATCAAAACAGAATTTAGTCTCAAATATAGATATGGTTCATAAAAATGAATTGCACAGGGAAGAGGTGCCATAGCTGCAGATGTACAAATGTAAGGCATAGGTAATGGATTCAAAACAACAATATTCGATGAATTACATCATTATTATTTTCTTGTCTTTTAGCAAGAATGGACAACATAACTCTGATGAAATGGATGACTGGTGGCATTAATTTGTTCAGAATTATTGGTAAGAGAGATACTGAGGACAAAAATATGTAGAAACACACCACAAATTGAACATGTGCAGCTGCTAGTCCCATTGAAGACCCATGAGCTGAGGTGAGCAAGGACCTACCTCGCCATCATCGTCGTACCAAGCATGCCATGGAATTGTTGTTGGGAGCTTGAGAGCATCGATGCTGTATCTAGTTGAAGTCACTGGAATCACTGCATCTGTATCTCCACTGGAAAAAGATTGGGGGGAGGGGGGTAAGAACGAGAAAAATCTGTATCTTTCATCGATGTAATACTTTTTTCTACATTTTTATGGATATATAAACTGGTTATTTACAAAAAAAAATATATAACCAACTTTTCCGGATGAGACAAAAAATCAAACCAGTTCTTTTCTTTAGAACAAGCCAAACTCATTCTTAAAACTCAGTAAAAGACATAAAAACTATGTTTGGATGGGGTAGCAACTTGGCCTTCAAAACTCAGTATTAGGAATCACCTGAACATCCATATACGAAGGCCATACTGTATAAGTTCATGATAGATATGCAGCACAGATCTTTCGCAGTCCCCCCAATGAGTACCAACAGCTTCACTGTAGAGATTGACAGTGCCAAAATATAATATAATATAATATTAAAAAGAGTAGACAACAAAATAAAAAAGTTTCCAAATGACCAAATATGCTTATCAGTGTTTTGTGTCATTGATATTCATTAATACAATTCAATTAGTATGAATTATAAAGTAACCTTGAGAAATGAAAAACTCAATCCAAGTAATGTATATTCATATTGAAAAGCATAAACATGTTACAGTAGAATTGTTTATATAATCATCCAGATTCAAAATTATTCTTGTGGAAGTAAAAAAGATCAATAGCCATACAGCATGCAGTGAATTCATGGAAAGTAAAATAGATAGTCTTTTATTTTTGCCAACATGAACAGTGCATTACAAATAAATAAATAAATAAAACAAGAACTTTCTTTTTGACTGAAAAAAACAAGAACTTGTCAGCAAAGAAGCAAATTTATAAGATGAATCACTTGTTAGTTCATCATCAAGAATTCACGGTCCAATATGTCAGGGTAATGACAGCATCAGATGTGTAAAATACAATCATAAGAGTTACCTGCAGGTCTCCCATTTTGATTTACCAATTACTGGATTAACATGAAGTGCCTTCTGAACCTCAGCTAGATTGAAGTATACAGTTGAATGCTTCTCAGTGCATGGATCATACTGCTCTCCTATTTTTCCACCAGGCTATTAAAAGAAATCATGTGGAACTGTCAGTTCACGAACGATAACAGATTAAATGTCAGATGTTTCCATTCCCATTATCACACACAATTGACAGAATAAACTGTATAGATCAGGGTTCACAAATTGAAGTTAAAACTGCGCATCCAGGACAGAACTAGATGTCAGACTGAATCCAATAGATGCCACCAGATTGTGGTCACTTCCAGTTTGTCCTTTTAAATTTTGTATCTTGCTTTAAGCATTCTGCTTCATCTAACATTAACAGTGTTCTACGCAATTCATTTAAAACAATTTACATGTAGCCCAAATCTCCTGAAGGTTTGGTGGTTTCTGGACCCTGATCTGGGATACCAGAATTAGGATGGGATTGTAAACTACATACCCAAGTGATTCCTTTTCCCTCTAGTTTATGTAAGTCAATGTTGCACCTAAATGGGAAACTCCTTTGAGAAGTTTAAAGTTAAAAAAAAGACTAAGAGTGAATCTAAAACTGCAATATTCCTTTTTCATTTTCGGGAGAAAGCAACAGTCATGTAACTTAAACATAAATATGTAACAGAGTTAAAATGTAGTGGTATATCTTCAGTCTTTATACTATTATATATAAAATAGGGTTGGTGGTAGCCTGGTAGGTTCTGCTACTTTCACCTTGGATTAATTTCTATGCATCTATTGGTGTATGCATGTTGATGTAGCATTAGGATCAACAATAGAGAATTCACATAATCTATTATATTAATCATTACTGTTTATTATATAAATTTACAAAATCAAATGTCTACATGTGTAGGATGAATTTGAACACGAGCATTTAGGACTTACGATTGATTTTCATTGAAACACATGTACTCCTGAAACTATGTACTATTGCTTGAGTTTTGGATTTCAGAAACTTACACTTAGCCTTTTCATCACTTTGTTCTTCGAGGAGGCAAAAGATGCATGGCATGTAGGTGTGAAGATGCTATATGAATCAATGTTTCCAGCTTCAGTGCTAGCAATATCAAGAACCTTATCACACTGCGGAGACGAATGCACAAAGGACTCGTAGTCACAGAAAACATTCAGCAGTTTGTATGTTTGATCAGAGATCAGGCCAGTAGTCCACATGAATTGAAATATTCCATAGTGGTCATGGAAATCATCAGTGAGAGCATTTCCTACCTGCATGAAATGACTCAAATATAACAAAACAACACTATGAAGCTGTTTAGTTCAATGATTTGAGCCCGCCGATCATTCACAGTGTAAAAGGATAGCGTTGTTGAATGTTTGGATGGACCGGCCCGTAACAGATGGCACTGTAAATGATTGCATCCCAGTATAACACCATTGCCCCTCCCTTCAAACACTACCCACTCCGTTCCCCAAGTCACGATGCTGCCGCCTCCATCCTCGCCGCGGTGCGCTCCACTTGACTCTCCCGCGTCACATCTCCACCGCTCCCTCTCCTCTCCAGCTCTGGGCCGGCTTCAATGGTGAGGACGGCGCATCCCATCCCCTCTCCCTCCCCCCCACTCCTCCCTTTGACATCAACACTTTTCTCAAACCCTAACCATGGGTTCTGTTCTTGACTTTGATGGAATGTTCAGTGGAAAGGGAAGCTTTGCAAGAGGGGCTAGCGGTGGGAAGGAGTTCCATTGCCGTTCCCATCCTATAATTCTGGTTCTATGTGTTATGGTATAGTTCAAAATACATCTCAACACAGATACAAGCCAGCTATCAAATGAGATCCTTTGATAACCAATAAAGCAAAATAAGACCCTTCGATAACCAATAAAGCAAAATAAGACCCTTCGATAACCAATAAAGCAAAGCCAATGAGGAAACATAACAATACTAATTAGGATAACATCGTATAAATGGGTAGCAGACAAAGGACAGTCAACCATTGCATTAGCCCAACATACTAATTTGGATAACATTACACTTGATTTGCAAATCAAAAGTTCAAGGTTCTTTTATGACAAGGACATAGGGCATAAGTACAACAAAAACTGCAAAGTAAATTATAAATATAACAAGAAATATCTAATTTAGTTTATGGTATTGGAGAAGTAAAGGCAGAATTACCAAAAACATACCATGTAGCCCTTTAGATTAATTGATTTGTCACCAGTAGCCTCATGGTGCCTTTTTATGGCTTGAGCCAGTTGAGGAACATAGTGACCTAACCAAATTGGAGTTCCATCAAAGTTTTCCCATGTTTTTTAGAAAAACAGCTGTTAATACACACAAAACATAATTTCATAGAAGGTACGCACCAGCATAACTCTCTCCTGTCAAATAAAATTCACGTTCCTTGTACTGAGGAAAGCGTTCAAGCCACTTCAGTAAGAACGCCAATGAATCCGTGGCTGTAAAATATATATATAACCAGTGAGAAAATTGTAATAAAATTTCATTCAGGACCAGGAATATCATGTAAACAACTAATAGTGCAGGGACTACAGTACCAGTTCTCGCATCCCCATTTTTTAAAGCATCATCAGAGCTGTTTGAATATGAGAAACCAACACCAACAGGTGAATCAAGGAACAGTAAATTTGCAACTGCAAAATGAAAGACATTATTAGTAAATCTGTCATTGAATTAATGAAGTATAAATGTGGAGTTAAACAGTGTTAGAGTGTATAACAACTGATATGATACTCTTTTTCTTCTATCAAATGCCGCACAGCTATCTAGCCTTGTTCGAGAAAATAAAACTTATAAGCTTAGCTATAGAAAATAAACTTAGAGTTTTGCTAAAACAAGAAAGTTCTATAATGAAACCAGAGTTTCATCCGATATGATTATGAGCACTTAGAAAAGGTTCATAAGTCAATGGTCAAGTTGCACTTTGCATCTAAAAGGACTGAAATAAACTCCACAACTAAAGGCAAGAATTTGTGCTAATAAGGGTTTAAGCTTACAGTTTAAGCAAAAACTCAAAATTCAGGAAAAATAATACTTCCTCTGTCCCATTTTATAAGACAATTTGGAATTTCCAGATTCATAGATTTTACTATGAATCTAGACATAACATTTATGCAGATGCGTAGCAAAAACTATGAATCTAGAAAAGCCCAAACGTCTTATAATTTGAAATGGAGGAGTAACTGGCAGGCATACTTAAAAACCTCTTTTTCTTCTTTTTTCATGTTTACCTTTTCACGGTTGCTATCCTTCCCGGATTGTATATACAAGCCTACCAGTTTGTTTAACAAAAAATCAAAGACTAAGAATGCTAAGCTATTGCAAAATGCCAAAATGTAGTAAGCTGCTGCCTAATTGAGGTTAATTGTATAATAGAAAAAAAAGTTACAATATAATGAGAGTATCGGCAATCCAACAATCCGTGGAGAAATTGAAAACGGAAAACAGCAGTATTGGTTGTGAAGATATTTTGTTTAATTGGATGGTACCTTTGTTCCAAGAATAAGGATTGACATGCACCCCCTTCCCATCTGCATTAACATGGAAAGGTCCTACTTCTTCGCCGAGTCCATAAGCAATGGACGAGCATCCAGGCCCTGGAAGATTTACAAGCAATAATTTAAACCGTTTTATCGCACTGTCGGATACATCAGATGAACTTCAGTTCAGACTTCAGAGGAACATAGCCGGGACCAGATAAGTTTACCAATAGCCCAAGGGTAACCTTTTGCCTGCTAGTAAATCACTAGCAACCATTTGCATCGGATAAATACAGCTGATCCAGAAATCTCATGTGCAATGTTATCCACACCACACAGTGGAAAATTTTAGGCACCACGCAGGTATAAAGGATGCTGAAACTCCCAAGCGGGAATCCTAGTCCTAGTCCTGGTAAGTGGTAAGAATGAGATACCACAAGCATCTTCGCATGTACAAACTACGCACGCAAGGGCGCAAGGCATCACTCTCAGCTCCACCACCACCGCCCCGCCAACCCCCCCCCCCCCCCCCCCCCCCCCCCCCCCCGCTGTTCCAAAACAAGCTGGAGACCTCAGATGAGATCACCCACCCCCAAGTCAGCAAAAATCATTGGTTGCCCCGTCGCCCCACCATCTCAAACACGAAAAATACACATCATCAGATGATTGGTCCCTAGATCTCTCCCAAGTACCCACCAGACTCCAACAACCATCACAGTACGAAACGGATCACGCAGCAAACAAACAAACAAAGCACGCCGTAGTGCGCGGGCGGGTGATGGGTAGTAGGTGGCGCACCTCCGTTGAGCCAGAGCACGAGGGGCTTGGACGCCGGGTCCTTCTCGGCCTCGAAGAACCAGTAGAAGAGCGCGGCGCCGCGCTGCTCGCTGATGGTCACGTACCCGGCGTACTGCGCGAAGCTGGTGTTGAAGGCCTGCCCCGGCACCCGCGGCACCCGGTCCCGCGCCTGCTCCTCCCGCCACTTCGCGTCCCCGGCGTCGGCGGCGGCGGCGGAGGCGGAGGCCGCGACGAAGGCCAGGAGTAGGACGGCGGGGAAGTACCCCGCGGATCGGGAGGCCATCGTGGCGGCGCGGCGGCGACTCCGGCGCGAGGGTAGCGGATAGCAGAGTAGCAGTGGACTGAATATTTTTTCTGTGTAGTCGTAGTAGACTAGTAGTACTAGTAGCGGGCCAATTAACCAACGGTGCTCGTGCGGCACGCACGGGAGCCGTTGCGGTTGGGTGAAGCGCAAGCGAAGCCTCGCGAGCCGCCAGACGCGAGGAGTCTGGTCCCGTGAGCTGAGCTGAGCGAGTGCCAGTGCCAGTTGAGAGGTGTGTTTGGTCTTGGATGCGGATGGCGTGGTTCGGTGACGTGGAGCGCGGCACGGCATACCGTGCCCAGCAAGTCAAGTAATCCGATTTTTTTCCACGAAAAAAATTTGTTTAAAAAAACCCACCAATAGGAGTTGAGTTTGAGGCCGTAGGCCATTTATATAAGAAGAGGGGGAATCCTATTTCACACTAAGAGCAAGGCTTATAATTTAGGTGGCTGAAGGCGGTAACATAATGACATGTCATATATAGCCAACAATATAGCCAATTAGTATTATAACTTGGCTATTTAAATGGTTATATTAAATATACAAGTATTTAATCCATGCACGGTAAACTGTACCGGATTTGGTCAAGAGAAAACAAAAGAATCTTTTTTTCCTCGTAACTTGCGTCGCAGCCAGCGAAGAGCTTACCGCCCGTTCACCAATCTCTCTCCTGAGGTGGCAGCTTCTGTACGACGTGGAGTCCTTACCGCCGACTAAAAAATCCTCAGTATACTTGCTCTAAAATTGTCTATTTTTCTGTCTCGCATCTAAACTAAAAAAACTTTATATTCGAAATCTTTTTCATCTCTTTTCTTTCGTGTTTGATACTTCCGTCGGTGTCAAGTCCTAGATGAAAAGATCATTTTGACTCTGTTGTCTTTTTCTCCAACCGTGACTTTAAGCTATTAAAAAAAAGGAAAGCATAATAGTTAGAAATAAAAATACCGAAAAATGGACAGCAATAGACATGGAAAAAGGAACGCCACTACTTAGAGAGAAAAAAGCAGGTGCAAAACGGTCTTTTTGTTTAGAACTTGGCAGAAGTTTTTATAAAGTTGGCTAAATCTTAGCTTGCACTTTAGATCGCTTGTTTGAAGTCGTAAAAGCTAAAATAGTTTAAAATTTAGTGGCTAAATTTTAGACCATTACTACAAACAATGTCTTACTACCTTTCATAATAACCACATTGTCATCTCAAATCGGTGGAGACAGGCTAAATCGATCACATATGTGAACGGATGCATGGTTGGCTTTTGCAGAAGTAGAACCGATTGTGGAGGGCGGGAGGGCCCAGTTACAACAAAAAAATGTAAAAACTCAAGATACAAACGCATATGCGGTTCTCCTTTTTGCAAAATAAAAAGATATCAACCCACGCACAACACATGTCGTATTATATATACACAACACGGTATAAATAATTACTGTCATGTTCACTTGGCTTATCAGCCAACCTTTCAATCATTGAAATAGTATTTTTCTCTCACAATAAAATAGCAAAAAATGATATTAGCCGGCTTACCAGCCACCAAAACAATCAGGACGTACTTTCGTATATTATTACTCCCTTAGAAAAAAAATCATAGCATAGTGTATGTTTTAGTATCCCTCCGTCCCAAAATAAGTGTCTTTTACACTTGCCGAGAAAATAACTTAGATTAATTTTATATAAAAAATTATTAATATTTATGATATATAATTAGTATCATTAGATAGATCTTTCGATCTAGTTTTTTAATAAATTTATTTGGAGACATAAATATTATATGTATTTTATATAAATTTAATCAAAATTGTGACACGGAACACTTAATAAGGGATGGAGTGAGTATTTTATATACAGTAGACATGCTCACACTTAGAACTGGCACTGCCATAAATATGCCTGCTACTGCTATGGATCATGCATCCATGTGCGCGGCACTTCTGATGGGGGGGACACACGTGAATGGTCGGTAGCATTCATCACGTGATCACATCTAACGTCTATGATTGCTGCGACTACGAGTAGGAGTCGTCACCCTCAAAACTCGGACAAGTATTACGTCTAACCCTAAGGCCATCCTCAGGGTGCCAGTAATGATTAGGTATTTGGTTAATTAGATGTACCATGACAAAAAAAGAGAGAGAGTAGTCACTAGTGACGAGCAAATAACATATCTATTTCACGTAGCTCAAGATTATGTGAAAGGAGCATGTGGGTCCACTAATATATATTAGTCTCTTTTATTATCTTTTACCTCAACATAACGGACTACGTAGTTATCATTGCGGACGCCCTCAATGAGAGTTTCATGACTCAATTTCCAACACAGGTAAATTTGAAAACAATGCAGAAGAGTTTCATCCTTATAAAATTTTCTCTACTTCTATAAAACTTTCATCATCTCTCTTTGTTAATATAGTGGCTTACTGAACGTGCGTCCATACATATACACTACCTTTCATGGGAAAAAATCCAGAAAAAGTGTGACACGGTAGCGACCCCTTTACTGGGCCCCGTTAGAAAAGATAAGGCCCAGTAAAAGGTGTCCCTCCAGCAAGGATTCTAATCGCACACGGGCTTCTACAGAGTCCATTCACTTTCAGCCCGTGGAAAAATTGAAACCCAATTGCCACACCACGAAGCCAGCGGTCCGAATTCTCTAGTTTCCGACGAAACCCCATTCCCCAAGATCCCATTTGTCTTGCTCGCGTTGTTTCGAACTCACGCAACGCAAGCAGAGCAACCGCTGCCGGCCGCGCACGGCCGCCCACCCACCAGACCAGTCCACCACTACAGCCTCCCACCGCCGCCACAGCAGCTGCCGCCGACGGCGAGGATGAGCGGGGCCGCGCTATGCGCGGCGCTGACGGAGCTGGGGTTCGACGGGGAGGACCCGCTGGACGCGGATGCGCTGGAGTGGCCGTTCCAGTACGAGGAGGCGCGGCCGCTGCTTGCCTGGATCTGCTCCTGTCTCCGCCCCTCCAACGTCCTCTCCCCGTCCCACCTGGCCCAGTAAGCGAATGCTTCCCATCCCCTTGTCACATCGTGCTCTGGCATCCCTTTTTTGGGCTGTGGTAGTGGTGATGATTGCTGCTGAGGTCGATTTCGCTGCGGCATTGCTGTGGTATGCGACACGAAATGGTGTTGAGTTTGAGGCGTGGATGGTTAATGGGGCGGGTAATTGTGGGATTCAGGTTGCTGGGGAGACAATCTGTGGTGGAGTTACTGCGAATTCTCCGGGAGGCTAGGACTAGGAGCACTAGGGCTCTAGGGGAGTGTTTGTGTCTCTAAGTCTCTATGGGCGCGAAATGTTGGGAATTAGTGGCAAATTCCTGTGTTGTGGAGGATTTAGTGAGAGATTATGGTCCTAGTTTGATAAAGCTGTGAATTTCGGTATGAAGTTATGGATTCTGGATGGGGTTAATTTGCAGTTGCATTTTGTCAAAGGCATCCATTTTATTACATTTGGGGATGAACAATTTGAAGGTTGCCTGTTGCGCAGGGAGAACATGTCAATATCTGCTGTTTTTTCGTCAATAAACGTTGTTTCATACTGTATGATTTGCATAATGCTTCTGAATTTGCAGTTTTGCTTGTAGTGCCGTGGTTAGTGAGTTGTTGTGCATTCGATAGGCCTTCTGATCAGTTATCTGAAGTTTGTCATATATTTTTTTGATTGCTACTAATTTAAACAGGTGAGTTTACAGCCTGCTGCTGTTTTTTTACTTATTTTTTAATTTGTGCATGTGGCTATCAGGTATGAACAACTCGTGGAAGAGGGAAGACTGTTAGAGGTATATTCAAAAGGCCATTTTGCATTCTTACACACTAAGAATATAGGATATCTCAAGTGCTTCTTTTAATTGATGTGGCAAGTGGGTTTCCCAAGTATTGGAAATCTGTTTTTTTTTCCGTCTGTGGTCAAATAGCATAATTATAATTACACTAAATTCTTTGGGGAAGTGAGGGAAAGTATAATCAGGAATAGATTGGATTGATTGATATGAGGCAAGGTACAATTACATATATATACAGGCAAGGATCCAGAATCCTATAAGGATCAAGAGTCCAGAGTCCTATAAGGATCAGGAGTCCTTGCCGTATCCGTATCTATCTGGCCTGCCATATCTATCTAACCCAAACAGTCCTGCGCCGATTAGGGTCCTGACCAGCCCAAAGGGCGCCTATTCTAACACACCCCCGCAGTCTAAACGTCAGCCACTTTGCACGTTTAGACTGGACCGAAACTCCGTGAAGACCGAAGAAGGCAGCCCTTTGGTGAAGATATCCGCATATTGTGAAGTGGTAGGAACATGCTGGACACGGAGATCACCAATGGCAACTCGCTCTCGAACGAAGTGAAGATCAATCTCAATGTGCTTGGTACGCTGATGCTGAATTGGATTGGAGGACATGTAGACTGCGCTGATGTTGTCACAATACACCAGCGTGGCCCGCCCAAGGGGCGTGTGCAGCTCGATGAGAAGCTGTCGCAGCCAGGTGGCTTCTGCAACTCCATTAGCCACTGCGCGATACTCAGCTTCAGCACTGGATCTTGATACTGTGTCCTGCCGCTTGGATGACCAGGAGACTAAGTTATCACCAAGGAACACCGCATAGCCCGAGGTGGACTTGCGAGTGTCTGGACAACCAGCCCAATCAGCATCGGTGTAAACGACAAGATCCGTAGAGGAAGATGGTCGCAGCAGTAGACCAAGGTGAAGTGTGCCTCGGATATACCGGAGAATCCGCTTCAGGGCAGCAAGATGAGGCTCTCGAGGGGCGTGCATATGAAGGCACACTTGCTGAACGACGTACGCAATGTCCGGGCGGGTGAATGTCAGATACTATAGGGCGCCAGCAAGACTGCGAAAGTCTGTGGCATCAGACACTTGGGCCCCGTCAGCTGCAGCAATCTTTGGATTGGTGTCAACTGGAGTAGAGCAAGGCTTGCATTCTGCCATACCAGCGCGATCCAGAATATCCAACATGTACTGTCGCTGAGAGAGGAGTAAACCAGCACTGCTTCGCTGAACCTGCATACCGAGGAAGTGATGCAATTCTCCCAGATCTTTCATGGCAAACTCTCGCTGCAGGGCTGAGATGATCCGCCGAAGAAGATCAGAAGAGGAAGCTGTGAGGACAATGTCATCCACATAGAGCAACAAGTAAGCTGTGTCGGAGCCGCGATGGTAAATGAAGAGTGATGTATCTGACTTAGCTTCAACAAAACCGATGGACAGAAGGTAGGTAGCCATTCCACTGTACCAAGCACGTGGGGCCTGCTTGAGGCCGTAGAGGGACTTCTTGAGCAGGCAGACATACGCAGGACGAGTAGGATCCTCAAACCCGGAGGGCTGCTGGCAATACACTGTCTCATTCAGAGTCCCATGGAGAAAGGCATTCTTAACGTCGAGCTGGTGGATGGGCCAGTTGCGTGAAAGAGCCAACGAGAGCACTGTGCGGACAGTAGCAGGCTTCACCACCGGACTGAAAGTCTCATCAAAATCCACACCAGGACGTTGAGTGAAACCACGGAGTACCCAGCGGGCCTTGTACCTCTCAAGGGAACCATCAGACTTGAACTTATGCCGGAAGATCCACTTGCCAGTGACAACATTGGCTCGAGGGGGGCGAGGTACGAGAGCCCAGGTGTCATTCTGCAGAAGGGCACGATGTTCTTCTTCCATAGCCGCTCGCCAATTGGGGTCGGCAAGAGCATTGCGGAAAGTCTTCGGCACTGGAGAGAGCGAGACGGTGTGATAAGTGGCCGGCATCCGAAAACCACTCTTCGCCCGCGAGCCCATAGCATGCTGGTTGCTCACGGGGCGAACAGGAACGACACCCTTAGGCAAGGCAGCAGTAGTACTTGGCGATGCGGGCACAGGTGGAGGTCGAGGCTGGCGGCTGTAGTGGTGCTCGAAGAGGCGCTCGGGGCGAAGAGGCGGAAATCCGGGCGGAGGCCCGCGGGGCGCCTGTGGTGGCGCTGAACCCGTCGACGACGTAGGTGACGACGCGCGGGCGGGACGTAGAGAGGCCCGTCGCGGATGCCGCGCGTGGCGCGGAAGGAGGCCCCGATGACCGGAGCGCCGGTGGGATGTAGAGCGTCGGCACCGGGAAGTCATCAGCAGCCTCGGGCGCCCCAGGCACAGTCACAGAGTGACCGGCAGGGGCGCTGGTGTCGCCAGAAGGTGCCCCAGGGTCGGCCACACGAGGACCGGCAGGGACAGCAGGAGCGTCGGAGGTGCTGGGAGACGTGTCTGCAGGAAACAAAGTGGGCGAGGGTCCAATAGGAGCTGGCACCACATCATCAGTAAAATCAAGAAACTCGAGGTCGGCCAGGGTGCTAGGACCATGACGTTCAGCAAAGGGAAAGGCCGTTTCATCAAAGATGACGTGCCTGGAGATGATAACTCTATTGCTGGAAAGGTCAAGACAGCGGTATCCTTTATGGTGGGAGGAGTAGCCTAAAAAGACACAGAGAGCAGACCTGGGAGCGAGTTTGTGAGGTGTGGTGGCAGATATGTTTGGATAACATTTGCAACCAAAAACCCGAAGATGATCATACGTAGGCAGCTTTGCAAATAATGCAAAGTGGGGTGTAGAGAGCTGGAGAGTTTTGGTAGGCAATATGTTAAGGAGGACAGTGGCTGTGGAGAGGGCCTCCACCCAATAGGAGGGAGGCATAGATGCCTGAAAGAGCAGTGAGCGAATGACATTATTAATGGTGCGAATAATGCGTTCAGCTTTACCGTTCTGAGACGAGGTGTAGGGGCAGGACATGCGAAGATGGATGCCCTGAGCGAGGAAGAAGTGGCGAGTACTCGAGTTGTCGAACTCTTTCCCATTGTCGCACTGGACCGACTTGACACGTGTGTCAAATTGAGTGGAGACATGGGCGATGAACTGAGCCAGCGTGCTGAAAGTGTCAGATTTGAGGCGCAAAGGAAATGTCCACAAGTAATGAGTGCAGTCGTCCAGTATAACCAAGTAATATTTATAACCAGAGACACTGACAACCGGGGAGGTCCACAGATCACAGTGAATGAGATCAAACTTGCTAGACGCACGAGAGGTGGACGGATAAAAGGGCAAACGAACATGACGCCCTAACTGACAAGCATGACACAAATCTGAACAATCACTAATATGGCACGAAGTGCTGGACGCAAGTTTGGACAACGCCTCATGACCAGGGTGGCCAAGTCGCCGGTGCCACAGCGGGGAAGAAGCCTGAGCGACAAGGGAGTGAGCTGGAGGTAGGTGCAGAGGGTACAGCGGCCCGGAGCTATTGCACCTGACGATCTCGGTCCGGGAGGGAAGAGCTTTCACAGAACAACCAGCAGGGTCAAACTCCACAGAACAATTATTGTCGATAGTAAATTGGCGGACAAAGATGAGATTCTGAATAAGTTGTGGTGACACAAGAACATTATTAAGACGCAAAGAAGGAGACAACTCTGTAAAACCAGTAGCAGTGACAGGCATGACGGAACCATTACCTACGACAATAGATGAAGGAGTAGGATACCGCGAAGGAAGAATATGTGAAAGAGAGGAGGACTAGGATGTCATGTGGGAGGTAGCACCTGAGTCGAAATACCAGTCGTCGGACGAAGGTGGAGTCAGGGATGTGGTGCTGAAGGCAGAGGCAAGCGCCGTCGGATCCCAAGAGGGAAGGCCAGCCACGGGGTTGTAGTACCCGGGGGCAACCCAGTGTGCAGCACCGTCAGGGGCAGCAGCCTGGCTGTGGGTGACGAAGGCCTGCTGCTGCTGTTGTGCGAGGAGCGCCTGCTGGTGCGCCTGCTGTTGCTGCGCCTGGAGGTGAGGGGGCACCGGGATCGGTGCTAACGGAGGGCGGGGGCCTCCTGGCCACATCTGGATCGAGCCCATCCAGGGGTTGTAGTAGCTGGGCCAGGAGCGACCACCACCGGGGGCAGGCTGCTGCTGTTGCTGCGCGCTGGTGGACTGCTGCAGCAGAGCCACGGCTTCATGATGAAGCATGGCGGCACGGAGATCGACGGCGGGTGTAGGGGCACAGCCAGGGGGGACCAGAGGGCCCCGTGGGTGGGCTGGCGGCTGCAGCGGCAGCGCGGGCCTGAGCCAGTGCGGGCAGCGGAAGGAACGCGCGGCAAGGGGAGCTGACGCGCGGGTTAGGGCAGCGGAAAGAGAGAGAAAAAAATTGACCTAGGCTCTGATTACCATGAGGGAAAGTATAATCAGGAATAGATTGGATTGATTGATATGAGGCAAGGTACAATTACATATATATACAGGCAAGGATCCAGAATCCTATAAGGATCAAGAGTCCAGAGTCCTATAAGGATCAGGAGTCCTTGCCGTATCCGTATCTATCTGGCCTGCCATATCTATCTAACCCAAACAGTCCTGCGCCGATTAGGGTCCTGACCAGCCCAAAGGGCGCCTATTCTAACAGGAAGGATTGAAATTTTGTTAGTTCTTGGTGGATAGTCTTCATCAGAGAATAGATCCATTCCCAAACCAAGATCTGGAACCCCCAGCCAACTGCATTTTTATGGCATCTATTTCTGTCAGACCTCAGCCCCCAAAACTCTAATGATGGTCCATATGTATTTTGTCAGGGTGAAGATTTGGACTCTGCTTTTGATAGCATTTCAGCCTTTTCAAGCAAGAAAGACAATCAAGAGGCTGTGTTTGGATCAGAAGAAACCATTCTTGATATCCGGTATGCTTGGAACTTCCAATTATTGAAGTATTGCTACATTTTACATTGACGTAGTTATAGCATGGGTTCAAATTTTAGTGGAGACCGGTTCCTGAAAATTGATGCTAGTGCAAGATGTTTATGAAAGCAATCACAAGTTGGTGTTTCAATGCTACTTCAACTATTTGCCATGAATGGTTTACAGAAAACATTGTAAAAACGAATTAAAACTGCTGGTATCTGCTTTAGATTTTGCTCTTGGAACATAAAGCCAAGTGAAGTCAAATGCTAATTGCGCCAATCTGCAAAATGCAGCATTGTGATGTTGCCTCTTAGCATCTTATAACCTCTTTTCTTGACAATCTTTTCGTTTTTTTTTCTACTTGCAGTGAAGCAAAACTAGCATACAGGGCTGAAGTTTTTGAGTTACAAAAGCAGCTTGCACGGCAGCAAGCACAATTTGATTTGCTTGCAGGCCAGGCTTCAACTCTTATTCAAGGTAGAAGGTCACGCGTATCTGCTATGTCTGCAGTTAGTGGAGAACTCATATCGTTGGATGAGATACTTTCTTCTAGAAACTTGGAGGTATAACTCAGTTGCAGTTCGAAAAATATTTTATTACATTCAGTTATGATACTTTGACACCTGAAATCTTATTTTATTTGTGGGCTTACAAATAGCAGAAACAAGAAAAAAGGTTTATTTCGTGTTATTTTGGTACAATATTGATTGTTTTCCGTGATGAGATTTTAGCTAATGATAACAGCATATCTTTTGCTATGCTCTGCAATTTATCTCAATAGTAAATATGGCTTGTTATTTTATATTAGTACACTTGTAGATGAAATGATTCCCTGGCTGCTTCGTTTGTATCACAGAGCATATGTGTCTTGTTTGATGTCTGCAGATAATATGAAATAACTGTAGATTTTTACTCAAGTAAACGAGATATTGATATGTTACATGTGTAATTTTTGGTAAAGTTTGATTTGATGTATTTTCTAACTTTCAGATGAATGCAGTTCTTGGAAGAATTGCTGCTACCACCCAGGAACTGGCTCATTATCATTCAGGGGATGGTATGCGCTTTACCTAGATACAGATGGGCATTCCCATTATTCTTTTCTCTTTTGATCAATGAATAATGCTAACTATTCTGTAGCATAAAAAGATCATTATGTTTTGCAGATGAAAGTATATATTTGGCATATTCAGACTTCCACCCCTATGTTATTGGCGACTTGGCTTGTGCGAAAGAGCTAAATAGGTTGTTCTCCAAGCAATTTGAGAAGGTAAATCGTGTTTGGCTGTTACATTGTTCTCAGTTAACTGACTGGCTAATTTTACAATCTATGACAAGTCAAATACATATAAATTGGCAGATTTAGGAATATTTTCTCATCTTCACTACATTTCCAAAACAGTGTTCTGTACAGTTATGTATTTCTGGCACAATTTTACTTTTTACCTTTTGAATAGCATAGGACAACTCTCCGCGGTTTGTCTGCTTAGTTGTTTAACATTAACTTTTGTTACCTGATCAGGGGCCATTTCGACTTGTTGCTGAGGAAGGGAAATCCAAATGTTCCTGGGTTAGTCTTGATGACATAACTAATTGCTTGATAAGAGGTAATTTCGTTTTCTTCATTTAATTGTTTGTAACTGATTTTTCATGGAGTAGCACGATTCTAATACTGGGATGACGTAACAGATGAACTCATAGTAACCATTATGTTGTCATGATGCAGGAGATTCTGAAAAATCTCATCATCACCAACGTGTCGCTGAGTTGCAACGACTTCGTTCCATGTAATTAGCTTTGGCTTCATACTGTCTTAGCCTTTCTATTTGCGACCACTCACCAGTTTAATAATTGCAATCATCTCATGCAGTCTTGTTGCATGATTCATTTAATTATCAAGTAAAACTCACATTAAATTCCAAATGTTCTAAATTGCTAACTCTTCTGGATCCCTTGCATAAAGATGGATGCATGTCATTCAAAAAACTTTAGGGTCATGAGGATGACTAACTTCTATAACCTCCTAATCATTTAAGATATTATGAGAACTCAAACCTCATCATGATTCATGATCCACTGAATCATCTATCCATCATCCAATTGTTTACATAGAAGTTTGAATATTTTCACCAGAAAATAGGTTTGCACCTATTTGTGTTTTCAATTGTGCCATTTTGATACAGCTACACGTTTTCATTTGTTATTGATTCGTTGAGTTATTTGTCATGTAAAATTTGGGATCACATTCTGTTCATTGTGGTTACCTCTTAGGCACCATCCTTGAATTTACTCTGTATTTCTCTATTTTGGTGACAGATTTGCAACAAGTGAAAGACAGTGGATTGAAGCACAGGTTGAGAATGCTAAACAGCAGTCTATACTCTCTATATTGAAAGCACAAGTGTCATCCGATGAGGCTCATATACATAGGGATATCCATTCTCTTAGGTATATATTATGCTATGATCATTGATCATGAATCATCAGTTTTCCAGCTTTGTACTATATACATAGGTTATATATGCATAACTGCAAATAAATCCCTGGAGCAGAAACAAAGATTTATCTAATTATCTTACAAGTTGCCTCGTATCTGTGGTGTTTTCCTTCAGGAGAAAAGGTTCTGAGCTTGCTGGAGAACTCTCAACACTTTCTCAAAAGGTGCAAGCTTTGGTATCTGAGGTATGTAAAACACAATCTTATGTTTAGAAAATATTTTGTTCCCGAGTTATAAACTAGTAGCTCACAGGTCAAAAGTTTGATTTTATTAAATAGAACTCAAAAGTATTTTTGTGCTTTTGGGACCTGGAAATTTGTACAGTGGGATTAGCTTCATACTCTTTCAGAGGCACACTCACTGTTTTTAGGTTTTAGAGGATAAGGTAGCACCGTAACAATAGTTATAATTCTTACTGAAGTGCAGCACTGCACCAGTTTTTCTCATTTGATTCTTTGTTTGATGGTACAATCTTACATCTTACTTACTCCATGTATACACTTGTTCCCCCTCCAGACAATTCCATGCCTCTGCTCAGAACTTGCTCAACTTCAAGGCACTTATATCTTGCAAGGTTTGTAGAAAACATTTCATTTTCGGTGTTCTACAAAATTTGTTGTACCATTTTTTAAATTTCTTCTGATCACTCGAATGTTTAGGGGATTATGATTTAAAGGTCATGCGCCAGGAGTACTACATTAACAGGCAAAAAACGGTAAGCTCATTCTCGCATTATACATGTCATGTCGACATTGTTATGTGTCTTTTCGTATTGTGTTAATGATAGTGTCCTATCCTCTCTAATATTATGAAAATAATATGCCTTAGAGCATCTCCAAGAGTTCCATGATCCAACCTCTTAAAGTCAAAATTAAGGTTTATGCAACAAAAATCACATTCCAACAATCCCCCTAAGGCCCTAACTAAAATCTTATATTTGGTGCTACCTACTAAATCACCATCTCTAGCTCGAATTTGAGGTGACATGTTCATTTAAGATAGAGACACTATTGGTGGAGTTTTTTTTGTTTTTTTTTTGTGTGTGTGTAGGGGGGGGGGGGGGGTGCGTTGTTAGAGGGGGTAGGACAGAATATAGGGGAATTAAATTTTGAAGAACTCTTGGAGATGTTCGTATACTGTATAGATACTTAGGTGGTATCAAACTGTGTAAAGTGTGATACATTATACTCCTTATTTTGGCTCATCTTCAAAGCATTGGAGGATTTCTAGGACAACCACACATTCACAGCAAAGAAAGACAACTGCACATTTGCAGAACAGAAACTGCAACAGAAATTAACCAGCATTCCTTTGACAGAAGGCAGTTGCCTTGCCTCACTAGGTTTAAGTGAGACTGCAACAGGAAACTTTTTTTTCCCTCATAAGACTAAGTAGGTCACACTTGTTATTTTGTTCTTATTATGTCCCTTCTGTTTTTCTCCTGATCTTACTGGTATCTGATGCATTTTGCAGTTCATCAATCACTTGGTTAATCAGCTCGCCAGACACCAGTTTCTGAAGATTGCTTGCCAACTTGAAAGGAAGAATATAGCTAGCGCGTACTCATTGCTTAGAGTAATAGAATCTGAGTTACAAAGCTACCTCTCAGCAGTCAATACCCGCTTGGTAATCAATCTCCATCGTTATTGACTTGCTTCTTGTCCTTGTTTCTTTGGTGTATTTTATTGTACATTCTGTCTTCAGCAGCATCTGTTTCTGTCACCTGTTTTTTCATTGTCTTCATGTATATGCTTAATTTCTTTGTGTTAATGTGTTCCTCAGGGCCATTATAATTCATTAATTCAAGCTGCATCTGAAGTACGAGAACAAGGAGCTATTGATGATCGTGATACTTTCCTCCATGCTGTGCGAGATCTCCTATGTATTCACTCAAGTAAGTGGCCAGCTCTACTTATCTGGACGAGTATTTTACTTATATTCCTAATGTGGCTTATCCTTTCTGTAGATGTCCAAGCAACAGTGCCAACATATATGTCAGCACATGCATTGGTTCAGCAGATATCACTACTTCAATCTGACTTGCTTTCTCTTCAGTCTGAGCTGGAGAACACCCTTCCAGCTGACCGGAAAAGATGCATCAATGAGTTGTAAGTTAACAAAGCACTGTCTAATAATTTGTTTCCTAAACCTTATTTCCTGTCTAAATATATAAAACCAATATTTCAGAGGTTTCATTTAATTTTTTTTTCTGCAATGTACCAACCTATTCTACTGTGTACCAACATAGCCGTATATAAACAATTGATCCCAGATATCCGATTGATGATTCACACAGTAGGTATTTTTCTAGGTCGCTGCCAAACTGAGTGGTAGTTCCAATGCCGGTGTGTTTCACAGCTTTATTTTTATATGTGCAAAGTCGCTGCCTTGTCTACTGTTTATAAACATAAGTAAGGTTTCGATATGGAAGCATCACAGCATGCTGAATATCTGGTCTTTCCTGGAAGGTCTTCACTAGAATCATTATTGAGTGTCATTCAATATTTTGTTTTAACTATCAAAATCACTCTTTAGTTGGCCAATATATATATCCAGTAGGTCCCAAGTTCAGTCATTTCATCCTCTTCACTCCTGCAGATGTACTCTGATTCAAACAGTGGAACAGCTTCTATTTGCGTCGTCAACTACTGCAGAACCAATATTGACGCCTTGGGTACATTCTTTGAACTCTCTGATTGTTGATATTTCTTGGATCCTCTTTGCTTCAGCACCTATGAAATGATGTGATAAATCTCTGCTTGTCGTGTAGCCATTGATGCGGGCACTCGATGATATGGAAAATGCCAACACTCAAGTTGAAGTTTCTGTGGAAGAAGTAACCAAGGCTCGCACCCAGAAGATAAAGGTAATTCTTCATCGATATGCTATGATCCTTCATCACTGTTGCCTAATGGAAGAAAGCTTGTTTGATTATCTTTGCATTTATCTGTTAATTTCCATAAACTAGACTACGCTTTCAGAGATTAGTTTCATTTACCCGATGCATACTGCACAGAACGACTGGCTTCTTGGCTTGATTGTCAGGGTGTCATCATCAGGCAAAAAGAACTTAAGAAATATTGGAAGAATAGTCATCTTGTCTCCCTTTTGTTACCATGTTCTTCAAAATATTAAATAACTGCAAATGATACACAGATATTTGAGAATCGTGCCCATGAGGTGGGGAGGGAGAGACAAATATTTGTCGATTTCTTCTGCAACCCTGAGCGCCTCAAGCATCAAGTCAGAGAGCTGACCTCCCGTGTGAAAGCTCTCCAGGACTAGACCTGTTTTTGTAGGCTGGTAAGTACAAGACATGTAATTCCCGGTCCCTTGCTTATTTGCCTATCGCATCACTCTAAAATTCGCATGATTTGTGTGCCAGGTCTCACATGTCGTGATGTTTTTTTGTGTGTAAAGTTTGACTTCGCTCCAACATCAAGTTGTGCTGCTGTGCAGGGACGGTATGGAACAATATAGCCATGTAGCTGGGGGGTTTCAGGCTCTAGGTTATTATGCCACCCGGATAGGATGGCAGTGTTGTGATATTATTTATAGCGATCTGTATGTTGTAAAATATGTCAGAAATCACGAGCCCTTTCTTTCGTGTATGATATGATTTCCTTTTGAGTAGGTTGTGGTACAGTTGTGGCCTTCCAAAGCAACAACCAGTACTGTTTGTAGCCTGGATAAATGGGATCGATCTCCTTTTCATCCAGCCTCTGGGGTGCGATGGTGGATTCTCTCGGCGCTGCTCTGGAGAACGCCATGTTTCGGCCCAACAACCCTGTACCGTGGCTGTTGCATTCTGAGCAAAGGAGCAGACGCATGTGTCATGGTGCCAACAAAGACATGCTGCTGATTCTGTTGCAGGTATACAAAAGAAAAAGAAAACAGAAACGCCAAAGGTCGACTCCCTTTGACACATGTCCATGTCCACCGGATATCCTATCCAATCTACTATACCAAAAAGTAGCATTTTAGAAGATTGATGAGGTGCGACAGCAGATCTATATCATTCTCCTACCTATAATAAGAGATCTTTTAAAAAAACACTCATTCTCCGAAACAGAAGAGACAGCCCCTCCCCTATCTCTAAAAAGATTTCATTTTGTTGCGTATAAAGGAGACAATTTCCCTCCACTATCCCAACAAAGTATAGGAGACATGTTAGAGCATATCCACCCCAATCCATATGCTGTCCACCTCAATTTTGATGTGTGTTGGAGTAGTTTGGCGTGAAATTCTTCCAGCTTATTTCAGCTTCGGCTTGCATACCAGGAGAACAAAGCCTTAAATTCCACACCAAACCACTCCAAATAAAAATGAATTAAGATAGATACATAGAAATCCAACCAAGGCTTTACAGGAGATGCAATATCCGGTAGAGATGCTCTTGCAGAGACAAGCATCATGCTCCGAAAGGTAGCTACAAAATTAACAATGGAACAGAGTGCTTCTGACTTCTGACGGATGAAAACCTTACATTCACGTTAATCTGGAACATGCCATAGGTTAGAAAACGATGGAGCCGGGTGTTCATGACAGATCGAAACAACCTTTATATTCACGTCAATCTGGAACATACAGGGTACCATTGGAAGTGCCGCCTGAAAAAGCTCAGCAGTTTTGCACGGGGCACGATTTGAGTTAAAGAACCAATGAACATTTCAATTTTTCCACTACCCATTTGAGTCGCGAAACATACAACTGGAGCAACCTACTGGGTGTCACATTTACAGGGCGGGGAACTCGCCTCCGAGGAGACGATAAGGGGCTTTCTTATTGCTTGGATACAATCTTTACAGCATACTCCCTATTTCAGGGAATGGGTGCGCGGTCTTGACTTCCAGGTTCAGTTCTCAGTATCCTCAGGTATCTTGAAGAGGAACTGTGGGAGCGAGGCAATGCGTGGGAGGTTTGTCAGCAGCTCTCCAAACGAATCCTTTCTTGACATGGCCGGCTGATTGGTGGCATCTGTAGGTTTCCCTGTTGGTGCGGAGCTGAATTCTTCGTCGGAACCATCTGACACTTCCACGCCAATGCTGTCACTGTCATTTGGCTCGGGCTTTGGTTTGGCAACCGGCACTGTGTCTTTCTGAATCAAACAGCAGAGGGAGTCCACCCTGGCCATCAGTGATCTCTCGTCTGAAGCAGAAACCGGTGGGCCCTGTGTGTCACCAAAAAGGTACTGAGCAATCCCCTCGAGCGTTTCTTTGGTTGGCACCTCATTGTTGGCCAATGCTGGATTGCCTGAAGTGATCTGCTCTGAGATGCAGTTACCTAGGTGGTTCACCAGATCATCCACCGACATCGACGGTCTAAGCCCAGGCACCTTTAATTGACTCCACCAGTGGGGGATATTGAATTCCGGTGCTACAACATTCACATTTCTGCCGACAGCTTGTAAACCTACAGCACCAACTCCTGTAAAAATGCCTGTGGGATTAGAAAGGTTAATCAAAATATTTGCAGATGTATCGTGTGATTATGTGAAACGCCATGAAATTCTGATTCATCGACAGGAGAGGATTAGAGAATGTACATGCTAGTATATCAGCCATATATTCAATCTTCGAGATACCGAAAGAACTAAAGCAAATCATGTGGTTGCCTCACATACAGGTAGGGGGGTATTCATACTTTAATGTACTGATAAGCAGTGCAGCAAGGCAACGGAACTCGCAACATGCTGCGAGAGCGGAAAGGAATGAAGATGCCATCGTAGGATTTAAATTACCTGTTCCTACTGTCTGAGGAAGATATCCATCTGGCATTCCAATGGAATCATTGTTTTCATTCTTAGCAGATATGGAGGAACCGGCACATGGTGACACGGAACCTGAATAGCCAGGTAGAGCCTCATCTTTCAAATTAGTAAAACCAGCGCATTTTGATTCAACCGGATCCTCAAATATTGAGCACCTAGGTTCAAACAATGCAGAGTCTAATGCAATCTCTGGTTGTTGGCTCAATTGATATAGCCGCTGATCACACTGAATAAGCTTCTCAAAATTCTTGCCCAACAAGGTTGAAGGGCACTGCAGAAAATGACGCCTGGACATTTTTGAACAATCAGAATTACTGAACAAAGAAGTAGAGTAGAGGCTCAACAACAATAATAGTATAAATGGCACTCTGTTATAAACCAAAGTTCTGAGTAGTAGACAATGCCACTTTGTTATAATCAAATTTCAGGGCATAGATAATACCATGGACCAAAGCTTTACAAAATAGATACCTGGTTCCAAAAGCTATATTTGAATGCATGCCAACTTCCATTTTTCCTTCCCCTTATGCAGTGTGAAACAATTTATATGAATCATTTTTAGGGCCCAAAAAAGAGACTGGATGAGGTCCTGTGATGCACATATGTGCACCGAGAGAGTAACTGTACATAGTATGTGACCATATAATGGGTAACAGACAGGATATAAAGACGAATCTTTTTTACTTGAAAATGTGACAATGTCTCCTTATGTTATTATATTTATAAGGGGCTCCTAAGCAGATTGGAGCTAGATATGATACAGCTCAAAAGTCAAATATAAGGTACGCTTTATACTCCAACAGTACTATGAGTATGAGGTACTGCCAGATATTTAGGAGCAATCTTCTCATATGAAATCCATTTAAATTATGAGGACTCAAAAATTAAAAGTAATTCACCTGTGCATGCTCGCTTGACCACCAGTAAAATCTGAGGTAGCCTGCCACAGTGTGTGTTTTCTTGGCTGCGGATCTGTCTCTTTGAAGAAAAGAGGTGGTCTGGCCAACTTCAGGAAAAGGAAAACACCTCAGAATCGAAACAGAGGTAGTGAACTAAGAAGAAAAAAGAAACAAACATCTTCCAGATAAACGTACCGCCACATCCAAGGTCCCTATGCCATTTTCGGGGCAAGTTGACTTCAAAGCAGTAATATCTGACCATTGAATTTCTATCTTACTCTTAAGGCCACCTTCCAAAACTTCCCACACAAGTTTATGCTTTGCAAAGTAACACTTCGCCACCAAATCACCTTCATACCGTGACACATACTGCGTAGAGAACAGAGAGAACTTTAATTAAGACATCTAAGGGCAAATTTTGATCAGGTGAACTATAATATGAATTACTGGATGTGCTGGCATGCACAGAATTTGACTCATATTAAGCAATATTTGCAACAAAAGATACGTAAAAGATTGGATAATGCATTGATGCTGCACTAACACTTCATACTACAACATTGTATCAGTATTATAATTGCATGAATATTAGCTTCAAGTTGCATAGGCTACAGATAAACCAGCTATGACAGTGGTTTACCACACAAGAGTATCACAACAAAGCTATGTCACAACAAAGCATCATTATTCACGGATGTTGCATCTTTCATGTAAAGTGGTGTTGTTTCTTTCATGTGAAGTGTGAATTTGGTACTTCCCTTATTAAAACAAACAAAGAAGGAAAAAAAAAGGGAGACATACACCTAATGCATATTGAGATTGTATCAGAGGCTCAGAGCTGATAAAAGAACAGAAAAAATAAACTCAATCACCTCCCATGAACCAATCTTCAATATATTTGCAGGAAAATTCGAAGCTTTTAGCCGTTCGCCTGCTGCAGACGCACTAGATTTATTGTCTTTCTTCTTGGAATGCTCAGAACCACTGTTGTCCATGGAAGACTCCCCAGCGTTGGATGCTTGAGAAAGCCTCATCTGAATCAAATCCAAGAGCGATGGGCTCTTTTTCAGCCGCAGACCCAATGGGCTAGGTTCATCGAGTACATTGTGGTACATATCCTGAAAGAGTCCATCAACATAAGAATAATACATCTCAAAGCTGAAAATTCTACAATTATATATGCATGCAACTACCTATAGAGATAAATAGCCAGTTCAGATTATTCTCTCAACAAAGTTATTCATAATTTCTGTTCATTCCTAAGATGTACTTTGAACATACAGCAAGTGTTGTTGTCTGGATAAAGTATGAACACATATATATTGGCCAGATACTGGACTGAAATCCTCTAAACAAAAACCTTACCTAGTGCACAAAGTACATGTACACTAGTACACTACAGTACTATCCTCTGTCAAGGCACCAAGCCAACAGCATGTTGCTGTTATCTGTGTTTATGTGTCTAGATGATAGTAGCAAACTCCAACCATAGATTTGTACCATAACAGGACTTCCTAATTGAACAGCATGGTAGAACATGACGTCATGGGCATGGGTAAACTATTGTTTCTTATTCCCTGCTAGCTTTAGAGCATCAGAATGCACAGACAGGGAAAGTAAATGTGAACTATAAAATGTCAACCTACCTTGCAGCTAGACACAGGACATTTGCATTGCAACAGTTGCATAAAAATGACATGCGGAAAAATTTATCCGCACGAAATAAGCTGTAGGAGAATCAGCCTTCGTTGCGGCTTAATCCAGTCATCGAGCACGAGGGTAATTTGGATCGAACCCCTGAATTTTCACAGCAAAGCACTTCTACTTTCCCAAAAAATACCACGCTAAAGTAAGTAGCCCCAAAAACCGTAACGGAACTCCCCCCCGATTGGCATCAAACATGGCGAGACCAGCTCGCTAACAAACTAACTGCCAGCCAGTCGAGCACACCAAAATCCGGAAGAAGAAAAAAATGAAGACTCCGGATCTACCTGCTGCGGCTGCGGAGGCGTCGGGGGCATCAGCTGAGCTCCCTTAGCGCGCTTGCTGAGCGGGCCGCGCTCGTCGGCACCGAGCTCCACAATCTCCAGCTTGACCGCGGCCGCACGCCGGGCCGGAGCCATGGCCGGCTCGGCCGGCTCCGCGTGACGCTTCCCCGAGCTCGGCAGCTGGACCATCGGGGTGGGGATCGCTCGCCGGAACCCTAACCCTAGCGCCGGTCCTGATCACCGTGACGGCCGAATCGAATCGGACGGGCGTGACGGAGAAGGCGAGGCGAATCGAATGATTCGAGGCACAGAGGTGGGGAAGGGGAGCGAGCGAGCGAAGGCGGACGGGGATGGGGGACGGGCGGCAGCCTGCTTTGCCTGGCCTTTCGAGGAGGAGAAGAGTCCAGAAATAGGCACCGCCGCCGCGCTCACGAGAAGGCGGCGCTAGTGGATGACTTGTGGGGTCGGATTCCTTGGCCCCATGCGTCGGTGACAGGTGGTGGATTGGATTGGATGCAGGTGCGCGGCTGTCAGCACTCAGCAGCAGCAGCTCGGCGCGGTGACAGGCGGGCCCACGCGGTGGGGCTGGATATGTATGCTCGGTCGGCAGTACTAGTATTGCTACTGCCAGGAGCAGGTTTTTCAAAGAACCGCCTCGGACCGGTTCGGTTTCGGTACCGGTTTGAATTCAAATTTTAAATTTGAATTTCAAAAAATGAAAAATTCTTAAAAATAGTTCATGATTTATAGAGTCGAATGGTGTAAATTTTTTTTAAATTGGAGTTCGTTTGCTATTTTTTTGAACGTGTTTAAGTTTGAAAAAAAAAGAAAAAAGAAAAAAAACCGGCCGGCCCGCTAAGGGCCCATGCGGCCCATTTGGTCCTGGCGCCTCATACAAGGGGGCTGTCGGCGTGGGGGCTGTCGGCTCCCCAAACCCTATCCGCCCGCTCCCCTCCCCATTCCGCCCGAGCGCCGCCCGCATCCGCCCCCGCGCCTCGGTTACCGACCGGTCGGCGGCGGTTACCGAGAGCATTTGGTCGCTAACCGCCCCCGCCGCCAGGTCTCCCTCCCCCGCGCGGTTACCGACCAGGCGCTGTCGGTTACCGACCGGGCGAACGGTAACCGCTCGGGTTCCCTCGGTAAGCTTTTTTTTTCATTTCCTTGCATTTGTAGTTGTTTTAGTTGTAGGATTTAGTTATAACAAGCTCTAGGATGTAGGATTGATGGAGTATAGGATGCAGAAAATATTTATTGTAGGATTTAGGTAGAATTTGACTTATGATGTATATAGGAGTTAGGTTTATTTGGTTTAGGATTTAGGATTTGCGGTTGAATTTGCTTTAGGATGTATGTATGATTTAGGATTTAGGATTTTATTGATATAGGATTTAGGATTTATGTAGGATTTAGGTGTATGTTAGGATTTAGGTTTATTTGCGGTATGATTTGATGCATGTGTTCGATTTGTTTGTGTTGTCCATTTGTGCAGGAAGACAATGCCGAAAGACGTGGTATGGGAGCATGGTGAGAATCTTGCTCCCGGTTGGAGATGCAATTACTGTCATACACAAAAAGCCGGGGGTGGTGCTTCCCGATTGAAGCAGCATTTGGCTGCGCGCGGGACGTAGGTGATCCACTGCAGCAAGGTGCCCAAAGAAGTCCGGGAGTACTTTTAGCAAGACATCGACAGAACTAGGCAGGCAACTAGTGACCGCTCTCGGCAGAGGGTTGCATGAGAGGCTGCTGCAGCGGAGGGCAACCACCCCCTTGACGATGGCGAATACGAGGCTCAGTTGCAGGCAGCCATTAATTAGTCCAGAGCAGAATATGAGTACCAAGAGGGGGTGTAGCGGAGAGGAGGCGCTTACGAGCGTGGAGGTGGCAGTGGTAGTGGTACTGCTTCGCAGGGGGGCAATCCTTTGCAGAGGATGTTTCGGAGGTCTGCTTCACAGAGACAGACCCCTGCGGCGGTGGATGACTACAACTTGGCAGCCGGTACGAGGGGTGGACTGAAGCAGACAAGGATTGATACAGGGTCATGGACGCAGAGGGGAAGGAACGCGAAGGACGCAATTGGGAAAGCTTGGGGAAAGTTTTTCCATACTGCAGGAATCCCCGGGAGACAGGCGGACAATCCGTACTTTGTTAGTGCAGTCAGGGAGACGCATAAGTGGGGTAAGTAGATATTCTTGGAGACCTATGTCATTACGTATATTTCTCTATTCTCATGATTCGCTTACGATTGCAGGTGAAGGCATCACGTCACCCAGTGGAAAGGATATAGATGGGAAGTACCTCGATCAGAACGAAAAGGACTTGCAGAGCCGGTACGCAAAAGTTTCAGGACGAGTGGCCCATATTTGGGGTCACGTTGATGTGTGATTCGTGGACGGGCCTGACAAGAATGAATGTCATCAATTTTTTGATCTATTGCAATGGCGTCATGTGGTTCCACAAGTCAGTTGATACGACTGGCAGAAGCCAAGATTCATCTTATTTGTTGAGGGTACGTCCAAAATATTGTGTCAGTTCACATGCACTATGTTTTCTCGGTTCCACTAAATGTTGTGCCTACTTGTGCAGTTGATTCGCAAGGTGGTTGAGGAGATAGGTGTTGAGCATATCGTGCATATCGTCACGGACAACGACGCCAACTTCAAGAGAGCATGCCAGAGATTGAACGAGGAGTACAAGCATATTGTTTGGACACCTTGCCTTGCACACACCATCAACTTGATGCTGAAGGACATTGGTCAAAGGCCGGAGCATGCATGTATGATCTCTGTATGCAAGCGCATTTCAACTTGGCTGCACAACCATGGCCAGTTGAATGCAATGATGAGGGAAGCCATTGGTGGTGAGTTGGTCAAATGGAATGCCACTAGGTTTGGGACCAACTACATATTCATGGAGAGCTTCCATTGGAAGCGTGATCGTTTTATGGAGTGGATGGGATCTCCCGAGTTCTTGCATAGTAGGTGGGGAAAATCTAAGGAAGGACATTATGCTCACGCAAGATTGTCTAGTATACAGTGGTGGGATGGACTTAAATACATCATCGATTCAGTGACACCAATTTACAGGTTCCTTCGGTTCGCTGATCAAGATAAGCGACCTAACCTGTGTGAAGTAGTGTACAACTTCCAAGAGTGCAAAAAGGAGATGGAGACCTTCTTTGGAACAAATGTTCAAACATGGCATGAGTACAAGGCTATCATGGATGATAGGATTGCGGACGTGTACTATGGCACACATGTGGGCCCAGGTGCGATCACAACCATTGTTAAAATAGCAGTCTCTACATATTGAGTATTTACCATATGCTAATTTGTCGTGCATCGTATGTTGCAGCTGTTGTCCTGAACCCAAAGCTTGTATATCGTTACAATCCAACTCCGCAAATGTTTGGTGGCCTCAGGGAAGCATTTGGGAAAATGACGGATGTGCATACCGCTGTCTTGGCATTACAGGAGGTAGAAACATTCCGCCAACACCTTGGGGAGTTTGGCACTGAGTTGTCCATGAAAATGGTCATGGACCCCAAGACAAGCCCATGTAAGAGTACTTTTGAACTCCTTTTTTGGTCTTTTTGAGCACATATCTAACATAATGGGTTCCACTTGCAGCTCAATGGTGGTTGCTGTTCGGCAGGCGCACTCCAAATCTGCAAAAACTTGCGTTGAGGCTTGTTGCACAATGTGTATCCTTCAGTGGATGCGAGCGCAACTGGAGTACATTTGTCTTAGTGCACACGAAGGTTCAGAATCGCTTGTCCCACAAAAAACTGAACAAGCTAGTGTATGTGAACTACAACCTTCGCCTGCGACTCGCGGATGCCTTCGGGCCACCTAGGCGTGAGGAAGAAGACTTCATTGACCAGTTCACGCAGATATCCTTTTACGATAGGGATAATCCGGTTCGAGACTGGATGGAGTATGGCAGATCCAACCAGGCCCCAGTTCTCGACGAAGAAGATAAAGAAACGGACATCCCTCTTCCGTCTCATATTGTGAGGTACGTTGATGTACTTTGTTAGCCACTAACAAACCATACTTTTAATAATATGATTCATTCTTTGTGATGACAGAGACCAAGTGGACGCCGACGATCTTGGGCCCATCAGTGATTGGGCCCGTAGACATGTGGGTGACACGTATCTTGGCAAAAGAAAATACCAGACGGGACCTAAGCAGGAGGACCCCAAAAGCCAGAAACGAAAGGGGAAGCGAGTGCAACAACCTGTCACCAGCAATGCTTCCACAGATGATGGCGAGGAGGGTGAGGAAAGTCCACAGAACCAGGAGTCCGATGACAGCAGCTCCAGCACATGACAGTGGAGACAGTGATAGTGGTGACGATGACACTGCCGCTGCTGGTGGTGGTGGTGGTGGTGGTGGTGGTGGGGCTGGGGGTTCTGCAGTTGGTGCTGGTGGTAGTGGTCTTGGTGATGTTGGTGGACTTCGTTTCACAGGTATCAATTGCTACAAACATTTTTTTTATGTCTATGACTATTCACTAGTACTAATTATGGTCGGCTGCAGGCGAGACGGACTTCACACATGCTACTCAGGACCGCGACCATGGGCAGCCGGAATCGTAGAGGAGAGCTTACGACCCGACGGACTGCTACGGCATGCCACAGTACTCCTCTTCCTCGTACAGTGATACATCGTACGGTGGTGGTTATACCTATCCCGTTCCTGACATCAGCACGCAGCCGGCCACTAGATGGGTCTACGAATGGCAAGACCCGAATTTCTACAACATGTTAGTGCAGGAATGGGAGACCACAACTTATTGGACGGGCCAATCGTGGATAGACTACAAGGATGGGCTCCAGACGCGCGGTATCGCTCTAATGTCCACCGCGGAGTATGAGGAGGCGTGCCGAAACGGGATCTTCCCTTATATTCAACGCCAGTGACCATGATGTTTGTATGTCTACGACACAAGGTATTTCCATGGACGATTTGTTGTTGCAACGGTGAACTACGTTATTTCCGTCGTAAATTTGTGGCTAGTGCATCACTATGATATTTCGATGGGTTGTTCATTTGTGTCACACTATTTTTCCATGAATTATGTGTTCTATTTACATCATTATGTGCAAAGGTCATGTAAAAAAATTGATTTTTTCAAGAAAAAAAAGAGCACCCGGCGGTTAGGACCGGTTACCGACCAAACCGGACGGTAACCGGCCCTAACCGACCGGTTACCGGTCGCCAACCGAATGAACTACGGGGTTTGAATTTAAATTCCAAACCGTTCGGTTTGGGGCCGGTTTGGGCGGTAACCGACGGTTACCGGCAAACCGCCGGCCACCGGTTGCCGATCCCAAAACGGTTAGTGAAACCCTGGCCACGAGCGCGCTGCGTGCCAGTAGTACGACTCGTTTGGCCGCTTCGTTCACGTGGAAAATGCATTCTCACTCATTCGCCGACGGTGACACGGTTAGTCCGACTTGTGGCTATTACCCCCGTAGAGTCAAACTCTACAAAATTTGTGTTCCAACTTTAAATTGGCGTTTTCTTTATATGGGTTCGAGGGATTTGTCAACTCGATGGGATCTTTTCACCTTTAAATAACGGGCCTATTCTTTCATGGTTATAAGAGCAACTCAAACAGTTTAGTATTTTTGGTTTGGCAAAACATGGAATTTGCCAACTCTGAAATAGATATGCTACAGTAAAAAATAATCTCCAACAGTCTCCATAATGACTTGGTAAAAACGAAAATTATGGACCCAATAGACCCAGACGTTAACTTCCCCACGATTTCTCTTGTTCACGCAACATCTAGTCTCGCGTCCGTGCCGCGCCGGCTCGGTGACGACGACGGCTAGCCGAGGTAAATGTGGACACCGACGGGAAGTAGATGACGGAGTGGATGAGGATGGAGAGGCCGATGGTCTGGAAGTTGCCGAACTCGACGATCTGGCGCTTGCCGGGGATCTGGAAGAGCAGGCCCGGCGACAGCAAGATGAAGAGCACCAGCCCCCACTCCGCCATGGCAATCCATCGATGGATCGATGAACACAACACAACACACACTCTTGCAGCCTGTTGTGGTGCTGTTTGCTAGCACGCACGGGCCGGATCCCGCCCGAGCCCAGCGACATGGAGCAGCAGCGAGACGTACAGCAAGGCGAGCTGCGACCCGGCGGCCACCCCTTCCCCATAGCCGAGGTTGAAGAAGACGGCGGCGCGCGGGAAGACTTCAGGGTCGGGGGAACGAGGAAACGCCGCAAAAAAAAAAGGTCGAGCGAGGAATGAAGGAAGCCGCGATGTTTGCCTCGCGCATTTGACAAGCACATATTTGCGCGAGTTGGGCCCCTTTTGGGGAGTTTGACAAAAATGTCAAGCCTAAATGTCAAACTGTTGGACATCATATTTTCAATTTTTTCCCAAAATCAAATATGTCAAACTCAATTATTAAACTGTTGGAGTTGCTCTAAGTTAGCAGATATTATTTTGTTATAAGAAAAAATATTGTATCATACTAGTTGATAAACTAATATTGTATCATAGTTGATAAACTAGGCTGATAAGGCCAAACGAACATGATAATTCATTTACATATTCTCTCCATCTAAAAATAATTTTTCATCTCGCATTTCATAACGTCAATAGATCTCAACTTTGGCAATATTTATAGGAAATAATATTAAATTGTGTATCTAATTGTGCTCATCCGACATCACAAATATTAATATTTTTGTTTATATATTTGGTTAAAGTTGAGATTGCTTGGGTCAACAAAATATGAGATGAAAACTTATTTTAGGACAGAAAAAGTATGTACAATTATTTTTCGAGATGAAAAAAATCTTTTATCTATATCACCATTTTTGTATGTAAATTATCTTTTGAAACGAAAATAATAATAATGTGTTGCAATATGTTGTGATTTTCTTTTATAGAGTTAATAATGACTGACTGGATGTTACATAATCCGGCAGTGAGTCAACGACTCTGACAAAACTGTAACATAGCATCAAGACGACTCTGACAAAACTGTAGCATCAAGTGTAAACTTCATTAAAAAAACAGAACAGATTTGCACTTGGTAAAGTTTGATTCATCATAATTTTGGTATATGGGAAGTCCAGAAAAATGGAGGACAAACTCAAAGCATCCCCGGTATATCTCTCTCAAGCCTTCGCTACCCTGTTGTAAAATCAATGAATTTAACATGGACATCGTATCTAAATGAGCTCCTATAGTAAACAAATGTCAAAGATTTTTCTAAATTTTATCTATTTGCTCGTGTACAAGAGAAAAATCTCCATATGCATCCAGTATCAACTCCTGTTGGCAAGAAGTGAAGCTTCGTCGTCTTCTCGTTCTCCACCAAGGCCCTCCCGATTCTCGCGGTCATGGAGAGATTTATCGTTGCAAGAATCTCTGTTTCCAGGGAGGGAGGTTAACTCGACATTCTCTACTCGCTGAGCTTCATCATCATCTCCCTCATTCAGCAAATCGGATGGAAGAAGAGTGGAATTTGGATCACTTCTTGGCACCAAGAACAACAGCGCCAGTGGTAGCAGCCTCATTATATTTCGAATCAAGATTGCGGCCCAAAGGTTCTTGAATTTTGTTCTTGTGATTCTCAACAAATGAAGTAGCAATCCACCGATCCATGATCCAGTTAAACGAGCCATTGTTGTCGATGAACATTAGCAATGCGTAGAATGTGCCTTCAATGCCAGTGGGGCAAAGCTTTGAGCTAAGCACCAGGAGAGGCATCCATTTGATACGGCTGATCATTTTGGAGACCCCCTCATCGATTACCGCAAAGTAGTAATCTGGTATCCCCATTTTAAGGTTTAGTCGAAGCACCAAGATCAGATCAAGCATTCCTGCCAAGCTTAGCAACAGCTGGCTCGAAAAAAGAAGGCTGCGAAAGGAATAGTCCTTAAGAATATTTTGGTAAAGTATAACACCCACAAGAGAACCAACTGATCCAATAGCAAATATAAAGCCAATAAATCCCTGGTGAAGTAACATACAGTTAGTTTGACTATGGGTTCAGAAGTAATCATGCTATATTTTCATAAAATGAAATGTCATTTGAAATGTGTCAGGTCTACAAGAACTTTAAGTGCAAGAGGCCTTTATATTCATGAACAAGCTGCCAAGCATGCATTATAGTTAAATGATATGTATATGTACCTCATGAAAAGATAACCCTGCGCTTCGGTCCGTGTACCAGAAGAACATTCCTTCTTGGATGTCGACACTCAACGCAAGTGATACGTACATGTAAACACATGGTCGCCATACTTCAGGACATTTCAAAGCTGTTAACATTTTTCCACTTGCTTCTACAAACTTCTTATGGGCCTGAATTTGCCATGCCAGGAAGGAAAAACTAGTGTAAAAGAGAGTATATGTGGTGTCAGCGAAAAACAAGAACAACATCATTCCTAACCTGCTCGTATGGAAAGTTGGGGATATGAGACTCCTTTAGCAGAGTTCCGGATAAAATTATCAAGGCAGAGGGTATGGTTAACAGGCCAAGGGCACCCTTGAGAAAGGCAAGATTTATCCATTATCAGATACCAGCACCATCTGAATTTTGAAACGAAGAAAAATATACCAGCAGCATCCAACTAATGGTAACTGCCAGTCTAATTTATATTTGACAAGTCACAGAAAAGAGAAGCAGCACAAGTTCAGTGAACTGATTATTATGCAGAAAAAATACACTGGTTGAAATTAATTTGAATTAGATTAAGACGAAGGTATTCAGGGATTCTGCTTCTAGCAGTGATCAATGCGCATCAGTGAAAATTGAAAAGTACGAAACTCAAACAAATCTTTATAAGAGATGAACTAGTGATACTCACTTGAGCCCCTATTGCATGAACAAGAAAACCACTTATTGAGAATCCAATAATACCTCCATTTAAGCTTATCATGTCAGCAGCAAGATGAGGGTACACAATACTGTTTTCTGCCATGCAAGCATCTATAGTAACATCAGCTATCGCCACACTAGCGCTTCCGGTCATCAATGCCAACAAAGCGAACAATGCATGAAGCTTGCTGTGGAGAGCGAGTATAAGCATTGCAATCACTCCAATGAAGCCTGCATACTCAGAAACAGGGAGGGAACAAAACAAACAAAATACTCATTTTCTGTTTATGCTTTTTACTAAATGACGGTTATTCTCCTATCAAGCGAATATATATGAATGCCATTGTTAACGGAGCAGGCCATATTTTGGCTTATGATGCAAAGCTTTTTTAAAAAGATGCACCTACATAGTCACATTGATTCCTTCCTATACTAGCTATTTGGTACAAAGCTTGCACTCCTCTATGCAGTTCAATATATCAAAATTACGATGTACTATTGAACTCATCATCATTTCAAAATGATTTTCTAGCTTGGATCTTATGCTGCACCTACTTGCATCTACAGCTACCCCGCAGCAAAAATCTCCATGTCTGAAAGAAGGTCTTCAGCACCCACGCCTGCCTCCGCCTCCAAACGACTCATGTCCTCGTCATCAACTACAGTCTTGGGAACTGCCCTCGTCGCCGACTCGTCACGGTTCACGCCGACTTCGTCGCTCCTCGCCACGGCTCATGCCAACCTCGTCGTTCCTCATCGCCGACTACAGTCTCGGGGACTGGCTTCATCGCCGACTCGTCACGGTTCACGCTGACTTCGTCGCTCCTCGCCACGGCTCATGCCAACCTCATCGCTCCTCGTCGCCAACTACAGTCTCGGGGACTGGTTTCATCGCCGACTCGTCACGGTTCACGCCGACTTCGTCGCTCCTCGCCACGACTTGGCTCGGGGACTGGAACTCAGGGACTGCGAACAATACAATATGATCCTGATACAAGAACTGTCGCGCTCCTTACATCAGGCTCGGGGACTACGGGTATTCGCAGTCATTTTTTACAAAAACTTATGTTTCAGTCTTCGGCTACAATTTTCATGCATTCTTTATCTTTTTTAAAGCTTGGCACCACGTGCATACTTCACCTACTACCAAGCTCGGGGACTAAGTGGGTACACTTCACCTTGCGGTGAATGTACTGGTTTTCTTCTCGACAAACTCTGCTGTTTTCATGTTGTTTTTGCAGAGTCTAAGTGGGTACACATCACCAGGAAGGGACTTCTAAATTTTTCTTCTTCAGCACGTCACATTCTTCCGACAAGCAGTCACAACATCCGACGAGGCGACCTACTCGCATATCAAGCAACGATGCTCTCGACCAGTCCAACCTGGTCGGGAGGCCTCTAAGAGCAGTGCCTCGACAAGGCGGCCTGGTCGAGACCCTGCAACGACGCTCACACATGAAGGCGACCAGCCGAACGCCTCGAAGAACGACACCGCAGGCTCGCCATAAGAATGCAACGTGCTCGGGGACTTGTTAGGGATATTATCTCGGCAGATCCCCAGGGACCTTATGGGCCTACCGACCAGAAGATAGTCCGGCCCACAAGACGTAGACGTGCAGCACACGACCTGCACCGCACGAATAGTACCATATTGGCTACTTTACTTGTAACTCTGTCCCTTCGACATATATAAGGAGGGACAGGGACCCCCTCAAAAACATCCGCATACGATCCCCTAGATCTCATCTACGGATCTTGTAACCTAATACTCACATCAATCCAGCCACCAAAACACAGGACATAGGGTATTACGGCGATTTGTCGGCCCGAACCTGTCTAAATCGACGTGTCTACGCTCTTTGTGTTACGCTTGATCGTCGTTGCCACACCTCCGCCTACAATCTACTACTGTGGGATACCCCTAGCTAGACTACGACGCATATTTCGTCGACAAACTTTGTCATACTTATTTAGTATATTAGGTTGTGCTTGTGAGCTAGTAGAATTGTGTAGGCATTGAATGTGGATAGAGCTATATTAGGTTAGTAATTGTGATTAGGAGGCTTCGCATCCCTTAGTAGGCTAGTGCAATCTTAGTTTCGCTTTATTGTTATCTAACTTGTTGTTTAGTTTGTTTTTAGATTTTGATTTAGGCTATTCACCCCTCTAGCTTTGGGATAGGACCTTTCACCATGGCCCGTTTGCACGGCCCGCGGTACGAGAATTTGGCCCGGCCCGAGCACGGCACGGCACGGTGGCCACCGGGCCCGTGCCGGCCCGACCCGAGGCACCAGGCCATGTCTAGGCCGCGGAACCAGCTTCTCTAACTTACGAACAACTATGTCCTGGGATGCCGTTGGTTCCTGATCGAGCGGTACGAAACAAATAGGCAAAGAACATACGGGTCCAGCCTGATTGTGGCCCATTCCTGTAGCACTGAGTCACCAGAAAAAAAGGCGCGAGAAGAGGAAAAGGCGGGCAGATGGCCACGCTGCCAGAAAAAAAAGGCGCGTGCTTGCGAGAGGGCTGACCTGCCAAGGAGTGATCGCTGCCAGAGTACTCTACTGATGAAGAAGACGATTCCCTGGGTTATTCAAGTGTTGTGGACAAACTTGGCTTTTTTTGCTATTTGGAAATTATCATGAATGCAAAAACTCTAGTTCTGTACATATAACTTAGGCCTTGTTTAGTTCCTTATGGAATCCAAAATATTTTGGGTTTTGACTTTTTATTTTACAAAATGAAACTAAACAACACCCAAAATATTTGGTAAAAAGTGGTTCATTCCATATTTTGAATTTTGGACTCAAAGGGCTAAAATAAGGGAATCTTTGCATTGATTTGTGTGTCATCCTCACAATCCCCATCATTGAAAGGCAAATTTTGGTTGGAACTAAACACACCCACCAAACTATTTTGCATTCTGGATTTTAGAATCCAAAATAGTTGGGAATTTGAATTTTGGATTTTAGTTGGAACTAAACAGGCCTTAGCTTCCTTTTGCTATATTGCAAATGAGCACTGTAGTAGAACTGGTACATATTCTGCCCAGAGTTCTTAAATCGAAAAATCACAACAACACTGAAGTATCAAATCCGTACTAATTATACTCTCAAATTGGCATGCATTATTCAATCATCACAAACAATTCAGCTCCAATCTCAACTCACATCAGTTACACAATGGCAATTCAACACTACTTATTGTCTACTGCTAGTCTGAATTTTGGAGTTCGGCTTCTCAAGGTGCTGTTGCTCTTGTCTGAACTCTGAACATTCAGTTTGGCTTCTCAAGGTGCGACAGCGCGGGATGTGCCGATAGGAAGGCAGAGGATGATGACGGTGGAGGAGAGCACCTTCCCCAACACCTGCTTTCCTACTCCAGACCGAGGGAGGCTATCAGCAGCAGCGCAGCCGGCTGGTGGCCATCTTCACGGGCACTACAGCGACGGCGAGTGGCTGGAGCACTACATTCCTTTGCAGAGGATGAGGGAGATGGAGGAGAGAAATTCCCCAAGGATCTGCTTGCCTGCTCCAGCGCCGGGGAGGCCGTGAGCACCACGCCGGGGAGACCGCGAGCAACAGCAACTAGCCAGCGGCCATCTTCCTTCACGGGCGTTGTGGCGGAGGCGACTGCTTGAGCATGGAGCGTTCCTTCTCCCACTTGTGTTTTGTGCTTCCTGAACTCGAGGGCCGCATTACATACATGGGCCGAAGCAGGTGTGTGGCCTGCTGCTTGTTTCCTGGTGCTGGAATGGGCCACAAATAGGCTTACGGACCCGTATGCCCTTTGCCTATTTGTGTCCTACCGCTCGATCAGAAACCAACGGCATCGGGCGCAGGGGGACGTAGTTGTTCTTAAGTTAGAGGAGCTGATTCCCTGGGCCGCCACCCTGGCCCGTGGCACGGCACGGGCACGGCCCGGTGGTAGAAGGCAGCCCGACACGGCAATGGCCCAGTGGCCAGTGCGGCGGCCTGCTGGAGTGTTGGAGTGCTTCCTGCCCCCCCCACTCACACACACAGCCAACCCCAACCCTATCCCCCGCACGCCTCGCCCCTCTTCCACTCTCCAGCTCCAGCCCCACCCGCCACCGCCCCCACGCGAGGCGCGCGCGGCGCGACCACGGGGGCGCGGACCGTGGTCGCCTTCTTCTTCTCCTTCTCCCTCGTGCAGTCGCGCCTCTTCCTCGCGCGCGAGCTCGGCACGGCAGCACGCTATGCTCTCGGCACAGCCCGACGGCCCACGTGTCGTGCCTTGGGTCGACCCCCTGGCACGAAGCACGGCCCTGGCACGTCACGGCCGGCACGGCGAGGCATGACGCCTAGTCCGACTTGTATCTGGCTACTACCAGCGAAGAGTCAAACTCTACAAAATTTGTGTTCCAACTTAAGTTGGCATTTCTTTATATGGTTCGAGGGATTTGTCAACTCGATGGGATCTTTTCACCTTTAAACAACGGGCATGTTCATAAGCCAACATACATTATTTTGTTATAAGAGAAAATATTGTGTCATACTACCTTCGTCCCTTATTAACTGTTGTTTTGATTTTCGTGTCACAATTTTGACTAGATTTATATAAAATACATGTAACATTTGTGTCTCCAAATAAATGTATTAAAAAATTAGTTCAAAATAATATCTATTTAATGATATTAATTATGTATTATAAATATTAATAATTTTTTAAATAAAATTAATCTAAGTTATTTCTCGGGAAGTGAGAAATACAGTTATTTAGAGAGGGAGGGAGTAGTTGACAATAAAGACTGATAAGGTTCAAGCAAACATGACGGTTCGTTTGCGTACTCTATCATCTCAAAATAAATTTTCATCTTGCATTTTATAATGTCAATAGATCTTAACTTTGGCAGCATTTATAGAAAATAATATTAAATTTTGTATCTAATTGTGTTCATCTGAAATCACAAATATTAATATTTTTGTTTATATTTTTTTTGTTAAAGTTGAGTCATGGAAATATGAGATGAAAATTTATTTTAGGATAGAAAGAGCATGTACAATTCTCATTCGAGATGAAAAAAAAAATTCTTGTATAAATAATGTTGATACATCATCATTGTTGTATGTAAATTATCTTTTGAAATGAAAAATAATAATGTGTTGCAATATGTGCCTGCCTGGATGTTACATAATCTGGCAGTGAGTCTGACAAAACTGTAACATAGCATCAAGACGACTCTGACAAAACTGTAACAGAGCATCAAGTGTAAACTTCATTAAAAAAACAGTCCAGATTTGCACTTAGTAAAGTTCGATTCATCATAATTTTGGTATATGTGGAAGTCCAGAAAAATGGAGGACAAACTCCAAAGCATCCCCGGTATCTCTCTCTCAAGCCTTCTCTACCATGCTGTAAAATCAATGAATGTAACAACGTGGACATCGTATCTAAATGGGCTTCTATAGTAAACAAATGTCAAAGATTTTTCTAAATTTTATCTATTTGCTCGTGTAAAAAAGAAAAATCTCCATATGCATCAAGTATCAACTCCTGTTGGCAAGTAGTGAAGCTTCGTCGTCATCTCGTTCTCCACCAAGGCCCTCCCGATTCTTGCAGTCATGGAGAGATTTATCACTGCAAGAATCTCTGTTTGCAGGGAGGGAGGTTAACTCGACATTCTCTACTCGCTGAGCCTCATCATCATCTCCCTCATTCAGCAAATCGGATGGAAGAAGAGTGGAATTGGGATCACTTCTTGGCACCAAGAACAACAGCGCCAGTGGTAGCAGCCTCATTATATTTCGAATCAAGATTGCGGCCCAAAGGTTCTTGAATTCTGTTCTTGTGATTCTCAATAAATGAAGTAGCAATCCACCGATCCATGATCCAGTTAACGAGCCAATGTTGTCGATGGACATTAGCAATGCGTAGAATGTGCCTTCAATGCCAGTGGGGCAAAGCTTTGAGCTAAGCACCAGGAGAGGCATCCATTTGATACGGCTGATCATTTTGGAGACCCCCTCATCGATTACCGCAAAGTAGTAATCTGGTATCCCCACTTTAAGGTTTAGTCGAAGCACCAATATCAGATCAAGCATTCCTGCCAAGCTTAGCAACAGCTGGCTTGAAAAAAGAAGGCTGCGAAAGGAATGTTCCTTAAGAATATTTTGATAAAGTATAACACCCACAAGAGAACCAACCGATCCAATAGCGAACATAAAACCAATAAATCCCTGGTGAAGTAACATACAGTTAGTTTGACTATGGGTTCAGAAGGAACAATGTTTCAGAAGTAGTCATGCTATATTTTCATAAAATGAAATGCCATTTGAAATGTGTCAGGTCTACAAGAATTTTAAGTGCAACAGGCCTCTATATTCATGAACAAGCTGCCAAGCATGCATCATAGCTAAATGATATGTATATGTACCTCATGAAAAGATAACCCTGCGCTTCGGTCCGTGTACCAGTAGAACATTCCTTCTTGGATGTCGACACTCAACGCAAGTGATACGTACATGTAAACACATGGTCGCCATACTTCAGGACATTTCAAAGCTGTTAACATCTTTCCACTTGCTTCTACAAACTTCTTATGGGCCTGAATTTGCCATGCCAGGAAGGAAAAACTAGTGTAAAAGATAGTATATGTGGTGTCAGCGAAAACAAGAACAACATCATTCCTAACCTGCTCGTATGGGAAGTTGGGGATATGAGACTCCTTTAGCAGAGTTCCGGATAAAATTACCAAGGCAGAGGGTATGGTTAACAGGCCAAGGGCACCCTTGAGAAAGGCAAGATTTATCCATTATCAGATACCAGCACCATCTGAATTTTGAAAGGAAGAAAAATATACCAGCAGCATCCAAGTAATGATAACTGCCAGTATAATTTATATTTGACAAGTCACAGAAAAGAGAAGCAGCACAAGTCCAGTGAACTGATTATTATGCAGAAAAATACAATGGTTGAAATTACTTTAAATTAGATTAAGATGAAGGCATTCAGGGATTCTACTTCTAGCAGTGATCAATGCACATCAGTGAAAATTGAAAAGTACGAAACTCAAACAAATCTTTATAAGAGATGAACTAGTGATACTCACTTGAGCCCCTATTTCATGAACAAGAAAACCACTTATTGAGAATCCAATAAGACCTCCAACAGATGAACAGAATCCATTTAAGGTTATCATGTCAGCAGCAAGATGAGGGTACACTATACTGTTTTCCGCCACGCAAGCATCTATAGTAACATCAGCTATCGCCACACTAGCGCTTCCGGTCATCAATGCCAACAAAGCGAACAGTGCATGAAGCTTGCTGTGGAGAGCGAGTATAAGCATTGCAATCACTCCAATGAAGCCTGCATACTCCTCAGAAACAGGGAGGGAACAAAACAAACAAAATACTCATTTCCTGTTTATGCTTTTACTAAATGACGGTTATTTTCCTGTCATGAGAATAGTACATGAATGCCACTGTTAGCGGAGCAGGTCATATTTTGGCTTATGCTGCAAAGCTTGTTTAAAAAGATGCACCTACATAGTCACATTGATTCCTTCCTAGTACTAGCTATTTGGTACTAGAAAGCTTGCACTCCTCTATGAAATTACGATGTACTGAACTCATCATCGTCTCAAAATGATTTACTAGCTTGGATCTTATGCTGCGCCTACTAGGTGTTAAAGTCAACTAGTGCATAGCCATTAGCTCATAGGCATGTTTGATGCGCATTGCCATTGACACATTTTGTCACTACCTTTTCAGAACCACAAGTCCTCAAAACTTTACTTGCACTCCTAAATTTCAGCAAGAATATTTTTCAGTTCTAAAGTTCCTACCTAATTGGACTGGTTGTTCCAGAAATCAGGACTCAGGAGCGACTCTATCTTCTAACCAAAAAGGCCAAATACCCAACACAGCACACCACAGTGCTCCTCACCTGCAAGAATAAAGTAGGGCCGGCGGCGGTATCCGGCGACGGGGAGCACGTCGGTGAGCAGGCCCCAGAGCGGCTTGACCATCCAGGGGATGGAGGTGACGCCCTGGTACACCTGCGCCACCGACGGCTGCACCCGCTGCACGTCCTTCCAGTAGTAGTCGGACGCGACGCGCGAGATGCCGCCGCCGAGGCCCTGGCTGATGCCGTACGTGGCCACCACGCCCAAGACGAAGCTCCAGTGCAGCTCCCTGGCCAGCATCCGGAACCACGCCACCGGCGACGGCGACGGGCTCCCGTGGCCGTGGCCATCGCCCTCGCCCTCGCCCGCCTTCGCGGGCGACCCCGGGGCCGCTTCGATGAGGACATTGGTCTCCCTCTCCTTGTCCTCGGCGAGGTCGGTGGCCGGCTGCGGCGACATTTTCGAGAGTCGCCGCTTGGGCTCTCTCTCGCGCGCGAGATCTCCTATGGCTTCGGTAGGAGACTGCGCGGGAGCTCGGATTCCTCCTCACTGAGCTTTACCAAATCTCTCCATGATCTGGATAACGGATGCTCCAGTCCAGGCACAGATTCGGGGGTTTCTTGGATCCTACGCACTGCGGGAAGCAACAGCAAGATCGGAGCTGGGAGAGGTAGTAGGTGCGTCTGTATCGTATCGTATCGTATAGATCCAAAAAAATCTTGAAACAATCAAGAGAATGGCAAGCTAACCGCAGAAGGTATCAATCAGATCAAAGATTTGCTCCAACCTTTTTGATACACAATCTGAACGGGGGATAAACTGGGCAAAAGAAAAAAAAAATGGACAAAAAAATGCCCGATGGCTTCTGAAAAACACCACCCGGCATCGAGATATGAATGGAGATTGGATGCAGACATCAGGTACAAGTGGACTATAAACAAGAACAGCGTGAGCCGTGAGGTAAAAAAAAAAAGTTGCGGGAGATCGAGGTCCTAGCTGCGGAGATTAGCCGTTTGACATTTTTTTTTAATAATTAGTTTTAAAACCCATGAGCTGGCTCGCTAGCTGACAGCAGCATGGACAGGCAGACAGAGTGTCTGCCGTGTGGGACCACCGGTTCCGGGCCCACCGTGTGTGGGTGGCCTGTGTAGTCGGGTAGGCGGGTAGCCTACTCCGTGACGTGAGTGTGGTATGGAAAAGTTAATCCAATCGGTTAGTAGACTCGTCACCTGCTACTATGCTGCTAGCCTTCGTCGTTTTTTTTTTGACAATGCTAGCCCTCGTCGTTGGAACGGCACAGGCGCACAGCGTATGCTGGGCCCACCGGGCAGTGCGTCGACGCTTCGAATGGGTCCGTCCGGTCCGGGCACTTCCAGGGACGCGGGAAAAGCGCTCCGGGCACGCACTACTGGTAGTACTCCGCTACTGTACTCCAGTCAGTCTGGAACTGCCACGCACACGCACGGTCTCATCGCCACGGCTGCCACGCCAAACTTGCCAAGTTGGGCGGGCGCAGCCAGAATTCCCAGAAACACGCCGTGCAGGTTTACAAGTTGAATCAGAATTTCAAGTCGCAAACTCGCAATCGGAGAGAAACAGGAGAAATGAAGATGGGGCCTTTGTTCTGATCAAATCCAAGCAAAATGTTACTTGTCTCGGAGAAAGTTGGGTCCGTGCAAAGAGAAGCCAGGCCGAACAAGCCGCGAGCAAAATGAAGTGTCCAATTTTGGTTTGGCCGCCTGCTATCATGAGCTGTTGACCTGTGATTGGACATAATAAATGCGCCTTCTTGTTTGGTTTTGAGCCCCAACAAATTAGTGACGTGTACTCCGTACAACCTATCTCAACGCGCTTGATAGATTGAGACTGTCCGCACTGCTAATCCTCTAAATTCATCATCTATCCATCCTAGTCACCTAGATTCTTTCCTCTATCTATCTTTTTTCCGCACTCATCGTTCTCTATCTCGTACTCTATACAAACTACCAATCATGGAACCCACTTATCACATATTTAAATATATCCATGTGAGCTCTTGTTTTAAAGAGTTTATTAAAATAAATTTAATGGTGTAAACGGATTTAATTTGGTTTTTTTAGTTTGTGAGTTATAAGAGTTTTTAGCTAATTGAAATAGCTTTGCACACATAACAAGGACAGGGGCCCACCAACAACCCCTCCTGCCATCCGCTACGACGCTTGCTGTTCCGCGTGCTGTAGCGCAAGGATGCTGGTCGGCTGGCATAGAGCATGCGATAGAGTCCAGGGCTGCGGCCTTTTTTTACTCCAGTACTGCTTTACAGGTGCGCATAGTCTCCTAGAGCCGTGTCCTAAACTGAGCCTCTTGAGTTTCAAGAGTGAATATCAGGTAAAGTCAGTTTTAGTGAAAGTAGTTTTAGTAAAAGTTTCATCTTAGTTTTATTCGCATTAAACATGTTGTCATTTAGATATTTTTATGACATGACAATGTATTTAAAAAGATAGATAATAAATGTGTTTTATATAGATGAAACAATGTCACGAAACTTCCAAGTTCCAATTGAGACTAGCCTTAACATGATGTTTGAAACCTTTACTAGCGGGATATTGAGGTAAAAACACATTTGTTTGAAAGTTGGTCAAATTAGCTTTTCTATCATGTTCTCATTTGCAATGATAGTACTCTGTATGAAAGAGGTATGGTCTTCGAAATAAAGTAGTGTTGGGTTGTCGGCGAACTGAATGTTCAACTTTGATGGATTTGCACTTTAAGATTGGTTTGTTCCTGGCATATTTGTGCTCTATCATCACCACCGTTGTTCATAAACACATTTTAAGTACTACTCGTCTTATAAGAACGACTCATCTTATAATCAATCATTGTATACGAAGGTTACGGGCCCTCAACACAAACCTTGGCACCCACAATCTCACTCCAATCGGTCACCCTCTTTATTATTTATAGCCCACAAGCCCAAACTAGTTGTTGGGAAGATTCTATATTTTTCTCGGCACCATCCAAATTTTTGGTGGGACAAGAGAGAAACCCAATGAATTAATGGACATAACACCCATCTGACATCCAAACAGAGCAGATTTAGTTGACTATATAACCGAGGCTCATTTGTCTTGTGCACCTTCTTTGGTGCACACAAGAGAAACCCAGTGATATCTGCAGGTCTCTGGTCAACTGGATCACCTAGGTCGCCCTCTCTAGCATTAAAACTTGGACCACCACCGGACTTATCCGATGTCCCAATAAACTTTATGTCGGGCTACACTAAGAGCTCCAACTGACACCAAAAAATGTTTGTTGCCTAGCATCGGCCTTTTTGGTGCCCTTTTTAAAAAACACATCGTACACACACCTCCAATAGTGAAGTGGCCCCCTAAATCCTGCTCTCTCCAGTGCATCACTCAAGGTACTCACCGGGCAATTCAGGTGGTCCCACGCCGCTCTTGCCCAAGACAATAGATAGATTTTAATCGCACCAGGTATGTCTCGTGTTTTGCACCTTCATTCTCCGTGCAACAACTTTAGCACAAAATCCAATGTGTCCAATGTGTTAGTTTTATTATATGCAGGCTTAGACCAGTCTTAATAGGGTGTCATTTAAGTTTCATTCGCATTAAATATGTTGTCACATAGACGCTTTTGATGACATGGCAGTGTAATTAAGAAGAGAGAGAAGAAATGAGTGTCATGGAGATGACACTCTCTTGGCACGAATACCAACTCTCTATGAGTCTTGGAATTAAATGTCTATGAAACTATAGAATGAAACTCTCCATTGAGAGTGGGTGTTTCATCCAAGTTTTATTTCATTTTGTATGACATGACAGTCTTGGAAGTAACGCTATGAAACTCTCCATTGAGACTGGTCTTAGGCTTCTTTTGGATGCTGAATTTTGTCCTGATTCTCAACGAAATTGGAATAAACTGCACCAAATAGCATATTCGCAAAATGTTTATCCTAATTCTAGTGTTTTTGCCTCGATGAGTATAATGGTTGCAGACTAGTTTCACTAGATTCTTTTTCTAGCCTCTCTCGTACACTTATAACCATATTTTTTTGTGCTAGACTTTTTAGTGCAATAAATTAAAATAGGTTGTATTCAAGTTATTCTCCATACAAAAAAGTTTTGAATTTTAAGCATAATTTTGTTTATTGTCTTTTATGAAAACCATTTTCTTTTCAGAATTAGAATCCAACATACCCGCCAAATGATTTAATAAAGAATTCGTACCAAAAATGTTTAATAAAGTGAAATGGTTGCAAATTAGAATCCTACATCACCTAAGATGTTTTCTGATATAATATGAAGGTGAAACATTTCTTAAAGAATCTAGATCCCTACCTTTTAAAGACGCGTAGGAATTTGTTGTAGACTTGTGAGTATGTGCATGTTGTAAGTGTTTTGAAAAGAAAAAAAAGTATGGCAATATGATTTTCTTCTCTCGGACAGAACTCATAGGGCATGTTTTAATTGCCATTGTTGAAACTGCTGCTATGTAGCTGTTGTGAACACCATGATACCCTATACTTGTATAGATTGGACAATTACGATCTCATTTTGTTTAGCTTCTTCAACAACTCTAGGAATTGGTTTTGCCAAATAAGCTTAAATAGAACATCTTCTCAAATAAAACTCCTTAAAATTTGCATTCATATAAAGCGGGCGCTGAATAGTGGTATATCTGCGAGGCTCTCGGTGAGACACAATGTAACAGAACCGCCCAAATTACAAAAACTTAAGTCCAAAAACCCACCGCCAATGCGATAAATTTTCGTCCTTAGGCTTTCATAACCCCGGTAGTCCGTAAAACCACGATGGATTTCATACCTTACTCAATCTCAGCCGAGAATCGCTTTAGTTCAACAGACCATTCATACGTTACATAAAGTTCAAATACGAATACATCAGAGTACGAATTTTGAAAGTTATTACATGACCAAATCTCTTGCAGCAGAAAATAGTTTTGAAACCAACTCACATACATAGTCTCACAAAAGCATAGATGAGACTTCAGAAGTGATCATCGTCCATGGTCTTAGTTGTCGCCCATAACAGGGTAGAGACAGTTGATGCAGTATCCGTAGTACATCTACCCATCTGTAACAACATTGGGAACAAAGTCCTGAGTACTCGAGTATACTCAGCTAGACTTACCCGTCTTAAACTAAAATAAAGACACCAAGAATAATGCAGGCTTTTGTGGTGGTACAAGGTCGAACTCTCTTCTACGGAAAAGCATCTACTATTGAGTACTTAAGAATGAAGCCACATTTTATAAATATTACTTGTCTTCTAAATTAGCACCTGTGCTAAACAATACACTTGATTAAGCAAGAATGATCAGTTTGCCCTTTTGGTCTCGTCACATCATTTCATCGGAACCATTCAAGTAATTTAATTGTTCTCATGCCAGTGTAGCAATTGTCAAGTTCTCACTAATGGGGAGAGACCGCGACTCGAAGTCACATCATTTCATCGGAACCATTCAAGTAATTTAATTGTTCTCATGCCAGTGTAGCAATTGTCAAGTTCTCACTAATGGGGAGAGACCGCGACTCGAATGGACTTCCTATCCAGCTGGAGGTTTTATTCTTCACCCAAACTTCGCAGCCCTTGAACGGGGGCGCGACAGTCGCTTATTCTACCTTTCAAACCAAGATCGATTGATAACCCCCACGAACAAGCTCGAGGACCGACTGGCACCCAGGGCGCTCCGGCTAAGGACCAGTTAGCCGACCATTGGACTTACTCTCCGCGTCCTCGCTAACCCGCACCGACTTGCGGTTAGCTTCGTTCTTGGTTCGGCCAGTAGGCAGGTTTCGCGGCTCGAACGAGTTATCTTGCCAGCTAAGGGTTGAGGCATGCGTTCAACATGACAAGAGGGACACCACCCGATCGGCCCGCCAAAAGGCAGACACGTACGCAAAACACCGACCTAGGACTCGCAGCTCAGCTAGATGTTGCCGATATCAGACGCACGGATAATTTACCAATCTTCCCGGTTGTCTTTCCATTTCATGATATCGTTTATACCCCGGTTTCGCCACGTAGAGCAATACATGACTTGTGTTACCGAGGGAGTCATATTTTAATTAGCAGGGCTAAGCATCTATCTTTACTATGCTACAAGTAACAAGGATATACGAATATCAAAAGCAAGGAGGGTGATATGCAACAATTAGGTTCACCCAACTCCTATACTTAATGCAACAACATAGTATAACATAGTAAGTTAATATCATAAGGTATGGTTAAAATGTACTGGGGCTTGTCTTTCTCGAACGAGCTAGGCTGGTGATCGGGACACTCTTGGAGTTCCTCTTCTGGTTCATCGTTCATGTGTCCTTCGTTGGCTCCTTGCTGACTGGCTCCGTCCTGCTCCTGGGGAAGATCGTACTGTGCTTCCTCCTGCGATCTTGTATGATGCGTATATGCAAATGGTATGAGACAAGGTATATTATTAACTTGTGCAAGACGATGAATATGCTAAACTGTGATATGCTCATGATGTTCCTTTAGTTAGTGTTTTTCCGAGTATGTGCAAATCTCTTCGCTTGTAGTTCTTTATTATAATTGTAAATAAGCAAACAACTTCTCACGCAAGAGACTAAAACTAACAGCAGGGTGTAGTTTCAGATTATTAACCTAGCTGGTTGATTAGTGCTTCAAAGATACACCAAAGCTTAATTGACTATCTAACATTTCTTAGGAGCAAGCTAGTTAACTAGAAAATTAACATAGAACTACACACCCTACGAAAATAGTTTATTAAATTCTACAAAAATTATAGTAGCTTAAGCAGGGGAAACTGACATACTCAAATTTTTCCAAGTTAAAAGAAACAATATTCTATTCTGCACAAAAATAACAAGTTTAAAGCTAATTAATACTTAAAAATACTTAGTACAGTGAAAATCGTGAACTGGCCAGATTATAATTTTTTCTAGTAACTATTCCTTACTGAAAAGCTACACAAAAAGTTACAACTCGTTTTAACCTGGAACCTATTTACTAAAAATATTACAATTTTACAGCAAAAACAGATTTTAAATGTTAATTAATTATTTTTCCACAAAAACTACTCAATTTATAATTTTCCTAGATTCTAACAACCATGCTAGATCTACTGGAACAATAATTGTATTTTTCTAACCTATCTAAAATAGCTTAATTGATTTATGCAGTTTTAATCAGTTTCAGAATATAATTAATCCTACATAGAAAAGTACTACAAAACACACATGCAATATTTTTCCAGGGTAGATCTACATATAACAAGCACTCACAAATATTTTCGGTATTTTTAGATCATTATTCAATGAGATATGATTTTTACAAGCTTTTTCACAATTTCTAAAAATGGAAAAGCAAAAGGCTTAAGCCTTTCGGCCCAACAGGCCGAGCAAGCCCATTCCGCAGAGGCGGCCCACTCCCAACGGGAGCCGGCGCCTGACAGAGGGGGCCCGCGCGAGGCGGACCCCACGCGTCGTTGACACAGGGCGGAGGCGAAGCTTTCGCCGACGATTTGGCGAGGTCTCCGGCGGTGCGGGTTGGCCCTATGGGCGCGGCTACGCGAGACGAACCCAGCACAACCCTAATCGCGTGCAATGGTGGCCGGAGTGAAGCTCGCCGGCGTCCATGGCAGAGCGGTCACACGGCGGCAGGCCGAGATAGGCCACGACGACTTCGATTAAGCGGGGCTAGGGTTCCGCGGAGCTACGGCGAGCACGGGGCTCGCGCTAATGCGGGCTAACGACGACCAGAGGGGTGCGGTCTACGGCGTAGTGCGCGGTGGAGCCGACGCAGAGCTCGGGCTCGCGTTGACCGAGGAGAAAGGGCCTTACCGAGGCTCACCGGTCGTCGTTGCAGGGTCGGGGAGGCGAGGCGGAGCTGCGGTGAAGATGGAGAGGTCGACGGTGCTTTGCGGTGGCCGGAACGGCAGTGATGCCGCTCGGCGGCGCTGCGGCGGTGCTCTGGTGTGCGCGAGAGCGAGGGCGAGGCGAGAGCGAGAGAGGAGGAGGGGCGTTTGGCAGGGGACAGAATGGAGGGAGGGAGACTCGGGACGCGTCCGCTTCGGGTGTAGGCACGGCTCGGCCAGAGCTCGGCGGCCACGCGGGCGTCGTCGGCGGGCATGGCGGCCACGTGGCGAGCGGCGTCTGCGCTTGGTCGAGCGCACGTGCGCTGCGCGTGAGGCTGTGGGCGGGAAATGGCGCGGGCGTGTGGGGCAGGTCGGGCTGGTTTGCGCTGCTGGGCCGCTTCGTTGGCGCCGACCCAATTAAGGTAAGAAATTCCTTTTCTTTTTCTTTTCTATTTTTATTTCTTTGTTTTGTTTTGTTTTGATTTGTTTCTTTTTCAAACAGGTTTAAAAACTCCCAACCAAGCTTGGGTGTGAATACCAAAGTTGTTCAAAAGATTTTAAACTATTTTTTTGCTTGTGAGGTCAAGGCCAAATTCTTTATAGTTTTTGAGTTAGAATTTAAAATCAAAGGTGAGGCCTTTCTTTTAATAAAAGCCAATGATTTCAAAATGGCTTTTAAACTTTACTTCTCATATTAAACCTAGGGTTTAAAAGCAATATTAAGTAAGTGCATTGTTTTCAAGACTTGATTCAAACACCAACAATTTTATGAACCCATCTTACTTCAAACATTTTAATCAAAGTTAATTTAAACTTAGTTTCAATATGAGATGTCATGATGCTTCATGATGATGCTTATGCAATGAATGATTTTCAATGATCATGTGGATTATGCAATGCTTAACACTAGGGTGTTACAACCCTTCCCCCTTAAGAAAATCTCGCCCCGAGATTTAGGTACTAACCACTGGTCACAAAAGCTGGGGTAGGCTCCCCTTAAATACTCTTCGGTCTCCCAAGTTGCATCTCCTGGGTCATGGTGACTCCACTGTATTTTGTAGACGCGGGTAACTCGGTTACGAGTTATGCGATCCTTGCTATCCAAGAGTTTCATAGGCTGATCTTGATAAGTTAGATCTGATTTCAACTTGAGGTTCTTGATAGACACTTCCTCTTCAGGTACTCTTAAACATTTCTTTAATTGGGATACATGGAATACTGGAAATATAGATCCCATCTCCTCTGGCAAGTCTAATTTGTAGGCCACTTTCCCCTTTTTCTCCAGAATTTCGTAGGGCCCTACGTATCTTGGTGCGAGTTTTCCTTTTACACCGAATCTTTTCACTCCTTTCATGGTTAACACCTTTAAATACACAGTCACCTATTTCAAAGGTTAAGGGCCTTCATATTTTGGTGAATAGTACGGACTTTCTCTTCGGCCTCATCCACGAAGTCAATACCATAGAATCTTCTTTCTCCAGGTTCCACCCAATTGGCAGGTGTTCTACACTTGTGACCATACAAAGCTTCGAACGGAGCCATTTTGATACTCTCTTGATAGCTATTGTTGTAAGAAAACTCTATTAAGGGTAACCACGATTCCCATGAGCCTCCTGAAGATACCACACAAGCGCGAAGCATGTCTTCTAGAACTTGGTTCAACCTTTCGGTTTGTCCGGAAGTCTGAGGATGGTACGCAGAACTGCGTATAAGACTAGTACCCAAACACTTATGTAACCGTTCCTAGAAGTGAGCGGTAAACTAAGGACCCCGGTCCGATACTATTGTTTTTGGTACTCCATGCAATCTGACGATCTCTGAAAAGTATTTGTCAGCATATTGCGGTGGCCTGTCTGTGGTCTTGACTGGTAGAAAGTGAGCCGACTTGGTGAGTCGATCCACAATCACCCATATTGAGTCATTTCCTTTACGTGTAGTCGGAAGACCTGTGATGAAGTCCATGCTAATGTCATCCCACTTCCACACTGGAATCGGCAAAGACTGCAAAAGTCCGGCAGGTCTGAGATGAACGGCTTTTACTCAACAATAGATATCACATCTGGCAACATAAGCTGCTATCTCCTTCATTTTGGTCCACAAAAATCTTGATCTCAAATCGTGATACATTTTATTGCTACCAGGATGAACTGATAGTTTGGAACGATGAGCTTCATCCAAAACTCTGTTGCTGAGTTCTCGATTCTTTGGTACGACAGGACGGTCATGGAACCACAATACACCTCTCTCGTCAATGCGGAATTGCTTGGCTAAGCGTTCTCGTACTTTCGCTTTGATATGGGAAATTCCTTTATCTGAGGCTTGTTGCTTGATAATATCGCTCTCTAGTGTACAACTGAGTTGAATGTTGAACATAACTTCTGAGTGCATTAAGTTGAATCCATCTTCGAACAGAGGTTGTACTACGTGGCAGTGTGACTTTCTGCTCAAGGCGTCGGCCACGACATTGGCTTTACCAGGGTGGTATTGCACATTCAAGTTGTAATCCTTGATCAATTCTAACCACCTTCGTTGTCGCATATTCAATTCAGACTACGTGAAGATATACTTGAGGTTCTTGTGATCTGTAAAGATATTGCACACATTGCCCAACAGGTAACGCCTCCATATTTTTAAGGCGTGCACAACTGCAGAAGCTCTAGATCATGGGTCGGTAATTGACTTCATGTTTCTTAAGTTGACGCGAGGCATAAGCAATGACTCGGCCTTCTTGCATTAACACACAACCCAAACCGGTGTTTGATGCGTCACAGAACACATCAAACGACTTTTCAATGTCTGGCTGCGCAAGGTGTGGAAAGTTGCTTCACATTTATCTGTCCAAGAAAACTTTTGATCTTTTGTAGCAGTGTGGTCATTGGTTTGGCGATCTTTAAGAAGTCGGGTATGAAACGACGATAATAGCCTGCTAAACCCAGAAAGTTTCTTATTTCTGGCACCGAGGTAGGTGTTTTCCAATCCATGACTTCCTGAATTTTGCTAGGGTCAACTGAGATCCCATTTTCTGATAAAATACGATCAAGGAATTGTACTTTGGTGATCCAAAATTCACATTTGCTGAACTTGGCATACAACTTATGCTCCCGAAGTCGGGTTAAGACTATTCTCAAATGTTCTTCATGATCTTCCCGGTTCTCCGAGTATACCAAAATGTCATCGATGAACACGATCACAAACTTGTCCAACTTAGGCATGAACACTGAGTTCATTAGATACATGAAATATGCAGGAGCATTTGTCAAGCCGAAAGACATGACGAGATACTCATACAATCCATATCTAGTCGAAAAGGCAGTCTTAGGCACATCTTGTGGTCTGATTTTTATCTGGTGATAACCTGACCTTAAGTCTATCTTGGAAAAGACACGGGCCTTGGACAACTGATCGAACAGAATGTCGATGTGAGGTAAAGGATATTTATTCTTGACGGTCACGACGTTTAACGACTGATAATCTACACACATCCCGCCACTAATTTCAATGCTGCTTGCAGTCATCAAGCAACAAGCCAAACAATGGGTACAAGCCGGCTCGAAGCACCTAGGTTGTCTCCTGCAGCGAGTAATCAACCAATGTGATGTTGTGTTGGGGAGGGCATGTGCTCTATTCCAATTACTAAGAATCCCCTGTAATAAAACTATTCTCTCTTAATGGAAGGTCACACAAATTTTTTGCATGATTGAAAAAAAAATAGTGTTGAGAATGTTGGTTTCTTCATGCTCTCTCTTCTATCTATTATGAGAAACTATTGTACCAAACTTTTTTTTTTGTAAACAACTTCATTTTCAATTATTACTCGTGGAGCCTAAAAAAGCCGTTTCACTGTTGAAGCAAAACTGTGCCAGACCTAAATTTCTCATAAAAAAAGGAGCAATTTACAAAAATGCCAAAAAATGCAGTGCGAATGGGCGCCAAACTGCCGAAACCCTAACTCCGTTCAGTCAGCACCCTCAATTTCAAATCCACATTCCCCCCTTCCTCCGCCTCTCCCCCTCGCAGTCTCCGGCGAGACCGGAAATGGATCTCGCCGCCACCCCCTCCAGGTCAAAATTCAAGCCCAGATCCTCGCCGGCGAAGCCTGTCGCCGCCCCCGCTGAGTCCAGGATGGACCTCTGCACCCCGTCCAAGCCCACGCCCTGGCGGAAGTCCAAATCGACGGCCTCGCCGGCGCCGATGTCTCCGGCGACGCCCTCCACCGTCCGGCGCTCACGCCGCCTCCTTGAAACCCCCACAAAGGCCGCGATAGAGGTGCAGGTGGAGGCTACGCCGACCCCTACCTCCAGGGGCAAGCGCGCCGTGCCATCGCCTAAAACCCCTGCTCAGCGCGAGCCCAAGAGCAAGCGCGCCGCGCCGTCGCCTAAAACCCCTGCTCAGCGTGAGCCCAAGAGACAGAAGCGACACCCGAGAAAGAGGGCATACTACCGGAAGGTGGTGTATGACGGTGGGGAGTTCGAGGTCGGTGATGACGTGTACGTGAAGCGGCGGGAGGCGGCGGAGTCTGACGCGGAGGACCTTGAGGTGGAGGAGTGCCGCGTATGCTTCCGCACCGGCGGCGGGGTTATGGTGGAGTGCGACGCGTGCCTCGGCGGATTCCACCTGCGTTGCGTGCGACCTCCTCTTCGGAGGGTACCTGAAGGTGACTGGGCGTGTCCCTACTGTGAGGCCGAGCGCGCAGGAAAGGTGGTCGAGCTGCCCAGGCCGCCTGAGGGCAAGCGCATCGCGAGGACCGCCAAGGAGAAACTCCTTTCCAGCGATCTGTGGGCTGCACGCATTGAGAGGTCAGTAAGGCTTTGGCATTGCATTGAGTTTCGAAGTTCATGTGGCTAACCACGAATTTCTGTAAATTGGCCTAGGAATTTTCTCTTATACAGTACTACATAACATATTTTAACTGGTTATAGTTGACTACTTGTGAACTGGAAGGTGCTTACCGCTTACCGGTTGTTACTGGTTACTGACTGCCGAACACTTATGATAACTAACTTGCGGTGTTATAATCTATCATGCAATAATTTGTCCTATTCATGGTTTAAGTGTTTCAATACTGAGTGATGTGTAAAAAGTTCTATTATTAGTCGTGGAATGTTTTAGTTATAATTATAACATTCAGGTTTGTTTGCAAGGCAGTTGTTCTATACTGAGGTGTGCCTCACTGCCTCTTCATCCTCTTCTTTTTGTTTCTCAAAAAATGTTAAAAAACTAACCTGTGATGGTAGATGTTCCTCATTTCCTCAATATGTCACCAGATACACTTTACACTTAACACTTAATGCTCTGTTTGTCAGTTTACTGAATGGTGCTGTTACTGTAACAGTTTATGGAGGGAGCCTGATGGCACATTCTGGGCAAAGGTCAGGTGGTACATTATCCCTGAAGAGACTGCTGCAGGAAGGCAGCCACATAATTTGAGAAGAGAGCTGTACCGTACCAATGATCTTGGAGACATTGAGGTGACCATTGTCTTCTGTGTATAGTACTATAGTTGTCTCTTACTCCCTACGTTCCAAATTATAAGTCGCTTTGACTTTTTTTGGTACATCTATTTTACTATGCATCTAGATATAATAGCATGTCTAGATACGTAGCAAAATGGATGAACCAAAAAAGTCAAAGCGACTTATAATTTGGAATAGAGGGAGTACAATTTTCCTTTGGTTGTCCTTTTGTTGTCTTGAGTTCTATGTGCTTATGGCTTGTGCAGATGGAAACAATCCTTAGACATTGTTTTGCAATGAGCCCCAAAGACTTTAGGGATGCTAATGATGGAGGAGATGATGTATTTTATTGTGAATATGAGTATGATATACATTGGCATAATTTTAAGCGTCTGGCAGATATTGACGATGAGCTGGAGGTATGCATGTGAACTCTTGAGATGCAAAGCAGTATTCTTTGAAGCTTAGACACCTTTGCGACTTACCCAGTGACTAAGCTTGTTCCAACTCATTTCTTGTAGACAAAGGAAGATCCCAATGATGAGCCTTACAATGCTGGACATGATTATAACAGTGACACTGATGAAGATTCAGAGTATGATGATGAGGAAGAACCTACATCATCTTTCTCTGCCAGAAGGAATCAATCACATGAATTTGCAGCAGTAACAACCCTTCTCTTCTCTCTTCATATTCTGTTTTGTATTTCTTTATACTGAAATGACATATCTATACATAGAATTCAAGTAAAGGTAGAATATATGGCCTACAAAAAATTGGGATACGAAAAATTCCTGAGCATGTTCGGTGCCACCAAAAGACTGAGCTGGAGAAGGCAAAAGCAACCCTGTTATTGGCAACTCTTCCTAAGTCATTGCCTTGCAGGGATAAGTATGTTTATTCATCTGACTGAATGTTGTGCGCATTTTACAAAACTGCTACTCAACTGAAGTCTCATTTCAGAGAAATGGAGGAGATATCTATATTTGTAAAGGATGCAATCTGCAATGACCAATGCCTAGGACGCTGCCTGTATATACATGGTGTACCTGGTACTGGCAAGGTAAGACTATCTTTCTGTGGGTGCTTTTATGGTTTTATCTCATCTGCCGTGGCTAAACATTAAACCAAATTTTCTGCATCTATTTTGTCTACCGACAGACTATGAGTGTACTTGCGGTTATGAGGAGGCTGAGATCTGAATTTGATTCTGGAAATCTGAGGCCGTATTGTTTTGTTGAAATTAATGGTCTTAAATTAGCATCTCCAGAGAATATCTACAAGGTACTTCTGCTTTGTGGCCTAATGATAAATAAATCTGCCCTACTCAATTGTAGCTGGCACATAACCCTCAGGAAAGAATTGTAATTGGTGTGTTCTTTTTAAAATCTGCAGGTTGTATATGAACAGTTGAGTGGGCATAGGGTTGGGTGGAAAAAGGCTCTTCACTATTTAACAGAACATTTTTCAGGTGGCACTAAAATTGGAAAGCAAGCAAACCAGCCAATTATTTTTCTCATTGATGAACTTGATCTTCTTTTGACAAGAAACCAATCGGTAATAATTCAATCCAAAATTATAATTTTTATTTTGCTCACAGGTCTTATACCAGGGAGACTAATAAATAAACCAGCTGTTTGGTATTATCATTTGTTTTGCTATCATTTGACACTGGTAGTTTTTCTTATCAGGTGCTTTATAACATCCTTGATTGGCCCACCAAACCAAATTCAAATCTTGTTGTTATAGGTAACTAACTATTCTTTTATTTTGACTGATTTTAGCCTTACCTTTTACTTACCCCTTCTGTTTTGCTATGATCACAGGTATAGCAAACACAATGGATCTTCCAGAAAAGTTATTGCCTCGTATATCAAGTCGGATGGGTATACAACGACTTTGTTTTGGTCCATACAATTATAGGCAGCTGCAGGAAATTATAACAAGCCGTCTAAATGGTATTGATGCCTTTGAGGAACAGGCTATTGAATTTGCTTCTAGAAAGGTTTGCCTCGCAATACCATGTTTCTATGTTTGCTGTGATGCCTTTTTATCAATAGCTGTTACTCTCTGCATCATTCCAACAAATTTAAGGTTTCCTTGGAACACACGAGGCGATAAATTCATGTTGCGGTTGATTATAAATGATACTTGTGTTAGGCATCGAATCAAAGTAAAATATTAGTACTCCCTCTGGTAAAAAAACACGTCATTTTTCTTTTTATAGTTTTCGTGGTGCAATTTTGACCATCCCTTTTCTTCTAAGTTATAATATCTAATAAATGCACGAGATTTTCAAAGTGTTATTCAAGACAAATATTTGCATCTGATTTTCAATTTTGCATACTGAATGGTCAAAGATTAAAAATATTGACTGTATTTTAGCCAAAGTGTAATTCATAACCATAGGGACTACATTAAATGAGTTCACATTTCAGAGATCATTTTTTTTAAGCCTGGGGAAACAAAGAATTTTAAATGGCTGTCAATTTACGCTCCTCACTACTCACTTATTAACTTGTACGAAGATTATGCCATTTTCTATTGTAATGTTGGTTTGGACTTCCATTTACTTGCCTTTGCTTGTAGGTAGCTGCTATGTCAGGTGATGCTAGGCGAGCTTTAGAGATTTGTAGACGGGCAGCAGAGTTTGCAGACTACCGTGTTAAACAATCTCAAAAGTCTGCACAGAGTACTGTTTCTGCAAATAAAGGTACTGTGTACATTTGTGTTGGAATCAACTATTAAAAAAAGTGTGCACACTGGATTAATTTATCTTTATGGTCACATAAACCTCGACCACCAGTACAAATCCACCATTCGTGTTATGGTTTCATGACTTCAACTTTCCATTCTTTGGTTGAAATTCCAACTTGCATATAATCAACTGAACACGGATCCGGTACTTGTAGGCGATGGTGTTGTTTCCATGGGTGACATAGAAGCTGCAATTCAGGAAGTCTTCCAGGCACCACATATTCAAGTGAGTTGACAATGTGCATTTTATGCGAGCTTGTACTCATAACCAGATCAATTGTTAAAGTCACTTGACCACCGATCATTATTTGGATCTCTGCAACATTTTTGTCTCTTTATTTACAGGTGATGAAGAATTGCCCAAAGTTTGGAAAAGTTATATTGGTTGCCTTAGTTCATGAGCTGTACAAAAGTGGACTAGGTGAAATAATGTTTGATAAGGTGAGTTAGATAATCTTTTGTGTGTTTTTACTTTTTATCCCCTATGTTTTTGATTTTTAATTTTGTTGGTCGAAATGAAAAAGTTCTTGCCAAGCCCAGGAGTCAGAGTATACAGATGACCTTTAGGCATTACTCCCTCCGTCCCTTATTAAGTGTCGTTTTGGGTTTCCGTGTCACAACTTTGACTAGATTTATACAAAATATGTGTAACATTTGTGTCTTCAAATAAATTTGTTAAAAAACTAGATCAAAAGATCTATCTAATGATATCATTTACGTATCATAAATATTAATTGTTTTTTATATAAAATTAATCTAAGTTATTTCTCGGGAAGTGAGAAAGACAGTTATTTAGGGACGGAGGGAGTAGATGCTTAATTTCCTATGTGCCATGATATTGACTCAAATCCAATACTTATAATGAGTTACATTGGTACATAAATTTGTAGTGTCAGTTATGTCTGGCACGGACCCTTGGGTGGCTGTCTCACCCCATGCTGGTGGCATTAGGGTATGCAGATGGCAGACGAAAAACTACCTTACATGGCAGACGAAAAACTACCTTACAAATTGTTCATTTGGGATTTTCTCTGTTTCGTTGACATTTTTTTTTTCTGATGGCTCAACTTTTCTTGACCATTGTATTGTTGGACTTCAGACTTCATTCAGGCTTCAGAAACCCTTGTTCATTTTTAGGCAGTCCCCTATTTCCATTAACTATTTTTTTTTCTTTTCTATCTTACCCTGCTGCAATTGTAAAGCTGGATGGAACTATTGCATGTGCAGTAGTTTTTCACTCTATTGTTCATTTCAATGATTATCATCCAGTCTTAATTATACTTTCATACACTAAGTGGTGCTTTTCCCCCCACTAACTTTGTATCTGATTAAGTTTCCATGTGAACTGAGGCATGCAATGAACTGTTTCATGCTCACCTTGGAAGTTTCATAGTGGCAAGATGTTAAGTTGTTAACAGTATTGCTCTTGTTTATGTCCTGCCTGTTTTGGGCCATGCACATAATACTATTATGTGTGCTTCTAATAAAGAAATCTAACGTGATATTTTCTTTTTCTGTAGTTAGCAACAACAGTTTTCTCATGGTGCCATGCCAACAGAGAAATATTGCCTGGTTACGACACACTCATGAAAATTTGGTATGCTAATTCAATCTAATGTGTAGCTTGCAATAGATTGAACTGTTTTCAAGTTCCTTATACATACAGTTGACTCCATGAGTTCATGCACACATACCATCATGTGTAACGTGGCTAGTGATGGTGTTGCCTTTGCTTCTGTGTGCCATAGCAAATGCAGTTACATAGCCATGTTTTTATTGCAACTTTCAACCCAGCATTTGCATGTATCATACTACCTGTCCCAAAGAACTGGACGTTCTAGTTTTGTTGTCAGCCAAACTATCTTAAGTTCGACAATTTTTTGTACTAAAAAAATGCTGATATATATATTACCAAATACCAACGAGGTACCATTAGATTCATCATGGAACTATTTTCATAATATGCCTATTTCATTTCATAAATGTTGACAGACTTCTTTGCAAACTGGTTCAAACTCAAAATATTTGACTTAGGACAAGCCCAGAATAACATGTTTTTATGGGATGGAGATAATAGTTTTCTATTCCCTCCATTTCAAATTATAAGCCGCTTTGACTTTTTTTGGTACATCCAACTTGCTATGTAACTAGACATATTATAGCTACATAGCAAATTTGATGTACCAAAAAAAGTCAAAATGACTTATAATTTGGAATGAAGGGAGTAGTATATTGAAAGCAATGGCTATATGTACTAGGGTTTGCTTGGATATACACTCAAGGTAGTCCAATTGGCCTACCTAGAATGACATTTTTTTTGGGACGGACTACAGAGGTACGAGTAGTAGTTAAGCAATGACTATATCGACTAGTGCATGCTTCAGCCTGACATCCATTTAAATTGCTATTGCATCCTTCTCATCTTTCGCGTGTTGACATTTTGAGCATGTGAAGATGGTGTGGAATCTGTAAACTTGGACCATGCATTGTTCAAGGTGGTCCAATTGGCATAACTTTACTTGTACTAAATGCAGTTGTTGCTTTTAGTTAGCTGGGAATTACTTGTGAAAATTCTCCTATTGTTGGACATTTTCATCATCCGTGGCATTTCATTCCTCTCTAACGAGATATAACCACTGATTTTCATTCACTTCTCATTTCTTCTAACTTTTATTTACTTTCCCTTGGATCTAGTTCGGTGCTCTATCAGTAACTTTTGTGTATGTTGCATTCGCAGCTGCAAGCTAGGTGAAAGCAAGATCATACTCTGTGAAGATGGTAGTAAGCACAAGTTGCAGAAGCTGCAGCTTAACTATCCAAGGTCAGCTCTTGGAAACAACATTAAGATTTTTTTTAATTGAAAGCCAGTTTAAACCTACTTTCTCTTGCTCGTGATATAATATCTCGTTTTCTTGGTTGACAGTGACGATGTGACATTTGCCCTCAAGGAATCCCCAGACCTTCCTTGGCTATCCAAGTACTTGTGACTTGTGAGGCTCATGTTGCAGTAACCATTAATTCCTGGTATTCTGTTCTCTTTGGAAGCAATAATTCTACTTTACCCGCAGTAAGTTCTCTTTGTGTTGCTGATGTCCTGATTGCGGATTTGGATTCTTGGACCTGCTAAGGAGCTTTCCACATATCTTATGCAGAACCCTTTCAAACACACACATCCCATGGCGAATTTCATGGTCACTCTACCCTCAGATCTGCAAAGGAACGGGCGAAGGATGTCCGGCATGTCGTTGCACCCAATGGATCGCACATATTTAATCGCACACCAGGAATGTAGAACGCTATGAAACATGTATGTCTGGAATGTCATCCCCTTCAAATTATGTTGTAATGAACTGCCGCCTGTCAGCTGATCCAATTGTTTTCTATTCCCATCTTTTTAGTAACTGTATACGAATTGTTTGTTCCAAGTACATTGAGATTTTAATAAGAAACATTGATATTGATATATCAAATTTGTACTCTCTGCTGGCTCCAATGTGATGGCCATCTAAAAGTCTCGTTCTTCTATTCTTTGGTCGTCTCCCTCGCGAAGGCTTGTTTGGATGTTATTTATCTCAAATGAAGGCCTACAGCTGAAAACTGCCCAAGTGGAAGAAACCAGTGGCCTTCAAAATTCGTTTTTGACGCATCGATTCCAGGGCCTGGTATTCGTTATTCCCGCGGCCCCGGCAGCATTAGCATTACCAGATCATGGCGAAAAGAAGCACCGCCGCCGCGCCAGAGTCCCGGAACCGCCGTGGCGCCCGCGCCCGCGCCGTCCGGTTCCTCCAGAGGATCCCTCACCGCTTCCTCCGCCTTCTCGGCGCCACTGCACCCAAAACCGCTCGCCGCACGGCGAAGTCTACCCGCAAGGTCGCGAGACCCAGGGAGCCCAAGAGCCACAGGGCGGCGGATGAAAAGCAGGAGCAGGAGGACGTCGAGGCACGGAGCCCCGATGCGGCCGCCGTTTCCGTTTCCGCTTCCGATGCGGCCGTGGCAGGCAAGTACTGGGCGCACCGGTACAGCCTCTTCAACCTCTATGACCGCGGCGTGCGCATGGACGCCGAGGGCTGGTACTCCGCCACCCCGGAGTCCATCGCGGCGTCGCAGGCCGCCCGCGCCGCGCCTGGCGACATCGTCGTCGACGCCTTCGCTGGGTGCGGCGGCAACTCCATCCAGTTCGCCGCCAGGTACGTGACGGGACTACGCGTCTCCGCGCCATCTCATCTCCCGTCCCGTGCCCTCTCCCCTGTACAGAAACTGACTCCGTCTCCGCCACACCTCGTGCTGACTGGCTGCAGGGGCTGCTACGTGGTCGCCGTGGAGATCGACCCGCGAAAGGTGGAGCTGGCGGCGCACAACGCGAGGGTGTACGGCGTCGAGGACAGGATCGAGTTCATTGTCGGTGACTTCTTCCGCCTGGCGCCTTTCCTCAAGGTATAGTACTGTCTAATGATTTCAGTAGTGCAGGGAGACTGAGCTTTGGCTACTGATTTTCTGAATCCTGAACCTCTCATGTCATACACTTATATCTGTACCCTGACACCTGACCATACTGTCACTGTAAGCAATTAAGCATGAACGTGCAGTTATTTTCAGCTTTCAAGTTATTAGCTGATTTTTTTTTTAAAAAAGTTATTTGCTGATTGGTTGCCTCAATGCCACCAGGCCGATTTGGTGTTCCTTTCACCACCCTGGGGAGGACCATCATACATTCAAGCTCCAGTTTACACCCTTGATATGCTGAAGCCGAAAGACGGGTATGTTATTCGCTTTCTTTGTTGAAGCCGAAAGATGGGTATGTTATTCGCTTTCTTTGCTGATGAAGCCGAAAGACGGGTTTGTTATTCGCTTTGTTTGTCCTATCTGAAAGATAAGCGAACGCCGATAAACAGCTTGCACATTTGACTCTGTAATTCTGTAGCTATGACCATCAAAGTTTGCTCAGGAAAATTCAATGTGAAAGTATGTATAATTGGCTAGTATTTGAATAGTAATCATGATGAAACATTAAGAATCAGGAGCTCTTGGAAGAATAACGCCTTGATAAGCTTACGGCTTGTCGGCTTTGTGTGTAGGTATGAGACATTTCAAGCAGCTCAGAAAATAGCTCCTAACATCATGATGTTCTTGCCGCGGACCGTGGACGTGATTCAAGTGGAGGAACTTTCCTGGTTGTCTTGCCCTCCCTTATATTTTGAGGTATGTTATTTTTAATTCCCTTCTCAAACCTCCAGCATTTCGAGGGAACTTTTGTGTTTCAATACCCTGTCTCATCTCTGATCATTCCAGAGCGAAGAGAACTACGTGCACCACAGATTCAAAGGAATCACTGCCTATTTTGGAAGACGATGAGATCACTGAGCCCATTGTCAAAAATTGGGATGAGCACATAAGTTTTTCTGGGTTCATGCTGAAATCAAAATCTGTCAAAAAAAATTGCTCCAAAATTTGTGTGAAATCCTCATATGCCAGGAGCAGAAGGGGCCTTAGAAGATGACAATATAATGGTAATCTGAATCAAAGCTTTAGCTTCTTTGTCGGGAGTGATGTCCCCTGCAAAATCATCTCCATTAGATATCTAAATTAAGCTGGGAATTAAAATGCAGTCCACAATGGATGCTGTCACACCATTGTGTCAGGCAACATCAGCTCCTATCTTTCTTTCAGGTACCTGTTAACTGGCCTGTCTGTTTGCCTAATAAGACTCCCAAAGTTGCTATTGTTATATGTGTTGATGAGTAATTTTTGAGAAAGAAAGGATATAACTCTATAATATTTGATACAATTTACAGAAGAAAATACAGAATGAAGGGGATCACATCACCCCCTCCATTTCATCGCCCTGTCGCCGTTCCCTCCTCTCCTCACCCAACTACAAGAGAATTCTATTCTTCCTTGCATTTCTGTCCCCGACTTGTGTTCTAAATCCAAAAAAATTCCCATCTGTGATCAGAGAAAGAGTGGAAGGCGCGACAAAACGATATTTACTAATCACATACTAATGATGATCATGAGTTCCTGAAGGTATGCGTCCCCTTGTTGTATCCGTAGTAGGAGAGGTACCACCTGACGAACTTCTTCAACCCCATCTCCAGGCTGGTGGTGGGCTTGTACCCGAGCTGCTCCCTTGCCATGCTGATGTTGGCGTGCGTGTAGGGCACGTCGCCATTGCCGGGCATCTCCACGACGTTCCTCTTGGCCTTCACCCTCAGGTACCTCTCGAGGATGGACACCAGCGTGGGCACGGTGACGGGCGACGTGTTCCCGAGGTTGAAGATCCGGTACGGCGCCGGGCCACGCTTCTTGCCGCCGGTGCCGGTGCTCCGGCCGGCCGTGTCCAGCGACGCGAGGCAGCCGCGCACGATGTCGTCGATGTAGGTGAAGTCCCTGGCGAGGTCGACGTGGTCCCTGCCCCTGTACACCGTGATGGGCTTCCCTGGAGGATGTTGCGCGTGAAGGAGAAGTAGGCCATGTCGGGGCGTCCCCACGGCCCGTACACGGTGAAGAAGCGGAGGCCAGTGACGGAGATGCCGTAGATGTGGTTATATGTGTGTGTGATCTCCTCGCCGGCCTTCTTGGTGGCGGCGTAGAGCGACGCCGGGCGGTCGGTGCGGTGCGCCTCCGAGAACGGGACGCGGTCGTTGAGTCCATAGACGGAGGAAGACGACGCCCACACGACGGCCGGCTGCGGGTCGGCGTCCTTACAGGCCTCGAGGAGGGAGACGAGTCCGGCGACGTTGGAGTGCACGTACGACGCCGGGTTCTCCATGGCGTAACGCACGCCGGCCTGCGCCGCGAGGTGGAGCACGTGCGTGAAAGGCACGACGTCGAAGAGCTTGGCGAGTAGACGGCCGTCGTTGATGTCTCCTTCCACGACGAACACGCCGTGGGAGCCGAGGAGAGCGCGGCGGGCCTTCTTGAGTGACGGGTCGTAGTAGGAGTTGAAGTTGTCGATGCCGACGACGCCGTCGCCGCGCTTGCGGAGGGCGAGGGAGCAGTGCGTGCCGACGAAGCCGGCGGCGCCCGTGACGAGCACGGACAGTCCGGCACCCTCGGCGGACCCCGGGGGACGACGCGGCGACGCTGACGAACGGATCTGGCGCTCCCAGTGTAGGCCGCCCCATGACGCCGCGAAGTAGCGGGAGGAGGTGTCGACGAAGGAGTGCACGCTGAGGTAGGTGGCCGTCATGGCTACAAGGAAGAGCGCCCACAGGAACATGGTCCCCGTGGACGCGAAGCAGCGGTGGAGGAGGTGCCGGCTCATCGCCCCCGTACTACGCTCCACCTTCACCTTCCCCGGCGTCGACGGGTACAGGTCCTCCTCCAGCACTCGCATCCTCCTCGCAGCATGCGACCCGCCGCCGGCACTGCAGCAGCACCACTCCGGCGCGCGGCCAATGCAAAGAGCTTTTGAAGGCCTCGATCGTCTATCTCATCCGCCGTATAAACAGGGATCAAGCCTTCGATTCCACCACCACCTGCTGCTGCTGCTGCTGCTGCGCCTCCTCTATATGAATGTGATGGCGTTCTTGCGCTTTCCTTGCAAGATCGTCTTCAATTCTCGGCGATGGCATGGCACGACGATGGCGGCCGGCGCGCGGTAGGGACTAAGGAGGGGAGGAGAGAGAAAGGGGAGCAGAGATGTGCTATAAATAGCCATTGTTGTTGGCATGCATTCGCGTGTGCTGTGTTTTTCAGGGCTCGCCGATGTTGATGGAGGTCCCTGTAATTTAGCCCTGTCTATTTTTAGCTGCCGGAGTTGAAGACACACGAGTACGTAGTACTGCGCTCTTGTATGCTCGGTCGCCCGGCCTTCATTCCGGCGGTGGCCACTGGCCGGTGGCTGGTTTTTTGAAAGTGGCGTGACCATTGCGAGCAAGCTTTGCCTAGTCTCTGAACAGTCGGGAGGAAGCTGGGAGTTTCATGTCCCACTTTCAAAGGATGATACCTCAGCTTTACTAAGAAATTGATGAAACAAGCTCTTTTCATAGATATATACACCAGAACAAAAAGCTCTTTCCATAGATATATACACTAGAACAAAAATTGGCTTTAGTCCGGGTTAAGAAGACCTTTTAGTCCCTATTTCCCAACCGGGACTAAGTTTCCAGCACTAAAGGGCGTTATCGGTCCATCTAGCTTTTAAAAAAAAATACCTCCCACACTGGTGTAGGGTTTGCGTACGTGGTATTCATAGGGGTGAGTGTGCGTGCGTGTTTGAGTGTCTGCGTTGTACTGTGTAATTCGCAAGAAAAAATGTGTTATATATGAACTACCTAGCTATTTGAAATTATACTTGCTATACGGTCTATACTTAGCACAAGTATGATCACATTCACATATTATACTTACTATTGTCTTGTTTCGTTTGTCTTATCAGTGGTACAATATTTTTCTCACAAAAAAATAATCAAAAACAACACTAGCCGACTTATCAGTCACATAATCGATCAACCAAACAACACATATATTTGAGTAGATGCTCGGCATCCGATGAAACACGTCTTCTCTCTACTCTTAGATTCTTTGCTTGTTGCTAGATCAACAGTTTTTTACTCATGTATCAGTTTGTCACTATATATAATAGATGCTGATAAATCGTAGTCGAAAGTGGCGGTACTGTCAAAAGTACATACATTTACATCATCGTCGTAAGACTAAAGATGTATACTGTGCGCACAATTGCATATAAAAAGAGTAAATAAAACAAAAGGATATATGGCCCTTGTGTGCAACATTTATACGGAAAAAGGTACACTGTATATTCTACGTGTCCAGCACAGGTCGCAATCATGACGCCGGTTTTCCCCCTGCAGACCCAACAGCAACGCAACAGAAACAAAAGCGCGCTGGATCCCTCCGCTCCTGAAGCGCTAGCATTTTTGGCATGTGCCCGTGTGTCGTTCATGCTGCTTGCCTGCTTGCTGCTCCTCAGTTGCCCTCCGGCCGGACACGAAGCCCAAGTTATCTTGTTCATTTGGTTTATTATTAACTTATTATCAGCCGTATAAATGACCAGCCGAACGGTGCACCGTACCATTGGTCACAGACACATGCTTATCTTATCCAGTAGAGTATACATGCATGCATGTCCAACACCACGCATGTATTGGAAGTGTGTTTTTGCTAGCTAGCCAGCAGTGTTGGAAACCTTAGCTAATGAGCTCGATCAATCTGTGCTTCCAGTCTGCTAATGGACCCAGTTTATGCCTATCCGATGGGGATGTTTTCCTGTGTCCTTCAATTTGCTGGCAGGTTTGGCGACAGGCTGTCTGTTTCCGTGTAAAATGTGATGCATGGAATCGGCAGTCGTAGCCCGTGGGCTGAACCGTGCACGTGGTGGTGGGCCTTAGTACATGATATAACACACGGCCCATGTGACTGCGGAGCCACTAGCACCAGGAAAGACGGCGGCGGCAGGCGGCAGCAAGAGAAACGCAAGGACTCGTCGCCGGCCGGCCGGCCGGCGGCAGATCCAGGAGGAGGAGGAGGAGACATGGCCAGAATGACCCTGCCGAGACAGACAATACTGCTAGTTGAGTGCCGTCCCAGCTTAGCTTTGGACAAGGTCAGCGTCCGTTCATTGTTGACATGCTATTAATTAGCCCCGTGTTTGGAGGGCCACGATGATAATACATACAGTACTGTACATCAACAGTGCACAATCTGGTTCGTGCGCGACAACGAGCACGATAAAAAAAAAAATCATAATCAGGTCTGCGTCCACCTCTTATCTGCCACCTTTGGTTCATGCTCCTTGATTCATGCTAAAACTGCCACGTGACATGCACGCATCATAAAGCAACTGAAATAGTTGGACAGTGGGTGTGTGTACAAGATGTTGGGGGTGTCTCTTCACTCTCTGCTGGCCAAGTCGTAACATAGGACATACTTTGCATTTGCTATACCCGTTCAGAGCAGGAGCAGTCTGCTACCCCCAGCAACCTGACTGCACTGCAGTGCAGGACAAGCAGAAAGTTCTTGTGCCGGCACGGACAGCCTGCGGTGCAGCCTTTCTGCATTCTGAATCTGGTTGCAGATGCAGATTTCAACCTCCTCATCCCTTGGATCCCCCAGCCCACCCAAAAGAACCAAACCAAACCCCCCATTGACCATCACCGCTCTGCCACTCTGTTGTGTTGCATCGCCGTCGGTGTGACGGTGTCCGTCACCAACCTTCTCCCAAACAAAGGGGCCAAAGCCACCCCACGCACACTCCACACCGTCTGGTCTCGCCAGTCGCCATGTCGCGTCTCCCATAGCCAAAAACACGCCACGTTCCTCTACGTCGGCGCTGGCGGTGCTCACCGTTGGTGCGGCGTGAGCAGCAATGGACGGTTCTCCAGCACCGCCGTCGCCACCGGGGTCTCCCGCCGCCATCGACCGGAAACTAAGCCCGAGGGTGCTCCTCCTCATCGCGATCCTAGCCATGGTCTTCTTCATCTTCGGCCTACTCAACCTACTAACACAGAACCTGCTACGCCTACGGCGGGCGCGCCGGCGCCGGCGCAGGGTCGGCGACGCCGCCACCGCGGCGGCGGCCGACGGAAGTAGCCCCACCGCGTTCCAGGGCCAGCTCCAGCAGCTGTTCCACCTCCACGACGCGGGCGTCGACCAGGCCTTCATCGACGCGCTTCCCGTCTTCCCCTACCGCGCCATCTCCGCCGCCGCCAAGGACGAGCCGTTCGACTGCGCCGTCTGCCTCTGCGAGTTCGCCGACGACGACCAGCTCCGTCTGCTCCCGACGTGTGGCCACGCGTTCCATGTGCCTTGCATCGACGCCTGGCTGCTCTCGCACTCCACGTGCCCGCTCTGCCGTGGCAGCATCCTCGCCGTCGCCGACGCCGACTACGACTACTCCACCCCGTCTCCGCCGTCGTCGGCGTCCTTGTTCCTGCTCCACCACTCGTCGTATGAACTCGCTGAGACGGCCGCTGGAGACGGCGGTGGTGATCTGGGGGCTAGAGACGGCGACGAGTCACCCATGGACGTGGCGGAGGAGGTCGTGGAGGTGAAGCTCGGTAAGCTCAGGTGCGTCGACGGCAATGCCAGTGCCAGGGACCTCGCCGCCGACGGCACAGGCAGCGACAGCTGTAGCAATGGCAGGGGAAGCCTCGGGCAGAGACGGTGCCTGTCCATGGGATCCTACGAGTACGTCATGGACGACCACGCCGCGCTCCGCGTCACCATCAAGGCGACGACCCCGACCCCCAAGAGGAGGCCGAGGTCGTCGCGCCGCCGCCACGCGCTGTCGGCGTGCGACCTCGGGTGCCCCAAGAAGGCCGGCGCGGGCGCGTGGGAGACGGCCGTCGTCACGGAGGCCGCCGCGTCCGCGGACGCCGACGGGCGCTGCGGCGACGGCGCCGCCGCGAGCCTCAGCAGGGATAGCTTCTCCACGTCCAAGATCTGGATGGCGTCGGGTCGCCGCCCCGGCCCCGCGGCGGAACCTGCCGGGGAGAGACGCGCGGCGTCGTTCCGGTGGCCGGCGATGGCCTCTGGTTGCAAGAGGCAACGCAGAGACGAGGAGCCTTGCGACGTCGAGGCAGGTGGCTCCGGGGACAGTGGCGTCTCGTCTCTTGCGGAAGAGAGGCCGCCGCCGTCGGTGGCTAGGGCGGCAATGCTCTGGGTCGCCGGCGGGAGGCAGGGAAGCCATTCGTGATCCGCATATGGTATGCACGTTGGTTTGGTTCAACACACAAGATTGAATTTTTTTTCTTTTGCTCGCTTGATTTCTTGTCTCCTTTTGTTTTGTTTGTTAGATAGACTGATGGTTACTGTAGTGATCACAAATCCAGCAAGAAATTGTATAAAAAAGAAAAATTGCATTGGTCTGACAAAAACTTGGATTTCGTTCTTGGTGATTTGCTTTAGAGGTTGAACAGTGGTGGAGGAACTTGGAAGTCACTCATGAGTCATGAGCAATAACGAAGAATGGTTGTTTGGTTGGCCAGGTTGATGTTGATGGTGATGGATTTAAATTAAAATTCCAAATCTTGTTAGCATCGTTCTCTGACTCTGAACCTTCCTGCCTCCTGATGGAAAGAATCGGAGCCAAGAAAGTCTGTCTTACTCATCACTTCAGGACACAGATTTCGTTGAGATCTGTCCTGATCGGCTCATCATCTAGAGTACTCTGTTTCAGCTGCTCTTCGAACTCTTGCAAAAACTGGTGGATGCAGACAAACAAAGTGCAGGCCTGTCTCAAAAGATAAACAACACATCACCACTGCTGACCTACTGGGCCATGGATCACTGGCATAATAATACTACGAGCTTAGCATCAAGTGGTGCTGTGCTGTCACAGTTGACTAGCAACTAACTGCCTGCCTGCCTGCCGCAGGTGCTGCCGAGCTGAATGCTGCCATGCTTGCATGTCAGCATGTGATGAGAAGGCGAGTGGAAGCCGGATGGGCATTTCAAATTCTGTTCTTCACATGTTGTTTTGTTTCTTTTATCGGTCTTCCCATGTTTTGTTTTCATTCATGAGCTGTTCTTCAGGCAGCTGCTGCAGTAGCTAAATTTTAATGCTAATGCTCTGGACGCCATGTTTCCATCTGACACGTACGCTTGTATAGTACTGTAGTATGCAACCATCTACATGCTGGTGGAGTGGGTCCTGCACGCCATGTTTCACAAAGGTTGTTTGGGATATTATCCAACGATGGTTTGGATTGTCAGTATTGGACTCATTAAGCATGCCAGTGTCGTTGCACAATTACTGGCGCAAATGCTAAAGGAAGATTGCGAAGGAACAAAGGAAAACCTTCGATGGCATTATGATCTACTTCTTGTGGAATTAATGGAAGGGGTCACAACAAGTGGTGGCTCTTTGCAAGGAGGACATACAATACAACAGTTTCAATTGGCATCAAGATTAGTTGGCAGGGATCTTTAGGGCGTGTTTGCTGCCTGCATCCGGCAGGCCTGGCTATGGCGAGTCAAAGCCTGGTCTAAATGGTACATGTAACCGTGTTTGGTTGCACGTAGAAGTAGAGACAGGCCAAATCGAGAATATGTTTGGTTTGTTTGTACACAAGTGTTTCGTGACACTACACAGTGGGTCAGCGCACTCCGTCGTGCTCCACCGAGCCAGGCTGCGAAAAAAACGTTCCCCCTTGCCGTTTCTCTAGAGCCTGGCTCAGGGTGCTTTACATCCTGTGCAGCACAGGCTCCAAGACTGGGCCAGGTGCATCAAACACGGTAGGTTGCACCCGGAGAGTGCGAGCCACCCTCTTGGCTCGCTACCAAACACACCCTTAGATTGTTGTGGTTGTGTTTTGGCGCCTGCTATTTTTTTCATGTGGCTTTTTTAGTTTGCTGCTGTGGTTTGGCATTAGGTTCCTGCTTGTAGCACTGCTACATATTTCTTAATGGAGGCGGACGTTTTGGGTTAATGGAGGCGGGCAAAGGCGTCCGCCTCCAACACTAGGCCTCGATTAATCGAGGCATAATGGAGGCGGGCGCCAGTGTCCGCCTCCATTAATCCAATAATCGAGGCGGTCGTCTTAACTCGCCCGCCTCTATTAATCTATATCTATATCTATATACCTAATAATAAAGATGTAAAATTTCTAGCCATTTTTTTGGTCCATCCGATTTTTTTATGTCCGTCTCCATCTAACTACCGGGTAATGAAGAGTTTCCTCCGTCCAAACTTATATATAATCAGTACTCATATGAGTTAGAATAGGTCACGTCTAGACCAATATGGAGTCTGATTCTAAGATTAACACCATATGAATTTTAATCCAAATAGGTCCGAGTAAATTAAATAAGAATCTTGATTCAAATAGAAATAGAAAAAGACAAAATTTCCACGTAAGTCCTTTCTCGGAAGGAACTTTTCTTGCTTTTTCTTTAAGGCTTGTTGGCCGTGTCCGTTCTCTCTCTCTTTTTTTTTCCTATTTCCGTTTTCCCCTTTATTTCCATATATAGGTTAGTTCCGTTATTTTTTTGGTTTTTTCTTTTCTATGTCCCTTTTTTCTTATATTTTCATAAAAAAATAAAAAGATAAAAAATAGTTACACTGTTGTTACAAAGCTACTAAATCTTAACCCTTCTCTGATAAATAAATATTCCAATTACTAATTTACGATAGCGGTGTAAGACGTGGAGACACAGTGTGATCGAAGCTCAGTTAGAAGAGATTGATGTGGAGGTGTAGGAGGAGATGAGGTGAGGAACAACGACGCCGCGAATGAGGTTGGCACATGCGTGTTGTGTGGTCGTGGAAAGTGGTGTAGGTGGGTGTACAATTTGCTTATAGGCTTTGGCTGCTCGTGGAGAAAATGTTTTTATCTTAGAATTGGTGAAAAGTCATCAAGTTTTTATTTTAATTGGATATAGATTTAACAAGACATTGTGATATTATTATCAATGTTAACTTACACTATGAATTCATCATAAAAACAAATTATAGTTTGTAGAAACAATAACATATAAATAATTATTAAGTATGTACATGTCTTCTATTTTATTGTTAATATAGTTTTTACTTCCGTTGCAACGCACGGACATATTTGCTAGTCCTAATAACATAGGCGGACGACTTACCGTGCCCGCCTCCGTTAATAAAAAAATAAAAAAAATGAAAAGCCCAGATCAACCCTAACCGGGCCTGGATCTGGGCCGCCGCCGCCACCACAACCGGATTCGCCGCCGTAGGATCCACACCGCCGCTCGCCAGATTCGCCGCCGAAGGTAGCTGAGCTGCTGCCACGCCGGAGAAGGAGAGGAGGAAGCGCCCGCTACACCCTCGCAGCGCCACATGCCACCATGGGCCCGCCACGAGGTCTGGTTGTTGTCGTGGTGGAGGTTCACCTGCACCGTACCAGCGTCGCCGCACCCGCGCCGCCGAGCGCGCCGCAGTGTGTAACGCCCCAGAGTCCCAAACGGCTCAGATCCACTCTGCACGTTGAGCGAAACCACACCCACCACCATCTCACTTAACCTTTCGTCCTCGCTTCGCTTAAAAGGATTAACCCGGGGATTGTGGGATGGACTCTAGAAGCCTTATATGTTGGTTTATCCCACCCTAAACAACCAAGGTGGGACTAAACCCTTCACAATATCTCATTAACACACATGGGCCACTATGGGCCAAACGGGCCGAATGTGACATACACCCCCCAAAGAACTCGATGTCCTCGTCGAGCCCAACATACCCACAACCGGGAAAACAATGACCAGGAACGTTCCCTCTTAGCACACGCAACCGTGCGCCCAGTGCCGACACATGTGTCATGCCGTGCGCCCCGCAGAGCCTACACGCGCAATGAACCTACCATGTCCGCGCACCTGGCCCGCACGCGCCCGCTGCCGCGAAGGTCGTCTCTGATACCATTTGTAACGCCCCAGAGTCCCAAACGGATCAGATCCACTCTGCACGCTGAGCGAACCACACCCACCACCATCTCACTTAAGCTTTCGTCCTCGCTTCGCTTAAAAGGATTAACCCGGGGATGGTGGGATGAACTCTAGAAGCCTTATATGTTGGTCTATCCCACCCTAAACAACCAAGGTGGGACTAAACCCTTCACAATATCTCATTAAGACACATGGGCCACTATGGGCCAAACAGGCCGGATGTGACACAGTGGAGCTGCGCGCCTAGATGCGGCCCGACCTGGGGTGCGTCGGTGCTGGGAACGACTTGTGGGAGAGTGGAGGGAGGAAGAAGCCACCGCCCTCCAGGACGTCGTGGCCGGAGATGGCCTGGATGCGGCGGCGCGGCGCTCTATGAGAGAGGGGGGCTTGGGGCTCGGGGGCGGGGTCGCGGCGCTCTGCGAGAGGGGAGATCGGGGGTCGGGGGCGCGATACTCTGGGGGGCTCGGAGGCGGGGTCGCGGCGGCTAGCAGGCGGCGACGCGGCGCTCTGCGGGGGGGGGGGGGTATTGGGGGCAGGGTCGCGGCGCTCTGCGGGAGGGGGGATCGGGGGCCGGGGTCACGGTACATTGCGGGGCCGCGGCGGCTGGTTGGGGACTCGGGGGTCGGAGGGCTGAGGGAGTTAGGGTTTAGGATTTGCTTATATACTCCTAGGTGGTGGTGAGCTTCAACTAGATAATGGACTGGGCCGATTAATGGAGGCCTTTATAAAGTGCCCGCCTCCATTAATCGATTTATGGAGGCGGGCATATTATAAAGTCTGCCTCTGTTAATAATAATTAATGGAGATGAGCACGTTAGGGTGCCCGCCTCCATTAATGATTAACCGAGGCAGACCTTCGGGCGGCGGCCAGGCGGCGGCCTAGCAGCCGATAATGGAGGCGGGCACTGCCCGCCTCCAATCACAAATGCGCGGTGCTAGCTAAAATCATTTCTGTACTAGTGTAGCCTCCCCGGTTTTGCGCCCCTCTCAATCCTCTAGGGCCTGTTTGGAACGCCGGATTTTTTTTCTGTTCCTGTACTTTTTCCTGTGAAATTAAATTGATTTATATAAAATCATGTGTAATTCTTGTGAAATTCCTACGTTCCAAACAAGCTCCTAAGTTGTATATAGTTTGATTCGGTGTGACCGAGCTGGGGGACTGTTCTAGGGGGCTAATCTTGTAGTTTAGTTTCCCTTTCTTTTTGTTTTCTCGTCTAATAAAAATACCGTCAAATCTTTTACCGCTGTTTCAGAAAAACATGTTAGTGCAATACAACAGGGTAGCACTGCGGCTAACGCTGTTGTAGCAGAGTAGGTTATACAATGCACATTGTGTAGCTCGTAATTGCAATAAAGGTTTGCCACACCTTGTTCGCTTGGCTTATCAGCCGGCTTATCAGCCGGCTTATCAGTCACCGAAACAGTGTTTTTGTCTCACAAAAAACAGCAAAAAACGCATCAGCCAGCTTATCAGCCACTGAAAACAGCGAAACGAAACGAATGCCATTTAGCTAGAAGTTATGCAAATTTTTCCTTGTTTTATGTTTTCCATTGTTGAAGGCATGTTTGGGGTTTGGCCGTTTGGGGAAGGTTTTGAAAGTATTGGCCTGATTAATTGGTTTTGCAAAATATGCTAAATCAAAGATTTGGGAAGCCATGGTTTTGGCTATGGTTTAGTTGGCTACCAAAACTTGCCAATCTCTCACATATGGCTTGCTAAATCTATGACAGTTTTTTACTTAACTTTGGCTTGCCAAATCTTTGGTTTGATAAATTTTGGCCGCAAACCAATCAGACCATGTAGTTTTTCCCTACCAAGTATCAACTGCTACAAACTTCGATACATGTCAAAATACACGTGTCAAACGTGAACATGTTAATTGAACTTTTATGGACTATATAATCATGTGTATTATTGAACTAATTGCCTATCAGGGTTTACGAAATGTTAACTTATTTTTTATCCTAATAATATGCCTTACATTTTGAAATGGAAGGACCACTAATTCTCATATGCAATTCTTATAATTATGGAAATAACCGGTAAAAGGAAACATGACTCAAAACCGTTGAATGTGTTGTTTATTTTTTATTTTTTATTTTGAAAAAAAAACCTATCCATAACACCTTTTCATGCTAAGGCAAATAATTTATCAAGGGCTGTATCTTCTTATGATTATGAACAGTGCGGGGCTAACTATATACACCCTGGGAGCTTTGCAATACATTGTGCTGTGCCACTCACCAACCAGGCTGGTGATGAGCGTGAGTCAAATTCTGACAGAGTAGAGGGCCACGCAGCTACAGTAAAGCTCCCCTTTTAAATTCTTTCGCCTAGTTTTTGTTCTCCTTTTAACCTGCCTGGGTTCAGGAGTGTCCATGCTGCAAGCATCATTAGCTTAGGTTAACAAAACTCTGCAGGCAGACTGGCAGTGAAAGGTGAATGCACGCGACCGGTCAAGCGGCACAAAGGCTGTTTCAGAATTGACCATGTTTTTCAAGGATGGGAGCAGGCAACGTACATGCCATCATCTGGAGTAGATGGCAAGGCTGAGAAAGGCAAGCAAGCGTGCCCGTCTTATAGCTTCAATAATATACTGTACATGACAAGAGGGAAATTAGCAAATCATGCAGCAGCAGTAGTAGTAGTAGCTTAAAAGATTGAAAACTGGTAGTATCAGTTGCTGATGGTTAGTCAGCAATTGCAATCATAAAACGGAGTGTTCATTATTAATGCGTACAGTTTGCAGTTTCAATCAACTGAAAAAAAAGAATCCATGTACTCAGGCTATCCATGTCACAGTGTGCATGCATGAAAGATATAGGCGTGTTTAGTTCTGAAAACTTTAGGAATTTTGACACTGTAGCACTTTCGATTTTATTTGATAATTATTGTCCAATCATGTCGCAACTAGATTCAAAAGATTCGTTTCGGGATTTACAGACAAACTGTGTAATTAATTATATTTTTTACTTATCTTTAATATTCCATGCATACGTTTAAAGATTCGATGTGATGGAAAATCTTAAAAACTTTTGAAATTTTGGGGCCAACTAAACAAGGCCATACTCCTACCTGTATTGTTTTGTGTCAGAAATATCTTGTATTGCGCTCTGATTTATTCTGAACAAGAAAGCTGATCCATGAGCTTGAGATTAATTGGCAACCCCGCAAAACTCAGAACAATCAAACGCAAGAAAAGAACCCATGGGTGCTCTTGTCATTACATTGAACAGTTAACTGTAACCATGCTACTGTACTATTTTTCTTGGGAGATACACTCTGGCAAAATTCAATCCCCAAAAGGCAGGGCAGATCGCACATGAACATTCTTGTGTCGGTGTGTGTAGTAGTCTCTGACGCTCCCTTTGGAGACAAGCAACAGCAAGAAGCAGGCAACAAAAGGCAAAGCGCGTCACATGTGCCAAAGTTGCATGGTCAATACTCTTCCTATCTCCGGATCTCCCTATAAACAAACTCTCTTCTCTCTCCACTCCACATCTTAAATTTAGTGCACACGGTAGTCGACGTCATGTACTGTGATGCCTCCGATGTTATGAAAGACTCTTCAAAGGATGATTTAGAGAGTGAGGTTACGAAAAACTCTTGCATATGCTATTAGTTTAGGGGTTATCGGGTAATTAGCTAAACTTGAGGATAGTAATTTAGACTTTTTCCTAATTAAAAGGCCATAGCGTTTCCAATTGTGTTCGTGTTTCGGCTGATAATTACTCTGCTTCTTCTCGGGTTCCACCAAGCACAGGATGCTGTGATGTTTTTGCACTCGGTGTCAGTTCGGGGGAAATTGTTCTATATAGGATACCGAATCCTGATGTTGCGCTGAAGATGTATTGGTCTCGGTTTCTCTGTAGGTTTCCACCTTCCTGTTTGGCTGGCACAAAAGCCGGCTGATTTCGGCTAATTGAATAGTGTTCTGTGATAAAGAATAAGCTGAAATAAGCTGGAAGTAGTTCAAGCTGAAAGATTGTGGTGACAGAATGCATGGAATATATATATATATATATATATATATATATATATATATATATATATATATATATATATATATATATATATATATATATTGAAAGATCCGGATCAAGTCCGGCTTATATTAATAAGAAGACAAAGAATTACATGAGCAAGCAGCGCAAAAAACAACCTCCTAGATTTGACAGACGGTCAAACTAGGTATGGAAAAATTAAAAACTGACTACTCACGTTCTAAAAACAACAAAAGTGCATCTATTAGCTGCACTATGATGGGACCTCCGCCACGTCTGCCCCTAATTCCGTCGCAATTGCAGCTAGCGCCCTGCAAAGCTCAATGTCGTCAAGCCTCGTCGCGGTCCGTAGTGCCTTGATCGCTTTGTCAGGAAGGTCCTGTCTAAAACTATCAATGTACTCGGTGATTGCTGCATCCGTCGCCGACGACTTGCCATCGATGAACTCCAGGTCGCGCATGAGCCGGAGCTGGGCATGTTGTGCCACCGGTGTGGAGGAAGGACGAGCGGACAGACGCAGGCTGGAGCGGGTGGGAGCTACTGTCCTTCTAGCTCCTCTGGTCCTCGGCTTAATGGCCTGCTGTTTTGGAGGTGGGGCCGGTCTTGGAAGCAGCGGCCCGGAGCCTTCGGGAATATTTTCTTGCAGAAGACGGCGCAAGCACCGTCGTCCTCTGTCTCCGTGCCTCCATCAACTTCCTCTGCTCCCAGACTGTCCTCCTCTGTGGCGTCAACCACCGGCGCGTCGAGCTCCTCGGCCGCCGCTGCGTCCGCCGCCGGGACCTCAACCACGTCCGGTGGAAGGTCCGCTCCGTGTGTAGCTTTGTTTCGGCGGACGTAGACGAGCAGCGGCATAGCCCGCTCAGGCCCCCTCGGCACGCCGTCCTCTCCGCGTGCCCTCACAGCGGGCGCGCTAGGCAGTTCGAAAGCAGAAGGGGGCTCCTCCATGGTCGGGTCCTCTCCGGCAGGTGGCACCGCTGGCCCGGCCACCGGCTCCGGGGTCGGTCCTCCGGACGGCTCCAGGGTCGGCCCACCGGACCTGGCCGGTCGCGTGCTGTCGATTGGCGGCAGCAGACCTTCAAGAATTGTGGCCCAGACAACATCCATCCAGGTGGCCACCAGAACAGTAGAGGGTGACCCGTGGCCCGGGCCCTCGATTGGAGGCTCGGACAGTTGCTTGGTGGTGTCCGCATCCTACCTCTTCTTTCGCCTGCGGCGTCGGCGACGTTGAGAGTGGCCGGTGTCAGCCGAGCCACCAGCCCCAGTGGGAGCGTGCCCGCCGCTCACGGTGCTTGGCCGAGCGGCGCGCTTGGCGGCGTTGTCGCGCCACAGCCTCTTGCAATCCCGCGCGAAATGGCCGAGGCCGTAGCAACGGAGGCACCGCCATGGGAGGTTGCAGGTAGTGACGCGGTGCCCCCTCGCTAGGCACTTGAAGCAACGACCATCAACGTAAGCCGGGAACTGTCGTGGGCCGGTGTGTCCCCCAGCGTTCGCCGCATGGCGCTGCCGCGGACGTGGCCGCGGCGCCTGCGATGGCGGGGCAGGGCGCTGTGGGAGGATACGCTGCCACCCATCAACATCCGGGGCGGTTGCCCGGCGCGCCGACCCCAGCTGCTGGTGGACGGGGCGTCGTTCACGCCCGCCCACTTGGACTGGAAGGCCGCTCACCAGCTGTGGGCGCGGCCGTCCGCGCCTTCTCCGTCTTCGTCGGGGTTCGCGCCGCCCACCGACTGCCCCGCAGCTGCCCGAAGTCGTGGCTGGCGCCTTTTGCGGGCGCGCAGTCGCTGTCCCGGGCAGACGACGGGCAGCCTCAAGGAAGGACGATGGTCGCTCCTCGCTAGACACGTCGTCGTCGTCGTCTGCCCACCGACGGAACTTCGGGCGCCCCGCTGAGCAGCCCCCAGGATGGAAGGGCTCAGCATGGGGCGAAAGGGAGGACGACAAGCTCGCTGCAGGGGCGGACGGGTTGATGAGGAAGGCGTCGAGGCCGAGGTCAGTGGCACCCGCCTCCTTGCCCACATCAGAGTCTTCGTCCACCTCCGAGTACTCGTCCTCATCCTCCGGAACGTCCTCGACCACTACCACGTCCAAGAGCCTCAACCCGAGCCGAGGTGTCCCCAACCTCCAGGCTCGGGGAAGCAGCTGCCCTGGTCGACGCCGGCGCGTAGGCGGCGCCCCCCAACTTCCCAGTGGCGGCGGCGGCGACGACGACGGACCCCAGGGACGGCGCAGCAGCGGGCGTTGTGGAGCCGGGGACAGCGCCAGAAGGTGGGGAGGGGCCCTCGGCCGCCGGATCTGGAGGAGGCGGAGGTCCCTCGGCCGGCGTCAGGGCCACCGCGTTGGCGGCGGCGGCGGCGGCGGCGGCACATCCTGCTTAGGCTCCGCGAGAGCGAGGTGTGGAGGAGGGGAGAGGGGAGGTGAGGGTGGGAGCGGGGGGCAGTGGCCGGGCGCTGGCGCCGGGGAGGCAGCCGGCGCCGAAGGCGGCGGCGGCGAGGGTGCCGCCAGAGGCGGCTAGGGTTGGGCGCCCTTCCTCTGTCAACCCCGCGTTATTGCCACATCTTATTCTGATATTTTGATGACAATGGCTATGGACTTGGCTTGCAAGGAATGGAATACATATGGTCACCGGCACTTTACCATTGCCAACTCTTCTCTGAAGAAAATTGCTCCTCTCTAACAAAAATTGCATGCTATATAATCTAAAGGGCGCCAATTTTACTGACAGAAGTACTATTATAATGAGAAATAAAAAAAACAAGTAGTGCTCAAGTTTTTTTTTATGAAAACTGGCTTAAAACCACATTAGTAGATGCTAGGCCCACAACAACTTCGGTAGAGATTGAGCCAATTCCCAACTTAACACCACTACTCTCTCATGCTTGCTGCAATGAGCCAACTTGACCGGAGCGATGACCCAACTGACGATAGATCAACACCACCAATTGCTCTGGAATGCAACACAGAGCACATTAGCTAAACTATCAAGGGAGCCAATTCTCAGGCTTCCAGCACTATTTAGACTATCAGTCTATCACATCTCTCACAAGAGGCCAAGCCACAACATCCAGGCTGTGCTAGCCTGCCTGCAGTCGTTTCTCCCTGCTCCAGCAAGCGGAGTTCCAAGCAAGAAGCAACAGTCCTTCTTTGAGTAGAGTACTGACTATGAGACTGGCAATACTTTTACACCCCCATATGCAGGAGAAATTTCAAACCCTTATGTACACAAAGAAGTTTGGAGGACAGAAGTGGAACAAGACCAAAGCTACAAGTAGACAGCACACTACAAACACCAGAAGAAAAAAAAAGCCAACCATTAACTCTTCAAGCTCTCCAGGTGACTCCTACCATCAAGCTTTGCCGCAAAGTAGCGCTTTACGAAATCCACAAAACTCATTGAGCTATACCGTGCCTCACCGTCGTTCTTCACAAGCTCTGGCAGAGGGCCAACCGTTGTATCCGGACACACCGCATGGAACAGTGCTGCTGACAACCGCTCCCTGGTTGGGTGCACCATGGCCCTGTGCTCAATGCTTTTGTACCTCCCATTACTTAGAATCTGTTAGTGATTAATTGAACGATCATGAGTAGGCAAACAGCTAATATTAAGCTTAGAACCAAGCAACACTCTAAACAACTACAATGCTCACATAACATAATGTAGAGACCAGGCACATATAATTACTATAATACTAACTTACCTCAAGAGTGTCTCCGACATTAACGATGAACGCACCATCAATGGCGTTTATGGCAACCCACTTCCCATCCTTCCGGATCTGCAGCCCCTGAACATCATTTGCTTGGAGTAGCAGCGTCAGTCCCATTCTATCAGTATGTGGTGACAGACCTATCACCTTGCTGGCTTGCTTGCATGGAGGGTAGTAGGTCATCCGCATCCTTTGAGACTGGCCTCTGAATATCTCCAGGAAAGACTCTGGTTCAACACCCATGTCACAGCCAGGAACTTCAACAAGCAAGATACTAGTTTGGCTGCCTCAGAAGAGTACCTATCTACAGAGTTCCTGTCAAGAGTAACCATGCAAGGATGTAGTCAAAAGGACAAATAGTGAAGCGGTATTTACATCAAGATTCATGATGTTTTTTTAAACGACGCCCGGAGGACGCATTTCACACTAAGTAGGAAGATTCATGATGTAGAATAGCTGTTTTGTGAGTTCAGGCAAACCTAAAAGATGGAGGGTGGCTAGGCCAGAACCTCATGTCCCTTGAATCAATCGGACGAAGCACAAGGAAGAACAAATCTGCCCAATCCAGTTTTTGATTCTCGGAAACAACAAAGTGCTGGCCATACCCTTGAACATTGCCTGGTATCATCGAGTACAGCTTCTTTGCTTCCAGTGGTTGTTTGAAGAATTCAGTCACGTCGTTCCTGAAGTTGCAGATCACTTCGTTTGGTACACCATGGTTAATGACCTGTGGTTTCAACCAGTGTAGAGACCAAAAGTTTTGTATTTGGTATATTCCTTTATTATCAACCGATAAACAAGCTTTTGCGGGTTTGCAAAAAATGCTTTTGACATTTTTTTTTCCTGTGATGTGAAACAAAATCGACTCCAAAGAGCAGTTGCAATTCAACAGCTTAAACTTAGGTTGGACCTAGATATTACTTTTATGAAACTGCAAGAGCTTCGTTTTGTATACCTGAAAGAAGCCCCAGTGCTTACTGGCAGATCCAAGCTTCGCACACTCCTCTTTGGATGACACTGGATCCAGCAACTTGTTGACATCGATGATTGGAATTGTAGAAGAGATATCACGATCAACGATAACCTCCTCAGCACCCTCTTCATCCCTGACGTATATTCCAGGGATCTGTTCGCCCGATCTGTTGTAGGTTTCCGCAAGTGCCTGCACGTTTGGCACTGGTAGGGATCCTCCTCCGACTTCCGCGTGTGCCATTGCTATCTCTCACTCCTGCAGGCGCTGGTGAAGTGGTGATAAACTGGTAACCTTGAGTACCTCTAGTTGTTTGGCAATCTTGAGTATTCTTTAAACTGGTAACCTTGATAAACTGGTAGTAAACTTGTCAAGTGCAATTTACAGTACTAAAAAATCAAACGTGAACAGTTTACTAAAAGAAACCGATGAGGCCAAATATGTTTGGCAAAATTTGCTCCTAAACACCATTAAAAGTTGGTCTTTTGCTCCTAAACACCATTAAAAGTTGGTCTTTGCCATAGGCCACTAAAAAAATGTGTATTTGCCACAAACCATTACAATTCTATGACCATTTGCTAGAAGACATCATGGCTCATATAATATTATTTCCACCTCAAACAGATCACAAAACACATGAATTTGGACAAAAATGCCACTTCCCTTTAATTCAAGTCGTTGCTCAGAGTTTGGTAATGGAGAAGTAGGCTGTATGCCGGTTCATCCCCTTCCTTCTACCCCACCCCTCCCTCCCAATCCTCATCCCCATGCATCCTAAGCACGATCCAAACTCAGATCATGCTCAGCCGATCTACCACTTCCACTTTTTTTGCATCTGACTGAGATCGACATCTGGCCCATTTTCAAGCTTGTAACACCCAAAATTTGCATCACTTTTGAAAATGCTAATTTGATTTAATTATGCTTTCTTTGTTATACATTTAATATAATTAAACTATATATAGTTTGGGGAATTAAAATTTTGTCATATAGAAACATGTTGAGCATTCATGCTGTTGCATTTGAGTTTCTGTTTTGAGTGGATTTGAAAACTTACTCAAGTATATTTCAAATTTGTATTTGAAAATTCGTTGGAAAATCAATTCTGGAAAAATTAAAAAGGTCTTTTCTTTTCTCTCTCTGTTTCTCTCATTCTGGCCCAGTTCTCCTTGGCCGCAGGCCTGGCCCCCTCCCTCCTTTCCCTTGCTCGGCCCGGCAACCGGTCGAGAGGCCCAGCAGCGTGCACTCCTCCCCCTCCCCTCAGTTCCTCCCTTGGGCCGACGCCTCCGCGGCCCAACAGAGCAGGCGGGAGCCTCCTTTCTCTCTTTGTGCCACTGACAAGGCCGGCCCACGTGTCATCCTCCCCTCCCCTTTCCTCATTTCTTCTTGAGCGGCTGACACTGGCCCCCGCACATCAGTGCTCCTCCTTCCTTTCTTCCCTGCGTGTCGAAGCAGTCCCGGTCGACAGCAGCTCCCTCCCTTCCTTTCTCACGACGATCGAATCCTCCTTCCAAATATCTCCCTTTCCTTTCTTGCCACGCCTCGGGGCTATTTAAGCCGGCACCGCATGCCCCCGCGTCCGCCTAGCCCTCGCGTCGCAGCCGCAAAGTTCCAGAGCGCCGCCGCCGCGAGCACAGAGCTTCGCCGCCGCCTTTGACGGCCACCAGAGCTCCCTGGACCACTGTGAGCCTTCCATCCTCTGCGGAACGCGATTGGAGCTCCGGAGCCGCCTCGACGCGTCACCAAGCACCACTGTCGCCCCTGCGGGCCGTCCTCTCCCTCCGAAACAAGGTTTGGGACTCCGTGATCCCTACCCCACGCTCAATTTTGCCTTTGGGTGTTCACTTCGGCTCTTCACCGTTCACAGTGGGTTCGTCTCCGCCCCGTCGCGACGCCAGTTGTCCCTGCTCCTCCATCGCCCGCGCCAAGTCCTCTGGTGAACTCGCTTTTCCTCCCTCTTTCTCTCGGTGCTTTCGTTTTGCGTTTTGGTGCCCTGTAGCCCCCGTTCCAATCGCGCCGCCGAGCTCCACCGCTCCGGCCATGGCGGACCGCCGCGACAGCTCTGTCGCCGGCCGACGCCTCCTCTCACCCTCTCAGCTCTAATCATGACCGTCCACCGTCGATCGGACGATCCAGATCCAAGGATACCCCTTCGGCCACTCTTTATTTCCTCCTTTCTTTCTGAGCCGTCCGATCCCAGATCGATGGCCCAGATTAGAAGATACCCCTTCGCGGGTAATCTTGTTAAAGAGACCCTGGAAGATTTGGGTCTCAACCCGCGCTCCTTTGGCGTAATTCCAGAGTGCATTTTCTTCTTCAGAAAACGTAACCTCTTCCGAATTTCCTTTTTAATCAAAAATAAATGGAAAATCATATTTACAGATTTGCCATTGGAATTCAAAACCCTATATCTTGCTCATTTTAAATTCGTTTTCGTCCATTCAAATTGCGTTAGGTTCGTAATAAAGTTCTCTTTATGTTAACCCCACTGTTGGATAGATTTGGAAAAGTTTAATTTCGTGTTTAGATTTAATTTAATATCTTTGCATAGGAAAACCCGTTTATTTCCTAACTTCGTCATTTTAGCTCCGTTTTTCGTAAACGAAACATCGATGTGATCGTAGCAATGCGTAGATTAGTTTTATAAACTTTTCATCTTATTTTATTACTGTTGGTGTACTATTCTAATCATAGTCTTGTTTGCTTCGTGTATGATTGTCCGTTGATTGTATGGTGTTGATTGTTGATCAGAATAGACGTTGAGCAACCCATTGAAAAACCGGAGTATTTCTTTGATCCAGACCAGCAAGATCAGCAAGAGTTTTTCGAAGAAGGCAAGTATAACATGGGATTATCCTTGTTGTCCTATTCATGAATTAACCATAACTCATATGCATGATTCCTTGTTACCATAGATTGATCCTAGTGATTGTTATCCTGATTACCTTGACACCTATGATTTGATCCACCATATATGATTAGTATCGCTAGCGCTCCTACCAGATGTACATGATCTTAAATTGTTAATGACTATATGCAATAATGGTAAAACTTGCTTTTTAGCAACATTTGATTATAGGAGCTTATCTGTCGGCAAAAGCTGGGATATACAGTACAACCACGAGGGCTATATGACTCTGGCTTTAGCTCAGTATGGGGACCTTTTCTAGCTTGTCAGTGGTTACCTTTATGGCGCAAATAGGAGCGTGCCAAGACGGGTATAGTGTGGTTCCTAATCTACGGGCCAACCGCGAAGGAGTGTGACCGTAGACAGGTTGGCTCTACATCCCCCTGCCACGAACCTTGCGGCTCTGACTTGTTAGACGAACCCTTGGAAGGCTTCATAGTGTACCCTGCTCGCTCATCTTGGCAGTGTTTTGGGAGTTGCAAACCCGGGCAAATGGGCAAACACGACTCGTGGGTAAAGTTGTACACCTCTGATCAGAGTTAATAAACTATCATGATAGCCGTGCTCACGGACACGAACGGCTCGGAAAACTCATAGAATTTTTGGGTTCTTATTTCTATGTGGCTTATGCATGTGTTATTTATTTATTGTATATCATTGTTATTTACTTTATGATCATGGATATTTGAACTTATGCAAACTACCTTGGTAATTGTTGACATTAATATGAATTTGATCTACTTAAAATGCTCACCGCTATGAACCATGCATTCTCTTTTGAGCTTCATAAACCCCGTGTTATATTTGTTGAGTACGTATGTGCTCACCCTTGCCTTCAAACACCACAGATGAAGTTTGGGTTGATGACTACCGCAATGAGTACTAGACTTGAAGTCAACCAGTCAACCAGTCCCTTTGGAGCTTCCGCAGTTATCTTCGTTTAGTTAAATTTATTTGTTTCAGACTATGTAATGAATATTTAATCGCTATGTAATAAGCACAGTGATGGTACTTTTTATAATTTGTCAACTCATGTGTGCGACTATTCCTGGGTGTACATGAGTCTTTTATGCACTTGTTTTTGTTCTTAAAAACGGGTGTGACAGAGCTCCTCAATCAACACCTGCAGGAAGAAATCAGGGGACGCGGTGTAAATCCCTAGCACCGCTGCCACCGATATCTCGTCACCGGCCACCGCTCTCCAGCCAAGATTCCAACTCGCTCCTATGCAGCTCCGGAGATAAGCTGGGCGGACTGCCTATATTTTTTCCCTTTTCCCGATCCTGTAGCTCCATCCTCACTTCCAATCCGATCTTCATGCTCATCCAGTCGATTTAGCCCAAAGTCACCACCACACCACTGATGTGCCTGTGCGATAGATTTAGGGAAAGGGATTGGCCTTGCAGGGAGGATAAAGCAGCAGGGCAAATCAGATATTTTCCTGGTGTCCTAGGGCAAATGTACACGGTTTATTAGTGTCTCCCAGCAGTGACATGTTTTTTGGTGGCACACAGCAAAGACCACAGTTTAACGGTGTCCAGGGACCAATTTTGCCAATATTGTTTTGTAGAAGAAAATTGGATTACTGTGGCAAAGGTTTTAGTGTTGGGGGTGGGATTTACCTTCTGTGGCGGGTGTTGAGGGAGGCGGGTCGGCCCGGCAGCGGCGGCGGCGGCGACCAGGGTGGGCGGTGGTGGAAGAACGGCAGTGAGGGAGAGTCGGGGACTGGCGACTTGCGCGGCTGTGGGCAAGCGGAGGCGCTGCCGGAGTCCAGGAAGGACGGGCCGCTGGCGAAAGAGGAGGGTGGAGGGAGAAGAAACTCCGGACACCGGAAGGGCCGTCGGGCAGGGGAACGTCGAGCCGTCGTCGAAGGGACGGGACGGGGTTGTGGTTGTGGACGGGAAAACGTGGGAGGTCCGAGGCGGAGCGCCGTTGTTTCGGCGGGAAGCCAACGCCGCGGAGGTCCCAGAAGCGTGATGCAATTTTTTTTTTGTTTCGAACGGGTACAACTTTGGACGTACACAACACACTCCACACTCACACCACACGCGTGCACATCCGTACACACACCAGAAGAGATTGCACACACTCACACCACACGCGTGCACGTTCATACACACGCTAGAAGAGATTGGGAGGCTCGCCTCCCGTGCGCGGAAAACGCGCAGTACTACCGAATGTGCACACAGCTCACACACTCCACACTCACACTACACGCGTGCACGTCCGTACACACGCTAGAATATATTGGGAGGCTCGCCTCCACACTCCACACTCACACCACACGCGTGCGCGTCCGTGCACACGCTAGAAGAGATTGGGAGGCTCGCCTCCCTTGCGTGGGAAACGCCCAGCACTCCCGAATGTGTACATGTGCGTGTACCTAAAGCTCACACACTCCACACTCACACTACACGCGTGCACGTCCGTACACACGCTAGAAGAGATTGGGAGGCTCGCCTCCACACTCCACACTCACACCACACGCGTGCGCGTCCGTGCACACGCTAGAAGAGATTGGGAGGCTCGCCTCCCTTGCGCGGAAACGCCCAGTACCCCCGAATGCGTACATGTGCGTGTACCTGGAAAATCTAGGATGAATACCAAAAAATGATGCGACGCCAGGGTTTGAACCCTGATGGGTAATCTAGGATAAATACCAAAAAAATGATGCGACGCCAGGGTTTGAACCCTGGTGGGTAATCTAGGATAAACACTAGAAAATGATGCGACGCCAGGGTTTGAACCCTGGTGGGTAGCGTCCCACAGGATAGTCCTACCATTGGATCACAAGCCCATTCGCAAGCGCGATGCAATTGAGCATATTTAGATGCATTTTAGCACTTAAATTTTTCAAAAGTAATACTCCATCTGTAAAAAAAGAGTCATTCTCGCTTTCCAAAAAATCAACAATTTTTAACTTTGACCAACTATATTTAACAAAATAATAACATTTATAGTATATAATTAATATCATTAGGTAGATCTTTGAATATACTTTCATAACAGACTTATTCGGAGATATAAATATTGCATATATTTTCTATAAATCTACTCAAAGTTGAAAAAGTTTGATCCGCACGATTCCCATAGCGACTCTTTTTTTGGACCAAGGGAGTAGCTCATAATTTAATTTCCAAAATTAATAGCTGATACTCTTTACCTAGCTAAGTTTTAACATGTTTTATTTAAAGGGTGTTTTGGGCGGTTTCGTATGTTTATTAGTCCAACAGTTTTAGCTCTATGTACTCCATTTAAGGGGAAAGTGTGGAGCTATAGTGTAAACTACAAATTTTCATGGAGCTGGTTCATGGTAAAGTTTATAGAACATAGTACGTGCAACAGCCCCAAACACCTCTTAGATCCACATGCTAAGAGGTGGTGTAATAATGAATTGAAGATGTATACGAACTATTAACACCTATTAGCAACCGATGGGATATGCATACTTAGCTTTTCCTGACGGTTTCCACCGACATGAAAAATACCGAGCTTTTCCTTCCGGTTGGCAACTGATGGGAATGATTTTTTTTTTCTGGCAGGTACCCATCGACGGGGAAGGTTTCCCTGACGGAAAGGAAAAACTCCACGCTGAAGATCTTCCATGATGGTTCCAACTGTCATGCAAGGTAGGCTTTTTGTCACTTTATCCATGACGGTTACCATCATGGAAGACATTTTCTGACGGTAATTGACATTTTCCGTGACGATACCGACCGTCAGGGAAAAAATTGCCTTGGTAGTGAGGGCTTATGTACGGTGAGAATGAACTAATGAGGTTTTTTATTTAAAAAAACACCGAATCATGAATAGGGGTGGAGTTTTGGCGAGAAAATGGTTATTATAGATTCCAAACAAGTGGTTTCTCTGAAATAGGACTTCTAACGTTGGCTTCTCTAAAATAGAATTTCAAACATTGACACTAAGCTATAATGGTATTTTGATACTTTTTAGTCTCTTTTTCTTATCAAAATACATGTATTTGTTTCCAAAGTAACCATTTTACCCTTCAGTCATTATTAGGTTAGATTAACTCTGTTACGAAAAAAAAAACACCGTGGCTTGCTGTGCTGCCTGGTCGTGCCTGGCTGCCTTGCCGTACAGGAGCATTGTGGTGCTGGCTTGCCGTGCCTTGCTACCTTGCTACCGTGCTGGCTGGGCATGCTGCTATATTGGCTGGGCATGCCGCCATGGTCATGGCTGCCGTGCTGGCTGGCCGGATAGGCCGCGCGAGATCATCGGCCGGCGGCGGCTCTCCTCCATCCATGGAGGGCGGCGGCATGAGGAGGGGTGTAGGGAGGCGGCGTATAGCAGTGGCGGAACCACCGCCCGGCCACCCGGGCGGCAGGCCGGGCTCCGCACGGAAGAATGTGTTTTGTAATTGTATATTAAAAGAAATTTCTTTTATATTTAAGTAGAGTTTTGTAATTTTATAGCCTAATATTTCTGTGCAATATAAATCGTCCGGGCTCCTAAAAGTTTCTGGCTTCGCCACTGGCGTATAGAGAGGAGTGAAGGGCGGCCGGCGACGGCGCACGTCGGGTGGGCGAGAAGACCGTGCATCGCGTGAGTACGAGAGAAGGATGGGAGATGAATTAGTCTTCTGTACAAATGAGATTATAGAATGGCAAGATGATCATTAGAAGAAAATACATGTATTTGGAAGATTAGAAAAATTGTTAAAAGTATCAAAATGTCATTATAGCTTAGTGTCAGTGTTTGGAATAATATTTTAGAGAAGTCAATGTTAAAATTCCTATTTCAGAGAAACCACTTGTTTCGAGTCCTATAATAGCCATTTTCTCAGTTTTGGCTCTTCGTTGGTGTAATCATACTAGTTTTATTTTGTTGTTCTCTTAGTTTGTTATACGTTGTACTCTCTTCATTCCAAATTATAAGTTATTCTAAGAATTCTAGAGTTAAAACACCTAAAGTTTGAATAAAATTATAGAGAAAATCATAAAAATATAACATCAAACAGGTATACTAAAAAAATATAACTGATGAAAAATTTAATGATACTTAGTTGACATCATAAATGCTATAACATTATCATATAAGTTTTATCAAACTTAAAATACTTTGACTCTTCAAAATTCTTGCAATGATTTATAATTTAGGACGTAGGGAATACTATACTGCTCTATTCATAAAAAAAAGAATATAAATTTGGTTTCACAATCATTAAAAGAATCTTAAATTTAACTACTTTATAGGAGATATTATCTACATTAAATCCCTAATTAGATTTATTATAAAAAATATATATTTATAATTAACCTAATAATACCTATTAAACATCATAAATATTGATATATTTTTATACATTTGCTCAAAACTTAAAAATCTTTAACTCTTTGATAAGCGAGATTTTTTTTTTAAAAAAATGACACAGTGAGTACAGTGTTTTTAAGAGCTACTCTTACCGGTACAACTATCTCCATCTCCATGATTATGCTAGATGAAAAAAAATAGCTCGAGCCCACCTTTCTTGCCTGAAGACCCTCAAAATTAACTATAGAGACAGTATTGCCTGTATTCTTGTTCCCTGCGACTGCAGCGCATCACAAGTGCACGCGGCTGCGTTGCTGAGCACACATTAATACATGATGAGGCAGGGGAAAGATGGCAGGCACATGGCACTATAGGAGACGGGGCAGGGAAATGTTGTGGGCTGTGGTGTCTGTCGCGCACTTGTAGGCATAGAATTTCATGATACTCCTACCAAGACACTGCTGTGACAGTTTTTTGTTGATAACTAGTATGACGACAAATTTTTTCTAGATTAAACTCGGTGAAACTCTGTCTTCATTGTTAATAATTTATTGAGTCATCGAATCTGCTAATTCGTCATGTTATTAAATATAAATAAAACTCAGATAAAACTCCTAATCAAACTAGCTTTACCTGTTGCAAGTTGCGAATATATGATATTGTTAAATAAATAAATATATGAACAGATGGGCAGGAGGCTGAAAAAGAGCACGCAACATTTTTAAGATAAAGGAATATATGCCAATCCAGCTTCTTTGCATCCATGAATAATAAATCATATAAATAGCCAAAAGATACACGCCATAGTAGCATCCCCGTTGACATTTTAAGTGAAAGGTTGGAGCGAAATAAGGTAGCTCAACTCGTTCAGTTCTGGTGGAGTCTATCTATTCGGGTTCAAATCTTCGATTTGATATGAGTGATCGTATTTTTTTGGATTTATTTCAGGATCTAACGATGCTATTTTCTCAGTGGTAAACGGCGTGTCCGTCGATAGCGGAACGTCTATAGTGACTTCATAAATCTTAAGATTTGCCGGTCCAACTTGGTTATTCGGAGGTGCTCATAGAGAATTTGACAGTTCAACTCAGTTCTTCATATGTGCTCAGAGGTACGGGTGTGCGTACGTGCGCTTATAAGGGTGTGCGTATGTTCATGTGTGTGAGCATCTGCACAATAACTGGGTCTCCAAAAAAAAAGTGAAAGGTTGGAGTTCCTCCCTCTCCATCTTCAAATAATAATAAATACAATATCATCCTCTAAATTGAGATGGCTAGCAACTAGGGTAGCACGTTATGCCCTACGGAGTACGTCTTCAAATAAGTACACATTTGAGATGAAGGAAACAACTACGGCAACCACACAATTAGCATAATTCCTCAGTACTAAAAAAGGTTGTCGTTTAGGACAAGGTTTTAGTCAAACATTGGGAATATAAATCATGAATAACTTTTAAATTGTTGAGTTTGAAAATGTAAAAATCATATCAATAGATTTGTCTTGAAAAATATTTTCATAAAAGTATACACATATTATTTCTCAATAAATATTTTTCAAAAAATAAGTGGTCAAAGTTATACTTTGGACATCATGTCATTTTCTAAAAAGGACAACATTTTTAAGTATGAATGAAGTACTGCCTTTATAAAAAAAAAATCCGGCAGCCTTCACATCCACCACATTTAATACAGTCCACAACATGTCCTGAGGCAATGATTGCTCTACCCGTGCACAAGTAAATAAAATAAGACAAGCACGATAGCGCAATAGATATGTGGTTAGGAATTTCTGAACTACTGTGTTTGTCATAAAAAAGAGTCGTTATGGGATTTATACTGGTTAAACTTTTATGAATTTAATTATATTTATAAAAAAATATTAGTAATATTTTCCTCACACTTATGAAATGGCAAATAATGGGATCCAAACACAGCCAAATTTTCTCACACTTCCTAAACTACATGAGCCTGAATGTCAAACGGCTGCTCTGCATGGCGCCTGTTATATACTCCCCCATTTCAAATTGTAATATCATTCCAAAAATCTTGGAGAATCAAAGCATTTTAAGTTTAACCAAAAATTATAAAAAGAAATATAAAGATTTATGACATCAAATAGGTATAGTATGAAAATATAACTAATAAATAATCTAATGATACTTAGTTGGTATCAAATATGTTATTATCATATTATATAAATTTGGTCAAATTTTATAAATTTTGACTCTCCAAAATTCTTGGAATGATTTACAAAGTTCTTGGAATGATTTACAATTTTGGAGGGAGGGAGTAGCAAATTCCAATTTTGCTTACTTTTAGCTTTTGCTGTTGATCCATATATATTTGGAATTGTTTATCATTTTGAATACTTTTGTAGCATTTAAACTTTATTAAGCAAAGTCATAACAAGTATTTTATTCGTAAGTGGTATTTAAACTTAAAATTTAAGTATAAAACTAATGCTTGAATCAAATGGTTTTTTTATTGACTCCATATATGATACGAGTTACTTTAAAAAGATTTTTTTTCCCAGAAATAAATTTAGATAGACATGGAGGATCCATGACGTGGTGGCTCACTATAAACCACGAACAATATACTTGCTGCCAATCAACCGTCGTTAAATGCCGACAAAAAAAAAGCGGATCCCAGACAAGAGTGCAAACGGCAAACGGGTGATTGCCGACAGTATGCACTTTGGCACCCATTTTTGCATTCAGTACAAGTTAATGGTTGGGGATTAAACCGTTATTAGGACATTCTTAGGATTCCTAACAGTAGACCATTAGCGACGCAGTCTTATGGTTAGCAGGAGGACGACGGCATTAGCATTTCCAAAGCGTTCAGGCATAGTTTGGACAGTACATGGATGCATGAAACGGCAAATCATTCGGACAAATCATTCGGCAAACCATGGCTGTGCCGGCCGTCGTAGGTTCGCTGAAGCTCGTCCACCAGCCGCCGGAGCGCCAGCCGCGAGGTGCCGCCTTCGCCCACGGCCGCCCGCGCCGCCTGCCGGACGTGCTCGGCCCGGGCGCGCATCCTCCGCCCGGCCTCGCCGCCGTCCATCAGCTCCCGGACCTTCTCCGCCACCCGCGCCCTACCGACCAGCTCGGGCGCCACGTTCGCGCCGGCCTTCACCCCCACGCGGACGCCGGCGCCGAGGATCTCCGCCACGTACTTCGCGTTCGCGGCCTGCTCGGCCATCACGGGCCACGCCAGCAGCGGCCGTCCGCCGCCGGCGAGGCTCTCCAGCACCGAGTTCCAGCCGCAGTGGCTCACGAACCCTCCCACCGCCCGGTGCGCCAGCACGCGCCGCTGCGGGACCCACCCCCAGACGACTTTTCCCTCGGGCCCCGCCGTGTCCACCGGCGGCGACCACGCGTCCGAGGACCGCACGGCCCAGAGGAAGGCGTGGCCGGAGTCCGCCAGCCCGTGCGCGAGCTCCTCGAGCTGCGCTACTGTGACGTGGACCTGCGTGCCGAACGACACGTACACCACCGACCCGGGCCGCCGCTCGTCGAGCCAAGCTAGGCACCCTTCGGGGTCGTCGTCGTCGTCGTCGTCCGGCGACTCGCCGGCGGCGAGGAACAGCGGGCCAACCAGCCAGGCGCGCGCGCCTGGGAGGTAGAAGGACTCGAGGGTCGCGGCGTAGTCCCCGTCCAGCGCGTCGAAGCTGTTCACCAGGACGCCCCAGCTCTTGTAGTCCCAATCGCGGACCTCATCGAACATGAACCGTGTCACCGGGTCGTCGATGTCGGCGACCTGCAGCACGGCGTGCGGGACCTCGTCCGCGGTGATCGTGACGCTCTCGGGGAACCCCGGGACGCGGAAGGGGGCGCCGCCGTCCTGGATGCTCTCGGCCGGGGGCGGCGGCCTTCTCGCGAGGGAGAAGCAGAGCGCCAGGGAGAAGGCGGACATGCCGTGGAACGTCACGCGGGGGACGCCGGCGTCGCCGGCGACGCGCTGCGTGAACCCGAGGAAGAAGTCGGAGACGAGCGCGAGCGGCGGCGCCGGGAGAGAGGCTAGGTACCCCGCGAAGGGCTCCCGGAGCAGCGCCGTGGCGCGGAGGAACGCCGGGAAGAGCGAGTGCGACGGGAGCGCGTCGGTGGACTCGACGCCCTCCGGCAGCTCCGGGTGGCTCGGGAACGGGAGCGCCACGAGGGCGACGCGCGCCGGGAGGCGGCGCTGCGCGAAGGCGAGGTTGCCTGGGGTGGTGACCACCGTGACGCTGAGCCCGCCGTGGTGCGCGGCGAGCGCCGAGGCGAAGTGGAGGAGCGGGAGCGTGTGGCCCTTGGCCATGAACGGGAACAGCACGACGTGGTCGCGGCCGGAACCGACCGGGGCGGCAGGACGCTCGGCGTCGGTGGTGGCGGCCATTGTTGCGAGTGCTGGGCCTACTCGGGTACAGTGCTGTGCTGGCGTGCGGGTGTGGCGGGTGAGCGGACACGACACACGACTTCGTATTCGCTGTGTATTTATAGCTAGTAGTAGGTGGCACTGGATCAATCACAAATTCACCATCCTATAGGCACCAAAAACATGTGATGTAGCGTGGCACGGTTGTAGTATCATGGTCGTGCGTTGCTACGGGATAACAATTTTTTTATACTAAGAACATATAGATCGTACGATAATATGATAATGTTATAAAATTAAATACATATATTAAAGTGATAAATTTAAAAAGCAAATTAAGTTCATGAAATTAACATAATTAAAAATAGCATGTAGTTCATTTTAACATTTTTCTTTCACATCTTTTTAGACTCCTCCCGTCACATCAGAAACGGTGCAGTTAGGCTCCATCACCTTCCACACTCGACCACGCTTGAGCTTTCACAAGTTGAAAACCTTGAGATACAATGAAGAAGGGTTTTTTTTTTTTTTTTTTTTGTTTTTTGTGTGAATGAGATACAATGAAGTTGTGAACATTGTCTAGGTGAACCCTAGCATCAAACTCCAAAGAGAGGACATCACAGCCAAGATCAGTCTCCATGACATCTTTACTTTTACCGGTGATAGATATCATGGTCAAGCAACATAAACTTTTTCTTATTACTCTTTTCACATGTTGTCTAGAATCCAAGATTGCTCTGCATCTAATGTGTCAATAAATAATGACGACCAACGATATATAAGGTAACTACGAATAGAAGCAGGAGTCTATAAAATTCAACTTAAACATCTACAGGCCGCAATAAAACAATGTGGCCAGGAAGATAACAACTCATGTAGCCTCATGATCGAAGACCCTAGGAAACAAGGGAGTCTGCCCCTATAAGAATAAGAAAGAAATTAAAATTCCCCAATAAGGTGCAAGTCAGCCTCAAGTTGCTGCACCAAGCATCTCAACGGACTTGTTACAAATGGGATCAGTCATCAGTAGATACATTGGCGTCCCAGAAGTAAATGTAAGTGTGGTAGAGCGAAGTGAAGTGGATCCTGATGCGCACCTCCATGGCCGGGGCAGTGCAACCTCCACCACCTTGATGGACAGTGGCTTGTAGGCCTCCTATGCCACCCTGGTTGCAGGGGTCCAAGAAAATCACCCGCAAAAATGTACCGTCAGTTTAGCACCATAATGTAGCAATAAGAAATTGTGCATTGCAAATTGCAACATCTTTATTGTAAGGGGCTTTATTCTTTCCAGCAACACATTAACTAAAGAAAAAGAGAGGGTAATTGAATCATTTAGTCTCCGGCCATACCCCATATGGTGGGCTGCAGTACACAAAATATACCAAACATACATGGATATTTAACGTACTGGCACAAGCATATTGAGCTGGTATAGTATAATCTGCACTTGGAGATATTGTTTCAAAACTAAATTTGGTAAAAAGAATGATAATTTTAATTAGAGCCTCAATCCATATACCAGTTGATAAAATAGAATAAAAATAAAAAAACCACACTGGACTATTGATCGGCCCATCTAACTCAAAAACACAATGCTACAGTATGTGGAATATTCTATGCTCATCTCTCATCTGCATGCCAACAAAATGTGTGGAACATTCTATACTCATCCGTATGTCAATAACCGCATCAGAAAAAACAGTTGCATACTTTATGGCCTGGCCTTTAGAAACAAATTTAAACTTACTTCACCCAGCTCTCAACTTTTATCATCCCCTTCCCCAAATGAAGAAACTCAAAACAGCAGCAAAGTAAATTTGAAACCTGAATCGTTGTTGATCCACCTCTGCTGTTTTGGCACGGTGAGGTTGCGGGTGGGCGACAACCTGGCTAGGGCGACGGTGAGCAGCCTCACACTCACCTCGGCATCAAAATCAATGCAACATATCGCACTCGGCGATGCCTTTCCCAGTCTGCAGCAATGGAGCAAAGGACCACATAAATCTTTGTCGCGGAGCCACGACCATGGACTTGCTCAAGCATTGCCATCGATATTCACTTTGTGATGTCTGAACTTGCTCAAGTAGCTAGTGCATACACTCAGCTGGGTGCACAGCATCACCTTCAGCAGTGTCCTCAAAAGAGAATGATCATTGAACTTCTTGTAGCATAAACTTAAGTTAAGAATTCTCAGCAATGACAGTCGTAAAAATAAATTAACACAACTATCATTTGTGAATGCCATTTTTATTAAAAGAGAAGAGTTACTGGTCACTGATGAGATTGCACAAAAATACATAGGTAAGAGTATCCAACAACCCAACATTATTGAGTTCTAGCGCATTCTAGTATCAAAATATGATATTTATTGCCAAACTTTAAGTGAAGAATATAGTTTCTGTGACAGCATAAGGCCATATACCTGACTGAATGTGCTTGCATCAGAGATTAGCACATGTCCACACAGCATCAGAAAATCAATGAATCAGCTTTCACCATGAACACTTGTACTGAAGCTTGATCAGATCCTGGAGCTACGCACTGCAATGAAAAAAATATACAGGAGACTGACACATAGGATTTGATATTTCTATACAAAAACAATATGGTTAGATGATAGAGATGAAGCAAACAAGTAGAATGCAAAATCAGTGCAAACTTGGTTAACCTGTTTGTCAATCTGTGGCGCTTTTTTTTTTTCATGCATACCCCTTACCAGACGTGTGGAATCGACATGTCCAGACAAACCCTGCGGAACTAAACATATCCACAATATCATTCTCTGTAACCTGCAATTCAATAATAGCCAATTTCTCGCAATTCACATACACAAAATTGGTAATGAAAAGCTACACTTTATTCATCATTGAAACACTATTCAACAATGAGGTAAGAAAAAAAAACAAAAAATGTATGGCTAGCTAGCAGGTACAAATATGCATTTTCATATTATTACAAATGAGGATGTTCAATATACTTGAAACTTGCAGGTAGCATTTCTAGGTAGCTAAAACTGAAACAAGCAGATGTTGTCTAATTCTGTACCATAAAAGTGCATCTTTTCTTTACTACATTTTGTGTCACATGGCCTGTCTGTAAAGCACAACAAGTTCTTCCCATATCTGAATTCCTAGGATGTGAAATTTCCGAAAAACTTTTGCTCACATTACAAAAAGAAAATTTTCCATGGCTGCAGCACAAGTTCTTCTCATATCAGAAATTATCAAAGAATAAAGATGTGAGCAAACCTTTTTCTAGGAATGATGATGGAGAGCTCGATTATCTGCTTGCTGATCCTCTGCCTTCTCCACAGACTGGGATGGTGTGGTCCTATACAGGTCCCACAGCAATGATGCCACCACTACTTCTTACACAGATGTTGTGTTGCACCATCGTGGTTGCTAAATCATCCCTCCTTAGGCAGTGTGACCCTGATGCTGCTGCCGGTGCTCTCATCAGTTAGCTCTAATGATGCAGCGCTGAAGTTCTAGCTCATCGGCCTCCTATTGCTGCGGCTGGCGAGGAATGTGGATTCATCAATCGTTGTCCCTGCTTAGCAATTAGAAGCAAGAAAATGCTATGTACTAACCTGTATTATTTGGTCAACAGCCTTGTAAGTTGCATCAGCCTTCTAAACATTACCAGGAACCATCAACACAGGCTCATGTATCAGTTCCTAGTACACTACATCAGGGAAATGCTCACAAAGCTACAATATTGCCAGTGTGAAAGCATTTTTTAGTAGTAGTGTGTCCTGCATGGATCAATTCCTAGTTTACTTGCTCTTAGTATGATAACCTACGGTTCTTATTTCCTAAGCACATTTTGCCATAAGTGATGAAACACCAAGAGGTCCAGGGTTCGAGCCCCAGCCTCTGCACATTTGTGCGGGAAAGGCTTGCGGGCTATTTCCCTTCCCCAGACCCCGCAGTGCGGGAGCCTACGGCACTGGGTACGCCCTTCTTCTTATTTCCTAAGCACATTTTGCCATAAGTGATGAAACATCAAAGTAGCTATAATTCACCTACTATATGCTCAATGTGAGAAACTCTGAGTGATCATTGTTGCATGAAACGCTGGTTTCCATTCTGTAATTACCTAAAGCATAAAAACCTGAAGCACATTACCTAAATTCAAGTATATATGCTATTACAATGCAACCGTAATGCACGGATTTACCTAAATAGTAAAGCTGGAACTGGAAACATACCTCCATCAATGGATATGTGCGAGCTAGCTCCCAAGTTCCATAGCCATGGTTTGGGTTCTGCATCCCATCCAGAGGTAGTACATAGCTACTTTCTGCTTTTATTTACATTTTATTTTGCAACCAAATACTGTTACTGTTAGTTAACTCAGCATCCATACTTATGCTAAAACTGTTGGCTTTTCATTTGGCATTTGTTATTTCTAGAAATTAATTTTTCACTTTTTTTAAAAAAAATATCTGCACAGTGTTCTGTTAATCTGCAAAGTAAAGTAGTCCATACCTTTAAGGATAATAATACATCATTCACTGTATCATATAGGCGGCATGTTTCCATCTGATCACTTCCAATGTTTGATGAAAATTTGGACAGCATTAACAAAACCTAAAAATCAGAGAAAACATGATATGTTAATTAATGATCTTTTAGTTTTGTTATGTTGCTTTGAGTCTGGTAATGGTATGGTCAAAGAAGGTCTTCAACCGTAAGAGCTTCTGCTGTGCAATCTGAAACTTGCCACCCCTGATTTGCAACCTGGAAGCCCCCCTACTTTATTTAGATATGTAATGGTGGTAATTTCTGTTGGTTAATATAACTCCAATAATAGAAAATGATACCTGGGAGGCTTTTATGAGATCATGCGCTTTCTTGAGAGTACTTCTATATTCTTTTACAATATTAGATGCTAATGTCACTTGGACTGCAAAAGCAACATCCCATAGTTGAACAGCAGTCCAGCACATTTGTCCATGGGGATGCTTAAAAAACAAGTGTAATCAATGGCTCAATGCAGTTTTCGCTCCACCATCGGAACATTTTTTGTTTACATCATGTAAATAGGTATTTCAATTATTTTAATGGCTGAGAGAAACTGATTACTGTCAAACCAACCCTAAATTTCACCATCTCCCATCTAAGCTTTAATGGTTCAAATTTGAAGATTAAAATAGAATATAATAAAATATAATACAATTTACACAAGAGGGAAACTGATTGTTGGCATACTGACAGTACCTATCTGTACCTATTTATACTGACTTATTCTAGAAAGCTTGATTTGCATCTAACAAATTTCTAATCGAACAGGATAGACATGAAGACATGACTAAGTTTGATTACTTGAGTCCATCACACGACTTAACATGAATCAGTACATGTAGGAAAACAAATGCAAAACTAAGAATGGTACAGATCTAATCCCCGCCTAAAAATATCATGAAACGTGGGATTTGTCCTACTGGAATGAAGGATTTTGGATCTGCTAATAACATAGAAAATTGGAACTCCAATAAATTAATGGATGGAGATATCAATTGGATCATACCTGAGGGGCATGCCGCCGCCGCCAAGTTCACCATTGATGCACGCAGAGGGGAACCGTGCCGCTCCCAGTCATACCAGAGGATCTTGCGTTTAGAGATCCTGCTGTACGTATACGGAGACGACACTAACCTTCCTTAGATCCTGCCGTCGCGCCTGCCACATGCTCAAGATTGCTACATCTGCAAAACTGGGTGCAGAACGCACGGCTGGATAGGGGCGACATGCTCAGGCAGCCAGGCATAGGACATCGAGCGGCCGGCCTGTGGCAGCGGGCTCGAGCGACCGGTGTCAGAGCAGCGGCGCGTCGAGCGGCTGGCTGGACAGGGGCAGCGGCCTCGAGCGAACGTACCTGGTCTGGGATTGAGGAGGACGGTGCCAAGGTCGCGAGGATGAGGACAGGCGGCGCCGGGCTGCACGTGGTCGTCGGCGGATGGGTCCGTCAACGTTCGGGGCGGCGCGTGGCCAGTCGTCCGTCCGGGGCGGCGCCGAACTGTCGGCGGTAGGGGCGGCGCTGGGTGCGTGGGCAGCGGGGAGGAGTAGCGGCGCGTGGGCAGCGGGGAGGAGGCGGTGATTGGCGTGGGGGCAGCGCAGATTTCGCACGGCACGGGTGCAGACCTGGGAGGAGTTGCGGTGATTGGCCCCGATTGCGTTGTTTCCATCGAGGGATTGCACAGGTGTTGGACGCGCACGGGCCGAAGCAAAAGTCTGCACGAAACAAAAAGTCTTCCTTTTGGTCTTTAGGTGTAGGAGATAGATAGCCAATGGCCGTTTCAAGCTAAAATCAAACCTCAACTGGGTATGAAATTTAGGTTGAGTTACGTGTACTTAATTGTATACTTTTATTTTCTGAGTGCACAATACAACGCAGACACTTAACATGTACGCGCACTCGCCTCTACGAACACACGCACGCAAACCCTACCCCTATGAGCACCTTCGAAGGACTGAGCCGGCAAATCTTGAAGTTCACGAAGTCACCACAGGCGCCTCGCTTCACGAAGTCACCACATGCGCCTCGCTGTCGACAGGAACGTCGCCTACCACTTAATGTGTGGCGTCGAAAAATCTTAGAATAAATCCAGAATAAAGTGTCGCACCCAGGATTTAAACCCTAGGTGGGAGCCCCCCACCAATGGGCTTTGTCATTGCGCTGTGAACCCCTTGACTTTTATTTTAGCCTTGTTTGAAGTCAAACTTTAGTAATATTGATCAAGTTTTATAAAAATAACATCCACAAATTTAAATGGATGCATAATTAAGAAATATTTATTGAAAAAGCTAATGAAACTAATTTGATGTCATTGATGGTGATGCATAATCATATACTCCTATATTGCAAAGACCCACTCAGAGGGTCCCCTCCAATCAGGTTTGAGTATTTCCTAAAAGTGATGTTATCTTACATCAAGTGATGTCATCAGCCCACTAACCCTCATTTATCTCCCAACTAGCTATTTCATTTTGCAATAGGAAAAAAACCACAACACCTAAACCAAGTATCATAATTAAAATCCAATTGCACCACGGTGTTCCTCGCAATAAACTCTTCAAAACAAGACCCCACATGTATATATTTCGATAACTCTCTCGTGCGCCTTCTTTGCTGAAACCAGTGTTTCTGAGCAAAAATGTGGTAAAACTACATATCACATGGGTTTTTGAGGTCCTCCAAAACGTTTGAAGGAACCATACTGAAAGTGCATGTTTGATTTTGGTAATTTAGTGATAACTTAGGAGGACTAATATGTGTTTAATGTGAGACACACAGATGATTTAGTCCTTAGATATAAGTGTGAGCAACCAATAAAGTCATGAAGAGATGGTTTGTGCATATTGATGGTGTTCAACTTGATGATGAAGGAGCTTATTGTACATGGTACATGACATGGAGTCATGTGACAAGGTGGAGAAGATAAAGACATGACTTAGCTTGATGGACCGGTTGCAAGCGTGAAGGGCAAGTTGGAGGCTTGAAGCGTTTGACCGCGTAGCGGGAGGCTTGAGCAAGACTTGGTATCGATGGACGAAGACAACAGTGAAGGGCAAGTGAAGTCAAGATCGATGAACCAATATGTCAGTGATGATATGAAATGGATCATATCATTTGTGATAGGTTGGTGCATGGGTTGCATCAACATTGGAGAAGGAGATGAAATGGAATGCACAAGGCAAAGGTATAACTTAGAGCATTTCATTTCACCGGTCATAGTTGTTTAGAGAAGTTTTGACCAGGTTAAGTTATAGGAAAAGTCGTACTATCAAGAGGGATGCATAGTAGACTAGCTTGATGAGGATAAGAATGCTCAAGTTATTAGTCTAGAGACGTTTGAGAAAAGTGGTGCAAATCGTATACTGAGAAGAGTGCTTCGGTGGCTATCTGCTAAGCCACCGGTACTACTGGTCTCCCACCGGTAGTACCGGTGAAGACCGGCGGTACCGGTCAGCTCACGGTGGGGCTTTCTCGCACGCGAGGGCACTTTAAAGATGTGCTGAAAAATGAACTACCGGTAGTACCGGTTGGCTAACTTTGTGCAACGGTCGGAAGGCTCCAACGGTCGGATTCCTTGTACCGGTAGTACCGGTGGGACACTGGTAATACTGGTACTGCGTCGGGAGCTACGGGAATAAATAGGTCGCCCCTTCCCTTGGGGCGGCACCCAACCCCATCACTCCACTCCTACACCTGAGAAAAAGGGTCCCAAGTGCCTCTCTCTCCCTCTATGTTTCTAGGCTTCAATTCATGGTGGATTTGTGAGAGAGAAGTGAGATTTGAGAGTGGAGAGGATCGATCTATGACTTGAGCATTCAATTTTCTCTTCTTGTCGGCTTGCTTTGCATTTGTTACTCTTGGATTCTTGGAATCCTAGCCGGCTAGGTGTTCTTCGAGATTGCCCGTGTTGATTCATTTGTGAGGGCACTCCGAATAGTTTGTATTACCCCTTCGTCCTTAGTGGAAATCTTGGGCTAACCTTTGTGGTTACTTGAGGGAAATCTTAGGCTAACCTTTGTGGTTGCTTGAGGGAGGAAAGAAGGTGGAAGAGACTCCAACCTTTGTGGTCACCTCAACAACGAGGATTAGGAACTCCTTTGTGAGGGACGAACCTCGGGATAAATCTTGAGTCTCGCGTGCTTGATGTTGTGGAGGTAGCTTTGACTATCCTTTGTTCTTGTGTTCTTCATGTTCTTCCTCTCTCCCTCAAAGTTCATAGGTTGGGAAGGCCCGATCTACAAATTGGAGAGGAACCAATCCAAGCAAAGCTCAACATCATCATCCTCAACCTCAAGGAGTGTGGGGAAAAGCTCAGATCTGGATTCAAAGCTCATCTTCCTTGGATTTCGAAGCTACAACGTGCCACCGGTAGTACCACCGGTAGTACCGGTCCTACTACCGGTAGTACAGTTTGGTGGTTTGCCTTCTCTATTCACTAGCTCATACTCATTGTTTCATACTTGTGCTAATATTTAGTGGTTGTTTTAGTAACTAGTATAGCTTGTGTATCTTGTTAGTTACCTTCTTGCTTGTGTAGCATAGAAGTAGCTCTTGAGTGACTAATTGACTTGTGTAGCCTTGTTAGTCACATTACTTAGCTTGTATAGCTAAGCTTTTGAGCTCTCTAGTTTGGCTTGTGTAGCCTTGCTATTGAGCATTACTAGTGAGCTTAGGCTTTGTGCGCTTTGCTTTCACTAGCATGTGTAGGAGCTCTCGGTTTGCTTAGAGTATTAGTTGCTTAGGTTTGTGTGACCTTGCAAACTAGACTTGTTAGGTGATCTTCCTTGCCCGGCACCATAGTAAGCCCTCTTATCTTAATTTGCTAGGTGCTAGTGTTATAAGTAGAGAGGGTGTTGTTTTGGCTACACTGATAGTTTTAATTCCGCATTTATTTCGGTTAGCCAATACGATAAGTTTTTAGATACGCCTATTCACCCCCCTCTAGGCCAATTAGGTCCTTTCAATTGGTATCAGAGCAAGGTTCCTCTTATCATACGCTTTACCGCGTGAGGAGTTATATTGGCCAAGATGGATCAAAATCAAATGAATCAATTGATTGGGGCAATCACCACCAAATTTCAAGAGCAACAAAGAGAGAAAATGAACAAGATGCAAGAAGAGCTTGAAAATATGAAACATATGAAAAGCATGGTTGATAATATAGTAGAAGGTAAAGATGGTGGGGACAAGTCACCGGAGTGTGATACACACATTTTTTATGGCACACACTTTGCACAGTGAAAACACCATATGCTTGATCATATCCGTGTTTTTGGTCCGAAGTATTGGTGGATCATTATTGTTGGGTTTACTCATACCTTGGATAAGAGTAATCTAACCCAAGCACAAAAGGAGTGCCTAACACTTGATGCACAAGCCCAATGTTTTCTAATCAATGCTTTGAAAAATGAGATGTTTGATAGGGTGATGACTTCGGAGAGTGCCCATGATATGTGGATGGCACTCAAGAATCTCTATGGTGATGTCTCTACTTGGGATGATGACAAATTCAAGAAGGAGGAGAATCAAATAGAGATGGAGAACATGAGGGTGTTGAGCATAATCACAACTTGGTGGTTGTGGAAGATTGCTCCACCTCATGGTCAAGTGATGATGATGATAGATCAACTACAAGCTCACTTGACAAGATGGATGATGATGCCTCAAGTGTTGCTATTGATGATGTCACTCCATGCACTCTTGATTGTAATGATGATGGTTCATGCTCGGGCAATGATCATGATGCTACTACAAGCCCATCTACATCACCACATTGCTTCATGTCACAAGGTGACACAAAGGTATCAAATTGCAATGAAGTTGATCATTTTGATTCATATGATGATCTTGTAAATAGACTTGCTAGCATGACCATGTCTTTAGAAAATGAGAAAACTAAAACATTAACATTGGAAAATGAAAACTCATTTCTGAAGAATTCATGTGAAGAACATAAGCATTTACTTGATGTTCTTAAAGCTTCACATGAAGAGCTAAAATTAGAACATGAGCAACTTTGTGTATCTCATGGAGATCTAGTTAAGAAACATGGTTCTCTCATCAAAGTATTTTTCAAGAAACTTAAAAATGATGAGAGCTCATCACATGGGTCAAATGATCAATTACATATTATTGCTAACCCTTGTGATGTAGAGAAGAATCATGTATCCACCTCTTGTGATGATTTACTTGATATGCCATGCTCTTCACATATAGATGCTTGTTCTACTTTTATGTCTTGTGAGACTAACCTTTTAAAGGAGAATAATGAGCTTAATGAGCAAGTGAAGAACCTGAGCAACAAATTAGAGAGGTGTTACAACTCCAAAGTCACCTTTGAGCATATGTTGACAAACAAGAGAAGTTATGGTGATAAGAATGGAATTGGATTCAACAAGAGCAATATCAAAGGAAAGAGATGGGAAAAGAGAAAATATGAAAGAGAGATGAAGAAACAACAAGAAGAAAAACTATCTCACTTCATGTGCTACCAATGCCATGAAATGAGACATCTTGCAAATGCTTGCCCTAATAAAGAGAAGCTCAAGTTGAAAAAAGAAGAAGAGAGGCTAAATCATGTCAAGTGCTTCAAGTGTCACACTTGGGGTCATCTCACCTCAATGTACTCAACCAAGCAATTGGTGAAGCAACAAGTAGAGCCTCAAACTATGCCACAAATCAAGCCCCAAGTGCAAGACAAGATCAACCATCAAGATGGTGACTTGGGGATGGAAAAGAAGACTAGAAGAAGTGGCAAAGTAAGATCAAGGCATCCAACTCCTATTCAATATGCCAAGATGATGATGAGCAAAGATCAAGAGAAGAATCATTTGGCTCACATCAAGTGCTACAAGTGTGATGATATAGGACATTTTGCCTTGAAGTGTCCTACCAAGCTTGAGATGAAGATTCAAGCAAAAGAAGAGAGGCAAGACAATGAGAAGCACAACATGAGTAAGGAAGAAAAGACTCAATCAAAGAGAGTGTGTTACTCATGTCAAGAAAGGGGGCACATGGCTAATTCATGTCCCCTAGGTATGACTTCTAAGCCCATTTCAATTAATAATGATCATATGCTTAGAAAGGATGAAAATGGTACCTCTATGGTTGCTTTTGAAAAACATCCCGCTATTCATACTAAGGCATTGCCTAAGTATGTTGCTCCTAACTTGAGAGGACCCAAACTAGTTTGGGTACCATCAACAAGTGGATGAATGTACGTAGGTACCATGGGCATTAGAGACTTGATTCAATTGAATTCATAAGTGTTCATCATATGATTGAATCAAGTAATGAAGCTTAGTGCTATTCTCATCCTAATGCCAAGTTAAAAGATGAAGTCCAAGTGCTATAATATACAAGTGTCACATTCAAGTTGTGGTGGTTCATTGGATTATTTTGAAAGCTTGCAAATATTCAAGTTGAAGCTTGCTAATGGATTGATCACGATATACTATGGTATATTTCTTGTTGATCAAGTTCATTTGGATGTGTATAAGGTATATGAATTGGATATATATGAATGCACTAGTTGCTTGCTATAAGATGTTTGAATGGATTAAATGCTTAGTGATCAAGTTTGTGTTGATTTGAATGGATATGATCATGAGACTACCCTTAGTAAGTATATTGAATGGATATATGTCTTGTGAGAGTGTTCAAACAAGTTGGATTCAAATTTGGTTCAATTTGAAGAGATCAAATCTGCCTTTTATTCAAATCTGAGCTAGTTGTGATCATAGCCACGTTTGAGAGATCAAATCTATTTGGATTGGCTTGAAATTTAGTGTGCATGCTCTATACTTATGATATTAGTTGCTGTTCAAATTTCATGAGTATTGGATAAGGGATACTTCGGTTGGAGTGGATCTTGTCAACACATATGCAACCGTTTTTCAGCATGTACCTATGTGGAAAGAAGTGAAATCTGGTAACAATCTAAAAGTCCAATGAAGCTCAAATTTTTATGTCTGCTAGATGACTTAGTGAAGCACATCTCCACCAAATTTCATGATCATTGGATATGTACTTTTGGAGTTATAATATATTCTTGGAAGAGTTGAAAGGACCTAATTGGCCTAGAGGGGGGGTGAATAGGCGTATCTAAAAACTTATCGCAAAGACTAACCGAAATAAATGCGGAATTAAAACTATCGGTCTAGCCAAAGCAACACCCCTCTACTTAAAACACTAGCACCTAGCAAATTATGAAAAGAAAGCTTACTAAGGTGCCAGGCTAGAAAGCTCACCTAACAAGTCTAGGTTGCAAGGTCACACAAACCTAAGCAACTAGTACTCTAAGCAAACCGGGAGCTCCTACACATGCTAGTGAAGGCAAAGCGCACAAAGTCTAAGCTCACTAGTAATGCTCAATAGCAAGGCTACACAAGCCAAACTAGAGAGCTCAAAAGCTTAGCTACACAAGCTAAGAAATGTGACTAACAAGGCTACACAAGCCAATTAGTCACTCAAGAGCTACTTCTATGCTACACAAGCAAGAAGGTAACTAGCAAGATACACAAGCTATACTAGTTACTAAAGCAACCACTAAACACTAGCACAAGTATGAAATAATAAGTATAAGCTAGTGAATAGAGAGTGCAAACCACTGATTTATACTACCGGCAGTAGGACCGGTTCTACCGGTGGCACGCTGTAGCTCCGAGATCCAAGGAAGATGAGCTTTGAATCCGAATCCGAGCTTTTCCCCACACTCCTTGAGGTAGAGGGTGATGATGTTGAGCTTTGCTTGGATTGGTTCCTCTCCAATTTGTAGATCGGGCCTTCCCAACCTATGAACTTTGAGGGAGAGAGGAAGAACACGAAGAACACAAGAACAAAGGATAGTCGAAGCTATCTCCACAACATCAAGCACGCGAGACTCAAGATTTATACCGAGGTTAGGCCCCCACAAAGGAGTTCCTACTCCTCGTTGTTGAGGTGACCACAAAGGTCGGAGTCTCTTCCACCTCCTTGTCTCCCTCAAGCAACCACAAAGGTTAGCCCGAGGTTTCCACTAAGGATTGAAGGGGTAATACAAACGATTCGGGGTGCCCTCACAAATGAATCAACATGGGCAACCACGAAGAACAACTAGCCGGCTAGGATTCCAAGAATCCAAGAGTAACAAATGCAAAGCAAACTGGCAAGAAGAGGAAATCAAATGCTCAAGTCGTAGATCGATCCTCTCCACACTCAAATCTCACTTCTCTCTCACAAATTCACCATGGATTGAAGCAAAGGAGCATAGGGGGAGAGAGAGACACTTGGGACCCTTTTTCTCAGGTGTAGGAGTGGAATAATGGGGGTGGTCGCCGCCCCACGGGAAGGGGCGGCCTATTTATTCCCGCAGCTCCAGATGCACTACCGATACTACCGGTGGTGTCCCACCAGTACTACCGGTTCAAGATTTCTGACCGTTGGAGCCTTCCGACCGTTGCACAAAGTTAGCCAACCGGTACTATCGGTCTTTCACCGGTACTACCGGTCACCATCGGTACTACCGGTGAGGAACCGGTACTACCGCTAGTTCAAAATCTCGTAACTTGAGACGCTCAGGAATTTTGCCTACCGGTACTACCGGTAGTTCATTTTTTAGCACACTAGATCTGGGCGGGGAAATGACTTACCGGTACTACCGATCTTCTACCGGTACTACCGGTCTCCCAGACCGGTACTACCGGTAGTTTATTTTTCAGCACAACTTCAGCACCCACCTAAGCCTTTGCACCCTGGCAGAAACACATCTTCTAAGTGCCCGTGAGTGCAAGGTATCTCTCGAACGCATAAAGACTTATGACATGAGCACTCTTATCCTCATCAAGCTAGTCTACTATGCATCCCTCTTGATAGTATGGCTTTTCCTATAACTCAACCCGGTCAAACACTTCTCTAAACAACTATGACCGGTGAAATGAAATGCTCTAAGTTATACCTTTGCCTTGTGCATTCCTTTTCATCTCCTTCTCCAATGTTGATGCAACCCATGCACCAACCTATCACAAATGATATGATACACTTTATATCATCACGTGACATATTGGTTCATCGATCTTGACTTCACTTGCCCTTCACCATTGCCTTTCGTCCATTGGTGCCAAGTCTTGCTCAAGCCTCCCGCCACGCGGTCAAACGCTTCAAGCCTCCAACTTGCCCTTCACGCTTGCAACCGGTCCATCAAACTAAGTCATGCCTTGACCTTCTCCACCTTATCACATGACTCCATGTCATGTTTCATATGCAATGAGCTCCTTCATCATCAAGTTGAGCACCATCAATATGCACAAGCCATCTCTCCATGACTTTATTGGTTGCTCACACTTGTGTACCTAAGGACTAAATCACCTGTGTGTCTCACATTAAACACATATTAGTCCACCTAAGTTGTCACTCAATTACCAAAACCAAACATGCACTTTCAAGAGTACAGAATCTGCCAGAAAAGTGACAATTATTTGATTGATCTAGAGTCACTTAGATTGAAAGGTCCTCAAGTTGGAATCATGTCTATAAGTATTTGAGACACCTATGTTTGATTTTGGTTTAAGCTAGAAGAATGACAAGAAATGAGTACAATGAAGATCAAGTTTAAGTTCTAGTGATGAATGAAGATCAATGGATAAAAACAAAAGTACTTAAACAAGATATGATTGAAATTATATTGGATTCAAGTCATTCATCAAGATGAGTTCAACATTTGGATTAATCAAACAAAGTTATATTAAAGTGAGTATGAAGGATGGTTCTTAGAGAGAGGTCACTTCTCCCTAAGTGTAGGGGCTTGCCGCCGTTGTGTAGGTGAAACCAAGTGTGGTACTTGGAAGGCTAACATGGAAGTGGTGATCTAGGGATCATTTGGATGCTTAGTTAAAGAAATCAATAGGATTGATCAAAAGAAAGCAAGCAACACCCAAAAGAGAGAGGTTCATGAATTTAATCTACAAGTAGTATCATGACATTCAAGAGGTATCATCTACTACAAGTGTTACATCATTTGGTACTCTCTCATGCAAGCAAAGATCAAAAAAAAAGGAAGCAAGTCAACCACAACAAGAAAGTGCACTTGATCATTAGTGGTTCTCAAATTATATGGGTGAAGATTGGTATTCAAATTGGTATTTATTGGTCTTCACCAAGCTCTTAAATGGACTTCACATTGCTAATTGGAGATGAAATCTATGTGACTATCCTCTACTCCAACGTAGCAAAGGTGAAATTGTTTGGCATATGCATACATACATTACCAATAACATGTTTAGTGCATATAGTCATATATAGTGCTCATTCATTGAAAATCAAATGAATTTGATGCTTATAGCCTACCACTATTGCTTGATTGATTGTTTGTATCTAGTGGTAGTATATGAGTTTGATCATGAGCTAGTAAACCCAAGTACTTGATCTATTTTGGATTGCAATCAAGTGACAAGTACAACCTCTATAAGATAACCTCTTAATGTGTGTGAATAAGCTTAGAGAGGGTTTAAACAGGACTTGAAAGCTTATGCTATTCACTTTAGTTCAAGTCAACAATAGAAGCTCATGACAATGAATCTAGTTCAAGCACAAGACAACTATGCAAATGGATATCAAGATGAAACTTACAAATGGTATCTAGACTTATGCTAATCTTTCTAATAGTATCAACTTTCATATTGGTACTTGCAAAATATGTCTAGTTCTAGCGTACATATGATGATCTACAAGTAGTTCATTCAAGTAATATCCTTCATGTGGTATCTCACAAGTGATATCCTACAAGTTTAAAGTGATCCTCAACCTTAAGTGATCAAATCAAAAGTTCTCTTACTTGCAAAGCTTATTTGGATGACAACTACTTTGACCACAAGGGAGTTGCCCTACTCAATGGTATAATGGTCAATGATCTTACATGAAGAGTCATTCCAATACATATGTGTTGGTGTCCATAAAAAATGAGAAGAAACAAGTATCAACCATCTACCCTAGTGCAACCTTTGCATCAATAAGAAGCATACCTTTTATGAAAAATGATGATAAAGGGGGAGAGATTAGTGAACAAAGATATATTAGTGAATGAACATGCACTAAGGGAGAGAAGACATGGACATAGACATAAGGGGACAAGATTGAAAGGATCAAAGTCTTGGACTAAGTGATGCACACAAGTAGGGGGAGCAAGCTCATGAACTTGTTTGATTGCATTTGATATGTGCATATTCATGTGCTTGCTTGCATATTGCATAAGTCTTATATTTATATGCATGCTTGTGTGGTGTATGCTAGTTGTAGGATTTGTATGATGATCTGATAAACTAGCATGCATAGGTTGGTAAGCAAGATATATGTTCCTTTAATTGGTATCTAGAAACCTTGCTTCTAATGTTGATCTCACGGGGTTTCTAGTGTTATTTTGTGGTATCTAGCTAACCATGGTGCTAAGGATGAACTTCAAAGTGGAACTACATGAATATCTTCAAAGGTTTATCCTATATCCCTTAGCATCATAATGTTGTTTTTGTGGTGTCTAGCTAACCATGGTGCTAAGGATGAACTTCAAAGTGGAACTACATGGATATCTTCAAAGGTTTATCCTATATCCCTTAGCATCACTTAGTAGTGCTAGCACTCCCAAAATGACTATTCATGCATGTGTGCAAAGCTTAATTCAAACCTTTGTGAGCACACATGTAGGGGAGCTATCACTACCAAGTCAGATTTTGTGGCATTTATCCAAATCATAACATAGAGCTTAAATGTTGGATAAATAACATAAAGTCCAAAATAAGCTTAATTTCCATATCTTTGTAGAGTTGTCATCAATTACCAAAAAGGGGGAGATTGAAAGTGCATGTTTGGTTTTGGTAATTGAGTGACAACTTAGGAGGACTAATATGTGTTTAATGTGAGACACACAGGTGATTTAGTTGAAAGTGCATGTTTGGTTTTGCTAATTGAGTGACAACTTAGGTGGACTAATATGTGTTTAGTGCGAGACACACAGGTGATTTAGTCCTTAGGTACACAAGTGTGAGCAACCAATAAAGTCATAAAGAGATGGCTTGGGCATATTTATGGTGCTCAACTTGATGATGAAGGAGCTCATTGCATATGAAACATGACATGGAGTCATATGATAAAGTGGAGAAGGTCAAGGCATGACTTAGCTTGATGGACCGGTTGCAAGCGTGAAGGGCAGGTTGGAGGCTTGAAGTGTTTGACCGCGTGGCGGGAGGCTTGAGCAAGACTTGGCACCAATGGACGAAGGCAACGGTGAAGGGCAAGTGAAGTCAAGATCGATGAACCAATATGTCACGTGATGATATGAAGTGGATCATATCATTTGTGATAGGTTGGTGCATGGGTTGCATCAACATTGGAGAAAGAGATGAAATGGAATGCGCAAGGTAAAGGTATAACTTAGAGCATTTCATTTCACCGGTCATAGTTGTTTAGAGAAGTGTTTGACCGGGTTGAGTTATAGGAAAAGCCATACTATCAAGAGGGATGCATAGTAGACTAGCTTGATGAGGATAAGAGTGCTCATGTCAAAAGTCTTTATGTGTTCGAGAGATACCTTGCACTCACGGGCACTTAGAAGATGTGTTTCTGCTATGGTGCAAAGGCTTAGCTGGGTGCTGAAGTTGTGCTGAAAAATGAACTACCAGTAGTACTGGTCTGAGAGACCGGTAGTACCGGTGGAAGACCGGTAGTACCGGTAAGTCATTTCCTCACTCAGATCTGGTGTGCTGAAAAATGAACTACCGGTAGTACCGGTAGGCAAAATTCTTGCGCGTCTCAACTTGTGGGATTTTGAACTAGCGGTAGTACTGGTTCCTCACCGGTAGTACCGATGGTGACCAGTAGTACCGGTTGGCTAACTTTGTACAACGGTCAGGAGGCTCCAACGGTCGAAAATGTTGGACCGGTAGTACCGGTGGTTCCACCGGTAGTACCGGTAGTGCGTCGGGAGCTGCGGGAATAAATAGGCTGCCCCTTCCCGTGGGGTAGTGACCACCCCCATTATTCCACTCCTACACCTGAGAAAAAGGGTTCCAAGTGTCTCTCTCTCCCTCTATGCTCCTAGGCTTCAATCCATGGTGGATTTGTGAGAGAGAAGTGAGATCTGAGTGTGGAAAGGATTGATCTACGACTTGAGCATTCGATTTCCTCTTCTTTCCGGCTTGCTTTGCATTTGTTACTCTTGGATTCTTGGAATCCTAGCTGGCTAGGTGATCTTCGAGATTTCCCGTGTTGATTCATTTGTGAGGACACCCGAATCGTTTGTATTACCCCTTCGATCCTTAGTGGAAATCTTGGGCTAACCTTTGTGGTTGCTTGAGGGAGGCAAGGAGGTGGAAGAGACTCCGACCTTTGTGGTCACCTCAACAACGAGGAGTAGGAACTCCTTTGTGGGGACCGAACCTCGGTATAAATCTTGAGTCTCGCGTGCTTGATGGTATGGACTATCCTTTGTTCTTGTGTTCTTCGTGTTCTTCCTCTCTCCCTCAAAGTTCATAGGTTGGGAAGGCCCGATCTACAAATTGGAGAGGAACCAATCCAAGCAAAGCTCAACATCATCATCCTCAACCTCAAGGAGTGTGGGGAAAAGCTCGGATTCAGATTCAAAGCTCATTACATTGAGATCCCGGAGCTACAGCGAACCACCAGTAGTACCGGTCAGCCTTCGCCGGTAGTACCGGTCAGCCACCGGTAGTACCGGTCCTACTGCCGGTAGTACAAATCAGTGGTTTGCACTCTCTATTCACTTGCTTATACTTATTGTTTCATACTTGTGCTAGTGTTTAGTGGTTGCTTTAGTAACTAGTATAGCTTGTGTATCTTGCTAGTTACCTTCTTGCTTGTGTAGCATAGAAGTAGTTCTTAAGTGACTAATTGGCTTGTGTAGTCTTGTTAGTCACATTACTTAGCTTGTTTAGCTAAGCTTTTTGAGCTCTCTAGTTTTGCTTGTGTAGCCTTGCTATTGAGCATTACTAGTGAGCTTAGACTTTGTGCGCTTTGCCTTCACTAGCGTGTGTAGGAGCTCCCGATTTGCTTAGGGTACTAGTTGCTTAGGTTTGTGTGACCTTGCAACCTAGACTTGTTAGGTGAGCTTCCTAGCCCGGCACCTTAGTAAGCTTTCTTATCATAATTTGCTAGGTGCTAGTGTTATAAGTAGAGGGGTGTTGTTTTGTCTAGACCGATAGTTTTAATTCTTCATTTGTTTCGGTTAGCCAACGCGATAAGTTTTTAGATACGCCTATTCACCCCCCCCCCTCTAGGCCAATTAGGTCCTTTCATTAGTCCTTAGGTACACAAGTGTGAGCAACCAATAAAGTCATGAAGAGATGACTTGTGCATATTGATGGTGTTCAACTTGATGATGAAGGAGCTTATTGTACATGGTACATGACATGGAGTCATGTGACAAGGTAGAGAAGATAAAGACATGACTTAGCTTGATGGACCGGTTGCAAGCGTGAAGGGCAAGTTGGAGGCTTGAAGCGTTTGACCGCGTGGCGGGAGGCTTGAGCAAGACTTGGCACCGATGGACGAAGGCAACGGTGAAGGGCAAGTGAAGTCAAGATCGATGAACCAATATGTCACGTGATGGTATGAAATGGATCATATCATTTGTGATAGGTTGGTGCATGGGTTGCATAAACATTGGAGAAGGATATTAAATGGAATGCACAAGGCAAAGGTATAACTTAGAGCATTTCATTTCATCGGTCATAGTTGTTTAGAGAAGTGTTTGATCGGGTTGAGTTATAGGAAAAGTCGTACTATCAAGAGGGATGCATAGTAGACTAGCTTGATGAGGATAAGAATGCTCAAGTTACTAGTCTAGAGATGTTTGAGAGAAGCGGTGCAAATCGTATACTGAGAAGAGTGCTTCGGTGGCTATCTGCTAAGCCACCGGTACTACTGGTCTCCCACTGGTAGTACCGGTGAAGACCGGCGGTACCGGTCAGCTCCCTGTGGGGCTTTCTCGCATGCGAGGGCACTTTGAAGATGTGCTAAAAAATGAACTACCGGTAGTACTAGTTGGCTAACTTTGTGCAACGGTCGGAAGGCTCCAACGGTCGGATTCCTTGGACCGGTAGTACCGGTGGGACACCGGTAGTACATGTATTGCGTCGGGAGCTGCGGGAATAAATAGGTCACCCCTTCCCTTGGGGCGGCACCCAACCCCATCATTCCACTCCTACACCTGAGAAAAAGGGTCCCAAGTGCCTCTCTCTCCCTCTATGCTCCTAGGCTTCAATTCATGGTGGATTTGTGTGAGAGAAGTGAGATTTGAGAGTGGAGAGGATCGATCTACGACTTGAGCATTCAATTTCCTCTTCTTGCCGGCTTGCTTTGCATTTGTTACTCTTGGATTCTTGGAATCCTAGCCGGCTAGGTGTTCTTCGAGATTGCCCGTGTTGATTCATTTGTGAGGGCACCCCGAATAGTTTGTATTACCCCTTCGATCCTTAGTGGAAATCTTGGGCTAACCTTTGTGGTTGCTTGAGGGAGGCAAGGAGGTGGAAGAGACTCCGACCTTTGTGGTCACCTCAACAACGAGGATTAGGAACTCCTTTGTGGGGACCGAACCTCGGTATAAATCTTGAGTCTCGCGTGCTTGATGGTATGGACTATCCTTTGTTCTTGTGTTCTTCGTGTTCTTCCTCTCTCCCTCAAAGTTCATAGTTTGGGAAGACCCGATCTACAAATTGGAGAGGAACCGATCGAAGCAAAGCTCAACATCATCATCCTCAACCTCAAGGAGTGTGGGGAAAAGCTCGGATCCGGATTCAAAGCTCATCTTCTTTGGATTTCAAAGCTACAACGTGCCATCGGTAGTACCGGTCAACCACCGGTAGTACCGGTCCTACTACCGGTAGTACAGTTTGGTGGTTTGCCTTCTCTATTCACTAGCTCATACTCATTGTTTCATACTTGTGCTAGTGTTTAGTGGTTGTTTTAGTAACTAGTATAGCTTGTGTATCTTGTTAGTTACCTTCTTGCTTGTGTAGCATAGAAGTAGCTCTTGAGTGACTAATTGACTTGTGTAGCCTTGTTAGTCACATTACTTAGCTTGTATAGCTAAGCTTTTGAGCTCTCTAGTTTGGCTTGTGTAGCCTTGCTATTGAGCATTACTAGTGAGCTTAGGCTTTGTGCGCTTTGCTTCCACTAGTATGTGTAGGAGTTCTCGGTTTGCTTAGAGTACTAGTTGCTTAGGTTTGTGTGACCTTGCAAACTAGACTTGTTAGGTGAGCTTCCTAGCCCGGCACTATAGTAAGCCCTCTTATCTTAATTTGCTAGGTGCTAGTGTTATAAGTAGAGGGGTGTTGTTTTGGCTAGACCGATAGTTTTAATTCCGCATTTATTTCGGTTAGCCAATGCGATAAGTTTTTAGATACGCCTATTCACCCCCCCTCTTAGGCCAATTAGGTCCTTTCACATACACAAAACTACCAGAACTCTTGGGAGGGGGATGCCCCTCGGGTATATTATGGGAAGAGGGTTCGATTGAGTGAAACCTCGGGGTGAAATGCTTCAAAACAACTAAGGTTTACGATGACCCTCTAACTAGGCTCCACCGAAAGTCGGTCACTCCCCCGGCCGCCGTAGTTGGCCCGTGGCCCGCCGTGGCTCTGGAATACCCAAAACCAGTGTTTCTAAGAAAAACGTGGCAATACTGCATATCACATGGATTTCTCTGAGGTCCTTCAAAACGCCTGAATGATCCATACACAGAACTTTCTGAACTCCTGGTAGGGGAGATGTCCCTTCGGTATATTAGGAGGAGAGGGTTCGGTTGAGTGAGACCTTGGGTGAAATGCTTTGAAACCACTAAAGTTTACGATGACCCTCTAACGAGGCTACACCGAAGATCGGTCACTCCCCCAGCCGCCGTGGTTGGCCCGTGGCCTACCGTGGCTCTAGAATACCCGCAGCAATGCGCGGGGTATCCACCTAGTTTTCTATAAATTGAAAGCGATGGAAATTTGACTTAGAAGTTAGAACAAGTTTAAAGTGAGCTACAATTTAGAAGGAATGTAGTAAGTAATAATCTTAAATTTTCTCTTTGGACAATAAAAAATGCACGGATAAATAACTCTAGCTCTGATAGCCCTATAGATTTATAAATTGGAACTCAAATTAGTTGTGCCCTTAGCTTCGCCAAGAATTCTTGGAGCTCAACTAAGTCCCTATTTGTTAGGAGTTTAGAGCTTTCGCTTTTCCAAAAATGAAGCCAAGAAAAGTCATATTTTGTGATTTCAACTTTTAGCCAAAAATCGTTTCGGCTCCATCATTTTTTTTCTGTTTTAGCTTTATAAGAGCAACTCTAAGAAATTATGTAGTATTAAATTCTAAAACCATTGATTTAGCCACTGTCCAAAATAAAACATCCTAAAAAACAACGCAATAGCACTTCTAAATTCCTATCATCTATTTTTTTTAAACACACACGCCATGCTCAGATTGTCTCACTTCCCTATTTCCTGTACTCCCGTCATCTGCTTGCATGCTAGTCCCTCTATTTTAAATTATAAATGGTTTTAACTTTTTTTATATACTTTTTGCTATGTATCTAGGTATAATATATGTCTAGATATATAGTAAAATTGATTTACCAAAAAAAATTAAAACAATTTATATTTTAATAATTTAGAATAGAGAAAGTACTAGGCAACACCTATCTCGAGGATCACGCACGAATAGGTGCGGATAGGCCGATGGCCAGCCTCTGTGTCTTGCTTTCTTTACCTAGCGCGGAACACGGATAAGAGGCTAGTTGTTTTGAATCACAAGATAGAATAGCTGTTGGACTTTTGATTGTTGTGAAAGTTCCTAAAACAAGATTTCATATCACAAATAGCCACTTTGTTAAAGTTGCTCTACCTTTTCATGTGTGCGTTGAGCGCTAAGGACACCGAGTAGCCGCTATATAAAGTTTACTATTTGGCTGGACTTTTTTTATTAAGTCGTGATGAAACCGTGATAAGTGCCTACGATGGTCTTACAACTTAGGTGTAACATAGTTCTAATCATAATAAATCATAATAGCTTTGTCGAACTAATTTGTTAGGTTGATTGTTTCTGTGGGTAATAAGCCGGCTCATATAGTTTTTGTTTTTGTTAAAAAAACACTGTAACTGATAAGCTAGACTGGTAAGCCAAGCAAACATGACTGAGCTCACGTTATAACTTTACATTCAGTTTTTTTTGTCATTGTGACTTGTGAGCATGCAAGATTCGTTTGGACGTGCATCCAACAATGAAGCGACAACTTAATACTCCACGTCTCCAACATCAATTTATCTCAATCTTTTTGATCATGTCTACAAAATTGGCTCCATCCCTCAATTTATTTCAACCTTTTCGATCACCTCTGCAAAATTGACTTGCTCCATCCATCAATTTAAATCAATCTTTTCGATCACCTCAACAAAATTGACTGATTGTTGCTTCTAAGACAAACGTCATGTCGTGATATTGGTATTGGTAAAACTTTCTTAAATTCATTAGATTTTTTAAAATTATTAGTAACATATATATGTTAAATAAGTTTATTACAAAAGTAGATTCAACGAACTATCTAATGACACATACTATAATTATTAACATTTTACGTATATTTGATTAAAGTTTAAAAAAAACTTTTTTCTTTGGCAACGAGAACAACACTATTCTGGGACTGAGGAATAAGTCGGTCAGCACTGTTCGCTTGAGATTTCTGTGTCTGTTGAGCTGCAGCTGCTACCAGGGTTCACCTTACCGTTTCGAAACCGGTAACCGTCCACGGGCGGTTTGGCGGTTACCGACGATAACCGCCCAAACCGGCCCCAAACCGAACGGTTTGCATTTTGAATTCAAACGGCGTAGTTCAAACGGTTTGGGACCGGTAACCAGTCGGTTAGGGCCGGTTACCGTCCGGTTTGGGCGGTTACCGACCGGTTTGGGCGGTTCCGTCCCAAACCAAATTTCAAATTTGAAAAAAAAATCGAAAATGCTGAAAAAATTCCTAAAAATAGTTCATGATTTATAGAGTCGAATGGTGCAAATTTTTTTCAAATTGGAGTTCGTTTGCTATTTATTTTGACGCGTACAAGTTTGAAAAAAAAATAAAAAAGATCCTTTTTCTTTTTTTTCAAACTTGTACATGTCAAAATAAATAGCAAACGAACTCCAATTTGAAAAATTTGTACACCATTCGACTCTATAAATCATGAACTATTTTTAGAAATTTTTTCAGTATTTTCGATTTTTTTAAAAAATTTGAAATTTGAATTCAAACCGGTACCGAAACCGAACCGGTCCCGGACGGTTTGCCGGTAACCGTTCGGTTTGGGGAACCCTGGCTGCTACAGCTGCACAACCCATCCGCTGCTATCTCGAGCTGCAGCTGCAGATGCGCGACTCTGCTGTTTGTGCTGCAGGAACTGTTGGCTGGCTGCTGCAGATCTGCAGCTGCAGCTCGACCGATTAACAGCAGCTCTCTGTACACGAATTCTCTGATTTTCATCCTAGATTCATTAACCTATAATTATCATTAACTATTCTCTTCGTCCCAAAATAACTATCGTTTTAGGTTTTCATCGTCTGAGATCTCAACTCTCAACGCACCGTCCCTGTCACATTAACACTGAAACAAACCTAATTCTGACACGTCCAGACGTCCAGGCTCGTAAGGTTTGTTTGTACTCTATTTATCCGTGAGGTTTGTTTGTACTCTAATATTAAGCAACCCTTAAATTTGCATGCAAATTATCCAGTTATATCTTTTTGAACAAAAAAAATAATTTAATTAATCCCTAAAATTTGTATCCAAATTACTCACTTTCTACTATTATTAATAGTAATCTAATTGTATCCTGCTATGACAAAACAGGTTGTGCTTGTTGTCAGGGGATTGTCGCTGTCTCGGACGCAGGGGTGGAGACAAGGGGGGCGGGCAGGCAGGGGGCCAGGCCCCCCATATGCAAATGAAATTTGCACTGAAATTTTTAATTTTTATTTTTTAAAAAAAAAATTAAATAAAAATTAAAAATTTAACACTGTCGGCCCCCTAACATATTAAAAAATAAATTTTCTAGGTCCGCTCCTGCTCGGACGTACGTAGTACTGTAGTCTATAGGAGAAGTGAAAACATAGGTCAACAGTCACTGGGCAGTGAGCACAGCTATAAATTCCCCGACCCCCGCGTCACTCCCCTCTCCCAACCGCGCGTCGTCGACACAGCCGAGGTAGTACTGCTGCACCGGCGCGGCGAGTACTCGGAGTCCAATCGCGCCCACCCCTCCCTCCCAACCGCGTCGTCGACACAACGGAGGGAGTACTGCTGCACCGCCAGCGAGTACTCGGAGCCGCCAGCCGCAGCCACCCCTCCATCCCAACCGCGTTGTCGACACAGCCGAAGGAGTACTGCTGCACCGCCGGCGAGTACTCGGAGCTTCAGCCGCACCCACCCCTCCCTCCCAACCGCGTCGTTGACACAGCCGAGGGAGTACTACTGCACCGCTGGCGAGTACTCGAAGCTTTAGCCGCACCCACCCCTCCCTCCCAACCAGGGGCGGAGACAATGGGGGCGGGCAGGGGGCCAGGCCCCTATACAAGTAAAAATTACACCGAAAAGTTTAAAATTTAAAAAACTAACACTACCGGCCTCCATAACATTCAAAAAATTGAATTTTCTAGTTCCGCCCCATCTCCTAACCGTGTCTCAACACAGCCGAGGGAGTACTACACCGGCGAGTGCTCGGAGCTTCAGCCGCGCCCACCCCTCCCTCCCAACCGCGTCGTCGACACAGCCGACGGAGTACTGCTGCACCGTCGACGAGTACTCGGAGCTGAGCTTCAGCCGCGCCCACCCCTCTCCCTCCCAGCCGCGTAGTCGACACAACCGAGGGAGTGCGCTGAACCGACGAGTACTCAGAGCCGAGCCGCACCCACCCCTCGCTCCCAACACCTGCGCGCAAACCGGCCGTCGGCGTATACTTGGAGCTCGAATCTTCAAGAGCACGTGCCCGCAGCTACGCATACGGCGGCGCCGACTCCATCGTGAGCTCGAATCTTCAAGAGCACGTGCCCGCAGCTACGCATACGGCGTCGGCGCCGACTCCATCGTCACGTGCAGCGGCGGCGGGGACACCACCTAGCTACGCAATCACACCGTACCTTTCTGCCCCAGCGAGCACGATCGACCAGGTACGCAGGAGGAGCACCATACCATAATTATGTACATAAATTGATTTACATCAATTGTTACATATATACATCATCTAAATGTAGTAGAAAACCTATAGCTGTTCAAGCCAAAGGACGCGTGCTCAATCCCATCTAGATAATATTAAGTATAGATAATATTTCATTCTTCACATTTGAGTTCTCTTATGTGTCTTTGTTTTATTTATTTTTAATTATTTTTTTTTGCAATTTTTCATCTCATCTTATTGTCTCCCGTGAGATACGCCACATAGAAGTTTTTTATAAAGTTTGAATGAAATTGTTTTTACTGGTGCTATTAAGAAAGTGATGGTTAAACAAGCTAGATAAATAGTATTATAAATCTCTTTTATGGCTATATTCTAAATTATTCGTATCTCATTTAAACTCACATATCTAAGTTTGTCATAGCTTCGAACTTAATCTTTGAATTTAATATTTAAGGCTTATCATGTTATTAATTCCTGTGTCTACCGAATTAAAATATGATTTACTAAATTGAAAATGGTTTTACCGAATTACATAAGTGTGGCATACCCTGTGTTTAAAATCTTGGGTCCACCGGCACACAGCTGATCGCAGCCACGCATGGAGAGAGAGAGAGAGAGGAGGCGCGGAGGAGGGATGGCGACCGCACCCTCCATGGGTATGCCCCCACGCCAGTGACAGAACCAGTCAAACGGGGAGGGGGGCAATGTGGCCAAATAAAATATAAATACCAGCCAAATGCATATATATAATATAAATATCAATATATTCTTAGTTTTTTTGTGACAACACATAAAAGTGACTTTTTTTTGTGAAGAGGGATAAAAAAAGTTACTTTTTTCTTTATTTGAGCCTCATTTTAAATAGGGGATTTGAAATTTTTTGGGACATAGGGGGGTCGTGGCCCCTGCTGGCCCCCTGGTTCCATCTCTGTCCCTGTCCCACGCGCAGACGCCGCGTGACTGACGACGGCCGACAAGATTGGCATCGCGTTCATCGGCGGGATCCTTGCCGTGTTCTACATTCTCGGAATCTACCTATTCGTCGTCTACATGTAACGACGGCACCTGCATCGACAGACTGAGGAGGAGGTTGTCGTCGACGAGTAGCTCGCCCGACGTGTTCTCTGTCCCACGCACCGACGCCGCGTGACTGACGACGGCCAACAAGATTGGCATCGCGTTCATCGGCGGGATCCTTGCCGTGTTCTACATTCTCGGAATCTACCTATTCGTCGTCTACATGTAACGACGGTACCTGGCAGACTGAGGAGGAGGTTGTCGTCGACGAGGAGCTCGCCCGACGTGGTAGCACTAGCAGCGCGGCCAGCACTCGCGGCGAGAGCTTCCACAGTGATGACAGTCTACATTCACCCTTCTCCGTCGTCCACCGTCAGCAGCGTCGAGGAGCATCAGTTGCCTGGTGACTTCATTGTAGTTCCGCGTTGAGGGCTGAGTTTGTTAAGTATTGTATGTACGTGTGCAGAACTAAACAATGAAGACGAAGTTACTATATGTATATAGCTAAAGAGAGAAAGAAAGAGGCTGCACAACATTAGAACCAGTTTAAAATGCTTGTGTGTAGCACAGGGTCAAAATTTTCATGCAAACAGTAGTCCCTGAAATTAATGTCATGATTATTCATGAAGTTTTGTCCCTACCAGCTTATGATTGTGCGATGAAATAAGTGGTGAGCATTGCCTTCTTTTATTGCGTGGTCACAAATGTATTTTTTTAACGTACTAAAAAACTTTGAATATGTAAAGGGGATATTGCATGTGTATTGTTGTGCTAAAAGGTTCTAGCTAGGCAGAAAAAAAAGCCACATCACATATTATGAGAGCAAGCAGCCAAGGAACTTAATTTGCATGCGTGACAAAAGATTGGATATTTGTGTTTTACACCCATTGTCTTTTCGGTCTGTAAGACAACCTTTCTGTATCTTGTCCGTACGTATGAAAGGGGCGTTCAGAGCTATCAACCGCCTGCTCAAAATTTTTTTACTAGCAAACATGTCCGTACGTTGCAACGGGAGAAAAGACTGAACATTAATAAAAAATACATGAAAATATTGCATATTTATTCATATTTTATATTTTTTTCATCATCAACTTATTATATTGCTATTTTCTAAGTTAAATATACGTTCTTTTCTATTTAGATTTTGATTAGAATTAGAATCCCTATTCGTCTTACTCGGAGATATTTCATCATGAGCATGTTGGAATAGAAATTGTATGGAAAACTGGTTATTTTTGAGTCCAGATCATATATGCGACCCAATAGATTTTGGAATCAAACTCCGTATCATGCTAAACAAGAGCTATTCAAACTTGTATAAATACAAATTATATGTATATAATTACCTCTTGCCTTTTACTATTTAGATTTAGATTTGGATTAGAATCACTATTCATCTTACTTGAGGGTATTCTATTTGGATTAGAATATGACTCTTAACTAAACTCGTGTTCGATCCCTATATATATAAAAACAATAGGGTTTTAGTATACAAATGAATATAGACATCTGCATTGACGGAGTTATTAGTGAGAGAATGCCATATCAAAAACTGAGTGAAGAAATTTTATCTCTTTATTATTAGATATATAGATATAGATATATATTATTAATATTCACGTGTATATATATACTAATCAGGGGCAGATCTGCCTGAGGGGCTGCCGGGGCTGAAGCCCCCTACCCTGGTGGCGCCATTGAAGCCCCCCATGAATTTTCTGCCATTGAAGCAACGAAGGAGGGGCATCCTGGAGTGCTTTGACGACAGGTCGAAGATGAGTGGCGAGGTGGGCTGCCTTCCTGGCCAGAATGTTTATTTTAGTAGCCCATAGTTGCAACCAGTTTACCAACCCATCAAGAAAAAAAGATCGCTTTTTTCCCATAGTTGCAGTCAGTAGCTATCGGTCACTTCGGCTCTCTCTCCCGCGCACGGCCAGGGACGGTGGGGCGCTACGCTGCTGCCGGCCTGCCATGCTGGACTGCTGGGCTTTGTATTGAGTCAAATTCGTATAGTTTTTTTTGGGCTCAGCCCCTCCTAAATATTTTTCTAAATCCGCCACTGATACTAATAGATCCGGTTCCCGAATACTCAGAACCTCTCCACATACTCTTTCATACATCATATACAGATAAGACATGATGCTATTCAAACACGTTTGCTTCGTTAACCGGCCGCACCCTCCAAAGCGGAATGATATCCTCTGCAGTCCCTCTCCACGACTACGGCAGGGTGCAGTCGCTCCATCCCTGCCGTTTGTGGCATCCAAAGGAGCAGCTGAGCTCAGGCGCTCTTCCTCCTTCGCACGGCATCAACCCAATAACATGCCATGTTAACGCATACCGTAAAAAGTAGTGTGCCACATTTCTCCTTTTTGGTGCGACACCTTACTAATTTGGCGCGGCCGCGGCGCTCGGCGACGGCGAGGGATGGCGTCCCTCTGGTCGATACCTTGAAGCTGTTTCACAGTCACCGGTTCCCCAGCACGCCGCGATACACGACACCGAACCCACTGGCGCCCGGATTCTCTTTGAACGTGGACCCCTGCAGCACGTGTACGAGAACTGCACCGACGCGCCCGACGCACATACTGCACCGACGCCGGACCTTGAGGAAGCAGAGGACCGAGCCATTTGAGAGCGCGATGGACGTGACGCTGGAGCTTTTCGAGAAACAGTTGAGGTGGTAGGCGCCCGGTGGACGTGACGCAGGAGCTTTTCAAGAAACAATTGAGGTGGTAGGCGGTGATGCCCACGAAGAACTGCTTACTGGTAAGTGAGGAATTGTGTGTTATCTAGCTGAAGCATGGTGGATTTGTCGTGGCAGCTCGCGAGGGGATCTTTGTGGTGACGTTGTTGCCACGGGGGTTGCTGTAGGCGCGGCGTTCGGTGAGATAGGACGACGGCCCGATGCTCGACGACAAGGGATGATGACGGCGCGATGCTCAGCATGCAGGCATGGAGGGAGTATAAGATTGATTAATCTCGTGCGGTTTTGAATACCAAGCTTACACGCATGTTACTTAATTTCCAGCTTTTTGAAGGGACATAATTAAAATATGTTCGGTGCCTAAAAGAGAGACAACTAAGGACCACAGTAAAAGAAAAGAACAAACCGATAGCAATAAAAGAAATGAAGATAGAAAATTTGGCTCACCTATTGACCAAAGCAGTCATTGCAATATCCCACTCTATTGGTTGTGTTTTTTTTCTCACGAACACGACTTCACGTGTCATTTCATTAAGTAAGTAGAAGGAGTCCGAAAAGAACGGCAAAACAATACGACAGACGCCACAGAGGCAGTGACAAAACAAACACAACAAACACAAAGGGAAGAAGCCCAACACCACACCCAACAATGGATCAGAGTTCACGCTACGCGGGCACAGCAGACCGGCAGGGGCAGGGCGCAACGTCGGATGAGAGCATCGAGGGTGCAGCAACGGAGCCTTCATGAAGGAGATGATGCCCGCGAACGCCAACTTCGTTTAGAGCGCGCCCTAGGGAGCTTTCGCTCCCGGTCTGGCTCCCCCAGCAGCGGTCGGCAAGCAGAGAAACGACGACGCCTTCAAGAAGGTAATGACGCTAGCGCGCCACCGCCGTCGGTCCCGGCCGCAAGGCCCGGGAAGGGGTTTTCACCCGTGCTGCCACGGATTGCCTGCTGGCGGGAGGTCGGCCATCACCACGCCGGGGCGGAGCCTACTGCAGCTCCGATGCCTTAGCGAGAGTGACGGAAGTGGCCATCCCGGTGACGCCGCCAGATGCCTTCGTGTTGCCCACCGACCAAGCCGAGCTGAACCACCATGTTCTGGAGGGGGGAGGGTGAAACCGGCCAGCACGGGCCCGGATTGAACCCATCAACCCGCCGCCCGCTGGGGCGGCGGTGGTGGGGCAGGGGCGCCGGCGAGGGCCCGTCGCTGGGGCAGGGGCTCACCGCCCACCGTAGAGGCAGTGGGGGAGCCACACCTGCCACCGGCCCTGGGTCAGCCGCAGCCGCCGCAAGGTGTGGAGGACGTACGCGCACACAAATAGGGAGAGGCAGCAGCGCGGCGGGTCAAGCCCCTAGGTCCGGATCCGCTGAATCCGTGGTCGCCTGGGTCGGGGGAGGTGGTGGGTGCGCCGGCGGCGGCGCCGTGAGCCTGAGCCACCGGAGGGGCACTGCAGGCAGCTGCTCCCCGGCCGAGGTGCCTCGCACCTCAAGCCGGGAGCCAACACCCGCCGGCGGCCACAACCCTAGCCGCCGCCGCCGCCGGAGGGGCGCGGCCGGCCGGGCCACCCAGGCACGCGAACCGGGCGCGGAGGGGTCAGATCCGGCCAATGAGGGGGCGGATCCGCCTCCCCGCCGACCGGCGGCCACCGGCGCCGAAGGAGAGAGGGGAGGAGGAGGGGAGGTGGAGAGAGAGTGACGGGGGCGCACGAGACGAGGAGGAGCAGGGAGGCGCCGCCTTGGGCCCTCCCCGATGGCCGCCGCCGGCGGCGGCGAGGAGGAGCGGCGGCGGCCCTGCCGGTGGTGGAGAGGGAGGGGGCTGGGGACGGCGGCGGGGGCCCCGAGTCCACCCCCATGGGAGAGCGACGCGAGGGATGCTAAGTTCAAAAAAAAACCTCCCACCGGTAGTTACAGTACCTCCTAGTTGTGTTGTTTCTACTCCTCTTTTACAAACTTCTGCAGAAAGAAAATGGAAGCAATGAGCAAATTGAGAACACTTGCACCCTACATACCGCAGTCCAAACAGATAGCAAGAAGTGGTTGCTGCATATAAGATTGTAATTGTAATAAAAGAAAAGGACCAGCAAGGAAAATGAGCTATAAAAGAATTAGAAAACTCATAACTAAACACAGATTTTTGATAGATCTACACAAGAGTTAAAAGACAAATCGATTTGGTAAACACTGAGGAACATAATGTCATCACTCAATTTGGCAAACAAAAAGAAAAACTAAGTATCCTTTTTCAGAGGCAATATATTTATTTTCTTCTTTCTTTGGTGGCAGCAAAATGTTAACTGTGATTACAAATAGGCTTCTGGATAAACTAACTGTGGAGTGGCAACTGTGTACATCTTATATGTGTGGAAAGAGAATATTTCTATCAAGAATCTATATTAACATGGCCCACCTTATCAAAGCATGCTTTGGAGGCCATACATTACATTTACAGCTTGTAACAACCCAGGCTGATCAACCATAGCAAATTCCAAAAATTGACATCTCCGGTTCCTACACTGGAGTAATGAACTAACGAACGAAAATTTGTCCCAGAGATGGAGCAATTGTGCTAACCTGATACAGGATCATGGTGTTGCAGCAGTCTTCATCCCCCACTCAGGTCTCAACATTGTGGAAAATACAGAAAGCCACGGGAAATAGTGAGATCCTCGGACCTGATCTGATGCAAAAGCTGCAGCCACGTATCATACAATTAGCAGTTAGAGAATTATTGACCCATTATTTCTGGTCCAACTTGTTCACACAAGATGAAACCAGTCTGAATCAGTGAACCATGAACTCTACTAGGTTGCAGGGAAGCAGCTCAAGTGGAAATCAAGAACCAGAGAACCACGAATTACCAGATCAGGAGAAACAAATCAACAAGTGGCCTGCCTCCGCCATCTCCCACCTCCCAAACTCCGTCGCACAAAACCACAAATACACGATCAATATTTCTCAGGCAATGAGCTACTCACGCTGTCAGAGAGGCAGCAGCGGTCCTCGCAGAGTCGCAGTCGCAGCCGCACGAATGGAAGAGATGGAGATGTAGCGGTGTCTCTATCGCACAGGGCCGTCGGCGGTCGATTCACTCCACCAAAGGCGTAGTAGTGGAGCCGATTTGGGACGCGGCGGCGCCGTCGACGAGCGCCTGGCGTGGCGTGGAGCAACGGCCGGTACCTCATCAGGGGGCGGTCCGCCGCGCGTCTGCTAGGTGGCGTCGCTTTCTGAGACGAATTCGAACAACACGGCCCAAGCAGGCAAGCCCACAAGAAGCCCAGCCCAGCCCAGCGTAACAGCACGGCTTCCGGGTCAACAAAAAGTCCTGATTCTTCAATTGTCCCGTCCAATCCCAGCCCGGCAACGCGATAATAGCAATCCTCGTCGGCTTGCGGGATCTCGTCTCGCCTTCTCGCAGCTACTCGCCTACTCTACACAGGCCCCAGCTCTATCCGCCGTCATCAGCCAGCGTCCTCACTCTCGATCCACGCCGCAGCCTCGGGAGGAAACAGATCGGAGAAGGTACGCCACAGATTTCCCTCTCGCCACCTGGAACCATCTTCTTTTCCCCCCGCCTCTAAACCCTAGATCTGGCCGATTCGTGCGCCCTCCCCCCTTCCCCGGTCGAATTCCGCGGCTGATTTTGGTTTCGAATTTTAAGATCTGTTTGTTTTGGGCTGGATTTTGAGCGATTCGTTGCTTGATTTGGCGTGGCTCTCTCGTTGATTCGAAGGTTCTCGGTGGCTGGCTTTGCCGAAATCTGATTGCTATCGGTATCCGTTTCTGGCGAATGATTTGCAGGTGATCGGTTGTGATGGCCCGCTTGTACGTCGGCAACCTGGATCCCCGGGTGACCGCTCGGGAGCTGGAGGACGAGTTCCGCACGTTCGGGGTTCTTCGCAGGTCAGTGCGCTCGCCTCAGATCCCTAGATTTAGATACCGTGTGATCGGTGTGGCTCGTCTTAGAAATTCACGTGTGTTTTCTTGTGTGCGCGCATGTTTGGATGATAATCACGAGGACAAAATTTTTGTTAAATATAGCAAACCAAATAATTGTCTGTCCAAGCAATGTTCTGGTGGTAGTTTTTTTCAGTCCTGGGTTGCAAGGACGATTGACTATTTTGTTAGCATGACAATGACAAGTTGTACTGCAAATCCTCTCCTTCTGTTTAGTATGAAATACATACTGTCACTGTACTGTATATTTTTGCAATGCCATACTTGGGTTATATATCACCTTAACATACGCATCCGTCCCAAAAATAGTTTTATGTACTTTGGTTGCGACAATTATTTCTTTGATGGAGCATGGCACAATTTATCAAACTTACTGGTGATAGACCTTGGCTTGTGGATGTTTATGTTATTTGGAAACAAAGCGAATGATATGGCTAGTATTCTGAAAACCAAAGCAAAGGATATACTGTTCTGGACCCTGTACAAAGTTCTGTACCATTATATAATCGTTGAATGCATGTAATTAGATGTTGCATCGATGTATCCCGCTTCATGCTTATGATTCTGACATAGTTTTCATGTTTTGTTTTTGTGGAAGCAGTGTTTGGGTTGCTCGGAAACCACCTGGCTTTGCATTTATTGATTTTGATGATAAGAGGGACGCTGAGGATGCAATCCGCGACATAGATGGTATGTGATCAATGTATTGCTATCAACATGTTTTAAACCTTTCTCAGTATGTTGTATCGGATGTATATATGGCATTCCATATTCCATATGTTGTTAGTGTTCTTTGGAGGAATATCTGAGTTGCTATTAAATTACATTACATTCAGAGCAAATGATATTGGAATTGTGAATTTGGATTTGGGCTCGGGTACAATCGCCTACCATTTTGTCACAGCTATTGGACATTGCAGGAGTAGATAAAGTAGGAAGCATTAAAATTATCCCTAATAACATAACAAATATATAGCTCAATTTAGGTATGTTGTTAGTTAAACTTTAGCTTTGATCATTTGTATGTAAAATTTCATATAGATTGACACAAAATCAAGAAAGTTTTTCCGTGGTCCTTTCATAATATAATACGCATATTCTGTAGATATTGCTAGTCAATATCATATCAGAGTAATGAACTTATTTCTATGCTATTAGAAGTAATATCTGTTAAAGTTCAATTGATTTGATCTTCTGTGGTATTCTTCTTACCTTTTGAGATTATATTTGTGCTTTCTTTGTTTTATATAGTAACAGTTTGTGTGTTTGCATGTTTATGGTCATGTACAAATGTTTTAATCCTTGCTGATTATAGCAATATATTTATGGTTTTGTAGGCAAGAATGGATGGAGAGTTGAGCTATCTCGTAATGCCAGCAGTGGTCGTGGTGGTCGTGAACGGCATGGTGGGTCTGAGTCCAAGTGTTACGAGTGTGGTGAGACTGGTCACTTTGCTCGTGAGTGCCGTTTGAGGATTGGTTCTGGAGGTCTAGGTAGTGGAAGGCGCCGAAGCCGTAGCCGTAGCCGCAGTCCCAGATATCGCCGGAGTCCAAGTTATGGTAGAAGGTAAATGTACTCTCGTGTTTCTTTTTCCACCCTACAATCTTTATATCAAGGTGCCAAGCCACTTTAATTTTTTCTGCTTCATTCTGAACTCATCAGACATACACGATTTCACTTTGCTCTTTGTTTTTGTGGGAATGACTATGGATCACATTGTGGGGAAGTTTCTAAGATTTCCTCTGACCTTCACATTCGTTAAGAGCCTAGGTTTTCAATGATTAACGGTGGAAACTGTCTATCAAATGAGCAAAAGCAATATGTGCACTCTTCATTTTTTTTGTTCTTGTTTTGTTCTGTTCAATCTGTACTTGTGAAATACTCTTAGCAAATTGTATAATTCATATTATGAACATAGGACAATGAATTTGATTGAATCCATATTTCTGCAAACAGGAGTTACAGTCCTGCAGCACGCTCTCCAAGGCATCGTAGTGTGTCACCAGCTCGTGGACGCAGCTATAGCAGGTCACCACAGTACAAACGTGCACGGGAAGAGTCTCCTTATGATAATGGGTAATGCATGTTTTAGTTACACATTTTGTTGTCAGCTACTAAAATATTGATTCAATTTTGCGATTGATACTGCCAGATACCGCCGCAGCAGGAGCTAGAGCCAGATCCATGTATCTGATGAGTGTCGTGTTACAGATATTGGGAAGCTATGATCAATAACCTGTTTGAAAGATCGTTCACCGACTGCTTGACTTTGGTTAAGGTTCTCATAACTTTTTTATATACCTTATTATGCTTGTGTCTACTTTAATAGTAAAAATCTCTTGATGGGTGTATTTGTTGAACTAAGATTTACTGTCTTTTCTTGTGTCGTAAAAGGCATCGTCCTGCGCTGCTTAAACGACTCGGCCGACTATGGCTTTCAGTTCTGTCTTCATGGTTTTGTTCTGCGCTCTTCATTCTTCACACACCCTCGCATGCTTCATTCAATCAGCCGTGTGTTAGTCTGCCTGTGTGTCTTCGTGAACCACATGCTTCGTTGAAGATGCTGCGCATCGCAAAAGCAGTAATAACCTTCCTACTCGTACCATTTGGTAAGGTTTGATTTGATGACAAATGCAGCATCTGGTAAGTTTCTCCATAGGTTCGGTCTCCGTCCGCTGCTCCTGGTTCAGGAACTGCAGTATGTTAGATGGATGACGACTCACCTACTCGCGTTGCCATGCCTTACTTCAGAGGACCCAGGTTAGTGAGTGCCAGAAAGTGAATTAACCAGGCCAAATGCTACGTTGAGCCAACTTTGGCTTTGCTCTGTGATCTTCACTTGCCACCACATGTTGCCTTCGACGAAGGAAGTCTTCTTCGCCTTCTGCTTCCTTCTCCGCAACGTCCTGATTGATATTCTTCATAGATGCTTTTTCAGAGTGCCATACAGTCATCCTGATTGATGTTCATCACATCATAGAGCCTGCGTTGAAGTCGAATCCTCCTTGCATCATATGCCACCATTTTTTCCTCTTATGGACAATGTAGTTACATTCTTATTAGCTTTATTTATTTCCTGTTGGATAGGATAAGTGTCAGATGCCTTTTGACATAACAATCTGGTTGATTGGCGCCCTATTTGTTCTGACACATGGTTGCTATCTGCGCCCCCATGTATCTGTTACAGTGATACGGTTTATGTTGTGTTGATTGCTTGTCTATGCCTGTTGGTGGTTGAACTGCTAGACCTTGATTGGAGGTTGTTGATCCGGTTTTATGCCTGGTCTTGTCTGCGCTACTTAGCACGGCTGCTGCTGTTGCTTGCGCGCCGCGTTTTGCTACGTTGGCACGTTGCTGTACATTATTTTGCGGCAGCGCTGCAAAGAGTGCAGTCGAGCAGTTTGCCATCATGAAGGTTGTTGGCGTGCTGAGTACTGACTGCTGAATGAAGCATCTGTCTGCTATGCTTGCGTACTTACCCATCAGCTGTCTATGATGTGACACGTTACTTATGGCAGCAATGTTTCATGTTTACATTTTTAAGTTCAAATAACTGCTCTATCATTTTTTTTAATTTAACCAAATTATTAGAACGTCTACAGTACAAGTGAAAATAAACACTATGAAAACATGTTTGTAGAATTTAATGAAACTAATTTGGTGCTCTAGATGTTGGTAGTATTTTTTTTATTAAACCTGTTTAAGATAAAGACTTAAGATAAATTTAGAACTTATAATGAAGTATAATTTGAATCTGCTGGCGTACGGGACACCAAACTTGGTTTGATTCAAGTAGTCTTGAGGAGCGAGGACTGAGCGAAGGTCCCTTCCTGACCCTAGAGCAGGGGACTCTTGGATGTTTCGGTAATCCGAAGAAGAAAGCAAAGTTTTGTTAATAGAAAGTTTGTAATCCTCTCTGCTATATCCATTTGAACTTATGTTTTTTGTCAGCTACTTTTGTCCATTCAAAGTTACTCTTTCCATCTCAAATTATAAGACATTCTAAGAATCATAGAAAGTCAAAATATCGTAAAGTTGATCAAATTTATATGAAACAGTTGTTCCAAGAGCAATTTTAAACAGCCCATACAATAAGACCATTATTACGGCATAAATCCAACAGAAAAAGTGATAGAGAATGCAAGGAGCAATCATAGAGTATATTAGAGTGAAAGGGGAAAAAAAATATATTACCATCGCGTAGAGTAACCTTTTACTTACCCTTCTTCTTTATGTAAAGCATCGTTTGATCCATACGAAATCCAATGCCATACTTTGTTATTAATATCACAACTATGGTTCACGGCGCAATGGCAAAGGCCCATTGGTTGGGGGGCTCCCACTCAGGGTTCAAAACCTGGGTGTGACACTTTATTCTGGAATAAATTATTCCAGAATTTTTCGGCGCTACGCATTAAGTGGTAGGTGACGTTTCCGTCGACAGCGAGACGCCTGTGGTGATTTCGTGAACTTCAAGATTTGCCGGCTCAGTCCTTCGAAGGTGCTCATAGGGGTAGGGTTTGTGTGCGTGTGTTCGTAGGGGCGAGTGTGCGTGCGTATTGAGTGTCTGTGTTGTAATGTGTACTCTCAAAAAAAAAAAGAATCTGGCATCACATAAAACTACTTTTATCTATGAATCTAACGATACTAAATTTGTTTTGGCATCGTCGAAAAAAGTTAATATGATACAACCTACAAATTATTTGCGTAAGCGGTAGCCAGAAAAGTTATTGAGAAAGTATTTTCGGTCATTCCACTCCATAGACTATTCAAACTCGTAGTTGCAATAAATTTTCAGACAAGGTAGCAAGCAATCACGCACAGGGCTATACAATCACTTGAAGCTGGTGTCTTTATAGAATTTAATAGACTTGGCCCAACCTTATCTCAACTAAATCAAATAAATTCTAAAAATGACTCACAATTATTTGAAGGTACCACAACAAAGTCCTTAATTATGTATTCAAAATTGGCTAGAGATTGACTTAATATAAATGTGTGGTTTTTTGTGCGCACTTATGTTTAAAGGTAGAAAATGAGCCGTTCGCTAGACGTGCCAAGTCATGACAAACGGGCTCAGACTCAGGCTAGCTAGTCCATGAACTTGTCACATGAGTGCTATAATGATAGCAAAGGTTTTATGCATTAAGTTGTAAAAACGATGGATATCGTGGGTTTATGTTTGTAATTTGTAAAAACGATGGGTAAAAGAAGAGAACCGGGAGTAATATAAAAAGAGATACACAAATGAGGGATGATAGACAATAAAGGTGAGAAATATGCATAGTCATGCTCGTGCCTCTCACGGTCACCAAAGAAAACCACTTTTAGATACTACCTCCGTCCTGAAAAGAATGTAATTATGGGAAGCATGCTGGTCAATGCAGCTCAAGTTTGACCAACTTTATATTAAATAGTATTAGTATTTATGTATCTAAATAATTTTATTATAAAAATATATTCTATAACCATTCTAATGATACTAATTTCATATCATGAATGTTGGTACATTTTTATATAAATTTAGTTAAAGTTCGAATTGTTTGACTTCTCGAAAAATGAAAATTGTATTCTTTTGGGGACGAAGGTAGTATTTATGATCACCAGATCATCAACATGTTACTTTAAAAGGTAACCACGAATGAGAAAGTGTATGCAAAATCCAATATGAAATGGCATAATAAGAGCATCTCTAAGAGGCTTGCTAAAATTAGATATTAAATTATGAGATTTAGCCATTTATGTAAAATAAAAGGCTCATCTAAAATGTAGAGTTTTACAACAGCCTAGTTAAATGGAAAACACGTATAGCAAACATGACTCGCTAGGTAAATATGACCAGCGAGAATGATGGGATATCCAGTTGGATAAAATAGAAAACGATATACACAAGCTGTTGAAGTGATGTTTTTGGAACATAATAGCTATATATAGCTTCACGAATACATTTAGCCATTCTGTTAACAGAACTTTCCGAAGCGTGTGTGTATATATTATATATATATATATATATATATATATATATATATATATAATGTAAAAAAGGAGAGTGATGTTTGACCGCAATGCTTTGGTTGGTAGTATATATATATATATACTACCAACCAAAGCATTGCGGTCAAACATCACTCTCCTTTTTTACATTATATATAAAATTGCTCGCAAAAATAAGATTAAACTGTAGGCTGTTGATTAAACTGTGCCTCGCTGTCAGAATCTGATGCTTACCATTGCTCGGCAGTAGTAATTTCCACATCTCTAATTTTTTTTAATCCCTAACAACCGTGGACTGTTTCTCCAACGGGTCAAGCGCGACAGTAGTGCGCGGTCTCCGTCTTCGTCCCCCCGGCAGTTCATGCTTTCCAACTCCATTTTCGGCCTGTTCTCATTTCCTCGAACTCCGAGCGGGCGGCTGCGATTCCCAGCGTCCGAGCACCCCGCCCCCGGTCTCCCTCTGCGGCTAAGGACCGGCCTTGGGATTCTACGGTGCCGGATGAGCGGGCAAGGCTGTTTCTTGGGCGAGCTGCCGGCCAGTGTAGCGGCGGAGTAGTGGACGGGCGGGCCCCATGAGGTTCGGCTCAGGGAGGGTGGAGGACGAGATGGCGCTCACGGGGCAGAGGACCGTGAGGTGAGCACAACACAAGGATTACCCGTGCTGTTTTTGCTGTTTCTCAGAATGTTTTGGGGGGCTTGGGGAAGTGGTTGGTGGCCTGCAGGTGATCGGAAGCCTGGGGTAAAGCCGCAATTTTGCAGCGAATTTTCTTGGCTTTGGTGGGGATGGGACTATGGGAGGAAGAACTCTTGGTCTGGGTTTCGTTAGTCGTAGTCTCTGTTTGAAGCTTGGAACTGAACGTTTGATTTTAGTTCCTTGGAATCGGATAATCTACCTGACTTGAGAAGTTAGCAAAATTAGTTCGGTAATAAGACTATAGCGACTTCCGTGATTTTGTTAGCTAATTGGAGTTATAGTTTAGTTTCTGGTGAGTAGAAACAGATAGGGGATTCACAGTATGTGGATGGATGGGATAGCAAGATATATCATTTCTGGGTGTGCTGATGGTGACGAACTGATAAATGATAAGAGCAAACAATCACTGAAGTGTCCAATATGCTATTTTTGGTGTTACCTATAGAGCAATCCTAATGCTATTTTTCGTTCACAGATTCCATGATGAGAGGGCAAAGGCAACCATACCCATTCACCAGAAGCAGCATGGGCTGGCTGCTAGCAGGCTCGGCTTGGGAAGTTCAGGGAAAAACAAGGTCTTTGTGGCAGGAGATGACTTGTGGTACAACAAGATTATCGACCCGTCAAGCGACTTCATCTTAACATGGATATACGTCTTCCGTGTGTCCTGCTTCGTTGCTCTGTTCATGGACCCTCTGTATTTCTATGTGCCTGAAATCTATTACAGTCAAACCACTGCTTGTGTCGGGAAGGACAGACGCCTAGCCATCATCGTTACTGTATTCCGATCAATTGCCGACCTCTTTTATGTCATGCAGATGATAATAAAGTTCAGGACTGCATACATTAATCCAAGCTCAAACTTAGGGGTTTTTGGTCGAGGAGATCTCATCACAGATCCTAAGGAAATCGCGAAGCAGTACTTGAGATGTGACTTTGCAGTTGATTTGGTGGCTTCTTTGCCTTTACCACAGGTAATTCAGTTCATTTTCGGAACTGAATGCTGCAATCTGTTAAGTTGCATATATACTTCATTGTTGACTTGTTATTTTCATTTAAATGGGTGCTACTGAATTACCGAAAACATCAGATTATATGCCTTCTCAATTTCTTACCCTTGAAGATTATATGCTATAGTTGAGAGTTTGTAGAAGGTGAAACCATCTGATATCTGATGTTTTGAGTTTTGGCTGTAATCTGACAATCTAATATATACCTTTTCTTCTTTCTTGCAGATCATTATTTGGTCTGTGATACCAGCTATCAAATATTCTTCATCTGAGCATGGCAATGACATGCTGCTTCTGGTTGCTCTTTTCCAGTTTATCCTAAGATTATACCTCATCTTTTCCTTGAATGATAAGATAGTCAAAATTACTGGAGTTTTTGCAAAGACTGCTTGGCAAGGGGCTGCATACAATCTGCTGTTATACATGATTGCTAGCCATGTATGATGTTTATACGAGTAATACTTGAATGTTTTGCCATTTCATATTTTTGGAACTTGTCATTACTTTTAGACTGCTACCGGGTTTTTTTCTGTCTTGCTCCATACAGTGGAATTTCTAATCATGCAGTTCTCTTCTTTCAGGTTTTAGGAGCTCTGTGGTACCTTCTATCTGTTGATCGACAAATCGCATGCTGGAAATTTTTTTGCAATGGAACTGATTGCCACACTCGGTATCTGTATTGCGACGTAAAACCAGATTCGAGTTGGGATGGGACCTTAGTATTTTCTCGTTGTGATGCTAAGAACACTATCGAATTTGACTTTGGTATGTTCCAGCCATTGTTATCAAACAAAACTCCTAATGAGAGCTTCATTAAGAAGTATATCTATTGCCTTTGGTGGGCTTGCAGAATCTAAGGTATGACTTGCTGAACACATGTTCTTTTATGACTTTTATTTGTGTCTCAAAGAAAAAAGGTACCGCTGGCGCTGTAATTTACAACTTGTGGAAGTACAATATTAGTATTCTTTGTTAAAAGAGAAACTCAGAGATAACATAAGCAGATCTATGTTAAGTGCTAATATGCTATGCTAACTTGGGTTACGCAAGGAAAGCACACACAACGATATAACAGGAACAATTAGCCTATTAATCATTATGACGATCATATTATGATTCTAACATGCTATTCTGGTATACATTCTTTTTTCTACAGTTGCTATGGCCAGACATTGAATGTGAGCACCTTTATTGGTGAGACACTGTATGCTATACTCTTGGCAGTGGTTGGTCTAGTCTTGTTTGCACATTTGATTGGAAAAGTTCAGGTACTTTCATCTATGCTATATGCAATGAGGAATATAATCCTGAGATTTTGCTCTTGATCTGTTCAAAGTTCCCCATCCATATCCCACTTGGTAGTGTACGTGTATCCTTTTATTAACGCGTGATAGTACATACTGATTCTCAGTCTGTAAATATTCTAGCTTATCTTAAGTTGGTAGGTTGAAATATTACCAGTTAACCTTACCAAACAATCTCCTCAGTCCCATCATGTCCATGCATTAAGTTAGTTTTGTTTTCACTGCATAATGTCAGTGGTTCTTTGACAAGGAACATTATTCTTATCAAATTATATTTTCTGCTAGACCTACCTGCAATCAATCACTGCAAGGGTTGAGGAGTGGAGGCTAAAGCAGAGAGATACTGAAGAGTGGATGAGACATAGACAACTACCCCATGAACTACGGGAAAGAGTGAGAAGATTTGTTCATTACAAGTGGCTTGCAACTCGAGGTGTGGATGAAGAATCTATATTGAATGCCCTACCTACAGATCTTCGCCGTGACATCAAGCGCCACCTTTGCCTGTATCTCGTTCGTAGGGTAAATTAGCTTACTACCTTTGTTCTCATTGTTTTTCGGTCAGCAACACAGTGGATAGTGCTAGTTGAATGTTATCCCTTTGTGAGGTGATGAATGGTAACGGTTACAGTCTTACAGATAACCTGATCATGAGCATTACTTATTAATCTTACATATTGCAATACTGCAGGTCCCACTTTTCTCCCAGATGGACAATCAACTTCTAGACGCCATATGCGAGCGTCTTGTATCTTCCTTGAGCACAGATGGCACATTTATTGTCCGTGAAGGCGACCCAGTGACTGAGATGTTGTTCATCATTCGTGGTAAGCTGGAAAGCTCCACCACAGATGGTGGCCGGACAGGTTTCTTCAATTCAATCACCCTCAAACCTGGTGATTTCTGTGGAGAAGAGCTCCTCGGATGGGCTCTTGTTCCCAAGCCTACTGTCAACCGGCCATTATCCACTCGGACAGTGAAGGCGATTGTCGAAGTTGAGGCATTTGCTCTCCAAGCTGATGATCTCAGGTTCGTCGCTAGCCAATTCAGGCGCCTCCACAGCAGGAAGCTGCAGCACACGTTCCGATACTACTCTCACCACTGGAGGACCTGGGCCGCGTGCTTCATCCAGCACGCTTGGCACCGCCAGAAAAGGAGGAAGATGGCCAAGGACCTGAGTATGAGGGAGTCGTTCACCTCCATGAGATCATACGAAAGTGACGCCTCCCCTGAACAGAATTTCGCACTTAGAAGAGGAGCCAGCATCATCAGAGAACTGCCTAAGATCAGGAAACCATCGGAGCCAGATTTCTCAGCAGAGCATGACGACTGACTGAGGGAGAACTGAATAGCTGATGCATTATTTGTTATAAGGCAAGATTGCTGTTTCTGTTCTATTGCAAACAAGCATTGGTTTCAGGCTGGCTGGTGACAGGTTGTGGATAATAGTGGCTTGATATTGTGGGCTAACCTATTGTTAGTGCATTTTCACCAGGTGTACATCCACCGGTTGTTCATACTGTACATACATATGTAGTCGTGCTTGTGGCATTGTATTGTAGGGATCTCACCGTAGATTAGATGATTGCTTGTATCGGCTAGCCGAGCAGATTTTACTTCCCCGGCCAGGGCTCTACCATTCTTATTTCTTCCACGTGTGTAAATTGCAGCAGGATGTTATCTGTCATGGGCAGCCAACAAGCTGCCGGACGCGGTTGTCCTAGTTGGGCCTTAAGCAAAGGCCCATTAGTGTTAATTAGTGTCTCTCTTAGTTATTTAATTATATTAGAGGAAATAGGAATAGTATCATATTGTCTAGGCATAAGAGGTGTTAATCCTATGTACCCTTTATATTCAGCCCACGAGGCACAATAGAAGGCAAGCAATGAATTATGAATAAACAATTCTAGTCCCCCTCAATCTCCTAAGCTCTAGGCAAAGCATAAGGCCTCAAGCTCTAGGTAAAACATAAGGCCTAATTATATCCATTTATCCTAATATCCATCTACATACATTACATATGGTATCAGCAGCCTTTCGATCCTCTACCACGAAAAAAAAACTTCCGATCCACCTCCAGCAGCCTTTCGATCCTCTACCACGAAATCCAGCAGCCGATCCGTCGGCCGCCGCCGCTACTCCCCGATCCAGCAACCATCGGGACGCCTCCTCCACCTCGCAGCCGCCTCACCACCAGCCGCCGCGCGCTCCCTCTCCACCGACACGGCATCACCGCGCCGTTCCCCTGCGGCCGCGCCGCCACCACCGCGTCCGCGCTCCGCGGCCGGGCGCCATCGCACCATCTGCCGCGCCGCCCCTCCCCGGTCATCCACCACAGACGCTGCGCCGCACTTCCCGATCCAGCAACCGCCGCCGCAGCGTTCTTCTGCGCGGGCCGTCATCGCGGCCGTCCGCGTCGACCGCATCTGTGGAGCGCTTCGTCGCGCCGTCCGCGAGCCCGGTCTCCACCGACACGGCATCGCCGCGCAGCTTCCCTGCGGGCCCCTCGCCGGAGTCACGCCGCGCCTTCATCTGACCACCGCCGCCGCGGACCAGCTCCGCCCTGCACTCCAGCGAGCAGCCACCGCCATCAACCACCCGCCATGGACTTCCCTAAGTTTGCGGGGAAATCGGATCCTGTGGCCTTCATCGACCAGTGCGAATCCTTCTTCTGCCGCGAGCGCATCATGGTGGAAGAACAGGTATGGAAGGCTTCCCGCAATTTGGAAGGTGACGCCCGGGTTTGGTTCCTCCAACTCCAGGAGGACGAAGGCACTCCGGCGTGGCGTCGCTTCACCGAGCTCCTGCGCCTACGCTTCAAACCGACTCTGTGCCCCGACCTGCACTCTCAGATGGCCCTTCGCATCGACAACAGCCTGCGCATCCTTGCTAAGGTGTCCGCACTACTGGCGCGGCTCGAGGCGAAGGACAAGGAGGACCGTGAACGCCGGGCGGCTGTACGCCTCCAGGCAGCAGCACGGGGACTCCTGGCACGCCGCCGCGCACAGGCTCTTCGGGCCACAAAAGCGTCGAAGGAGCAAGCCACGGTGCGCCTCCAGGCAGCAGTGCGAGGATTGTGTGTCCGTCGCATGATGCGGCAGGTGCGCATGCTCCTCAGCTCGTCGCTGTCACGACCTGTTGCTCCACTTGCCGTGGAGGTCCACGTATGGGCACTGCCCGTGCAGCAACCTCGCAGCACCGTCCAGCATCCGGCATCCAAGGCTATGGGCGTCGCATTCATCCTGGTTTCTGCGGTGGTGCTAGCCTCATCCATTCAACCTCCACCCTTCAGCCCACATGACGCCAGCAGAGGCGCTCTTCCCATGGGATCCAGGAGGATATAGTTGTATTTTAGTCTTAAATAAAAATGGTAAACCGAGATGTAAAAGGCTTTACCCTAGGTCACGTCAAATAAGTCTGCGGCAACTTTTCAGCTCGAGGACGAGCTGGGTCTCCAAGGGCGGGGGAGATGTCATGGGCAACCAACAGGCTGCCGGACGCGGTTGTCCTAGTTGGGCCTTAAGCCCGTTAGTGTTAATTAGTGTCTCTCTTAGTTATTTAATTATATTAGAGGAAATAGAAATAATACCATATTGTCTAGGCACAAGAGGTGTTAGTCCTATGTACCCTTTATATTCAGCCCACGAGGCACAATAGAAGGCAAACAATGAATTATAAATAAACAATTCTAGTCCCCCTCAATCTCCTAAGCTCTAGACAAAGCATAATACCTCAATCTCTAGGCAAAGCATAAGGCCTAATTATCCATCCATCTATACATTACATATCTGTTTCTCTTACACTTTGGATGGGATCAACAAGCCATGGTAAGCAGAACAGGACCGATCCTAATTTAAATGATTCCGGACATTTCTCAGGAGAAAAGCATCAGAGATGGATAAAGAAAGATCACCGCAGAATGGAAAATAAAATCGGTGACGAATGAGCTTGCATCCTTCGGTGATTCACTGCAGTTCAGGCTCGCTTGTATAATCTACCCCCTGAACAGACCAGCACTTAGGAAATTAAAATGCTTTCCCAGATTGCTTGTTTGAACATCTTTGCATGATCACATGGTTCGAATCGAAATAATCCTTCAATCTTAAAACAAACCGTAACATCTTCTGCACCGACCGTGCAGTAAAAATGATGTAAAGTGTTAGCATACCAATAACGGCAATCACCTCATCCAGCTCCATGGATTTCTTTCTCTTTAAACAACTGAATTCTTTGGGGGTCAAAAGTATTGCACACTGGACTGACAAAATAACTGACTTTAGAGCACTGATCATATAAAACTATAAGATGAGGATAGGGAGAGCTCATTGCTTCCCTTAAATGCACCAACCTAGTTTCTGGTGGTGAAATAGAGTTCAGAAAAATGTCTTTAAACTTGCACACAGTTATTATCTGACCAAAGAATGAACTATAACTACAAAAACTAGTTTCCGGCGCTACTTGTGGGCATGCGACTCTACATCATGTTGAATTTTCCGCGGGGTTTTCCTTTTCTGCTTATACTTCGCATAAGAGTACCATACGCCGCCAAATGTGTTGATCAACAGTCCAATAACATTCAGAGAGTGCACTTCGACGCCTCCTAACAGAACGAAACCAAGGGTCTGAAAATCCAATGAGGAAAAATAAGATATGAGATTTACTTATTATTCCTCGTTCTAGAACTTCAGAGCTCAATTGCATCAAGGGTTCCAATTAAAGGCCAAACTGGTCATATAGAAGCCGGCAAACTTACTGTAGACCCGACACCCTTGAGAACTCCTACTATTGTTGTAGTCAGAGCAGAATTCACAATTGTGCACCAAAACATAGTGAAATTGAGAACGATTCCCATCACCAGTGAGATAACGAGAATAACACTGAATGTCAGAGAGTCTGCCTGCAGTTTAAGAGTCACCAAACAATGCAAGTTAGGATAGAGGCATACAACAAATAATTTCCACAGAAACTGTAAGAGTACTATTATGTCAATGAATAGGAGCAAAGTGTGAAACCATTTGCTTCAGAAATTCTGGAAAACTATCTTTAATTGTCACTCTTGAGTTAAAGGGTGAAACAAGGGAACATGCAGAGATTGCTACCTTAAATGGGCTGGTTAAATTTTAATTCATATCACTAACCTTTGCAGATAATACTGTAAGAGAATGAGGGAATTCTCCTGTTGCTATAATGAGGAAAAACAGAAATGGTAGTGACAATATGCTGTTGTAAAACATCAAGTCCACTGAGGAAAGACCATCTTCAGCACCGGATTTCTCCACCAGAATCAAATACATAGTCTGCATGGTGCGTACACATTCAGCTGTCAGATACAAAGGTACAGAACCTTGCCTAAAGAAACCCTCAAAACATATAGAATAAATTTCTATGAACAAACCAGAGTAGAAATAAAATAACCTGGAAGAAGACTGATGTTAGAGCCATGCAGTATCCATATAGATCAAAGGAAAAATCTCCAAGTGCTGCAATGAGGACACCAGTGGCAGTGCAGATAACTGAAAGAATGACCTAAAATAATTCTGAATTGATCAGGATGTGGCAAACAACAATAATAAAGATCTGTTACTTCCAAGGGGAGAAACAATGCATGATAAATTTCAAAACAAGAATGTACAGAAGATGAGTTTCAGTTATAGTGTCAATGCCTCTCACAATATATACCTAAAGTGCTTGCAGAATCTCACTGGAAAACATGGATGCCAGAAGCCAAGCACTGATACTTACCAAGAATATTAAATTGGCAGGAATGTTGAAAAGTAGGCTAGAATTTTCATAAACTTTGATTAAGCTATATCCACCCTTATCTAACTTCATGACTGAATAGTTGAGTTGGGAGAAGCTTGATAGATTTTGCAAGCATCAATTGGAGACAGTGAGGGGTGTACAGCTTAAGTAATAAACAATAAATGTACTGAATGTTAAAGGAAGTGTCAAATAGAGTAAAGAAGTGCACTCCTACCTGTGTCGTTGGCTTCCCCTTTCCCCGTATGCACCCAGCCACCAACACAGCAAGGGAGTGATCCTCTTGAGTGCAATATACATAGGAATGTTAACCCCTTTCAAGCTTGCTAGAGCAAATCCCACATTTGCGTTGTAGAAAATTGACACTGGGAGAAGCTTCTTCGCGGTTATCAAGCTGAAATCTTTTCTTTTAGACATCCCTAGAACTTGACCAAAATGTATCAGAAGCGCCGTTGCTATTTGCTGCAGAAAGTAGCGGAGAAAAAAATTGAACAAAACAATCAGACAAACATAGAAGAATGCAATATTTTCCCGGCCATGATGCTCAGAAATACCTGTAAAGTGAGAAGGGTCATGGAGTGGACATACTGCATAAGAACTGCTTTGTTCACGAAAACCATTGCCATAGATGTGACTCCATAGGAAAAGGCGGCAGCTAAGCTGTACAGGGAAATGGTGAGAACTTCCAATGCACTGCAATCTGGTCTGAATCAGTAGCTCTACACAAAACCGTTTTTTTTCTTTTCTTGTGAAAAATGTCTATTCTAGCATCAAACCATTACTACTTTCTAAACTGTCCATGACCCTAGTAACAAAGTAGATGACCATAGCCATTCTTGCTAAAGTTGAACTTTGATATACTAACTCCTAAGCAAAGTGAAACTAGTAGGTTCGATTTAACTATGATGAACCACAGAAGAGTGTGTAGTTTTTTTTTAATTATTATTATTTTGAACGAGTGTGTAGTTTAATTATGCCACCACATGAAGCGGACAGAGAGTCAGATAGTTGACTGCATAGATACAGTATCAATGAAGGAGTGGGACTTTATATGCTATCCAAGTTGCGACGACATTCCTAACGAATCAAGCAGTTTCTTTCTTTCAGTAATAAAAGGACCTCTAAAATCCAATGCCTCTACACTACGAGCACAATAATCTGCAAAAGACGCAGCCGAACGCCCATGAAGATGGGCTTGCCTGAGGGCGGGGCACAACGAACCAAATGGCACCTTGTCCACTTTTGTGTTGTACTGTTGTGTGCCAATCTGACGAACCAAATGGCAGCAGAATTGCAGAAAAGGGGAAACTTATACAAGGAAACGCATTCCCCGCACGATTCCACCATCCAAAAATCAAGCAAGCATCGAACTCCCCCAAAGCGTCGCGCGAAACCCGGCACGGCGCGGTTGCCAGCAACCCCCACCACATCGCTTCCGTCTCCAATCGCGCGGACGGACGCGGCCAGCGAGGAGAGTAAAGCAAAGCATGGCAAGGCAGCGGACCGCGGTCCGCGGAGACGTGCAGCAAGGTGGGGAAAAAAAAGACAAAGAATAGCGGGGGGAGGGGGGGGGGGGGGGGGGGGGGGGTGGCGGCGGGGGGGTGGGGGGGAAGCTTTGCTCACCTGAGGATGGAGCTGGGCTCGCCGGCCTCCGCCCCCATCTCGCCCCAAGCGCTTCCGACAAGCCGGGCTGCGGTTGCGGGTGCTCCGTGCCTGGGCGCGCGCTACATGGACCGGCCGTGCCTGCCGACGCGTGAGGCGCGGGGGCTGGGCGGGGCGTGCGTGCGCGTGTGGGGTGGGGGGTGATCCGGAGCCGCTGGTTAATACGACAACGTATCATGCAACTCAACTTCGATGCAACCACCAATTAAGCCAAGGGGTTTAATTAGTGATCTTAATTGATGATTGCATAGGTTACATACGAAGTTGAGATGCACATAATACGTTGCCGGTTAATATAAACTGACTCCGCTAGCAAAGTACGTACGTATTGGTTAATTAGTTAATTATATTAGTTAATTACTCCGTAATAATACTATATGATTAGCGGGCGGCGAGGAAGCAAGCACGCGACAGGAGCGTGAGGACGAAGCGATGCGCGCACTTTTTCGCGCCCAAGCTATCCATGGAGATTGGAGACTGGACGACTGTAGAGTGGAGAATAGATACAGAACTGCAGATCGATCCATTTCTGCCGGTGGATGTCTGGCTTGACTTTCCTGGGAATTTTGTCTTGGGCATCCATGTGATGTGCTTGTGACTTGTGAGACGGAGAGACATATGAACCTATAGAATCCTCGTTTTATATTGTATTTAATCCGGTTCAAATTATTTTTCGTTTGATTTTTTCAACCCTAAGTTTGACCACTCGTCTTATTCAAATTTTTATAAAAATATTATTTCTTTTGGTGTAACTTACTTATTTAATAAATAGTCTACATGAATGATTTAAATTTGACTATATTTGCATATTTTTTTTTGAATAAGAAGAGTGGTTAAAGTTGAGGTCAAAAAAGTCAAACGAATTATAAATTGAAACGGAGGGAGTATGAAACTTATGAAAAAAGAGAAATAAGAGGATCGAAAACAAGTACAAAATGGTCTAACAGGTGCTCTTATTGACAAAAGAGGATATCTGGTTTTATTGACAAAAAAAAAATCATATGTAAAGACACATGATTATATTCCTTGATGATTAAACACCATTAGCGGTGCGATATGTCTGTCATAGAACCATACTATTTGACATCATGGGGTGGTTTCTGTACATAAACTTCTTTATCCTTACATAATGGAGCGACATAGCTCTTATGCTTTATTTTATTTTAAAAAAAAGTCGAAGATGAGCACAAATTGCATATTTTTATTATTAAAAAAAGATTGGCTTCTACACTCTTTTATATATATATATATATATATATATATATATATATATATATATATATATATAAAGAGAGATAATATAGCTCCTCTTTGTTATGACTTATATGGCTCGGCCCACTTGACTTGTTTCAGGCTTTCAGCTGGTGATCCTATGGTGTAGCAAGAATAGAAAAAAATGCTTCCTTATAATATTATTATGCCAAGTATTTTCTTCTCATCTATAAAACCGGATATTGACCCCAAATTTAAAACCAATTAGTTTTGCATGGTAGCGCTTTATATGATTTTATTTATGAATAATAATAATAATAATTTTTAGAAAGAACGACAAAAGCTTTGCCTCGATTTCTATTAGACGATAAAAAGAAAAAAGACCAGTTTTTTGAATGGAAACTAGGCCATAAAAAATATACAACTGAGGAGAGTACCTCATTCATTCTACACAACTTTAGTCCAACTATCACAACTCACGTCACCACTTACAACTTAGTCGTAAATGACCCAACTAACAACAACTCGCCAAAGAAAAAACAAACTAGAAAAACTTGGAGATCGAGCACCAACGCGGCAACGCCCATGGGGCACCGTGCTTCATCACCCAAAGGGTATGACAACGGCAAGAGGTCCACAATAGAAACTAGATGGCTTAGCAAAACTTTCAAGAAGGAAACGACGCCAAGAGCATCAACAAGCTAGCCTGTCAAGAAGGAAAACTTTGAATAATAACAATTTAGCAAACAAAATTAATGTGCAACTCAGAATTCTAAAAAAAAATTAATGTACAACTCTGTATGAATTCCATATACATTACAATAATACAATAGGCGACAAAGACTATCGATAAGGAATAACCGAATAATATAGCAGACCGAATTAGTAGTATCTCCTAAACTGTTACATACTCCCTCCATCCCAATTTATAAGATATCTTAAAAAATTTAGAGAGTTAAAGTATCTCAAGTTTGACCAAACTTATATAATAATATATTAACATTTATGATGTGAACTAAGTATTATTAGATTCGTTATCAATTATATTTTCATGTTATGTCTATTTGATGTCATAAATCTTTATTGTTTTCTCTATAATAATTGATCAAATTTAAAATGCTTTGATTCTTCGAGATTGGAATGTCTTATAATTTGAGATGGAGGGAGTGTAAGGATCGAGGGATATAAGTTAACAAATGCACATGCACAGCATTCCCGTGATCCCGTGGTATGTTGTTGGTGCTAGTTGCTACAGATTTTGGTGGAAGGGACCATGTAGTAGCTAGGATTGTTCCAACATCTCAGACAGGGTTCATCTCGATCATCTTCAAGGATCGTGCTTGTGTAGGCACAGAGCCATCATGCACTGCACTACCACTGGCACCACACTCTTTGTAGCCAGCAATTGCACTGCTATTATGTGCATGTTCGTGGCTTATTATTGCTTCAGTGAGGAGTTCCTCATGGACAGAGCAATCACCCAATTCATCCAGACGAAGACGGTGACCGACACTTCTGCCGCTCCCGTGGCCACCTTGGTGATCACCGTTTGTGGCTTCAGGAATGTTGCCCGTGGTGTTCTCAAGTGGATGATCTTGTTCGTCGCCAGGGTTTGTGCCGACGGTTTGTACTGTATCAGCTCTGGCCCATCTGGCGTAAGCCAACTTGGCCATGATTATCAGCAGCATAAGAGAAGATACAAGTCCAGTAACGAGGAAGAGACCAGAGAAATTTCGCAGAGTAAGAGGTGTATAATCTGCCTTGGATATGGTCACCGATGAGCCCACTTCCCCTTCAGTGATGTTCAAAATTGCGCTGGAAAGATCATTCACCAGTTGGGAATGGCATGAATTGAATACCTAAATGTAAAAAGGAAAGACATATAGCACTATTAATCATGATAGCTGATTTATTCCGGCAGATACTCAAAAAATAAGCATTCCGGCAGATACTCAAAAAATAAGCATCAGATGGAGCAGCTTACAAAACCAAAACCAAGGGTTCTGGATATTTGATCCTGAATCTCGAATTCGTCCTTGTATTTTGGGTGAGAGAGGAAAGCTTTTAGATAGGGGACCTCATCTACGATAGCTGACACACCACCGTTCTTGGATCCCTTCCTCAAAGCTTTAGCATAATCATCTGCTGAGTCATAAGCAAATAACTTTTCTTTAGTGAAATTTCTATGCATCAAGAGGGAGCCCACAAATGACCCATGCTGATATCCAACGTAGTCGCCACCCTTCAGAAGCTGGTTCAGATCCTGGAGCCTATCTGCAGTTAACAAGGATGACAAACTTGCTGTGTAACTCTGTACCAGGACCAGCACTAGAAAACACCATATCACCACAACAAATCGTGACAATGGGCTTCTAACAATTTGACCTGTGAATAGAATAAACATGATGATTATTTATGAAGTGTGGTTAGAAACTAAACAAAAGAAACTAAAAACAAAGTTAAGCTCAAAATGCTGACCGTGAGAAAACGTGAGAGTGGAGAAAGCAAAGTAGGCAGCAATGCTAAACTGTCTCAAAGCTGATCCTTGGTACTCCGGATTTCTAGGTCTCTCAATCATCCAGATAACAAACCCAGTGAAGCAGAAGAATCCCACAAATGCAAGCCAAAGCTCCTTGCTTAGTGGGGTTAAAAATGTCCACTGGATTGGATCCGAATGGTCACGACGCACAAGCAAAGCCACGCCAGACTGTGTGTATGGCATTGTGAAGTCCGTGATATTGATTCGGTCAGAGGTTATGGTCACATCACCTGCTGCTCCGTCCAGGTTCTGCTATTTTGATATTGTTCCACAGAAAATCACAAGAGTTAAAACAAAAAGGAAGATTAGTGGAAACAAGCAGTGAAGCCGTTATAATCTTATGAGTTAAGTGCATTAAAAAAATCTTATGAGTTAAGACATACGGGCTTTGCTGTGGTATCCTCAAATGACTATGAGACGTTCCTTTAGTTAGATCGTATGGTTAGGATTATCTATTACTTCCTAGGAGGTAATAGGTAAAATATATATTTATTTAATTTTTTATTTTGTAAAATAGGAAAGTTTTATGCATCAAATCTTTTTATAGATCTAATTGATGCATGCGTGGTCTATAAAATGTTGTAGATATTTTTATTTTGCAACTTTATACATGACATAATTTGGTTAGCATAAATATTACATAACAACTAATATAGTATAATATATTTTAATGTGTACATATGCAAGCTAGATAACCTAATTTAACCAATTTGTTCAAATGTACGTGTACGTATTAGGTAGGCTAAATATATCTGGACCAAAAAAAAAACAGCTTGTACATTTTTTTTTCTAATGCAACGTAAATAAAAGCAAATGAGGCATATGTACATTACATTTTTGAATCCAAATACAAGAAATTTGACACGATACGTGCATGACGACTTGTTATTGTAACGTGACAACATATAGAAAAAAATGCATAATATATTTGTACAATAATGCGTGACAAAAAAAATAATGTGATATGATACCTGAAATCTAAAATTGTGACGGTTACATTACATGTCATTTAAAAAAAGGTAATGAGACATATATATATATATATATATTAAAAATATTCTCCTACAACCTAGGTATTCTACCATCCATGGGTGTAGCTCCGCCTCCCAACACATGCATGCGCTGACACACACATGCAGTCAGCAGACTACAAGTTTGCTTGGTGACCGGCAACTCAGCGAAGTACAGTGCAGACATTTAGCTCTTCTCTCCCCCACCCCCTACGGCCCTACGTGTCACTGTGAGCAGTGAGTGAATTTTCTCGTATTTCAAAAAGTAATACTACCTCTCATAAACCGCAAGTTTAATTGGCGAACCATTTTAAGATTATTGTTGAAAATAATGTCTCGAACAAAATGAGATCCATTATGACTATGTTTTGATAAACTTTCAAATGTGGGGTCCATGTCAAATTTGTAATATATTTTACTATATATTTTTTGTAAATTATCTACAAAATAAGATTTCTTTGTCTACTATTTTTTTTTTGCCAATTGAAAATTTCAGTAAAATTTATAGTAAATATGGGTTTTATTTTGCAGATAAAATTAACACAAATAATATGATGCCAACTAAATGCAAATTAGTTATGTAGTTTATGGAAAATAATATCCCCTAAGCTATTAAATAAACATCTCATCTCACATGCCGTTCAACTTTCAACGTCTCGGGAACACAGGTTCTTGTTGTGGTCCCTGACAAAAGCACCTGACAACGTTTCTTGTAAACAAAAACAAAGCGTCTGTTAAAGTCCGGCGGTTTTTTGAATGGTACACTCCAATCCTGGTTTGTGGTCCAATACAAAGGTTTGTGGTCCAGTATACTGAAAATGTCCAAGCCGGCTTGGGAGGTTCTGCTCTTTGCCAAAACGAGTTAATCAAATCTATCCATTCAACCCTACACGTGTCTACCATTCAGTGTGGGGGACAGCTACAACCCGGGAGGGGGGGGGGGGGGGGGGGGGGGGCAGCTATCATCTATGTGCGGTGGTGCATGTCATCTACCTGTTATCTAGAGATAGGATGTGATTTTTTTATTTTTCTTGTTATTTTAGTTATTTATAGTTACTTTATAAATCTCTAAAAATCAACGTCTATGATTAGTTTTTGCTATTACCTCCTAGTAGGTAATGTTTGTACCTTTGCAAAACGCAAGACATATACAATGGAATTATGCAGGACAGCATGAAGTGATGCTAGCTTACCCCTGAAGACACGTTGCGTACTAGCTCGTCATAAGAACGGTCGAAAATACAATACTCATAGATTGGAGGGTACCGTAGCTTGTTCATAGCATCTTCAAAGACATCAATGCTGGAGCCAGTGATCTTTTGTTTCTTGGTACTAGAACAAATATCAGTACCATTGCAATATAAACAAGGATTGGAAACCTTCACAAAGTTTTCAAAACCATATTTTAATGGAACGCCAATCCTGAGTGCCTTGTTAGTATTGCCACCGCACACCTTCCCCGAGTTTTTTTCCACTAATAATTTTCTGGCATTTGTGCTCTTGGATTCTGGATTAAGTGAAGGTTCAGGGTCAAGTCTCTTGTCACTCCCTTTAGCTGCCATTACTCGATCTTCTTGCCAGAACACTGCTTTCATAGTTCCAGTGCCACTACTGCTTTTGTCGAAGCCACAATGTGTACCCAAATATGTTTCCTCCATCCACATAGAAATCAAGTTCACAAACTTGGAAAATTTTACTGCTTTGACGACTGACTTCTGAGGAGCTACAACGGCTTGAACTTGGCCATTATTGATTAGGTCCTCGGCTGCATAAAGCAATGCATCAAAGAGTTATTTTAGTGAATATATAAATAGCTTTTGGGAAACCCTAAAAAATACATGTGACAAATCTTAGAATTTTTTTTGGATCCGCAAACTAGTTTAGGCTGTTTCTTTGTTTTTTTAATTACACGGTACAACACATGTTCACAACACATGCATACTCACCAAACATATGCACGCAAACAAGCCCTATATATAGCTCTATAAACATATTCAAAGAGCCAATAAATTCTCGAGATTAACGAAGTCACCCTAGCCACGTCGTCGTTGACATGATAGAGAGCGAAGCCGAGCTGGTGCGCGCTGCTACGGGCGCTAGGTTGTGTCGCCGGGCTCTAGCCATGCCAGGACACAAAGCTTGCCAAGATGTACCGTGCCCTGAACGCCTCGGACGTCATGGTGGGCGTGCACGGCGCGACCATGACACACTTCCTGTTCATGCACTAGGGCTCTGTTAGGTTAATATCCAGCTTGTGCATGCATCAACTGTCTCAGGTGGTGCAGCAGGACAGCAGGAGGCGGGAAGCCAGGATTCAAACCCAGCAATAGGTTGTGTGTGGTGAGCGCGCCCACAACGTCACAGAGCAGCAGCAGTTGTGCTGAAGGCGTTTTGTATCACTGTGTTTAGCAGTTTTCATTTGTGTGGGTGTGTGTTAGCTATGGTATTAATAGCTGAGTCTGTCTACTCGCTAGAGGTTGCTTCATCCATTTGTAATTGTGTTGTGTACTCAACTTTATCCAGTGGCGGATGACAAAAATTAATTTAGGTATGGCAAAGTCAACACAAAAAAAAACTGTCATGAATTACCAACCCAATTGATGATCCAAAAAAAAAAAACAATAAAATGATTAAGTGATGAAGCGAACAACAGATGAAGAAACACAAAAGTATTTCGGCCATTAGGCCGTACCTGAACAATCGATTTTGCTCGCCTCTTAAGCACCAGACGGTCCCCTCAGACTGCTAGTTAGCTTGCAATCTAGTCGTTGATTGTCAGCACTTGGTAGGGAGATAATCAAGAATAAGGGCGGACTAGCAGAGGATTGCAGGAGCAGGAGCAGGAGCTAGCACTAGCAATTTGGGAATTCGGATCGGAAACATGAAGCGTCCTTGGGAATTAACAGGCAGCCCGCAAACGGTACTGCAGCCAACGACAGGGAATATCTAAACTAAACTAATGCCCATATGCAAACCAGAGAAGCAGTCCACAACGTCCAAACTCCAAAGTAATGCTTCAGTTCAGCCACAGTTGTTTTGTTCCTCAGCGCGTTCATTAGTTCATATTCAGGCAGCTGGTGTGCCCTTTGCGTCTACGTCCATGGCTACCTGCCTGCTCGTAGCAGGCGATTTGGACGGGGATTCGAGTCCTCCACCACTGATTGCACGTTGTTGTAACTTTTACTATTTCCCGATCTCAATATAAAGCATGTGCAACCAAATAGCTTTTGCATATTCAAGAAAAAAACAGAGTAAAAATACTTTGTGAGTTCGAAAAAACGGGATGACACACCGCCACATGTTCGAAAACCAGCTATGAACTTTACTCTTAAACAAATATCTCAAGCTAAATTTCAATTAAACACATGTTAATATATCTACATGCGACACAAATTAAAGGAAAAAAACTACCAACGGTAATGATGGAAACATACAGAAATTGGTAACTAAAGTCAATTATAACTAGATAAATAATATCAATATAAATATTATTGTGTTAAATATGAACAAATAAGAATAAAAACATATTGACTCCAACCCAAATTATAAGATGTTTAACTTTTTTATTTCAAGCTAGTTTGATCAATCTTATTCAAAATGCATTTGTACAAATATAGTCAAATTTTAATCATTCTTAAAGAAACCTTTATGTATAAAGCAGACAACAACAAAAGAAGTGATATTTTACATAAATTTAGGATGAAAAAAAAATCAAACATCTAAGTTTATTTATAATTAATAAATTTTTAATAATGATGTCTATGATAAAATTATTAGACGTGGCGGTAACATATAGGATGGGTCAGTTAGCTACTAGCTATAGTCTAGACGATGTCATCGTCGATATCGATCCATCCCACAAAATAACTAATAAAATTCATATATAAAGCTTGGCTTCGTACTCGTACTTATTACAGGCCTCTTTAAATATTTTCTGAAAAACGAAAATGTAACACACAATAGATTCCCTGACACAGATCTTTCGTTATTACCTGCAGCATGCGCAGTTCTCATGAACAGGAGCGACGAGAGGAGAGCCGCGGCAGCTCCGGCGAAGAGGAAGCGTCCTTCCATTCCCATTTGCCTCGTCTCGCATATTCACCCCCACCCCCACTTATGTCGTCGTATATGGTTTGGTTTTCAAAGTCGTTTGAGGTACGAACGAGCACAGTACAGCACAGCACACAGTTGGCCGAGTATGTATGTATAGAGGAGACAGACGACGGCGGCGAACTATAGCTATAGATCGGAGCCACACGGTGTTACCCAAGTGCAAGGGCAACGGCAGCTACGCAATTTCTCGGATGATTCTCTATAGTCCATGGCAGAGCTCATTGCTCTCATCATCTGCTATTAGCTCATGAAAATACTAGGTCATTTCTCGGATGACTTTTGTTGATTGTGTCCAATCAGATCTCAAGGTACTTTTCATGCATGTAATGTTTTTTCTGTGGGTGACAAATGTTACGCGCGTTAAGTATTTGAACAAACACAGTATGTTTACACATAGACGTAACTGTATACGTATTTTTCAAAGAACAATAACTTGTCGTACCGTAGGAAGACCAAGAACCGGTAGTTACTTAGCATGTCCATCTGTTCCTTACTACCAACAATTCAACAGAACGGGCCATTTACCGCCTCCCATAAAACCCTAGGCCGCGCCACAAGCTGGTGTGTGGCCTGCCTATTCGGGCAGTGGATGGCCGTACCCGTACGTGTCTCTATCCGCCAACACATTGACCGTCATGACTGGGTCTCCACCTCCAATGCCGATGGGTGGTGGAGGATCCTACCCCCCCCCCCCCCCCGGTAGGAGATGCAACCCGGGGCCGCCTCGATTGAGCCTTACCCAAGCAGATCTCGTAGGCCCGGAGGATCCCCGTAGAGCTTCGCGATAAGTGTTTCAACCGGCTCTCCTACTCACACCGAGTATCGACTTGCCGGTTGCGAAGGCATTACCTGCCCTGCCACGACTTCCGCTACCTCACTAGGAAGTGCAAGCGACCCAAGTCTATTGTGATGATGGCGGCCAAGGGTGGCAACCTTCCACGGTCTGACGACCACACTGGTGACGCCGAAGTAAGCCGGTGGGACCATCAGCTTGTGCGCATGTGGCGACATCGCTGATAACGACACTACCTCTGTTGCAACACACTGCTTCCTGCGCCAGATCCACTAGTGTTCGAGCTATGCGCCGCGTGGGTTGTTGACCCAATTAATGCTCGACGAGCTCGTGCCACCTCGCTCGTCGTGAGCTAGACAGCAGGAGAAACAATGCCTAGGTGCTTGTCTCCTCCGCTTGCCGCTACTCAAAGTGGAAGCATCGCTGGTGGACACCCGTTCTCTAGCGAAGGATGCCCAATGGACGACAGACTCGTCTCTGTTATCGCCTATGTAGGGGCAACCAAAATCCATGACGCCTTAGGGCGGACTGAGCTCCAGCAACATCCCACAGGTGTGGACACGGCCACCCCTCCTCGGCCCATAAGCTCGGCGCTGGCCAATGTTGGGGCAACCACCGTGGGAGACGTGACTATGGTTGTTGCGGGATGGATGACATCAACAACACCCCTTCACCTGAGACAACATCGACCGATATATAGATGTCTCAAGTGCTTCATAGAGAAAATCACAAAGATAAGGCAGCCACCACTTTTAAATCTACCCCAATATGACATAGTCTTCGGCGGACATGCATCCCTCTCGATCCCCAAGAGAAGTAGGTGGATAGCGGTACATAGCATAGCTCATATCCTGACATTCAAGCAAGGTGAGTACCCTAGGACTATCCAATGGGAAGTTGTCTCTATCCATGTCAACCAAAGGAGTATTAAGAAATATTGTTGGCATTCCTTAACATTGCTACTAGAACAACGCTGAAATGCTACTAGTACTCCTTACACTATCTTCATGCTAGGAGGGTTCGCTAGTATTTATGAATATGCTACTTAACTTTAGAATAAGAATGAAAGTATCTGCAAGCACACAAATAAAATATTATTGTAGCATTTAACCGGGTAGTAAGCCCAGTGTCGTATTTATGATTTCACCCGGGGATGAAAAGGGGCACTAGGAATATAATGAGAACTCTACTTATGATGGATGAGTAAAACCAAGTTGCACTAATTTACTCATAACAAGGGTAAGTCACGAGATGAATAATAAAGTATAAGTATTGATCATCAGCAATAAATATTCATAGCATTCTTTTCTATAGCATTAGCATTACGAGTAGAACACCAAAAGATAATTCTATGTTATTCCAAATTACCAGTCAAGTATACATTGATCAGTGCAATTACACCTAGTATAGTCATAGCGAGATTCTATTTCATATCAACTCATGAGGGATATTACTAAGGAGGATTAAGAACATAGCTTGTCTTACATCACAACCAAGTCCTACTTGTCCTATATTCGTGGAGTAGACTACATACGACTCAAAAGGAGTGTCACATCCATGATCTACCACATGGCTCGAAATATAGGGTGCATCCAACATATAAGGACAACTCTTACACATTGTCGACCACTCACCCATGGTACTCTAGAGTGAGCGCTATACGATCTCATGAATAAACATCACGATAATCTAACTATATTAAGCATATAATCAAAGCAGACTATGATCATAATAACTATAAATAAGAAGATAAAGAACAATGTCATATGTATTGTAGTAAACATATAAAGTAAGATATAAAGGTGAGAGAAGGTATAAAAACTATACCAAGTCATGCTCCTCACAAAATTTAGAATCCAAGCAAAGCTTGCATCTCTCTATTTCAACTAGCTAGCTGTGCTCTAGAAGGATGTCTAGAAAATCCAATTAGGATTTCTGATGAGATGCCTCTGGTGGGAGGTCTAGGCTTGGTTTTATAGCCCCTTGAGATAAGATCTAATCTCTATGGCAGTGGGAGAAGACTCTGGAAGGTGGACGCCAGGTCGGTTCACGGGAGGCCGACTGGGCGACCCCACCTTGGGGCGATTGACGGTGGGTCGCCCTCTGGTGTCTTATAGAATGTTCTGGAATGGGAGCCCATGTTTAATCCCAACGTATTGATCCATCTTTGCATTGATAATTGATGATTGAATTAGGTACTTATCTACCGTCAACAACCCTGCTCATGCTCATATGCAGTGCTGCATGAGTTGTTCCGGTGAGGTAGGCGTGCGGAAGGAGTGCCACCGCTCCAGGCATAGGCCCTATAGCTCGTCTATCGTACAACTTTATTGAGCCTCTAGGATGTCGCCAAGGTGTATTGTAACGAATTTCGTCTCTATCTTAATACAAACACACGCAAACATTTTGCACGATCGAGAAAAATAGTAGAATTCAACATCCGCGTAGCATCAATGAAATAATATTATCCCAAACTAAAACTAGTGATCTCAATGTTTGATTCATATATAACTAGGCGGCCAAGGTTGTTACTAGAATTTAGCAGCCACGTACTCCCACCGTCCCAAAATAAATGTCACTTTAGGATACATGCTGGTTTAAGGTCCTTAAGTTTTACTAGTTTTATAGAAAATATTAGCAATATTTATATATTTAAATAAATTTATTATAAAAATATATTTAACGACTCATATAATAATAATACTAATTATGTACCATAAATATTATCATTTCTTATATATATTTGGTCAAAATTTAAAATGTTTGACTTCATGAGTACTATTCAGTTTAGTGAAAGAAACTCCAAAAGATTCTCTATATACTTCCTAATTGTTGTTAGAAATAAAAATTTTGATGTAAAAAAAACCCCCAACAACTTTTTTAATTGACTATCCAAATATATCCATCCTGTATTTTGAATTTCTCGCTAGCGAAAGATAGATAGCGAGAAACTCTCTAGAATACACACAAGATATAGAAAAGTTGTAGTATGAAAGAATATATTTTAGAAAAAGGAATAATTGTAGCCTCTACAAAGGTATACAGCCAATCACTTACAATACTTTCAGCTAGCAGAAATGCTGATAAACAAAAAAAAATAGTGCTTTTTCTTGGTCACCGGATTCTTTGCTTTTGCCATCATGTTAACATTGCCCATTGCAGCCACCCGTTTGCTTGACCTGCTTCCTAGGACTTAACTTGGGACGGTATTAAATTCTTCAGTCCTAGTGACCGAATCTAGTAGCTGTAAAGCGTTTGCCATATCAAAATTGGAGAGTAAAAAAATATAGAAAACGATTTTCATTCAAATGACAATTATGATTTAGAGAGTTTTTATAAAGACTCTTGGAGAGCCCATGTGTATATGTCACTAGAATTTTTCCTAATGACATCATAATTTAATTGAACGAACATTTAACCTCCGAGGGAGAACCAATTGTCAACGTTAGAAGAAATATTGGTTAGCATCTACTGATCTACATTGGAAAAGTTTCTTATAAACGCTTCATTAGTTTGAACCTTAGCAATCTATTCTGGCGCTCATCTGCCCCGACGCGGGACATATGAATGGAATAGTAATAGTTCATACTTTTGTGCAAGCGTCCGTGAAGCGGAAGCGTTGCTGCCTAGTCGATCTGTCAATGCGTTCGCGCGCGAGCACCCGGGCCATGTTGCACCCTGGCAAAAGAACAAACTTAACTTCCTTTATAAGCTCCGCCCATGGCCACCTTGGTGATCACCGTTTGTGGCTTCAAGTTCAAGGACAGAAATGTTGTCCGTGGTGTTCTCAAGTGGACGATATTCTTCATCGCCAGGGTTCGTGCCGGCGGTTTGTACTGCATCAGCATCTCCCGCTCGGCTGCTCCGGCCCATCTGATCTGGCGTAAGCCAACTTGGTCATGCTTATCAGCAGCCTCAATCAGCAGCATGAGAGAAGATAAAGTCTAGTAATGAGGAATTGACAGATAAAATTTCCAGACTGAGGTATATAAGCTGTCCTGGTTACGGTCAGCGATGCATCATCATCATCATCAGCTGTGCGTCTGTGCCCAACCATTTTCTTTCGATTGTTGAGCCATCAACCCCTCCAGTGATGTCCAAAATTGCGCTGGAAAAATAATTTGCCAGTTGATGATGACATGAATTGAATAGGGTTCCCCAAATGTAAAAAAAGAAAGACATATGGCATCATTAATCAGGACAGCTAATTTATTCCCATAGATACTGAAAAAATGCGATTTGCTCTTGAAGAGCCAACAACAGTCTACGAAATAAGCACGAGATTGAGCAGCACACAAAACCAAAACCAGGGGTCTTGAATATCTGATCCTGAATCTAGAATTCTTCCTGGTATGTTTTGGGTCAGAGAGGAAAGCTTTTAGATAGAGGGCCTCATCAATGATAGCTGACACACCACCATTCTTGGTATGTTTTGTTGCAGTGGAATTTCTATGCATCAAGAGGGAATGCACAAATGACCCAATCTGATATCCAACGTAGTCGTCATCCTTCACAAGCTGGTTCAGGTCCTTCACCGAAGGTTAGAGCCTATCTGCAGTTAACAAGGATGACAAACTTGCTGTGTAACTCTGCACCAGGACCAACACTACAAAACACCATATCACCCCAACAAATCGTGATAATGGGCTTCTAACAATTTGACCTGCGCATGATGGATTATTTCTGAAATGCAGTAAGAAACTAAACCAAATAAAGCTATGCCCAAACTGCTGACCATGACAAAACGACAGAGTAGAGAAAGCAAATTAGGCAGCAGTGTTGAACTGTCTCAAAACTGATCCTTTTTTTGAAAATACTCAAAACTGATCCTTTGTACTATCGATTTCTAGGTCTCTCAATCATCCAGATAACAAACCACTGGGTTTTCCCGGATAACTCAATGTTAGGTTTGAGTAGGCCTCACGTTTTTCCGGGCGCGCGAAATCGCAACTGCTCAAGTGCTCAGAGTTTTGAGGCTTTTGGTGTCTGATCGGCCCAGAAGGCAGACGAGGAGGTTTTGCTGACGTCAGCAACGCACCTTTGCTGACATCAGCACAGATTTTCGTAAATGAACAAAAAAAACTTTCAAAAAATATTATTTCTTCTTGTTGGGTGTTGACAGATACAGTATAATATTATAAATTGCTACGATGGATAAAAAAATACATTAGCGTGCACCAAAAAATATTAAATAGCAACAATAACCATGAAAAAAATAACACTAAAAAACTTTGTGTGGTGAAGAAAAATATAACGGCCATGAATTAAAATTAAATCAAATTTACATTAATCAAAAAGAACTTGTCTTTTTTCCGGTAAAAGCGTAAAAGCGAGCTTTTATTACCTTTTTGTACTATTTACTAAACAAATAGTTATAATCAAATTTTATAAGGTCCTTTCGCAAAAAAAAAAAATGATGAGGTCCAGAACGCCCGCAGGTTCTAAAAAAAATTGATTATAACTCTTTGTATATTTTAATTAATGTTGACCTTTTACATTATAACTATTTGTATATCAACGCAAATTTGATGAGTTATAACACTGTTAACATTATGCCATGCATTGTTAGTTTAATGTAATCTTAGTATATTTGAAGAATGTTGAGATATCAAAATGACTGTTCTCAGAAGGATATAACACTGTTGACCCCAGTGAATGAAAAATTACCAGCAGTCGTTCTCAGAAGGATAAAGTTGTAGATTACAGCGAGAGTTACAAGTTTAATATAAAGTTTCTTTTTTTTTTCATTCAATTTTATATGAAAAACTTATGCTTTATTTTTAGGGACTCGTGACCCAGATGAGACTTAAAATCAAGTTTAGGGACCTAGATGACACAACCGACAAGTTTAGGAACCCGTAATGATCACCTTATAAGTTCAGGGACTAGATGACACGACCAAGTTTCAAGACTCGTAGTTAGCACTTTATAAGTTCAAAGACTTAGATAACACGGCCGGCCAACTTCGAGACCGGCGGTAATATACTCAAAAGAAAATTTGTACAAACTAAACTTAGTTTTGGTTTTCTATTAGCGCTTTAAGGAGCCACAATTAGCATTTTATAAGATGTTAAGACGAAGACGACAATACGAAGAAGACTCGAACATCACCACAAGAAGATGATGCACGGACGAAGACGACGGCGAGGAAGATGTTGTGCAGCCCGGATCACTCCCCCCAAAACCTAATCGTGGTACATCTCGTGCAAGGAAAAGACAGAATGGATGTGCGGAAAGAAGGGGAATAAACAGCTGCCAACGGACGAGCTTCAATCATGGAAAGTATAAAATAAATCAATGACTCCATTATCTCCATTAAAGCACATGCTACGTGTTGATTCCCTTCTTTATTCTGTCGGGTTCATGTTCAGGAACAAGGCACAGGCTCGGCGGCAGTGGCGCCGTGTGGCACCCAAAAAACTTTTTTCTCAATTTCTCAATTTATGCACACGTAGTTCGTCTATTTAAACTGAGTCAATTTATAGTCAAAATCTCATATGAGACTAAACTATAACACAACATAACATTTAAATGACACTAGAATTTATTGAATCATATAATATGGACCAGACCCATTTATATTCAACATAAGAAAGCAAGGAAATGTTGTTTGCAAATATGCCCAGTTTCGGATTGCTGTCTACATATTCCCGCCCACGCCATTGCTTGTGCTAGCCATCTCAATCTGGACATAAACATCAGGCGCAGGTTCAGAGGCATTGGGCATGCTATCCTGCATTGCGCTTGTGCCACCCACCATCTTCTTCGTCTCGAGAGATTGCGCTGCTCACATGGGCACCCTTGGAATCGATATCCCTGACTTCTTGAACTGGTAGTTCAGGCACAACAGAACCATTTGCCGCGTCGTCATTCTGCGGAGTACTTTGGGATTCAGAACCTCTCACTCTGGTATACGCTGCATAGAACCACCTAGTGAAGCTTATTAGCAGCATGAATGATAAGATACATCCAGTGACGACGAAGAGACCAGAGAAGCTTCGCAGAGGGAGAGGCACCGGACCAGCGGCGGAATTGACATTGCCATTGTTTGTTGATGCGTCAGCAGCGAGCATGGATGACAAGTTTGCGACGTAGCTCTGCACGAGAACTAGCACTGTAAAGCACCATACCACTAGAACAATTTTTGACAGAGGGCTTCTAAGTATTTGCCCTGTAAAACAGGAAAAGCATTATTTTTAGATCATCCGATCCTAATTTAATACAGTATAACAATGCAAATATCAACTTGTAAACCATGCATGCATCATATATATTAATATTGTCACGGAGTTTGCATTGAGCTCGAGATGCTAACCGTGAGAAAACGTCAAGGTGGAGAAAACAAAGTACAAAGCAGTGCTGAATTGTGCCAAACTTGATCCTTGGAATACAGTTGGATTTATGGACCGTTCGATCATCCAGAAAACAAAGCCCGTGAAGAAGACGAAGCACACAGTGGCAAGCCAAAGTTCCTTTGTTAGCGGCTTCAAAAATATCCATTGGATTAGTGGTTTTGAGTCATTGTGAGCCGGTTCAAGAGAAGACCAAGCTTCAATAAATCGTTCAGTAGGGGCTGCTTGCCCCTCCTGTTTCATCAAAAAAAAAAAAAAAAATAAGACCGACGGATCTTCATGTATGTCACGGTAAAGTCAACAGTCATGTTCCTGGCCTGGACCTGAGAAGCTTCGCAGCCTTTCTTCCCACAGTTACTTCATTTTGTAAAAAAATTTTACGTTTTGGCTACTTTTTTATAAAATAGAACTAAATAGAGGTATTAAATTTTGCAAAAAGTAGCCTCCCAAAATATTTTACATTTGGCACCCAACACACCAAAAACCAAAATATTTTGCATCGTTGCGCGTGCCAGACCTCTCTTTCCCCTACATTTTGTAAAATATTTCACTGTATCTAAACAGAGGTGCAACAAGTTTATGTTTTGCATTTTGGGCGTAAATTTTTTTTTACAAAAACTTTTCATCACTTCTCACAATGTAAACACAGCCTAAGAAAAAAAAGATGTAACAGGAAAGTAGACTGTAGATCCAGCTTTGTGAAAGGCTAACATCTAATCCTACTAAACTCGATCAATTCCCCTATGGGTTCGATCGGCTGTCTTTATGCAGCGGCTGCTGGAGCCATATCAGCAGTAGCCCAAGAAAAAAAAAACAGTCGATATGTCCTCGTATAGGGGTGTATCCTCACAAAAAAAAGCTATAAATACTTTTCTTCTCTAATAGTTCTTTTATCTCAAAAGATACATAAAAATAAAAATATATAGTTAGAAAAGCCAAAACAACTTATAATTTAGAATGAAGGGGATGATTTAGGATATCAGTAAATTAGGATGTAGATAGGGAGACTGTTTTAGGGTGATTTTGCTACATGAACCTTAGTTTTACTCTCAGTTCATTGTAATAAAAGGCACATACATACAGTATCTTGGTTAAGACGAATCTGGGTCATGCCCACCCAATGTGATCACTATTACCTAAACCGTAATTTTGGTATCAAAATATATAGGTGTTTAGTGCTCAATAACATAGGCTCTCCCCTGCCCCCTCTGGTTATTTGGTAAAGCTCCACCACTGACTATGTATTCCTAGTAACCTCACGTTCATAGTAGGTCTATATAGCAGCAAATGTATATAAATGCTAAAGCAAAGAGCTTACGTACACGAAACCAAGTCCACGGGCACTGTACATGTACGGGATACCAACAACCATGTCGTGGTCGTCACAACAGAAATATGGATTGTCATTGACGGTAGCAGACCCTCCATCATCCTTTGGTCCCTTGCTCAGAGCTTTCGAATATTTTGTTTCATTATTATAGGGATTTAGCCTATCCTCTATGATTCCTTTCTTCATCAGAAAAGAGCACACAAATCCTTCTGTTTGGTATCCAATATAATCACCATTCGTCAGCAGCTGGTCCAGATCAGTCACCGAAGGCCGGAACCTCTTTGCAGTGACGATGGATGACAAGTTTGAAGTGGAGCTCTGCACTAAAGCCAGCATTGCACATACAGAATTACACAAAAAAGTGTTATTTGAGAAAATCCTTAAATTACTGTAAGAAGCAGCAAAAAAAATATTCATAAACAATGGTTATAAAATGTCAGAAAGTTTGATCTCCCAAAGCGGAAAAACTTGATCAGAGCGTGGCAAAGGTGGCGTTGAGCTTGTTAGCGACGTTCTTCTCTTCAGATGAGTTCGGGACGGACTAAGAGAGGATGAAAGTGTCATCGTTCTCTTCAGATGAGTGCGTTTCCGACTCAGAGTCAGAGTGGATGAACTTAACGATGACGTTCTTCTCAGAATATTGGTTCTATCACTCTCCTAGCTTTTTTTTTAAGATAACAGAACTAAAAGTTCTGACTTCAACTTCTCACAAGAAAGAAGCATCACTCCCCTAGCTGGGTTGCCAACTACACTGTTAGACTCTACTGTTATTGGATTAGTATTGACTTTTATTAGTAATAGCAGTAATAAACATATGGGGGATATGGCCAGTCATGATTTTTGGAGATACTATACGAGTCCAATGGTAACACATTAAATCATCTATTTCCGTCTCATCAAAAGGGAGAGAAAATATATACATAGCTTGAATCCAAATATTTTTGGAAGAATGGACGGTATTCCCGGCCGGGAATGATTTCCTACCTGCATACGCGGTCCCAGGATCTTCACACCAATCCCTGGCATGCAGCTCCGAGCCGTAACAACTCGAGTTCTTCGCGCAGAAAACCTCGGGCGATGTGTAGGCAGAGAGGCTCCCGCCGTTGCTCGCGAGGTCCGTGGACAACACGAGCATGGAGAGGACGACAGCCGCGGCAGCTTCGGCGGCTAGCAAGCGTCGTCGTACCATTCGTCTCATCTCCATGACGTACGGTTTCCAAACTAGGAATTATATATATATCCCGAAAATTATGATCTCCACGCTCTCCACTTCTGTGGTCTCTATAAAGACGATCTAGGGCGAGATGTCATAGGTGAACCTAGGGGCTAACGCCACCTCGGGGTTATACTTTTCTTGGATGGTTTCTCTCGTCCATGGCTGACCTCACAATCTCCACACTCCACTTCTTCTGTCCCTGTAGGAGCAACTCCAACGGTTTTACAAATGCGCTTTGTACTATTGTTTTTGTAAAAAAAATCTAAAAAACTCTAATCTAACGGTTTGGTAAAAGGGCTTTGCATTTTTGTTAGCTTGACAATTTCCTGGGAAGAACTGACATATGATGACGTACGTCCACTGTTCGCCTACACGGTCGTGTAGCCCGTTGTCACACCCGGTTTTAAGAACAAAACCAGATATACACTATATGTGAGCCTAGGAAGTCAATCCTCACATATAGCCACAGTAGAAGGTAATATCAAAAGACAATACTTAAATACATAACATATAAGGTCAAAGAAATAACCTTAAGAGAGCAAACAGCGGAAAGACACTCCGATCTTCAAGCGAAGACTCCACTCCACAGGGACCAACTGACTGGTTGATCACAAGCCTAACTGCTCGAGACTCTTGCAATCTGGTACCTATCCGGGATTTTTATCCAAATATTGAAAAGTAAAGCAAGCGTAAGTACTTTCGTACTCAACAAATATTTATGGGGTTCATGAGGCTCAAAAAGATATGACACTGGTTTAACTGCATAAGCTTTTATATGATCTCAACATTATAGTAGCATCAATGTTATCAATAAGCCCATTAACCATATGATCAAGTGAACGAGGTATAATGCTTATATGAACAAGTAACAATAATAAATAAATAAGTAGCATATGATGAGCTATGACATAAGAACATCAGTAAGGAGCTCAAGCCTCTCTTGACCATGAGCATGGCTATTATAATAGTTTTTAACTCTGCAGAGGCCGTACATCTTTACCCATAAGTCGTGATCCCCATATGCCATCACCTCTACCAAGGAAGTGGAGCAGGGTACACTACGAGACCGTTCACAGGTTCGACTGGTAGGTAGCAACCCGCTAAACGTTTCCCCAATGGTTAGTGCTAATCCCTCTATGAGGGCACTAAGGTGAGCCCCTCCTGCGCCCTTTCGGGTAAGTTGCCACAAACCAGTAGAAGTCCAATACCGAGTCAAGCCAGAACCCATTGGCCTATGGTAGTACTGTTTTCTCGGGGTAATCTACTTACAGAAATATCCCTATGAGTGAGAACACAGGTGTGAGTTCCTGATGTTCCACCTATAGTCCACGTTGCTAAAAAGTCATCTTTTATTGTCATAGCATATATCATTATTCAAGTTTACATGATCATAGCTATTCTTAAAGAGCACTAGATTGATCTATCCAAATGCATAAATTCCCAAGGTGACAAGGTATAAGGTGCAATACTAGGATAACCTTATAGGGTAACAAGGAAACTCATGCATATGATTAATGAGTGATTATCATGAATAGGACAACAAGGATAATCCCATGTAATACTTGCCTTAAAAACAGATCCTTCTTCTACTTCTAGTCTTCAAAGAACTCCAGGAAAACCAACTTCTTCTCCTTGATCTCCAACGCAAAACTCACCGATTGGACAATAATTAACAAATCACCACACAAGCATCTGATCATACAAAGCATACAAACATGGCTAAATTAGAAAAATACACCAATCATTTAAAATGATTTAAAAAGAAATCTACGCGTCTCTACGATCACACAATCGCGAAGAACACGTTAAACGAAGCAACGATGATCCAGATACATCTACCGAAAAGTTTGCTTTTATAAAAGAGAACTATGAGCTTTATTAGTTTTAACTATATAAAAGAATGTATACAGTATTTCAATGAAATACTTTGGTTATATTAGGTCAAACTTGTATTTGTCTTTCGAAAACGAGGATTGAAACTATCGATATTTTATGTATAAAACAAGTTGCATATTTATTAATAAAGTTAGGAGTTAACCATAAAATTACAACGCTATTAACATGGTATTAAAGGTCACTAATGAAAAGGTTATGCTGATACGAAGCCAACGCAACTTGAACGGGACGAATCGGATCTAAAACAGCGAAGATATGATTTAAACAAGTTTTAGGGATTAAACTTGGAATTGAAAAGCATTAAATAAGTATTTATTTTAAAAGTTTGCAAAACAGATTGATTATGGTTTTAACATGTAGATAAAAACTCTACGAATCTAATGCAACTCGAATGGATTGAAAAGGATTTGAAACGCAACTTTTAGAAGCATTTTAAAACGGATGGCATTTCTGTAAATAAGGATTTTTGAAATAAAATGAAACCGAACTGAAATACGCTTTTCAGAGAAGAAAGTGTAAATGCGGGAAAACGCCAAGGGGGCTGCGGTGCAGGGCCGGTAGGTGCCACGTGGCATGATGCGGTTGGCTTAGCCCACGGGAGGCGCGTGGACTGGGTGCGGGGCTTCGGTCCACCGGTCCACGGTGGACTCAGGCACATACCCCTTCGGGGGATCTAATCTAGGCCATCCGCGGCTGATCGGACGGCGCAGGGGCGGGGCACGACGTGGAGAACGCGGGGACGGCGCTGGCACGCGCGACGTCTCCATGCCGGAGACGGGCGGCGCGATCCAATCCGATGTTGTGGTGCACGAAACTCGTCACGGAAAGGGCAGGGAGATAGAGGAGACGTGGCGAACTCGAAGATGCTATCGGTTGAACCGATTGGAGCACGGGAACGACAGCGGGTTCGTCGTTGCGGCTCTGCTCATCCGGCGATGCCCCGGGGAACGAGAGCAGAGTGAGAGAGGGGCAGAGAGGGAAGGATGGAGCACTTGGGGGCTCCCTTACCACGTTGCAGGACACGCGCGGCGATCAGACGAAGCGGAGGGGCTCGACAAGGGCGGGTTCGACCGCGGTGGCGCGGAGCTAGGGTTGTGGCTCGGTGGCGGCGGCACTCTGGGGCTTCACAACTGCCACGCGAGGGTAAGAAGGACGCGGTGGGGTGCGGGCTTGGTTTATATAGCCCCCGGAGGCGAGCCAAGAAGGAAAACGAGGATCCCGCTCGGATTTGTCGGGGAGCAGAGGGAAGGCGGCGCGGTTCTTTCCATCCGGAGGAAGAAGACGAGCTGGCTGGCTGAAGGTGCGGGCCTACCTGGCAGCGAGGAGAGGCGGGGTGCGAGCGTCCGCGCGGTGGGGGAACGGGCCTGCCTGCTGGGCCTTGCGCGGGGAGAGGGAGAAAAGGTCGAGGGAGAGTGGGGCTGGGCCAGCGGGAAGAGGGGGAGGAGAGCGGGCCTGCGGGTGCTGGGGGGGGGGGGTGGCTTTGGGCCTCTCAGGCCAGAAAGGATGGGGGGTAAGGAGGGGTTTTGTTTTTTTTTCTTTTTATTTAATTTTCTTTTGCTTCAAAACCTTTTCAAAGACATTTCCAAAACCTTTTTATTTTCTTAATCCAAAGCTCTTTTCAAAACATTTCCAAAACCAATTTGAATTCATTTTAGTTTTTGTTTTTCAAAACACCCAATATATAAGAAACAAATGCAAAGGCATGTATGCTCAACCATGTTGCTAAAAAAAGCAAATTTTAATTTAATGAAAACTTTTTATTCTCCTATATTTTTTTTATGAGCACAAAATTCATAAATAAAACATTTATTACTATTTTTCTAGAAAGCAAAATTTGGGGTGTTACACCTGTGTACACACCGTGTAAACGCTACACGGTGGTACACCGTTTCCGTTTAATCAACCGTGTAAACGCTACACAACTGAACTTCATATGTCCTCTTGAGTGTTCTGACATTGTTCAGACGGATAACCTTCATAAGCATGATCATCTGTTGTATTGACCTCTTCCAAAGGCATCTGTTCCTCAACATTGACATCCGAGAACTCATGTTCCACTTCACTATCCTTTGTGTTCCTACTTTCGAGTAGGTTCTCTTTACGTTCCTCAGGTCCAAGTTGCATTCCTTGATACTCAATTCTTTCTCCCGTCGGAGTTGTTACAGACACCAAACCTTGGGTAGGATTAATAATTCCCTTACAAGCTGCAAACCATCCTCTTCCAAGGACAACATCCTCGGCCATGAGGTCTAAAACAATAAGGTTTACCTTAAAGTTTCCTCCCTTTATGTGAAGACTAACTTTTGGGCATATGCGGGTTGCCTTTTCTTCACCTCCAAAAGTATTAACTAGCACTGGTTTCCTCATTGGGAGCATTTTCATCTTTTGTTCTTGCGCAAATGCTTTAGAGATAAATGAATGTGTAGTCTTAGGATCAAACATCACTAAGGCAGGAGATGAGTTTACTGAAATGAAACCATACACACCTCCATCGGACACACTTCTCAACATTCCTTGGATGTATTTTCCCTTCACTTTTACTCTTTCATCCTGCTTCTTTTGGTGACTCGATTCTGATTTCTGTCGTTGTTGATTTTGGCATTGATTGGAGGGTGGTACTTCATCATGGGATTGTTGATCTTGATCTGTACTCCCTAGTAGATTCATTGACTGTGACTGATATATTGTTTGTGTAGCAAGACGGGGATGGCTGTCTCTTAGCTGGCGTTGAAGATCACACTTTTTCTTCTTCTTTCTCTTCTTTTGTTGCTTCTTCTCAATTGCAATAGCTCGGTGCATCATTGCATGAAAATCACCATACTCAACGGTCATCAGTTGTTGTGACAAACTATCATTCAATCCTTTCAAAAAACATTTTTGCTTCTTAGCATCACTATCCACTTCTCTTGGGACATGACGAGACAACTGAGTGAACCGATCACTATACTCACACACTGACATGGAACCTTGCTTCAAGTTGTGGAACTCCTCACTCTCGGTTGCTACCGAACCAGCTGGAACATGGTAAGATCAAAAAGCATCTTTGAACTCTTTCCAATCAACCTGATTTACATCCCGTTGACCAAACTCTGATTCCCACCAGTCTAACGTTGTTCCTTGGAGTTGACCGATAGCATGAAGCACCTTCTCATTGTCTTTACACCGAGCTATGTCAAGATGTTGCTCTATAGCTCTAAGCCAGCCATCTGCTTCTAGTGGGTCAGTATCATGAGAGAAAATTGGTGGATGACCTTTCATAAATTCACCTTGTTTATCCGTAAGTGGTGTATGATGCAAGGAGGTTTGGGCAAGAAACTGCAGCGGTTGAGTTTGTGCCATCAAAGCTTGTTCTATAGAGGGAGGATCCGAATTGGGAACATTCCTTTTTCCATCCTGTGAAGTGTCTTCCCATGTAGCATCCATCTGTTTGGAACACAACTGCATTAGAATTTGGTCATTCAAGGCTTCCTTAAATGCAGCTTCATATCATAGGAATCCAAACAAAAACTCAATCATGGTGATAAGCAATTCTTTAAAGCAAGGCACTAACATCAATGCAACTCCATGTTGCAACTTCTTTAACTCGGCTACCCCCCTTAAGAAAGATGAACTAAGGGACACCAAGGTAGCCTGCATATTTATCGACTTTAATTAACTATCCTCATATCTTTTTTGTTATTCCAAAGAAACTTTTGTGCCAAAGTATGAATCAACAACTTAATTCTCCTTGAGGTCAAGAAAACAATGGCGCAGATGTATCACTTTGTTATTTCCATAACTCCATATCCAAGATAGCAACTAGGGTGGTTCTTGCGGATAGAGAAAGATAAGGAAGTGTACTATTATCCAACATTTTCCCGTAACTCTTATCTTCCAACAAACAGAGGTTTTAGTTGATAAAGATAGATTGCTCTTGAAAGATAAGATAGAGAGACACAGGATATAAACGAAACCCACTATTTATTTCATTAAAACTTAAGCCTATAAACTAAATGAAATTGTGGGAAAGACCTCACAAGATCATTACAGTCATTACAAAGATGCAAATCAAACATAACCATTATGACAAACCAACCAATCACTTATAGGTTCACAAGACACACACAGACTCGACTAACGTATTTATTACAAGGGACATAAACTCCTACTTCTTAAACAAGGTACGACTGCAGTGACATCCGGGGTAGCATCTCTTGCGTGGGGTTGAACGAGACACATCTTCAACCACATTGATCTTGGGTAGTCCAGAATGACTCCTCCAAGGTTGACACGAGCAGCCTTCTTGTTACGCACCATCTATTTAGATAGAGAGCAAAGAGTGAGAATTGAGACAATGTCTTTATAATAGAGTAGAGATAGAGTAAGCATAACTTTAAACAATTATCAAGGGTAGAGAGAAAGCAAGAACTAGACAAGGTTGAAAGCTTGCTAAAACGACCAGTTCTATCTAGGCTTGCGTCCTACAGTCAGCATTGATTTGATACCAATCTGTCACACCCGGTTTTAAGAACAAAACCAGATATACCCTATATGTGAGCCCAGGAAGTCAAATCTCACATATAGCCACAGAACAAGGTAATATCAAAAGACAACACTTAAATACATAACATATAAGGCCAAAGAAATAACCTTAAGAGAGCAAACAACGGTAAGACACTCCGAACTTTAGGTGAAGACTCCACTCCACAGGGACCAACTGACTGGTTGATCACAAGCCTAACTGCTCAAGACTCTCGCAAACTGGTACCCATCCGGGATTTTTATCCAAATATTGAAAAGAAAAGCAAGCGTAAGTACTTTCGTACTCAACAAATATACATGGGGTTCATGAGGCTCAAGAAGGTATGACACTGGTTTAACTGCATAAGCTTTTATGTTGTCACAATTTTAGCGTTATAGTGGCATCAATGTTACCAATAGCCCAATAACCATATGATCAAGTGAACAGGATGTAATGCTTATATGAACAAGTAACAATAATAAATCACAGATAACAACTGATGAGCCATGACATAAGGACATCACACAGCAAGGAGCCCAAGCCACTCGTAACCGTGAGCACGGCTATCATGATAGTTTTTAACTCTGCGCAGAGGTGTACATCTTTACCCATAAGTCGTGAATTGCCCTTTCGCCCGAGGTAGCTAGTCTCTTACCCACTTCCAAGGTAGGCCGGCAGGGTTCACTACGAGACCTTTCACAGGTTCCACTAATAGGTAACAACCCGCTACAAGTTCCCTTAACAAGATCGTGAGAAACTCCCCTCCCAGAAGCCACCGCAGCGCCTTCTGGCAGACCAAGCCCCCACTTTCTCAGAGCCCTTCTTGCGCCCTCTCAGGTAAGTTGCCACAAACTAGCAAAAGCCTAATACTGAGTCAAGCCAGAGCCCATTAGCTTATGGTAGTACTGTTTTCTTAGGGTAATCTCTTACAGAAATATCCCTATGAGTGAGAACACAGGTGTGAGTTCCTGATGTTCCACCTATAGTCCACGTTGGTAAAAATTCATCTTTTATTGTCATTTCATATATCATTAATCAAGTTTACATGATCATAGTTATTCTCAAAGAGCACTAGCTTGATCTACCCAAATGCATAAATTCCCAAGGTGACAAGGTATAAGGTACAATACTAGGATAACCTTATAGGGTAACAAGGAAACACATGCATATGATTACTGAGTGATTATCATGAATGGGACAACAAGGATAATCCCATGTAATACTTGCCTTAAAAGCTTAGATCCTTTGCTCAACTGCTTCTCAACTTCAGACGACTTCTTCTTGATCACCAACGCGAAACTCACCGATTGGACAACAATTAACAAATCACCACACAAGCACCTGATCATACAAAGCATACAAACATGGCTAAATTAGAACAATACACCAATCAATGAAAAGATTTAAAAGAAAACTACACATCTCTACGATCACACAGACGCGAAGGACACACTAAACGGACCTACGATTAGAAAGATACAACTAACGGAAGATTTGCTTTTATAAAAGAGAACTATAGGTTTTATCAATTTTATAACTATATAAAAGAGTAGATAAGGTATTTCAGAGAAACACCTTGATTAGAATTAGGTCAAACTTGTATTTGGATTTTGAAAACGAAAGTAGAAAGCATCGATATTTTATGTGTAAAATACGTTGCATAGTTATTAATCAAGTTAGGGTTTTACATCATGAAAATACAGAGCTATTAACATGGTATTAAAGATCACTAATGAAAAGGTTACGCCGATACGAAGCCAACGCAACTTGAACGGAACAAAACAGAGTTGAAACGGAGAAGATATGAAATTAACATGAGTTTCTATACGAGATTAATTCATTCAAAAGGATTAATCTAAACTTTATTTTCAAAAGACTTTAACATAGATCAAAACTGTACCATTATATAGATCATGAAATTACGAAGCTAACGCAACTTGTTTGGGTCAAAACGGGTTTAAAACGAAGAAATTATAAGCATTTGAAAGTGGGTGGCAGATCTGTAAATAGAGAGAAAGCGTATTTAGAACTGAACCGGGAGCTTTTACGTTTTCCAAAAAGAAAAGCGTATTTGAAAAAGAAACAGAACGGATTACGTTTTCGAAGAAAAGAAAACGTACTCTACAGATGGTGCTTTAAGTCTGCGCAAGGCCGACCAGGGCCACGTGGCGTGCGGCGGTTGGGTGGGTGCACGAGAGCAATGTGGACCGCGTGCGGGGCTCTGGTCCACGGGTCCACCATGGACTGGAGGGCGTACCCCTTCAGGGATCTAATCTAAGCCGTCCGCGGCTGATCGAACGGCGCAGGGGCGAGGCACGGCGTGGAGAACGCCGGGACGATGCGGTGTGCGGCGGCGCCATGGCCAGAGGGGTGGGAGCTCGCCGGCGTTCACCGGTACAGCGCTCCCGGCCGCCTCGGCTTCAACCAAGCACACAGGGAGGACCTGCGTGACTGTGCGAGTGCAGGGGAGGGTTCGGGTGAGGCTTTGGCCAACCGGAGCGGGGTGTCCGCGGCGGCGCCATTGCCGGCGTGCTCTGTGTGCGACGAATTCGTCGTTCCGGTTGCTAATCGAGCGAACCAAGGGTACAAGGAGGGAGAGGAGGAGACGGCGGGCATAACCGTGCCCTTGGCGTGGCCGGAGGAGCTCACCCGAGCGTGGACGACGACGGCGGGATCCGGGAAAGGCCACGGCTCGCGGCGGCGGCGCTCTGAGGCTAAGATAGGGCGAGGAGGCGGCTCGGGTGGAGGCGGTAGGAGCTATGGCTTCAGCTTTTATAGCCTGAGGACGGTGCCGTAGAAGGGAAGGGGATCACCCCGGCGGCAATCGAGCACGGCAGGGAAGGCAAGCCTCGGCGCGGGGAAGGAAGGGGAAAGAGGAAGAAGGAAGGAAAGTGAGGGGGAGAGACTGACGCGTGGGCCCGGGTGTCAGCGTGAGCAGAGAGGGAGAGGGACGCTGGCGAGCGGGGCCGATACAGAGGGGGAACCGGGCCGAGTTGCGGGGGAGGGGAGAGCTGGGCCGGCCTGCTGGACTGCTGCGCTGGGTGGGCCGTGGAGGGGGGGAAGAGGGGGAGGGAGCTGGCGCGGGCCTACTGCGGCTAGGTCCAGATGCAGAGAGGGGAGGGAGTGCTGGGCTGGAAGGCCTTCGGGCCAGAACAGAGTGGGGGGGGGGGGGAAAGAAGGGGTTTTGATTTTCTTTTTATTTCAAAGTTCATTTTCAAAACCATTTTGAATTCACATTTAAATTTTGAAACATGACAATCAATACAAATAAACAAATGCTCCGGCATGTATGCGCAAACATGTACCTAACTTAAGATAATTTTTAACTTGACGAAAAGTTTTATTTCCCTACATTTTCATGAGCACCAAAAATCATAATAAAATCAATTTAATCCTATTTTCAAGAAATGAAATTTTGGGGTGTTACAATTCTACCCCCCTTAAGATGAATCTCATCCTCGAGATTCGGAAGATGGTGATAAAGAGATAAAGACATAAAGATATTATCCAGATTAACACTGCTTTGGACTTGAGACTTTTTCATGAGGGCATAACTCTTCTTTAAGATACAAAGATTACATATATTCTTGGAAACAAAACTTTGGTCTAGGAAACACAACTGAACTTCATATGTCCTCTTGAGTGTTCTGACATTGTTCAGACGGATAACCTTCATAAGCATGATCATCTGTTGTATTGACCTCTTCCAAAGGCATCTGTTCCTCAACATTGACATCCGAGAACTCATGTTCCACTTCACTATCCTTTGTGTTCCTACTTTCGAGTAGGTTCTCTTTACGTTCCTCAGGTCCAAGTTGCATTCCTTGATACTCAATTCTTTCTCCCGTCGGAATTGTTACAGACACCAAACCTTGGGTAGGATTAATAACTCCCTTACAAGCTACAAACCATCCTCTTCCAAGGACAACATCCTCGGCCATGAGGTCTAAAACAATAAGGTTTACCTTAAAGTTTCCTCCCTTTATGTGAAGACTAACTTTTGGGCATATGCGGGTTGCCTTTTCTTCACCTCCAAAAGTATTAACTAGCACTGGTTTCCTCATTGGGAGCATTGCCATCTTTTGTTCTTGCGCAAATGCTTTAGAGATAAATGAATGTGTAGTCTTAGGATCAAACATCACTAAGGCAGGAGATGAGTTTACTGAAATGAAACCATACACACCTCCATCGGACACACTTCTCAACATTCCTTGGATGTATTTTCCCTTCACTTTTACTCTTTCATCCTGCTTCTTTTGGTGACTCGATTCTGATTTCTGTCGTTGTTGATTTTGGCATTGATTGGAGGGTGGTACTTCATCATGGGATTGTTGATCTTGATCTGTTGGACCGGCCTGCTGGACCGCTGCGCTGGGTGGGCCGTGGAGGGGGGGAAAAGGGGGAGGGAGCTGGCGCGGGCCTGCTGCGGCTGGGTCCAGATGCAGAGAGGGGAGGGAGTGCTGGGCTGGAAGGCCTTCGGGCCAGAACAGAGTGGGGGGGGGGGGAAGAAGGGGTTTTGATTTTCTTTTTATTTCAAAGCTCATTTTCAAAACCATTTTGAATTCACATTTAAATTTTGAAACATGACAATCAATACAAATAAACAAATGCTCCGGCATGTATGCGCAAACATGTACCTAACATAAGATAATTTTTAACTTGACGAAAAGTTTTATTTCCCTACATTTTCATGAGCACCAAAAATCATAATAAAATCAATTTAATCCTATTTTCAAGAAATGAAATTTTGGGGTGTTACATAGTCGTGTCAGACTAAGATATTGTAGACAATGGTGTTCGAGATATTCACCCTACTGTTAAGTATATTAGATTAAATTTTTTTAATCTTAAATCTAACTGCAATTAGGCAGATAGATCTCATGGATCCTGTATCGGCTAAATAGCTGATCCGGTTATGCTTTCATCCCGATACATATACGCTTGCTGATTTAAACGCGATCAAGCTCTTTGAATATGTTGGACGTAATTTTTTTTATTTATTGGCTACATGGAACACCCAATGTTAATAAATAAACTATTTTATTGGCTTAATTACCAATATCAGTTGCATGGAAACACCCATTGTTGATGATTAGTCTTTAGTCAACATATTCGATTAATTTGATAGTTTAGATTGGCAAATGTCATATGTATAGTATTTTATCAATAAATCAATTGATGAGATCCACTAATTACTTGCTTTACTTATCATAAACCATGAATAGTTGTTCGAATCTTACCATTATCATTATATGCTTTATACTGTTAGAGTTGACTTTTGACCATCGGCTATCTTAGAGCCATATATCGTGGAACTATCTGGAAACAAAACCGACAGGTTCCATAATTTGATATCTTTCTTTTCTTGTCAATTGCAGGTCAAACTGACTTGCACGCCTTAGGTCCAAGTCACCAAGCTCGGCTTTGCCTTTGAGGTTCAGGAGATCAGGACTCATGCTCCACGCGGTCTCTGAGGGCCTTTGTGTGCTTGGTGCTAAGACCAACATTTTTGGGTCAACAATGACAATGCAAGATTACTATGACCAACGTGTGTTTTGCAAATGCAAATTGGTAAGTTAGGTTATAGTAATGAATGTTGATTGGGTGATCAATGATATTCATATCCCAAGATGGATTTGTTTCGGTTTTTAAAGGATTGACGACAAGGTTGAAGCATAGACTAGGTTTAAGTGTCGATTGGAGTTGGAGAGACACGCTTCTTTTTTTTTCCTTTGGCCGTACTATTAAGGGGGTATGAGATTAGTAGTTTGACCTAGGAAATGTTAGTGATGTAGGTGTGATACACACTTGTCAAACCTAGTCCTAGATAGCCTACAAACATCCCTTGAGTGATTTAGAGCAACTTACATTCACAAAGTTTTGAAATTCGAAGTGATTGGGAGCCTCAAAATCGTCCGAAGCAGTTATCTAGAGGGGTCCGGACCAATTGCATTGGCATGCATGAGCCTTGTCTTACATACTGAAGCATCTCTAAAGTTGTAATGTTGTTGACATATACTCTGAGGTTTGCTCACTGTTTGTTTTGATAACTGGGATCTTCATTTCCAGTTACCAACGAAGTGGCTCCTGAGGGCACAGCTGGCCAGTCACAAGTTCCCCATCTTTACAATAAGGTGCTTAAGCGCAATGGCTCAAGTTTTATGGGCAATGAGTGAACATATCATTTGTTTTCCTTTATATAATGTATGCTCTGCAGATGTGTGGAGTGCGGGAAGAGAGTGGTGGTTCTGCGCTCAGTTCCTTCTTTGGAGACAAGTCCGCATCTTCTAGTTTGGCCAATACCCTTCATCAGTTTGAAACTGTGTGTGAGAGTGTTGTTGAGGCCCTGCAACCCAAACAAAATGGTACTGCCAGTGCCAGTGCCATCAAAGAGGAAGTGGTAGATGCATCCACCAAAGCAGCTGCCGTGCCTCCGCAAGCCTCAAGCCATGAGGCAGCGAATGGGCAGTCTTCTGCTGGCAAGGCGGGCATGGAAATCGATGGTTGATTTGTAGATACCAGAGTGGTAGGAAAGGGAATTCCCTCTAATCACCATGTATACTGTGGTCAGAATGTGCTCTACACTGTAACATTAAGGAAAGCACCTCCAGGCCTAAGTGCGTTACTGCTAACGCGTTTGGGTTTTCTTCGTGTCCTTTTACTATGCATACACATTCGGAAGTCGGAACTTCACATATGCTTCATGCAGCCATTTTGTGAGGCTATGTGTGGTGATCACTGTCCTGGTCGTGCATCCTGTTGTATTGTACTCCCTTCATACTCAAATACTTGTCGTTTTAGAACGACATGGTCTCTAAATTGTAACTTTGATCGTTTATTTTTTAAAAAATATTTATTGAAATATAGTATATGTATATTTTTATAAAATATTTTTTAAGATAAATCTATTGATATGTTTTTTACATTTTCAAACTCAACAACTTCAAAGATATTCATGATTTATATTCCTAAAATGTTTGACTAAAATCTTATTTTAAACGATAAGTTTTTTTGAGTATAAAGGGAGTACCGTGCTTATTTGGACACACGCTGTTGATCACAAGATGGTGCCAAACTGCCAATAACTAGTCTAAATTAAATATGATTGTTTAGCTAGCTGAGACTTGGTTAAAAAATTAATCTACTCTTAGAATAGATTCTCCTGTTTGGACTAGAGCTAAGATTGAGGGTGTTTGGATCCAGGAATTAAAGTTTAAAAAGTGTCACATAGGGTGTTAGGATACTAATTAGAATTAAACATGAGCTAATTATAAAACCAATTAACAAAGTCATGATTAATCCGCAAGACAAACCTAATTAATTCATTATTAATATATGTTTATTGTAGCAGCACATTATCGAATCGTAGACTAATTAGGCTTAATAGATTTGTCTCGTAAATTTTATAATACCCTAAATTAGTGTCTAATATCTGACGTGACAAGCACTAAAGTTTACGAGTTGAGAACCAAACACCGATACCTAGTGATTAGTTCGTATTAAACATGCTTGATGGCAAAGCTGCTGAGAATTGAGCTAATGTATCAAACATGCTTGATGGCAAGCTGCTGAGAATTGTGACGTTGAAGAGTTGACCACATGATGGTTCGTCGGAAGGGACAAAAGAGCTCGTCAAATCAACATCGACCAATCATAAACATGGGCGTCCGAGGTCTCTCCTGTCTCAAACGACACCTGGTTCGACAGGGCCCACTGGGACGGCCCAACGAATGATTGGATTTTTAAAGCGGGCCGCCATTAGCACTCCATCGTGTCGTGTCCTCATCCATGCCAACGGTAGCCTCCGTCATCCCACGACGCGACGCAGCTTTGGAGCTGACAGCACCAGAGGCATGGCCGCATGGGAGATGCGGTGGCAGACCGCGAGCGCCCGCCGTGGCGCTGCACGGTGGCAGTGCAGGCCGCGCTCTGCCTCGCGCTCTACGCGGCCCTTGGCGAGCCGCAGCTCATCCCGCGGGTCGGCTGGCGGCGGCGGCGGCGTCACCTTCCTCAGCGTCGCTGGCGGCGCGCGGGGACCCATCGAGCAAGCGAGGCTCCTGAGGCAGGTGCGCGCGTTTGCACTCACTCACCCACTCCGGGATCTCTTCTGCCTCCTCACGCGCACTCTCCGGCGTCTGGTTCCACTGGTGCCTGCTGGGAGTGGTGTTCTTCATCTGGTTCCCTCTCTGTTCGCGACTTGGCAAGTTGGCATTGCCCCCTTTTCCCATTTGCATCGTTCGTGGTTTGCGGGATTTTCTCACAGTCCCTTTGGTAGTTTGGTCGACGACGACCTCCTCACCTCGTCTTCACTTCGCGTTGGCATGGTGTTTGCGTGGTTGCAGCTCGCACACGCATGGCATTGAGCCCGTCACTGACGGAACTGAACTACTGAAACATGGTCTGTTCACCAGGGTAGCCTACTAGCCTTCTTTATACAGCGGATCACAGTAAATTGGACTTGTGCTTAGTAAATCTTCCACGGAACATGTTGAGCGCATAACTAGGAAGTGTTTATCCGTAGTCTGTTGAAGTTGAACCCGTGGAATTCATTCAGAAATATGGCTCTCATTCTGATAACGATTTGTTCATGTAGTTGCGTGTCCCTTGCTTCTGACCAGCGATGCGTTCACATAGGTGGAGTAATACATGTCAGGTATGATGGCCTACACGTACATGCGCAGATCCAAAATTGGTATTTCTATAACCATGCCATTGGACTTACCTGGGTCCTGGGATCACTGTATATGCGTATGTTGTGCTTTCCGATTAGGCGCGCACGTGCCTCCTGATCATGCTTTCACTGTAAGGAAAAAAAAAAAGAAAACCATGCTTTCACTGCAATCAGCACTGAGCTGTCCTAAATTGCATTCTTGTCTTGTGATTGTGACACCAATTTACTCCATATTTTATATTAGTTAACGCAACAGAACTTAATAAATGTCTTTGGTGTTCCTTAGAAATGTCTGGTTGTGTGACACTATTGATCGGCAATCTAGCCCTTTTCTTTTAGATTATGAAAATGCACTAAGGAAAACTACTTATTTTCTACAATCTTTTCTATATTTGCCTTTTTTTTAATAAAAAATGTTATCTATGAAGATGGAGACCATAGCAAAGGCTTATGAAGTCAAGTTCGTGCTGGATGTTGCTCAACTGGGAGAGGATGATTCACTCTGGCAAAATGTAAGTATCTAAGTGCTAACAATGTTGGGCCCATGTGTAATATTACTTGTCCATTGACATTGTAACATTTCTCAGCTCTATAGTTTTTTTTATTATTTTTTTACTATTTCTAGTGTTGCATGTACTTCCAAGCTCTGAACATCCCCTGGTAAGCTAGTAGTTTACTTCCTAGTTCATTGGACATGTAAACTCACTTGTAATAGTAAAGAAAATGTAGGTCAATAGTTTGCTGTACCGCCCAAGATTCGCCCTCTTCTGTGTGTATATTATAATTGCTTCACCATAAGGTACTCCACTAAGTCATCACGTGGGCGGACAGTCGGTAACTTTTTGAAGAAAGTGAAGATGCCCTACGATCAGGTTTTAGATATTATTGGTCTGGACACATGGCCTCTGCAGGTATTACATCTCGAGCACCTTTGAGTTTATTCTAGCAGGCAAACCATCTGATGTACAGCAGTACATCACGTTAGATACGCTGTTTTTACAAGGAACCTCTACATGATGGCAAGATAAGCACTTCACAGGGGACAAACTAAATGGTTGGATCAATCACTAGCGCTCACTGACAGCAATTGGTAAGTGCTTACTAGCAGTTGTCCATGTTTTGTGTGTGCAACTGCAAACTCTTTGTATTTTTGTTGGAGATGCTAATATGTAGTCTATAGACATGCATACATGAGTTTTTTTATAAGACATGCATATATGCTTAAATCATCAAGAGACCAAGTTACTGAGCATCATAGAGTTTAGCATTGAAGAATGAAGGTATCTTGACAAACTTTAAACATTTTTAATAAACAGTAAAACCACCCTTTTTAGTTGAAATATGCATTTATGCTACTTATGGAGATTTATGCATTTATGCTCACATTGTTTTTGTTTAAGACAGGAAAATAGTTGTTGGATATAATCCATTACTTGTTTGCAATGGTGAGGAAACACCAGAAACCACAAAGTTCTCCGTGCCAATTCAACGCATTTTTGCAAAATATGAACTGGTAACTTGTGTTCTCTTCATTGATGGCATTTGTTTTTCTTTCAAATTTATGATCGCTATAACTTAATTCCCTCTACACGAAACAGAATGCATACATAAGCATGGGTGGGTTTTGTGGTTATTTCCACCGAGACAACTCAATATTGTATATCGGACATCCCAGCCGTGGTGTTGACCAAACAAATGTAGATGTTTTCTTCTTGCACAGAGTTAGACCCCTCGAGATGGTGAGTTCATGACTCTGTGCGACACTTCCCATTCTTTATCCCAATATCAATATGAAACAAGTAAATTTTCATTTTGGAAAAATGTGGCAGGAGTCAATGTTGATAAATGTAGAAGGCAAGTTGCTTCAGAGATATGTTGTTCAGCAGCATGGAACGGGAGCCATGTGAATCTCATGACTTTCAGTTTCTGTTCCATTATGTCAAAGCGCCGAAAAAGGCCACATAACATTGTATTGGATCCATTCAGTTAAAAAAATCTGCATTGGATTTTTGTCACTTTGCCTGTTTCAACATGTTTGATTTTGTAGTAAGGAACTTTAGGTAGCTTTAAATTTTTACAAACAAACAAGAGTTCACTATCAAATAGAGTGCTGCCCAAGCAGGGCACGAGCAGTTAATACATTCTTTTTCTTGTATCTGCTGGTGCTGTGCCAGTTGATCTCTCAACAGAAGTCTCAACTACAGTCGGATTTGTTTCAGAAGTTTTAGATAATGGTTGCAAGGCTGTAACTGTCGTTTTGATGATTCCTAAGGCCCAAACTATTCCATTTCAATGCACCGGGGTACCAAGATGCGGTTGCTGCAGGTTGGGTGTGCAGCGAGGACACCACAGACCCGCTCCGCCGCCTCAACGCCTTATTCCGGGACCTCAAGCGTGAGCTGCAGCGCTGGGAAGCAAACCGGATTGGCAACATCAGGGAGCAACTGCTGATGGCACGCGAAATCATCCTCCGCCTCGACCAAGCTTCGGAGGAGAGGCCGCTGCTCGACGAAGAGCATGAGCTGCGGAAAGAGCTCAAACTTAAGTGCCTGGGCCTAGCATCGCTCGAACGGACCATGGCGCGCCAGAGGTCCACGATCAGATATCTCGCGGACGGAGACGCGAACACAAATTATTTCCATTTGCTCGCCCGAGGGAGAAAGAGGAAGAACATCGTCGCCAGGCTGAGGGACGACACAGGGAGAGTGTGTACATCCCATGAAGAAATGGAAGCGTCCATATACGACCACTTCAAGTGGGTTTTTGGACAGCCAGGGACGAGGACGTTCACCGTCGACTTCACTTCGATAGGGATCGCCCAAACAGACCTCTCCGCACTTGACCTACCCTTCTCGGAGGAGGAGGTAGACGCGATCGTGCGTGAGATGCTCTCGGACAGAGCGCCGGGGCCGGATGGTTTCACCGGGGCTTTCTACAAGTCGGCCTGGCAAATAATCAAGCCGGACGTGCTCAACGCGCTATTCTTTGGGGACAGCAGGGCGTTCGCCCGACTCAACAACGCCTTCGTAGTCCTCCTGCCAAAAAAAAACAGGAGCAGCGACACCGGCCGATTACCGCCCGATCATGATGATCCGCAGCTTTGAAAAATTGGCATCCAAGCTGCTTGCGATGAGACTCGTACCCAGGCTGAAAGAAATAATATCACCGAACCAAAATGCGTTCATCCGAGGACGAACCATACACGACAACTTCAAGTGCATGCAACGAGTAGCAATATACCTATGGCGCATGAAAATCCCAAAGACCCTGCTAAAGCTCGACATCTCCAAAGCTTTCGACACGGTCGCATGGCCCTTCCTTATGAGCACGCTACAGGCCTTCGGCTTCAGAGAGCGTTGGCGTCGATGGATAGCAACGATGTTGTCCACCGCCACGTCGAAGATACTTCTCAACGGGCGGCCGGGCAAGCCGATCAGGCATCGGAGAGGCGTGAGGCAAGGCGACTCTCTCTCGCCAATGTTGTTCATCATCGTGATGGAGGTCTTCGCACGATTGATCCAGGCAGCGGCGGACACAGGCATTTTGCACCCAATTCGAGCCCCACCTATCAGATACCACTGCAGCCTGTACGCCGATGACGTAATTATTTTCATGCACCCAGACGTGTCAGACACCAGAGCAATCCGGGAGATCCTACGAATATTTGGCGAGGCCTCCGGCTTGCTGACCAACCTCGCCAAATGCTCCATCACGTCGATCCACACGCCGAACGACAACATGGGAGTGCTCACAGAGATTGTTGGATGTCAAGCATCCGAATTTCCAATAGCTTACCTCGGCCTACCGCTCAGCACAACGAAGGTCCCCAAGGCACGGATCCAGGCCATAGTGGATGCCGCCCGTGGCAAGGAGGCTACCCGCGTGCCACGGGCCGCTCATGGCCAAGAGTGGCCGCCTCATATGGATCAAATCTGTGTTGTCCGCAGTACCCATCTACACCATCATCGCAGACGGACTGCCACCATGGGCGATAGAAGAGATAAACATCTGTCGGAGATTTCTTTGGACGGGCAAGGAGGGCTCCATCCGAGGGAAATGCATGGTCGCTTGGCCAACGGTGTGCCAACCCTACGACCTCGGGGGGCATGGCATCGCCGACCTCCAGCTCGCCACCATTGCATTGCAGTCACGGTGGCTATGGCTATAGCACGCGGACACCACGAGGGCTTGGGCTGGAATACCGGTGCACGTAAAGAAGAAGGTTCGGAATTCTTCCGCGCATCCACATACACCACCATAGGGAATGGCAGGTCCACCCTTTTCTGGTCCGGGATTTGAATCCTAGGTCAAGCGGTCCAAGACATCGCACCACTCCTCTTGCAGTATATCAGTCGGGCGGACATCCTGAATACCACTGTCGCTGAGGGTCTCTAGGACCACAACTGGGTCGATCAAATTCAAGGGGGAGTGACGGTGGCTGCCACAACAGAGTACCTGAGACTCTGGGACTCGGTCACGGGTATCCGGCTCGGTGACGGTGAAGACAAAGTCATTTGGAGGTGGACACAAGATGGAAAGTACTCCTCCAAATCTGCTTACAGGGCACTGCAGCTCGGCTCCCAACCCGTCCAAGGGTGTCCGAGAGTCTGAACGACTTGGGCACCTTTGAGGGTTCAGATCTTCCTATGGCTAGCCGTCAAAGGAAGGCACTGGACCGCAGATAGGAGGAGGAGGCATGGGCTAGAGGCGGACGACCACTGCTACCTCTGCGACCAGGAGCCAGAGACTATAGACCACATCATCGCCGGTTGCACCTTCTCGCGACAAATTTGGTGGACCATCCTAGCGGCCATAGGAGAAAACGCCTCGCAAGTCGGTGACCCATCCTTGCTTTCATGGTGGGATCGATGGAGAAGCAGATGGCATGGCGACAAGAGGAAAGGAGCAGACATGCTATTCGCTCTGGTGGCCTGGGAGATCTGGAAGGAGAGAAACGCGCGCTGCTTTAGAGATGAGGTGACCTCCGCCGGGCGCTTGCTCACTACCATCAGGCATACCGCCGATCTTTGGATCGAAGCCAGGGCCTGCAAGCTAGGTTGGCTATTACGCCAGTAGTCTGTTATGAGTTCAAGGGGAGGGTGCAGTGTGCGTGGATATTTGTAACCCCCCATGGTGCCAAAAGCGCGTTGTAAAATCAACCTTCTACCTTAATACAATGATGCATAAGTCTTTTGCGTATTCGAGAAAAAAAAAACTATTCCATTTTCTTTTAATCTTCTATTATATAAAAACTAAAGTCAGAACTCAGAAGGATAGGGTTGGCGCTATTCCTTTGGAGCTTGACTGACAAAATACGTGAAATTGTGAATTCACAGCTCCAAAGGTGGCTTTGGCTACGACGGTCTACTTCTGTATCTTTGGTCCTAATTCTTTTGCTACCTCAATTAGTTTTTTTTTTCACGAGAGATCTTGATATTTAACACCTACGCTTGACTCACTTAGATTGACACCTAATGCTATCCACGTGACTTTCAAAACTTACGAATTGCTTCGATTCAAGTGTTTTGCTCTCCTTTTTTTTTTTGCAGCCCTTGTGAAATGCTATTTATGCCCTGCCACACACAACACCTAGACAGATTACTCTACAAACTGTTTGGTTCCACACAATGTAACGAAATCAGATTACGGAGGGGAATACGATCGCGATACGGCTGCTTGGTTCATCCATGACCGTTATGAGATACCCCGCAGTCAAATGACGGACTATTCACCGCCGATACCGCACGGCCGCGAGTCTTGTCTGATTACGTGTCGTTGCTTCCGCTAGTATTTATGGAACCAAACAAATCATGGAAATGATGACACCGCACGCATTCCTCGCGTCACCTATTTCCTTTACCATTTGCATTACCCGCTGTCCAACCAAACGTCATGTTAATTTCATCAGGACCTCCGTGCCCTATAAATTAAATAAAACAGATATCATATATTTTAAACAAGCCTTAAAATGCATCTAACAAACAGTTTATATTAGTTGCAAAAAGACGAGAGCCTCATGGCAATTGGTGTTCTAGAACAAATTGAAACCAAGGACGCGGCGCTGGAGCATGCAGTTCCCGGGTACGTACGGAAGTTTTGTCCTCAATATATTCGAATCCAAATGAAATACATATATCCAGTGCAGCTTGTTGCAAGAGCTGTAAGTAATTCGTTATTCTCGCTTCTCGAGAAGTTAACTTTTTAAAACTTTGACTAATTATATATAAAAACAATAATATTTATAATATATAATTAGTACTATTAGATAGATCATTGAGCATAAATTTATTTGTGATATAAATATTGTACGTAATTTTTATAAAGTTAGTCAAAGTCAAAAAGATTTGACCTACACATATTTCATAGTCATCTGTTCTGAGCCGAATGGACATAGTAGATGCAATTCTGCAATTCCTCTTGATCGCTGGAAAAGAGGGCAAACGTGTCACCTCTGCGCGGGAAACGTGATCACCCAGGTCTGTTGAGATCACAGATGGTAACGATCTCTTGTTGGCTGTCAGTGTAGTATATGTGAGATGTGGAGTGACGACAACTCCTTCACCTTCTGATTTCAGAGGTCTTGTGGCTTCAGCCTTCACATGAGAAGTCAGACTGTTCATTATGGAGAGACCAAAACCGACGAGATCACTGCGTCCTAGCAGCTACCTTACCGAATGACAGCTGAGTTTGAATTGAACGTTCTTCTCTCTTTGATGGACTGAATTACGACTTTTTTTATTATTTTTAGACGAAAGGTCACCTCTCCTTTATTATCATAAAGCATTCAGAACATTCAGTGCAGCGTACCAGGCGTGCCCGCCAATTGTAGCAGAAAAGATCAAAGCAAAAACATAGGCCGAAGCGCAAACACCCCAGGAGTTTAACGGACATAAGAGTTTAGATCTTGCTCAAGCTCAGACTAAATCGCATCGCCGGAGTTCTGTTCCGAAGGCAGCAAAACCAATGTCTCCAATCTTGATTGCGTCCCTCCACCCCAGCAAATCCAAGGCGGCTGGTACTGAATTACGACTTCTTCCGTTGGTTGAGCAGGTGCTATCCTGCATCTGAGACTGAACTTTGGAACCAAAACTGTCAGCATTTGTGATTCTGCATGGCTGGGTGAAGAAATGTATTAAAGCGACAGCGACAGGAGCAGATTTGATAATAGACTTGATCCAAGCAAAAAGCAGGCCGGCAAATGCGGATTATCCTAATGAAGTTTGGCATGGTCAATACGACTGGAGTACTTGAACTTCAGAGCTAAGATATTCATTATTTCGTTCAAAGCAGATCAGTATACTGCAGCACTAACCTACTACAAAACTTTCTGACCACTCTAAGGAAACTTCTAAGTGAATCCTCCTGAACTTCCTCACACACAAAACCGTCAACTTTTAGCCCCTCAACTATTGTGTTGGTCTATTTTTAACCCTTAACTACAAAACCGTCTAGTACAGGTACCCCAAATGTCAAAACCGTTTACTTTTAGCACCTGGGCGGGGACGACGCTGTTTTGACCGACGTTGAAGCGGTTTTGACTGCGCTGACGGCCACGTAGGAGCGCTCCACGATGCCGGCGGGGGAGTCCTCCAGAGCGGAGAGGATGGGAGGTAGGTGGGAGAGCAGCGGCGGCGCGCCGCCGAGGCCAATGCCGGTGCCGGCGCCGGCGCCGACGCCGAAAAGATAGCCGTCCCACGATGCACGGGGCTCGTCCGAGGAGAAGCCCATTCCATCAACGAACATGCGGCCGGCGTCGAGGGAGAACCGTGGATCCATGTCGCACAAGCGCCGGCCACCGGCGGAAGCGGCTACGCCGGAGGAACGACGGCTTGGAGGGCTTCTCCGGTGGGGGCATTGCCGCCGCCGCCTTGCTGCGCACGGCGAGGACTCGAGATCTATGTGATCCTTCATGGCCCTAACATCCCGCGCCGGAACAATCTCGTCAGAGACCTCGGCCACAGCAATCTCGAACGCACGCCGGCGGCGGCGGCGAGCGCAGCCACAGCGGCGGAGGACGAGGCCGGGAAGGCGCCGAACACGGTGCCGTCGCGAACCCACTCGCGGTCGTCCTGGTGGAAGAGGGCCCAAAGGGTGCTCCGCCTGCGCACGTCGCTGCCGCTGCGGCTCGTACGCCCCGCCGTCCGCGCCCGCGACGGCGGCGGCTAGCGCGTCATCCCCGCGCCCGCAGGAGAAGGACTTGCAACGGCGGAGGTCCGGCAACGTGGCACTACAGGCAGCTGTGCCATGGCCGGCGAGCGCAGCCGGCCAGCTGCTGCATTGCTACCAGGCAGGCAAGCACGGCCCCTTTGCGTCCGCCACACATGTCAGCGTGGTCAAAACCGCTTCAACGCCGGTCAAAACCGCCTCGCCCCCGCCCAGGTGCTAAAAGTAAACGGTTTTGACATTTGGAGCACCTATACTAGATAGTTTTGTAATTGAGGGTTAAAATTAGACCAATACAATAGTTGAGGGGCTAAAAATGGACTTAATCCAAAAAAAAAATCTACAAGTTTTTTTTCATAAGTAAATTTAAAAGAAGTTGGCTGTTGGCATGGCATTTCCTTCTGAGTTCTGAGAGAGTGAGAGAGAGACTAGGTCCTTGTTGACTCTCTGAACTTCTAGCTGCGAGTGCGAGCTCGAGTTTTTATCAAGATTTGGTCTTCGCATCTGCACAACACTGACACATGACGCCGGGTCCTGCATCGTGCTGGAATTGGACAGCTCATCCTACAATTCCTCATTAGCGGCGGCCGACGATTTCAGAAAGGGAGCGACACAAACACAACGCGGAGGAGAAAAGACAAGAGAGTTGGCCAAGTGCAGCAAGCAACGGCCGGCGTCGAGCGTCCAGTCCAAGGCGGCTGAGAGCTGCCGGTCAGCCGGCAATGGCCCCGTACACCTGGGGCTACCTCCTCTTCAGAACCTGCGCCGGCATCTGCAGCCACCGTGGCCTTCTGGTGCAGCGCCCGCGGGCGCCTCTGCTGCAGCACCAGCGCCTGCACCTGCTGCACATGCCACTACCAGGCTACAATCCGGCACCATTCGTCCCGTTGATTACAGCAGCGCCTTCCTGTCTACAGCCATCGCATCACCTCTACCAACTAACTATCGCAGTGCGCTGACCCTTAGTGACGTGCGGCTATGGCATAGGAGTTTCAGGCCCTCGTCGACAACGGTACATGGCGTCTGGTTCCTTGACCACCCCGTGCCAATGTCGTCACCGGCAAGTGGATTTTCAAACATAAATATAATGTTGATGCATCCCTTGCTTGACATAAGACACGTTGGGTTGTGCGGAGCTTTTCGCAGCAGTACGACATCGACTACGGCGAGACTTTCAGTCCGGTTATCAAACCGGCCACGATTCGTGTCGTCCTAAGCATTGCTGCCTTGCCATCGTGGCCGATTCACCAGCTCGACGTGAAGAACGCATTTCTTCACGGTCATTTTCAGGAGACCATCTACAGCCAACAGCCTCCCAGCTTCATCGATCCATCTGCTCCTTATCATGTTTGTTGCAGAGGTCTCTCTATGGTCTGAAGCAGGTGCCTCGAGCTTGGCACCATCGGTTTGCCACACGTACCTTCGTCAGCTCGGGTTCAAGCCTTCGGCCACCCATGCGTCTCTCTTTATTTATAAAGATGGAGACAACATCGCCTATCTGTTGCTCTACGTCGACGACACCGTACTCACCGCGTCTTCTTCGACTCTCCTTCATCGCATTACTGAGCATCTTAGCTCGGAGTTTGCGATGACGGACCTCGGCGCGCTTCACCACTTCCTCGGCATCTCCGTCACGCGCTCGACTGATGGCTTGTTCCTCTCCCAACGCCAGTATGCTGTTGAGCTTCTCCAACATGCTGGCATGTCGGAGTGCCATCCCACCTCGACGCCTGTGGACTCCAAGTCCAAACTGTCCACCGAAGATGGTCCACCCGTTCCCGACCCCTCTCCGTACCGTAGCCTCGCTGGTGCGCTACAGTAATCTGACCCTCACACGGCCGGACCTAGCTTATGCGGTCCAACATATGTGTCTATTCATACATGACCCACGTGAGCCGCACCTCGCCCTCGTCAAGCTTATTCTTCGCTATGTCAAGGGAACGCTCTCGACAGGTCTGCATATCGGCACTGGTTCTGTCCGGTCTCTCATGACGTACTCAGATGCGGACTAGGGGTCGGTTGTCCTGACTCCCAGTGTCGGGTACGAAGGTAAGGGGTACCCTAAACCCTTCGATAAATTAACGCTAAACATAGCAACCATTTTTAAGGCAGGGACCAGCCCACTACTCGGTAAGACGCGGCCCATCACTCGAGGGCCCCCTCTACACCAGCTGCGGCGATAAGCCACGGGCCGGCCCACTTCGATAAAAAATGACGGACCGAGGGGGCGAGCGAACGACGCCCTGGCTCCACCTCGACGCCGAATGACGGACCGAGGGGGCGAGCGAACGACCCCCCGGCCCCACCTCGATGAACGAAGGACGGACGAGGGGCCAAACAATCGACCCCTCGACCTCTACCTCGACCCGGGGTCTAGCGGACGACCCTCGGACGAGGGGCTCGATTAACCCAACTGCTCCCGGCATGGGTTAAAGTGAACCTACCTAACGACATGGGCGCCCGCGTCCGCTGTCAAATCCGCCAACTCCCCGTCAAGTCCCCGACTCCTGTCAACTGTGTCGCCACTGTCGCCACTACGCGAGTACGGACTCCAGCAGTACCCCTCGGGAAGTGAACAGTGCGACCCTCGACGACGATTTCGGGAATGCAACAGAGCCACGCAGGGCTCGACCCCCCCTCGACCGGGGGGCTCGACCCCTCTCTCCAACAACTCCAGTACGGAAGCCGTCCCATCCGCCCCGCCCCGCTTCAGCTGTGGGATTCGTGCCTGCCTGCGGACACTGCGCTGCGACGACTTCTACTACCGCCACGACCTGGGACGCCAGAAGGACGGGAAGGCCATGCCGCCACGTTGCTCAGCGTCTCTCCGCCAACACTGTGCCGCAGATACGCTACCCATACTGCCACTGTTAGGACCCTGTACCCTCGGACCTCCCCTTGGTCTATAAAAGGGGATGCCGAGGTAGAAGAGGGGGGGCTTCATCTTCTTCTTCTTTTCGGGGACGGTCAGAGCTGAAACCTCCGGGACCTCAGTTCGGACTCTGACACTCCACGCACACACACACCGCCACTCGATCGACCCCTCGGGTGGCAAACCCCGTGTAACACAGCTTGTACCCCCCCTGTACGAGCACGCTTTGGGTGCGAGATAATACAAGTCATCCTCCCCCCGCTGGACGTAGGGCCTTGTTTGCCCGAACCAGGATAAACCTTGTGTCCATCTTGCATCACGTCTGAGAGAGGGAGCACGCGATATACAAATTTACTCGTTGGTGGTCTTGACCCCGGGTCATAACACCGACAGTTGGCGCGCCAGGTAGGGGGATTCGCGTGTCGATCGACTCCGAACTACTCTCTCAGATGGATTCTACCATCCCACCGTTCCCGTTCACCACCATCATCTGGTTCGGCAGTCTAGGGTTCGTTTCCACGGACCAGGGCGACTTCATAGTCTTTCCCTCCGCCCGTGGCCTAGACGTCAGCAGCTCCGCTGCGCCGGAACCAGCAAGGATCAGGCGACGGTCCCTCCGCTTGCGTCTCTAGCCTGCGATCAGGAGGAGGCGCGAGCGGCTCCGACGTGCTCGCCGTCATGCGAGTTCTGAGGCGCCGGGTGCCGTTCCCCCGGTCCCAGTTGGCGACACGGCCCCTTCTCCTAGGGGTCCGCTTGACCCACGCTTGTGGGCCGAGGGCGGGCGTCTCCCCGAGCGGGACTTCGGCTCTGCCACATCGTCGTCCCCGGAGGCTCCCGTGGCCTCTCCGACACCCTCGATCCCGTCACCACCACGTGACCCGTTCCCATACGGGCTCCGCAACAATGCCGGACTCTACTCTGCCTTCGCAGGGCTGCGGATACATACATATGACGAGTCTCCATGGACTCCGTCGTGGGATACGGCCGATCCCGTCACCACCTCTTCACCGGGCGAGCCAGAGCTGCCCCGTATGTGGGGCACGTTACGGCGGTGCCTGGAGGAGGAAGAAACGGGTAGACCCTTCCCTCCCTTCTACCACGCCAACCTCGACTCGGACTCTCCCGACGAGAGTTACGACTCCACCCGGGAGTGCTTCCACCTCGATGAGCACCTCGATGAGCAAGCCGATCCTCTGGAGGATGTCGATGACACCGCGGCCACCGAAGAAGGAAGGGGGACCAATGTCACGCCAGCTCGAGATGCCATTCCCCCAAGTCCTGATAGAGCCGACCCACCCCCCGACGTCCAGATTACACAGGTCCGAGAGCTTCTCAGCAAGCTCGAGGAGGAGCGCCTGCGTCTTCAGCAGCTCGAACACGCCCTCGAGGGGGATCGAGGGCGTCCTCAGGGTGGAGGAGCTCGCGAGCGGGCCCAATCGGCAGATCGTCGAGGAGGGGAACGCCGAACCCCGAGTCTTCAACCGCGCCAGCCAGAATGTTGTAGCAGCCGTGATGTTGCTCCGCGACATGCCGGCGCCATCGAGCCCCCAGGCACGGCGTATCAGGGACGAAATCCAGGGGCTTCTCCAAACTGCGGCCGTACAGCAGGCGGAGAGCTCAGCCTCGAGACGTCGAGGGGCTGCCTCCGAGCGACAAGCAGCGCCCCCTCAACAAAATCGGGAGGTCTCCGTCCACCAGAACAAGGCGCCCCAGGGCTAGGTCGAGCGACGACCGGTTCAGGAACGCCTCGTCGACGACCTCCCCCCTCGGGTGAACAATCGACGTCGGTACGGCGATGCCGAGGCTCGAGGCTACAGCGCACATCGAGGTGGGCGCTACGACAGCGACGAAGACCGATGCCGGTCTTCGGAGCCGCCGGGGCCCCGAGTCTTCGGTAGAACCATCCGACGGGCCTCCCTGCCCATACGTTTCCGCCCACCCACCAGCCTGGTCAAGTACAACGGCGAAACCAAGCCAGAGCTCTGGCTTGCCGACTTCAGGCTAGCATGCCTGGTGGGTGGAGCCAAAAATGACCTCGTCATCATTCGGCAACTCCCACTGTTCCTCTCCGACACCGCTCGAAGGTGGCTCGAGGAGCTACCCCCGGACTTGATCCAGGACTGGTCCGACCTGGTCTGGATCTTCGAGGGCAACTTCAAGGGCACCTACGAGCGGCCGGGCAACCCCTGGGACCTTCGCAGCTGCAAGCAGAAGCCAGGGGAGACCCTCCGCGCCTTCACCCGCCGATTCTCGAAGCAGTGCACCGCACTGACCCACATCTCCGACCACGAGGTCATCACGACGTTCATTGCCGGGACAACCTGCAAGGAGTTGGTGCGGGAGCTGGGGCGAAACACCCCCAAGACCGCCAACGAGCTCATGGACGTCATCGCCAACTACGCAGCTGGCGAAGAGGCCGTTGGCGCATTCTTCCAGATTCCCCAGGGAAGGGGAAGGGCAAGGCGGATGAGCCCGGGGGCTCGGACGATGGGCCCAAGAGAAACAATGGGCCCAGAAGGAACAACGACAACAACGGCGGCCAGAAGAAGAAAAAGAAGAACCAACCAGGCCGATGCAACGTCGAGCACGACAACGAGCCCGATGACCTTGTCGCCGTGGCAGACAAGAAGAAGCCTCGAGGGCTCCCTCCTGACGGGGGCGTCTTCGATAAGATGCTGAAGGAGCCTTGCCCCTATCATATGGGGCCGGCCAACCACCGCCTCGAGGACTGCCGCATGCTCCGGAAGCACTTCGTCCCTCCTGGCTTCAGGAGAGATGACAGCAAGGAAGACCCGCCCTGTGACGCCCACGTCAGGGGCGATGTCAAGAAAGGAGGCTTCCCCGAAATCCACGACTGCTACATGATTTACGGGGGACCCTCGACTCGCCTCACCATGCGCCAGCGTAAGAGGGAGCGCCGAGAAGTTTTTTCCGTTCGAGCCCAGGCTCCGCGGTACCTCGACTGGTCCCATACACCGATCACCTTCGATCAGGACGACCATCCCGAGCACATCCCCAACGCAGGGGTTTACCCGCTCGTCGTCGACCCGATCATCCTCAACACTTGCCTCACCAAGGTGCTCATGGATGGGGGGAGCAGCCTCAACATCATCTATGCTGAGACCCTCGACCTCCTGGGGATCCCGAGGACCATGCTCCTGCCCAGCGCGGGGGGGGGGGGGGTTCCACGGGATCGTCCCGGGGAAGAAGGCACTCCCGATCGGCCGCATCAAGCTACCGGTCTGTTTCGGCGTCCCCTCGAACTTCCGAAAGGAAGAGCTGACCTTCGAGGTGGTCGCGTGGCGAGGCACCTACCACGCCATCATCGGTAGACCGGGATACGCCAAGTTCATGGCGGTCCCGAACTACACCTACCTCAAGCTCAAGATGCCGGGGCCCTTGGGGGTCATCACCGTCGACACTCCCTACGAGCACGCATACGACTGCGACGTCGAGTGCGTGGAAAAAGACGAGGCCCGTGAGGATTCGGCTATCCTCGCGGCCCTCGACGACTTGTCTGGAGAGCTCCCCGACCCCAAGCGACACGTTGGCAATTTCATGCCGGCGGAAGACACGAAGACCGTCCCGCTCGACCCCGGCCTCGCGGAGGGGAAGACGCTGACGATCAGCGCCACCCTCGAGCCCAAATAGGAAGCGGTGCTCGTCGACTTTCTCCGTGCGAAGGCCGACGTGTTCGCATGGAGTCCCTCGGATATGCCGGGCATTCCGAGGGAGGTCGCCGAGCACTCCTTGGACATCCGAGCCGGGTCCAAACCGGTGAAGCAACGCCTGCGCCGCTTCGACGAGGAGAAGGTCGACAAGCTTTTGAAGGCCGGATTCATCAAGGAGGTGCATCACCCTGAGTGGTTAGCTAATCCCGTGCTTGTAAAGAAAAAGAATGGGAAGGATAGGATGTGTGTAGACTACACCAGTTTGAATAAAGCATGTCCTAAAGTCCCCTTTCCTTACCACGTATCGATCAAATAGTAGATTCCACTTCGGGATGTGAAACCCTTTGCTTCCTTGATGCGTATTCCGGCTACCACCAAATAAAGATGAAGGAGTCCGATCAGCTCGCGACCTCCTTCATCACTCCCTTCGGCATGTTTTGTTACCTCACCATGCCCTTCGGCTTGCGGAACGTCGGGGCCACCTACCAGCGATGCATGCTCCACGTCTTCAGGAAACACATAGGGCCGATCGTCGAGGCCTACGTCGATGACATCGTGGTCCAGTCCAGAACAGTCGGAAACCTGGTCGGAGACCTCGAGATCGCGTTTGGGTGCCTCAGGGCTAATCGCATAAAACTAAATCCTGAGAAGTGTGTCTTCGGGGTCCCTCGAGGCATGCTCTTAGGGTACATAGTTTCCCAGCGCGGCATCGAGGCCAATCCCGAGAAGGTAACCGCCATCACGAGGATGGGCCCGATCAACGACCTCAAGAGCGTGCAAAGGGTTACTGGGTGCCTCGCCGCCCTCAGTCGCTTCATCTCGAGGCTCGGAGAGAAGGCCCTACCCCTTTACCGCCTCCTGAAGAAGACGGAACACTTCGCGTGGACCGCCGAAGCCGAGGAATCGCTCTCGAGGCTCAAGGCCTTGCTCACCTCGCCCCGGTCTTGGTCCCCCCGAGCCCGGCCGAGCCCCTCTTGCTCTATGTCGCAACAACTACCTAGGTAGTCAGCGCGGTCATAGTGGTCGAGAGGGAGGAGGAAGGACACGCCTTGCCGGTTCAGAGGCCTGTCTACTTCGCGAGTGAGGTCCTTTCCGAGACCAAGACGAGGTACCCCCACATCCAGAAGCTGCTGTACGTGGTCGTCCTCACTCGGCGTAAGCTCAAACACTATTTCCTAGGCCACCCGGTCACTGTGGTCTCATCTTTCCCCTCGGAGAGATAATCCAGAACTGGGAGGCATCGGGAAGGATCGCTAAGTGGTCCGCCGAGCTCATGGGGGAGACCCTCTCCTACGCCCCTCGGAAGGCCATCAAGTCTCAGGTACTGGCAGATTTCGTTGCAGAATGGACCGACACCCAACTTCCCCCAGCGCAGGTTCAGAGCGAGCTCTGGGCCATGTACTTCGACGGGTCATTGATGAAGACGGGAGCAGGCGCCGGATTGCTATTCATATCACCCTCAGGGGTCCATATGCGCTATGTCATCCGCCTCCACTTCCTCGCCTCCAACAACGTCGCCGAGTACGAGGCCCTCGTCAACGGCCTGCGCATCGCCATCGAGCTCGGGGTTCGACGCCTCGACGTGCGAGGGGACTCTCAGTTGGTGATCGACCAAGTGATGAAAGACTCGAGCTGCCACGACCCTAAGATGGAAGCCTACTGCAAGGAGGTCCGAAGGCTCGAGGACAAGTTCTACGGCCTCGAGCTCAACCACGTAGCCCGTCGGTACAACGAAGCTGCCGACGAGCTGGCCAAAATCGCGTCTACTTGAGGCACGGTCCCTCCCGACGTCTTCTCGAGGGATCTGCACATGCCGTCCGTCGACCTGGACTCGGGGGCTCCCGCCCTCGAGCAAGGGGTCGACCCACCCCCCTCGACCGATCCCCCCTCGAGCGGGGGAGAGGCCATGGAGATCGATGGGGTCGTCGCAGCGTCAACCCCTCCGACGGATTGGTGCGCGCCTTACCTCGAGTACCTGACGCGAGGCGAACTCCCGGAAGACCGCACGGAAGCCTGTCGCGTAGCTCGACGCACCAAAACCTACGTCCTATACGGGGATGGCCGCGAACTATATCGACGAAGCCCGTCGGGTGTACTTCAACGCTGCCTCACCCTCGAGGAGGGGAGGGCATTGCTGAAGGACCTACACTCGGGGGCTTGTGGCCACCACGCGGCGCCGAGAACGCTGGTAGGAAGTGCCTTTCGACAGGGCTTCTACTGGCCGACGGCCGTCAACGACGCCACCAAACTCGTTCGATCTTGCAAGGGATGCCAGTTCTACGCCAGGCAGACCCACCTACCCGCCCAAGCTCTTCAGATGATACCCATAACTTGGCCGTTCGCAGTATGGGGGCTCGACATGGTCGGCCCTCTGAAAAGAACCAAGGGTGGCCACACTCACCTTCTTGTGGCTATCGACAAGTTCTCGAAGTGGATCGAGGCTCGACCCATCGCCAACATCCAGTCTCGACAAGCCGTGCTATTCTTCACCGACATCATCCACCGCTTCGGGGTCCCCAACGTCATCATCACCGACAATGGCACGCAGTTCACCGGCCAAAAGTTCTTGGACTTCTGTGACCATCACCACATCAGGGTGAATTGGTCCGCAGTTGCCCACCCTTGAACTAACGGTCAGGTCGAGCGTGCCAATGGTATGGTTTTGCAGGGCCTCAAGCCAAGGATCTTCGATCGGCTGAACAGGCATGGCAGGAGATGGGTCGATGAGCTGCCTGCTGTGCTATGGAGTCTCCGAACGACACCAAGTCGAGCCACGGGGTACTCTCCATTCTTCTTGGTCTATGGGTCCGAGGCCGTCCTCCCCACTGACCTCGAGTACGGGTCCCCTCGACTAAAAGCCTACAGCGAGCAAGCCAACACGGTAGCCCGAGAGGACTCCCTCGACCAGCTCGAGGAAGCCCGTGACATGGCCCTCTTCAAGTTGGCACGGTACCAGCAGACGCTGCGGCGCTACCACGACAAAAACGTGCGCAAAAGGGACCTCAACGTCGGCGACCTCGTTCTGCGCCGTCGACAAAGCAACAAGGGGCGTCACAAGTTGACACCACCTTGGGAGGGACCCTTCATCGTGGCAGAGGTGCTGAAGCCCGACACTTACAAACTGAAGAACGAGAAGGGTGAGATCTTCACCAACGCGTGGAACACCGAACAGCTACGTCGCTTCTATCCCTGAGGCCCCAGGGCCTTGTACATTTTCGCATTTATGTACAAATTCTCGAATGAATAAAATGTTCAAGAAACACATTTCACGTTCGTTCGCAGCTTGAAGGTAGCCTCGACTTTGCCCGGACAAAGTCGAGCTCCCCTCGGGGGCTAACAGGAGGGCACCCCCTTCCTAAGTCCCCGAAAAACCCGAACGTTTTTTCGAAACTCGACTCCCCCTCTCGATCTTCGCCTCGAGTACGCTTCATAACTAAGTAAAGGCGCCCCGAACTCCCTAAGGGTCGAGGGTGTCGTCGAGCCAGGGACCCACCTACGCCCCAGGGCTACGGTATCCCCGCTCGCCACCCCCTTCCAGGGATACGAGCGTGCGTCGAATACTTAGTTCACAAGCGTCGACTTAGGCAAAGAAAAGCAGAGAGAGCTCGAGAAGTAGAAATAACGAGACGAACCCGTCTATAGCACTAAGGTAGCCTCGACTTTGCCTCAGCAAAGTCGAGCCTCCCTCGGGGGCTAACAGGGGGGGCACCCCCCTCCTAAGTCCCCGAAAAACTCGAACGTTTTTTCGAAACTCGACTCTCCCTCTCGTTCTTTCCCTCGAGTACGCTTCATAACTAAGCAAAGGCTCCTCGAACTCCCTAAGGGTCGCGGGTGCCGTCGAGCCAGGAACTCACCTACGCCCCAGGGCTACGGTATCCCCGCTCGCCACCCCCTTCCAGGGATACGAGAGTGCGTCGAACACTTAGTTCACAAGCGTCGACTCAGGCAAAGAAAAGCAGAGAGAGCTCGAAAAAACAAAAATAATTATGTGCATCTCGATCAAAATGCATTATACACAAAAAGCCCTCGGGGGCTTGGCATTGTATCAGTACAAAGGCCTAACTATTACATGGACCTTCTTGTCCAGATATGGCTCGCAGGCCCGGGACTACCCGTCGACACCTTCCAGGGGCTACTCGTCCACCGAGGGGATCACTTCGGGTTCGAAGAGTTTCGCCAGCAGGCCTCCAGGCACCTCTGCGTGATCCATCAACTCCTGGCACTTCACGTCGTTCTCTTCCTCGGTCAGCTTCGGGTCGGTGGCGAACCCGTCGACAACAAGGTTGAGGTCCACGTCGTAGAGCGAGTTGACGACCGTGAGGGCCCGCTTCACGCCCACATGCAGGGCGGCTCGGACGTTCTCCGTCACCCCCGTGTCATGGAGTAGAAGCGGCGTAGCAGGGAGTCCCCTCGAGCATCCCCCTCGATCTCCGGCTCTGGCCTGACCGAGAGGTCGTTGCAGAAGGTATTGATGGCGTCCGCAAGCGTCGCGTTGAGGTTCACCTCAGTGCCGAGGAGGCCCTGAAGATTGTCCAGGTCCTTGTGGGTGCGGGCATTCTCCTTCGCGAGCTCTGCCAAAACAAGCACGCAATAGTCAAAACCCAAAAAAGCAGAAAGAGGGTCGAGGCAGGACAGATTCTGCCACACTCCCGAAACACTCACCTTGGGCCTGCACGTCCAGGGAGGAGTAGGCCCGCTCGGTCTCCTCGAGCTGGCGGCGGACATCGACAAGGTCGGAGGACTGATCCTTGACCTTGGCCTCGAGGCCCTCGATGGTTTTGTCTGCGTCATCGAGGGCCCTCTTCTGGTTCATCGCCACCACGTCCAGAGAGGTCGCGCGGGTCCGAGCCTTCTCCTCCGAGGTGGCCAGCGCGTCGCGCTCGCGGGAGACGGCGTCGAGGTCTCCCCGGAGCCCTCGGATGCTCTCGCTCGCCCGGGCCAGCTCCTCCCTCAGCCGGGCGGCCTCCTCCTCGGCCTTGCGCTTGGCCTCGAGGGCAACATCCCGCTCTTGCCCGACAGTGACGGAGGACTGAAGGGCGAGGTCGACTTTCGTCTGCGCCGCCTGCAAGGCTGCCCAGGCTTCCTTCTGGATGGCCTCGTAGCCGGCCTTCGCATGAGCGACCTTCGACTCGGCATCCTTCCAGACAGCCACCATCTCAGCCTTCGCGCGGGCGACCTCATCCCCCGTCCTATCCAGCGAGGCGCGGAGGGTCGAGAGTTGTCCCTGTACCCGGAGAATGTACTGGGACTTCTCGTAAGACCTCACCCGCAGCGACTGACGAAGATAAAAACGAAGACCGTCAACAATCGGCAACCAGACAATTCGAATACAATCTAAGGGAGAACAAAACCCACCTCCATTCCCTCACGTATGTCCGCGGCGGCGCCTCCACAGCACGACGTACCGAGTGCTCAAACAAGGCCCGATACTCCTCGACGTGTTCCCACCGTCGGAGCTCGGCCTGGTCGTCGAGCGTGAGGAAAAGCCGCTCGGGGTCTCGAGGGTCCGCCAGCTCGAGAACCTCCTGGCCCCAGGCCACGCTGCGGGCGGCGATCCTCTCCTCGACCGTCCCCGTGACGCCCTCGCGCAGATTGCCCCCCCCCTCGATAAGCGGAAAGGGGTGAGGCTTCTTCCGCCTGTCCTCTCCCGTCCTCAGGGCCACCTCGCGAGGACGTCGACGACCCCGCCAAGCTGTCGCCACCGGTAGAAGAAGACCCTGGCCAGTAGGACGGCCCTGCGCGATGAAGGACTCGAAAAAGTAAATACCCAGCAAGGCAAACCCACTACGTCCCGAGTGAGTCAAAGTGTGACTTACCTCGAGACAGCGGCCCCCCAACCTCGAGGGGAGGCCGAGCCACCTCCGGCCCCGCCCGAGGAGCCGCGACGATGGTCGTCTCCGCCGAGCCCACCAGCTCGGCCACCATCTCATCCACCTAGGCGGGGGTGGACTCCATCAACATCCCGCCCTGCGCCGGCGCGGGCGTTCCCTCGGTGCGCTCGACCGGACCCCCCGCCTCGAGCTCCGGTGTCGTCGAGGGGCCCACGAGCGCGGCGACAGTCGTGCCCTCGCGCTCGAGCTGGAGTCAAGCCTCCAGCGCAGCCAGGCCCTCGGGCCAACGCCCCGGCGTTGGGTCAGCCGGAGCCTCCCCCTCGTTCACGGGGGCCTGAGGCCCGACCACCTCCACCACCTCGGCTGCCACCACCGTCGACAAAGGCCCCGCGCCCCCCAGGGCGCCAGGTACAACTTCTTCCGACGGCCGCGCGGGCGCCACGACCGTCGCTTCGGCGGCCACCGCCGGTGGGATCACCTCCTCCGCCGTCTGAGCAGACGCCGAGCCCCCCCGTGCCTTCCCCCGCGTCATCGCCTCCTGGGCCGTGGCTGCCCATGCCGCCTCGGGGGTAAGCGTCGAAGGGGGCGGGGGCGGCAGGACCGACCTCGGCGGCTGCTTGGACCGCAGCCCCCGTCTTCAGCTTTTTGGCAGGGGCCAAAGGCACGGCTCCCTGCGGGCGCTTCGACCTGAAAAAGAGACACGTGTGCAACGATAAGTATGGGTCATTATCGAGAAAAAGAAAATACAGACAACGTCTATGAAAGCGACTTACCCCCTCGGAGCCGGTGCTTCGGCCCGGTGACTGTCGGGCTGGTCGAGCCCTTGAGCACCACCGCCCGGGGGGCGGGGGTCGAGGCGGCTCTCGGCACCGTCTCCCGGGTAGGGGCCGGCGGCGCCACCGTCGTCTCCTTGCCGGTCCCCACCTGCGCCGACGGGCCCGGTGCCCGTGCGCTTGACGCAGCAGGCGTCGGGGGCTCGCTCGATCGACTCCCCGATGGCGGCGCCACCGTCGTCTCCTTGCTGGTCCCCACCTGCGCCGACGGGCCGGTGCCCGTGCGCTTGACGCAGCAGGCGTCGGGGGCTCGCTCGATTGACCCCCCGACGGCGGCGCCACCTCCGTCCCCTTGCCGGTCCCCGCCTGCACCGACGGACCCGGCACCCGTGCGCTTGACGCGACGGGCGTCGGGGGCTCGCTCGGTCGACCCCCCGACGAGGATCGCAACGTCTACGAGCGCGTCTGCCGCGGCACGTCTTCCTGAGAAGCCACGGGGCGCTCCGCCCGTGGCCCAGCTTCGACGGAAGGGGCTGACCTCGAGGTCGACCCCTCCCCTCCACCAGTTACAACGACCGCCTGTTCAGGTGCCGTCTCCTCCTCCTCCATATCGCTCCAGTTCACCACCTCCTCTTCCTCATCCTCCTCGTCCTCCTCTTCCGAGGGCGACAACTCCTCCTCGAGACCCTCCCGCCTCTGGTGGGCCCGCCGCTGATCTCTCAGCTCTCTCTCCCGGGCCCTCTTGGACGTGGCCGCCTTGGCTTTGTCCTTATTGGCCTTCTGCTTCTCCGCGCGGAGGTGATTCGCCTGCTTCGCGGCCCGGTCCTCCTTCACCGACGGAGCCGAGGGTCGGTAGGACACATTCCTCTGCGGAACGCGAGGTAGTCAGAACACGGGCAGAAAGGACGGAAGGGGCGGGCACGAGGACTCTAACCAGAGGAAAGGACCTTACCAGCTCAAAGAAGCCCTCATCCGGCTTCATGGGGATTTTCGCGATGTTCTTGGGGTCGAACGACCCCGCGAAGAAGCGGCAGACGCGGCTGACCACCCTGTCCGGGGCCAGTTCTTCTTCGACGAAGCGACAGCCCGAGAGATCAACCCCCGGACCCATCTCGTCGATGCGGAGGGGTCGAGCCATCAGTGGCACGACCCGTCGTCAGTGGAACGCTGACGCGACGATCTCCGCCGTGAGCCCCTTCTCCTTCAGACGCCTGAGCGCGTCCAGCAAGCCGTCGAGGCGGCCCTGCTTGTCCGTCGGGACGCCATATCCCCAGCGGTCGGGCTGGGCATCGAGTGTCCTCCCGGTGTACGCCGAGAGCAAATCGTCGTCGTTCCTCAGGTAGAACCATCTGGAGTGCCATCCGGAGTGGCTCGAGGACGGGTTCGCCGGGAGCCAACACTTCGTCCGCTTGACAGAGATGTTGCAGCACCCGACCCTGACCATCCGGCGGGTACCCCTGTCGACCGAGGCGTGGAAGATGCTGGCCTTGAAGATATGGAGCCACAACTCCCAGTGGGGCTCGATCCCAAGGTAGCCTTCACACACCGCGGCGAAGACCGCCACCTGGCTGACGCCGTTGGGGGTGAGGTGCTGGAGCTCCACGCCGTAGTAGTGGAGAAGCATGCGCAGAAAGTGGCTGGGTGGGGCACCCAGTCCCGCCCGGTGGAAGATCTCGAACGACACCACGTACCCCTCCGGCGGGTTGGGCTCGGCGTGGTCCCGCGGCGGAAGCATCCACTCCGGCCTCTCCGCCGTGGTAACGGGCCGGAGAAGACCACTCTCCACCAACCCCGTCAGATGCGAGTGACGGACCAAGGAGGTGGGCCAGTCATCGGCGCCGACGAGCTCGAACTTGTCCATAGGGACGGTGGTTTGCTCGGACTTAGGGGCAGATGGTACGTTCCCTATCTTTCTCTTTCTCTCTCTCTCGCTCGCGCAGAGTTCCGGCTCACGAGACGCCTAAGGCAGAGGCGGAGAGAAGAAGGCAAGGAAGACGAAGGCAAGGAGGCGAGGAAGGCAAATGCGCGGAAAGAGCACCCGACTCCTCACCTTCGCTACTTATACGCAGGAGGCCAACGGACGGATCCGGCAAACAGGCAAGAGAATCTCCGCATTTAATTCGCCTGTACTCCCCTCCTCGTATTCCTCCAGGATAAGGCGTTCTGTCCCATCATCGGGCTCCGCACCGCACTCCGCCCTGCAACCGCCACTATTGCGCCGAACGGACATCGCCTAAAAAGGCGCGCGGCCGGAAACGTCGTCTTCGAGGGTAAGGAATCTTGAGGCAGCGAGAGCTAGCCCTCGAAAGAGGTTTCGATAGCTACCCTCGAGTACCCGAGGGCAGAAATGACCTCGGGTTAGGACCTCGGTCCACCCCAAAATCTCGAGGGGACAAAGGCCGGCCTACGAACGGGCTCGATAGCCCCCCTCGAGTACCCGAGGCCCGACGAGGCCTCGGGTCGTTAACTACAGTTCGTTCCACGGCCTCGAAGGGGTAAAGGCTGGCCCGTCCGGGGGTTCGACAGCCTCCCTCGAGAGCTCCGGCACAGGTATGTCCCCAAGTTCAATACAACAACCACCTGCTTTTCCTCTCGGCGGTCCACAAGGCAGGACTCCTCCTCCTGAGGATAGCGTCGGATGACGAACCATCCGTCAAATCTTGAGGGAGCGAAGGCTGGCCCTTACATAGGGTTCGACAGCCGCCCTCGAGTACCTGAGGTCAGGAAGGACCCATGGTTAACGGACTCCGGTCCACCCCCAAATCTTGAGGGAGCGAAGGCTGGCTCCACGAACGGAGTTCGACAGCCGCCCTCGAGTACACGAGTCAAGGGTGTCCCGGTAGCTCGAGAACGAACTCTCGAGGCTCCCTGGGACATATCCGAGGCATGCCTAGGAACACCTAAGGATCCCTACGCTGGGAGGCATCGAGCCACCAACTCCTATCGAATCGGGTTGGCACCTTGGTGATCCACATGGTCGTGCTTAGTAAGCCGTACGGCTTGCTCAACAATGAGGACGCCTCCGGGCCACTAGTCGACCCCTATCGAACGGGGTACGAGTTCTCACTCGGATTTTTACCCGCACAGGGCACCATTTCTAATGGACTCATGCCCGAGAACAGCTCACCGAGGACTTTGGGCTCGTCCTAACGAGGATAGCACGATGCTCTTCACCCCACAATCCGAACAAAAGGATCCGTGGGAAGGACGCTATGAGGTAGTGAAGGCCTAGCCATTCGAGGGCTCGAGGGCCCTACTACGCACAGCACCCCTCGACGAAAGAGGGTCGAAAAACTCGTAACCTGGCAGACAGAGTCGACCTCTCAGGCGGGGCGCTCTGACTCCAGTGGTGCTCGAGAGAGCGAAGGCTGGCCCTCGGTAGGGTTCGACAGCCGCCCTCGAACACTTCTCTTTTCAGGGAAAGGAATGGAATCGACCCCTCGATAGGGTGCCACGCCTCCTGGTATCCTTAAAAAACCCCCCGATACAATATATTATAGCCCCCAGAGGAGTTCTTAATCACTCCTCTAGGGCCTCGGGGGCTACCCCGCGGGGTGCGCTCGCGCGCACCCCGCGAAGAATCGGACTTCTCACTAACCCTGCAGGCCAAGGACAAAACCTCCGGGCAATCCTTACTCCCTCCGAGAAACGCGTATCATAGCCCCCAGAGGAGTTCTAAAGCACTCCTCTGGGGCCTCGGGAGCTACTGTCGGGTACGAAGGTAAGGGGTACCCTAAACCCTTCGATAAATTAACGCTAAACATAGCAACCATTTTTAAGGCAGGGACCAGCCCACTACTCGGTAAGACGCGGCCCATCACTCGAGGGCCCCCTCTACACCAGCTGCGGCGATAAGCCACGGGCCGCCCACTTCGATAAAAAATGACGGACCGAGGGGGCGAGCGAACGACCCCCCGGCTCCACCTCGACGCCGAATGACGGACCGAGGGGGCGATGCGAACGACCCCCCGGCTCCACCTCGACGCCGAATGACGGACCGAGGGGGCGAGCGAACGACCCCCCGGCCCCACCTCGACGAACGAAGGACGGACGAGGGGCCAACCAATCGACCCCTCGACCTCTACCTCGACCCGGGGTCTAGCGGACGACCCTCGGACGAGGGGCTCGATTAACCCAACTGCTCCCGGCATGGGTTAAAGTGAACCTACCTAACGACATGGGCGCCCGCGTCCGCTGTCAAATCCGCCAACTCCCCGTCAAGTCCCCGATTCCTGTCAACTGTGCCGCCACTGTCGCCACTACGCGAGTACGGACTCCAGCAGTACCCCTCGGAAAGTGAATAGTGCGACCCTCGACGACGATTTCAGGAATGCAACAGAGCCACGCAGGGCTCGACCCCCCCCCTCGACCGGGGGGCTAGACCCCTCTCTCCAACAACTCCAGTACGGAAGCCGTCCCATCCGCCCCGCCCCGCTTCAGCTGTGGGATTCGTGCCTGCCTGCGGACACTGCGCTGCAACGACTTCTACTGCCGCCACGACCTAGAACGCCAGAAGGACGGGAAGGCCATGCCGCCACGTTGCTCAGCGTCTCTCCGCCAACACTGTGCCGCGGATACCCATACTGCCACTGTTAGGACCCTGTACCCTCGGACCTCCCCTTGGTCTATAAAAGGGGACGCCGAGGTAGAAGAGGGGGGGCTTCATCTTCTTCTTCTTTTCGGGGACGGTCAGAGCTGAAACCTCCGGGACCTCAGTTCGGACTCTGACACTCCACGCACACACACACAGCTTGTACCCCTGTACGAGCACGCTTTGGGTGCGAGATAATACAAGTCATCCTCCCCCCGCTGGACGTAGGACCTTCTTTGCCCGAACCAGGATAAACCTTGTGTCCATCTTGCATCACGTCTGAGAGAGGGAGCACGCGATATACAAATTTACTCGTTGGTGGTCTTGACCCCCGGGTCATAACACCGACACCCAGTGTTCTACGTCAGGCTACAACGTCTTCCTTGGTGACACACTGGTGTCTTGGTCTTCCAAGCGTTAGACCACTGTCTTTCACTCCAGTGCAGAAGCGGAGTACCGTGCCGTCACTCATGCTATCGCCGAGTGTTGTTGGCTGTGCCAACTTCTTCTGGAGCTTTAGCTGCTGCTCCAATCTGCTATTGTTGTCTTCTGTGACAACGTTAGCACTGTATATATGACAGCTAACCCATTTATCATTGCCAGACCAAGCATATTGAGATCGACATTCACTTTGTCCGAGAGAAGGTGGCTCTTGGCGAAATTCGGGTCTATATGTACCGTCATCTCACCAGTTCGCTGACATCATGACTAAATGTATCCCTGTACAGTTGTTCAGTGATTTTAGGTCCAGTCTGTGCGTCTGTGACCCTCCCGCTTCGACTGTGGGAGACTGTTAGATATGTGTATGTCTAGGAGGTTATTTGTATATAGTTTACTTGTAACTTAAGTCATTATTGACTATATATATATATATATATATATATATCAAAGCCACCCAACCTAAGGGGTATGAGGTGTTTGCTATAATTCTACAGTCACCACAGATTTCCTGTAAACTGAAATCCCATCTTGTATCCACTATTGCACCAAGCAGCTCAGTATAGGATTGCAAACCACTCATAAATATCAACAGGTGCTAAGCAATATGCAAGATTCAAATTTGTAAAAAAAAACAAGATACCTGGTAAAAGAATGAATGGTAAGAAAGGTCAGAAGTGAACCAACAAAAACTTGTGCCAAGTATTATGATTTCTCAGATTCTAGAGATGTTGAACCTGACTCATTATGTAAATTAAACTCTGATGTGTATGTAATATTCTGATCTTAACATGTCCTAAGTAGCAGAAGTAACATGTATATCTGATTGCTTGCCTAGGACAGCGAGTCAGCCACGATGCTTCCCAACAGTCAAAGCACACTAGTACATTACATCTGCTTCTCCGTGACCCATGCCTATTGAAAATCATACTCGCCATCCGTGTAGATCAAATAAAGGAGGCACAACACCATGCAGATATGATTCAGACCATAACTAAAACAACATTTATACTTGATTATGTTTAAGAATGTCCTAAAAGATAAAGAATCAGCTAAGTCGCGATAATACAATTAAATACTCCCTGTGGTACTACAATTCTACATCAAAAACACCTACTAGCGATCTAAAAAGTAAGCAAAATCACAAATCCTAGGGTGCCTTGATGTTGTTGAACCATGAGTGCTCAAGTGCTTCCGCCGTAGTTAGCCTCTTTTCCGGGCAGAAGGCCGGCAGGCCCGTGAGCACATCACGACCATCCTCTGACAGTTTTGACAAGCACTCCGGGTCAACCTTTCCCACCGCAGAGGTCATCCGATTCCTATCTCGCAACTCGGACATTTCGGTAATCATCTCGTACTTGCTCTCTTCTTGGAAGAGAGTCTCGCCGCTTAGAAGCTCCACCATAATGCAATCGAGGCCCCACATATCAACAGCCGGGCCATATGTAACACCCTAAAAATTGCATTTTTAATAGAGTAAAAGCAATTTAAATATATTTTTGGTGGACATTTTTGTATAGAAGGAAGTGCAGAACCCCTTTGTTCTGGAATCATACGGGAGAAAGTCAAGTGTTTGGACCAGATATGTTGAACAGTGCAGAGGAACAGGTGCGGACTATAAGAAAAAACTTGAAAGTTGCACAGTCCCGACAAAAGAGTTATGCTGACATCCGCAGAAGAGATTTGACTTTCAAAGTAGGTGACTATGTCTATCTAAAGGTGTCACCTATGAGAAGCGTAAAGAGGTTCAATATGAAGGGTAAGTTAGCGCCGAGATATGTTGGTCCCTTCAAGATAGTGGAGCGACATGGTGAAGTAGCTTATCAGCTGGAGTTACCTGAGAGACTAGCAGGTGTACACGATGTTTTTCACGTGTCACAGTTGAAGAAGTGTTTGCGTGTGCCAGAGGAGCGGATACCTTTGGATGAGTTGGCAGTTAAGGAGGATCTCACCTATGAGGAATACCCGATAAAGATCTTGGAAACGGCAGAAAGAATCACAAGGAGCCGAGTCATTCGTATGTGCAAAGTTCAGTGGAATCGGTATTTAGTGGATGAGGCAACTTGGGAATGAGAAGAGGATCTGAAAAAAACATACCCGCAGTTGTTTGAGTAAGCTAGCTGAATCTCGAGACGAGATCCCTTTAAGGGGGTAGATTTGTAACACCCTAAAAATTGCATTCTTTAAAATAGAGTAAAAGCAATTTAAAGGCATTTTTGGTGGACATTGAAACCTAGGAAAAATAATTAAGAGTTCATAAAATAAAATTTATCACAAGTAGAAACATTTTTGTTGCATTCATGCTGCTGCATAGTGTTTTGTATTGTTTGGAATTTTCAAATCCAATCTAGAAATTCAAAAAAATGCCTTGAAAATGTTTTGGAAATTCAGGTTTATAAAAGAAAAACATTTTCCCTTTCTCTCTCCCTCCCTTCTTCCTTTCTGGCCCGCAGGCCTTCTCCCTTGCCCCGGCCTAGCTCGGCACTGCCTCCCCACCCTCCTTCCTCCCGCGTTGGGCCTCGGCCCACTGGCCGTTCGGCCTGCTCCAGGCGCGGACGCGCGCGCCCCCTCCGCCTGACACCCCGGCCTTGTACCCGACATACGGACCCCGCATGTCAGCAACAACCCTCCCTTTCCTTTCTTCTTCCTCCCTCCTTTCCTTTCTGCGCGCCGGCGCCTTTCCTTCTCGGCCGAGCGCGAAAGGGGGCAGGAGATCTCCCCCTTTCCTTCGCGGCTATGCCTCCGGGCTATTTAAGCCGAACCCCCGCACCACACCACCTCCACCCGCCCTCTTGGAGCACTCCAGAACCCCAGCCGCCGCCGCACGTTGAGCACAGAGCCGCCGCCGTCGTCTCTCTGACGCCGAGCTCCACCGACGCCTTCATCCGTTCCCCGAGCTCCGCGTGTCGGTAAGAGAGCCCCCAGGAGCTCGCCATTCCCCTCCATCCCCTCGGTCTCGCCCGCATGACTCCTGTCCGCATCCGCCGGCGACACAGAGCCGCTCCGCCGCGAGTACAGCCGCGACCGCGCCCCTGCGGCTTCAACCAACCCCGCCGTAGTGTTCGCCATCTTCCCCTCTCTCTTCCCGTCCTTTTTGCGCAGAGAATTGTGCACCACAGTGGCGGATTGCACCGCGCCGTCGTGCTCCGGCAATGGCGCCGCCGTGCGCGAGCTCTGCTCTGGCCAAGCGCCACCGCCGCCCTGCCCCGATCTAATCTCATCCGTCCATCTGGGATCGGATGGCTATCAGAACCCGATACCCCTTCGGCCGGCTCTTTTGCAAAAGAAACCCCCACGTTTTTAATGTATAAACCCGCCGTCCCTTGGCGTATTCCGAGACTACGTTTTCGCTACTGCAAGACATACTTTCTTTCGGATTTGTTTTATTTCAAAAATAAATAGAAAACGCTATTTACAGAATTGCCACTCCTTTTCTTTTGCTCATAAAATGTTCATTTTAACTCCTTTTTTTATCCATTCAAATTGCGTTAGATTCGTATCGACGTAATCTATGTGTTAGTTAGTTCATAGTTCATGTTAGACAACTGTTAAATATACTTAATCACTTAATCTCTTTTAATCTCTAGTTTAAATTATAAAACTTGATTAAGTCCTATCTTCTTCGTTATAGCTCTGTTTTTCGTGATTCAAACGTCTATGTGATCGTAGCGAGACGTAGATTAGTTTTATAAACTTTTAATCTTGTTTTATTATGGTTGGTGTACTGTTCTAATCTATAGCCTTTGTTTGTTTGCATGTTATGCCTTGGTATGATTGTATGTGATGTGGTGATCGAGTATAGACGGTGAGCAGTACGTGGGTGACCAGGAGGTTTTCTTTGTTGAGCAGGAGCAGCAGGAACCGTTTGAGCAAGACAAGTATTCATGGGATCATCCTTGTTGTTCTAATCACATTAACCATTAATTCATGTTATGCATGTGTTTCCTTGACATCCTATATAGTTTTACCATAGATTTGTACCTTATACCTTGTTACCCTGGGATTTATGCATTGGGTAGATCAAGCTAGTGCTCTTGAAAAATAACTATGATCATGTAACCTTGACTAATGACTTATGCAACAACAGTAAAATATGATTTTTAGCAACATGGATTAAGGTGATCTAGAGCACAGTTTTTGAGATGATCTAGAACCTCTGTAAGCGATCACCCGGTATTTACAGTACAACCATGAGAGCTAAATGGCTCTGGCTTTAGTTAAGTAAGGGGGTTACTTTCTCGCATGTGATAGTTCATGAAAGTTGCCATTGCCGAGCGGTTGCGGGGTACGGCCGGAGTGGCTACCACTGTGCGTGTGTACCATCGAGGGGGTCCCCGTATACCCCTTGCCGTGGATCCGTAGTGTCTGTTGTATGTCAGTGAGCCCCTCTGAAAGACTTCATAGTGTACCCTGCCCGCTCACCTCAGCAGTGTTTTGGGAGTTATAAACCCGGACATATGGGTAACACAACTCATGGGTAAAGTGTACAACCTCTGCAGAGTGTCTTAAAACTAATATATTAGCCGTGCTCACGGATACGAGCGGCCTGGAATTCTTATGGAACAGAATGACTTTAATCTACCATTTACTCGTTTGCTATTCATTATACATATTTACTTGATTATATGGTTATGGGGTTGCTGATATTATTGATGCTATCCATAAGCTAAAATTGTGACAACATAAAAGCTGATGCAGTTTAACCAGTGTCATACTTTTTGAGCCTCATGAACCCCATGTTTACTTGTTAAGTACTAGAAGTACTTACGCTTGTTTATTTCTTTTCAATATTTGGATAAAAATCCCGGATGGGTACCAGATTATCAGAGTTATGAGGAGTATCCTGAGGATTACTAGGTTTAGAGTCAACCAGTTGACGTCCCTGTGCGATGGAGCTTCGCGAGAGTTATCTTTTATTTCCGCTGTTATGTAATAGACTTTAATAAGATATTTATTCGCTATGTAATAAACACACTTAATGGTACATTTTTGATGATTTGTCGGCTTATGTGTGTGACTGATCTCTGGACACACATAAGGTTTATGCATCCCGTTTTGTCTTTAAAACTAGGTGTGACACCATAGTACCAATTGTTGTCTAGCAGCTCCGACGAGTTGTACTGCAACGTCCTGACGGGGCAGGCCAGATGCCGCTTCCCATCGTGCTTCTACCGCGTGGCCGACCCAAAGTCACGGACTTTGAGCTCGCCCAGAGGGCAGACAAGGACATTCTCAGATTTGATATCCCAATGGATGAAGCCAAGATCGTGTACCTTCTTGGTAGCGCCGATAAGCTGCCTCATCATCCCACAGATCTCGTCCTCCGACCTAGTCCTCCAGATGGAGTCACGAAGGCTCAACCCGCCCTAGATCAACTCTAAGATAAGATGCACGTCTCTGGTCTTGGGGTCGGTGGTGACGCCATCGATGCTGATGATCGACGGGTGTCCGCGGCACGTGTGGAGACAGCCGGCCTCCATGGCGATCGCGACGCCCTGCTCACGACGCCCTCGGCACCCTCCCCAAGAACCTCGTATACCTCGAACTCCTCGATGCTCCTTAGATCCTTGTACCGTGGTCGCTTGTTCGCGCCAGAGGCGCACGGTTCTTGGTCCGGTGCCAGACGCTTGCGGGCCGTCGGCTCCACCGCCACCGCCACCGCCGCAGACATGGTGAACTCGAGACTGGGAGAGGAAGGGCGGCTGCAATCTCTGCGCGGGTGGAAACGGATCGAATCACGAGCGGAGAGCGGGAATCTGGACGTGAGGAGGTGGGATCGAAAGGCGAGCCGAGAGCATGGAGAGAGCGAATTGCGAATCGAGATGGGAAGAAGCGATTGTGAGAAGCCAATGAACTATATATATTGATGAAGGGAAGAAGGGAAGGTGATCTGACATGCAGTTGGAATGGCGGTGGGCGGTGGCCTCGCTCTAACGCTAACAACTCCGACTCGAACTCAATGTTAAATTTGGCGCGCGTGAAATTTGGGGGGGGGGGCATCCCTCCAGAGGGCAGACGAGGAGGCTTTGCTGACCTAAAGTAACGCTACTTTGCTGACATCAGCAATTATTTTCGTAAATGAACACACAAAAAAAATAGAAATTATTATTTACTAGCAAATATGTTCGTACATTGCGACGGGAGAGGAAAAAAGCTAACAATATTAATGAAAAATGAGTGTTATATGTCTATTTATTTTTTAGCTTTTCTATAAAAAATAAAAGCTATGTTTTATTCGATAAATGACCATGACATCAATACTAATATAAGTTAATGTTGGCATGCAATAATATTATAGTGTAGGCCTGCATCCAATTCAAATATAGTTTTGGTAGATTTCTTTCTTAATTTTGTTCTCATACTATTTATGTGTTAGTAGAAGAGTTAGATATTGAGTTATATGATTTCTTATGGGTACCTATAAAAACGCAATTCTAATATTAATTAAAGTCAACAAGTAGTTAGTTGTCATCATATCAAGGATTAGTCCCTTAGTTAATGATTATGGCGGAGGCTTTTCTTGATTTTCATAGGTATGTAGAACCTGGAGATACAATTGTTTTGATTAGACTCGATGACAAAGTACTCAAGATTTAAGTCCACGGTTTGATTAGTTTAACCGTTAGTTGATCTCGGTTCTAGTAATAATAAGTTCTATTTCTAATCGTAGCTATATAAACAACTTAGTGGTGAGAACTATTTATTAGATAATATATTAGAGAATGTCCAACAGTTTAGAGAAACATAGTACTGTATTTATTGTTTATTTTTTATGTATATAATAAAAAAGGGATAGATACTCTACAAAATGAAAAACAAAAATGTCACATTTGGAGCGAACCGTTCGTTCTGTATTGATTTTAATTTTAGATGTATATAAGAAAAAAATGAGGAGATACTATACAATGATAAAATGAATCTTTATAGTTATGTAACATGTTTATATTGAAATAATATATAGTGCAATGATATGTATTAAAGATGAACCAGTAGCACCAAGAAGAGTAAACAATATTATGCCAAAAAATGTCACATTTGGAGCTAATGTTCTTAGGTTATGTAATTTTAGATGTATATAAGAAAAAAGTGAGAGGATACTATGCAATGATAAAATTAATCTTTATAATCATGTACCATGTTTATATTGAAATTATATATAGTGCAATGATATGTATTAAAGATGAACCAGTAGTACCTTTTAAAGAAGAGTAAACAATATTTATGTCAAAAAATCACCATACATGCATCAAATAAAGTGAAAGACCAACTTAGTTGATTAAAATAACTGAAGTGTTAATCCGAGCCAGAAGAGCGGCATGAGAGTGGCATCGATGTTTTCTTGCAAATCTTGAGAGTATTGTGGAAAATTTGGAAGGTTTTAGAAACGGTAAATAAAGTAAAATTCGTTAGTTGTCACATGAACTTCTATGGTGCGGCAGTTAGTCTTTGGTATTTGGATGGTGGAGACCTCAGTTTGAATCCTATTTGTGGCAAGTATTTTTTGGTTTTTTCTCAGCCTGGTGGGTTCAGGGTGGAGTGGGCCATCGAGAGCACAGTGAGTGGGTTGTCGACGGCTGAAGTGGGACATGAGTGCTAAGGATGGGCCGGACGAGAGCACGGGTGGAGTGGGTTGTCGAGCAAGTGGAGAGCGTGTGAATCTGATAGGCCATACGAAAAAAATGGGTGGAGAAATTTTGGCTCTTTATTATTATAGATATAGATATAGATATAGATATATAGATATAGATGTAGATATAGATATAGGTATAGATATAGATATAGATATAGATTTCTGTTGGCATATAATATATAAATTGCTAGGATGCAATAAAACGGAGAAGTACAATAACATTTTTTAACAACAATAACCGGGTAAAAGTTAACAGAAAAAATGTTGTGGTCAAGAAAAATATATAATTGTCATCATGTATTAAAATCAAATCAATCAAGTTTGCATTAACGAAAAAGTAATTTTCATTCATCCATGAGTAAAATTATGATGAACAAATGGCATATACTACCATAAACAGGAAACAATGCAGTGATAAACAAAAGAGGACGGAGGTATCATCAATAAAAATTGGAATCACAAACGAAAACCAATGGAGAAAGTAAATTGTCACGGTTAAATAATTTTTTTCCTTGTAAAAAAATCTAAGAAAAATGTAAAAACGACCCTCCCAAAAAAATAGGGAAAATTTAAAGATAACCATTGTAATTTTGTTAAATGATTTTTTTGACAATTAATTTTGTTAAATGATTGAAGATATGTCATCCTATCTAACATGTCATTCACTCAGGTGAGCCCTACATATCAGTGATATACTAATGCCATATCTCCAAGTTTGTAAAATTATAATGACAAGTTTTAAATTGTCCTAAAAAAGAAGAATAAGACGAAGAAGAAAACTACTCATATGACATCTATTGGCGGATCCAGTAGGGGCTAGGGTGGCTGCAGCACCCCACGTGAGCTGTAATCCTTCATTAAATTAAATTAATTAACATTAGTCCTAAATTATCATTAAATTTTCATTATCAATCACAATCTCTATTACTTAGCCTCTCTTTTCATCTTATTCTGGATCCGCCACTGATGACATCCTCTCATGATTGAACATTGTGTCGTCTGAGACCACAACGACCACATGTACCTCGCTTATTATAATCATTCAGAAGTTCCCGTTATTTGTGCTGCGCAGCAATGGAGATCTTGCTCGGCGACATGAGCGGATCATCGAAGAGGATGAAGGTCGCAGTGAGGGCCTGTTCGGTTCCCGGGGAATGATGGTCGGGAACTGTTCCCGGGCAATAGCTAAATTTCACTATGAATAGTTCCAGCCATGAAAATCACTAACCAAACGAGCCCTGATAGGGCTCTGACACGGGAGAGGAGGGGATCTCGGTGCAGGACAACAGGAGCTCTACATTGTGGATCGGGTACCGGAAAGTCGCACCGCCCCACGCGTCCGGCAATGACCTCGACCCAGGAGCACCTCAGGACGCTCGCCCTCACCAGCTGGTGCAGACGTGGTGGATGACTGGATGTCGTGGATGTGTTCGGCTAGCTTTTTACATTGGTGGATGAAAGATTAAACATAAGGTGTGGTGAATCAAAACATACTAAGTTTTTAATTGATAGGCCGGCTGATGTGTTTTTGACTGTTTTTCTAAGAGACAAAAATACTGTTTCGATAGCTGATAAATCAAGCGAACATGGCAGGATTCTATCTGTCAACGGCCATAGTAGTCAGAGATATTAGAGACATTTTATGCGGTGTGTACTATTGACCGCCTACTGTTGTCTTGTCTTAATAGAATAGGTATATTTTCTATAAGTAGAAAAATAGAAATGAAATAAAAATCAAGTAGTAAAAGATATTTGTGGGCATGAGCCATATCTTGTCATATTGGTCCTCCACCAGTGTTTTCACTGGAACAAGTTTTTCTCTTTTTCTTCTTTCGTGCGGAGAAGATGGAAATACAATTCTTTCCCCTTCCTCTCCTACTCCTGCTATTGCTGCTCTGATCTTTGGTACATGGACGTGCAACCGTGAAGCGTGGACGTGCCATTGAGTGGTGTGCGTGCCTCCTCTCTTTTTGCGCGGTTAAAGCATTTCCAACATCTCCTAATAATTTATCCTTAATAGTGTACTTTCTCCGTACTAAAAAAAATTATCGTTTAGAACAAAATTTTAGTCAAACTTATAAATCATAAATAACTTTTAAGTTATTGAGTTTGAAAATGTAAAAATCATATCAATAGATTTCTCTTGAAAAATATTTTCATAAAAGTATACATATATTATATTTCAATAAATATTTTTTATAAAATAAGTGGTCAAAATTACACTTTGGAGACCGTGTCATATTAAAAACGACAGGCTTTTTGAGTATAGAGGGAGTACTATTTTATTGGGAATTATTAATAGTGTACTATTGGTGATCACCAATACTGTCTTTTTAGTTTTACAAGACATGTGCTGCAGCAGATCTTCACTACGTGAGTAGAAGTGGCCAGGGGTCATTTGCATTGACAACTTCACCCATATCTAGGATTTCGAAAACAAACTAAATCAAGCAAAATTATGTTGAACACAATTCGTATAAGAAAAATCATTTTGATGTACAGACCCAGAGGACCAAGTTGCATCCCCATATGTATTTTCCTCATGCTAAAATTCACTGAAAATGAAAATTTGAAAATATAACAAGCTATAACTTGTTTCTACAAAAATAGTTTAAACCTTGCATTAAAATTCACCATATGGGGATTTTTGTGTGTTGACATGCTTTCTAGAATTTATTTTTGACACCAAAATATTTACCTTGAATCTCCAACCTAAAACCTTCCAAGAATTTAAATCAAATCACTTCAAATCTCCCTCTTTGCTTTTCTAGAAATTATAAAAATCGTCACGAAAATACAAAATCCATTTTGGGCTGCTTTCTCCTCTCTCCTCTCCCTAAGCTTCGGCCAACAGCCCACTTGGCCCATGGCAACTCAGCATGCTCCATGCAGCAGAAAAATCTTTTTTTTTTTGTCTCAACTTTGGCGTCGGTCAAAATCTCCTCCCTCAATTTTGAAAATTGTTTGTTTTACCTTTGGTCGGTTTTGGAAGGTGGTATTGCTACAACAACAATGATTTTATCTTTTTCTTTTTTATTTATTTCGGTTGAGTTTTTGAAAAAAAACATAGTAGATCACAGAAAAATCATAAAATAAAAAATTCAATTTTGTTGCACTCCACATGTATAAATCTATATAGTGAACATATGATATAGTATGCTTTAAGGGTAAATTTTTTGCTATCCATAATATAAACCTGACCAATGAAAAAAAATCCTGTACAACTCAAAATCCTATGAATTTTTTGTGTGCATGCATATACATACTATGAGGGAGGCTTTACTTGTTTGGCTGCATTCGTGTTCATTCGCTTCATTTCACGTCACGTGTATACCCCAATGAGGTGGATACGAATTTCATTCATCCACCTTCTATCTATCCTTCAAACAATTCAGACAAGTGCTGCTCTAGCTCCTCCACGGTGCGCCCTTTGGCCACCTCTACCTCCGGATGGTCTTCCAAGTACCGGCGATACACCGGCACGACATTCTCTGCGACGGTTTTCCGGAGGATTCCCCGGATCACCGGGTTGGGCACCTTCCAGCATCTCTGCGCGCTGCAGGCGTTCTCCAACGCCGTGTAGAACGCGCTCAGCCGATTGCTTCGCCGGCCGAGAGCAGCGGCGGCGGCGTCCAAGCGCGACACGACGGGCTTCCACGACGCGTCCATGTAGCCTTTGATGTAGCCTTCCATGCGCTCCTCGCGGACGCGAATCCACCCCGGCAGCAGGAACAGCTTGAGGTCGGAGCGCACCGCGCGGCGCACGATGGCGAGCGTGTTGTTGAGCATGAACACCTGCCTCAGCCCCGGGAACGCTAGCGCCGCCGACTTCTCCTCCAGCACGTCCTCTAGGCACGATATGAGCTCCTCCACCAGGCCGAGAGCTGGGGCGCGCGGCGGCGGCGCTTCGCTCTCGCTGTCGTCGTCGTCGTCGTCGTCGGCGGCGGCGAGGACGAAGTAGAGGGAGATGCGGTTGCGCAGCAGGCATCGAAAGTAGCCCATCCAGAAGCCGACGCACGGGTGCACCTCGCCACCCTGTGGCATCCGCCACGGGTAGTGCGACCTTATGAACGACGTCCTGAGGTCACGGCTGCACCGCCGGGCGGCGTCCACCAGCGCGGCGAGCGCGGCCTCAGCGGCGACCGAGACCGGATGCGCGGGGCCCCAGGAGAAGAGCCTCGCGAGGACGGGGAACGCCTCCGACACCGGGACGTACACGTCGAGCGCCGCGAGCAGCTTCGACGGGGAGCTCCCGAGCGCGGCCACTGCGCTGGCTAGTGTCAGCATCGCTCCGGCGCTCGCCGCCGCGAGCTCACCTATAGCGACCACCTGTGTGGCCATGAGCCTGTGGTGCCGAAGGCGGAACACGTGCTCCATGGCGCTTAGTGCCTGCGCCCACGCCCTGACCCTCCTCCCGACCTCCCGCCGCGAGAGGAGACCGGCAGCACCACCACCGCCCAAGGCGCCCGTGTCCAGCACCCAGCCGGCGCCGAACCCGGCGAGCCAGCGTGACAAGGCGTCCGCGCGCGCGCTGGGCCTGGCGGGAGCGGAGAAGGCCGGGAGGAGTGCCAGCATGCGCTGTTGGTGCCTGTCGATGTCGTCGAGCACGCAGGCGGACGACTCCGACACGGTCACCAGTTGGCGGTCGGCGTCAACCTCGTCGCGGGAGGAGGTGGCGGCGCCGTGGTGCTGGAGCACGGGTGCACTACTCGGGTAAGGGTCGGGGCAGAACTCGTCGGCGTTGCTGCTGCTGGAGCCGCCGTCGCTGTCCGAGGGCCCGGAGCGCGGGGACGACGCCGCGCTGCTGCCACCGCTGCTGCTGCTGTCGCCGTCGTCGGAGCCGAACCTGCCGTGCTCCATCTTGATGCGAACGGCCTGCAGCAAGATGCGCCGCAGCAGGCCAGCAGCTAGTGAGCTTCTTCCAGCGAGGCACGCGAAGTCTACATGTCAATGCATCACGGAGCAACGGCGTCGACATAAAAGAAGACTGCAGTAGTCGCGGTCGCTTCGCCTTGGGCACTGCTGCTGCTGCGTTGGATAGTTTTCTCGACAGCTGCAGTGCAGACCGGTTGTGTTCATGTGTTGCAGCAACGAAAGCAGTGGCCGTAGTACGTGGCATTCACTGGTGCGGGCGGGCGCAGGCTGCTGGGCGTGCGAGTCGCTTGCTTCTTCTGGCTCCACGCGTTTTCCACTGGGTGGGTCGGAGAAGCTGGACTGGCAAAGTATCCAGGCAATTGCGCAGCAGGGAGAAGCGGGGGGCGTGGACTCGGCGAGCGAGTCTTGTGCACAAACCAAGCACCACCTTCGCTTTCGGCTGTCATCTCCGTCGGCATCGCCTTCGCCAGCCACCGTGATTGCTCTGTTCTGACCTCTGAGCATCTGGCGGATCATAGCTACCACTACCAGAACTCACGTCCTCACCAGACCAGCCGCCGAGATGATGGCCGAGGGCCCAAGGCCAGGTGCGAGTGGCCACGGCTATCGGGCATTGGCTATTTGGCTACCCTCAAACAGGCTCCATACGCGTCTCTTTGTATATGATTTAAATAATTGTTATTCAAAATTTATATAAATTGATCTTTTTATGTTGGTAGAGCTCCTTTCACTACTACCAAGAAAAAGTTTGGCCATGATTAAAATAGAATTTTAGAAGCGGTGTTTGCAACTCTTGCTACACAAATGTCTCATAAAATCAAGTAATCCCTTTATTCCTTTATTCCTGAGAGAATAGATTTTTAGAGTTACCTTAAGTTAATTTTTAAAAACTTTGATCAAATTTTTAGGAAAAAACATTACAATTTCTGGTATCAAATTAATATCATTAAATTAATAACATTACACTTTATTATTTTGAGCTAATATTTTTTGCATAGTCAAGATTTGGTTATATACACATTCTGTGATTTTTCCAAGATGTTTTGTGTCCTATAAATATACGAACAAGTTAACTATGATTAACTTTGTCTATTTATGACGAGGGAAAAATGATTATTTTAGTGCAAAATAACATTTTAACTATATAGTTCTCATCATCTAGAGCATAGAAATTTTATAGTATAATTTTGGGGCACTTATATGATTTTATATCTATTTTGTTAGAATTTTTTGTTGCGTCTACCAGCAAATTTGCCCAGAATCAGAGTATCCTCCAGCAAATCGCTCTATTTTTAGTGTCCAACACAAAGGGTGGTCACTTTGAATGTCCATGAGCCAATTTCGCCTTAGATTTATCATAGAATATATTTTTACATGGTGCTCATTTTAAGTTATATTTATATTTTTCTATAAATTTAGTCAAAGTTAAAAAAATTGACTGACGCGGATTCTAGGAATTGATTCTTTTAGATGTAGAGGGAGTATTAATAGGGACGAACAAAATCACTTAGCACCTCTAGGAATCGTTTTAAGGAGCTATTGGTAATGTTATCTGACCCTAAAAATTAATTAAAAATAGCTCACTCTATGGTCACGCACTGACGTTGTCCTGTCGGTTAGTATGGAGGGACGTCACATTGAATTAGGGTTGTCAGTGGGCTAGCCCACGAACCCACATATAGTCTTAATTTTTGCGGATTCAAGTGACAAGTCACAAAATTAAGCCTATATATGGGCTCACGGGCTGCCGCTTTGCATCCTTACATTGAATACAGGAGAGCCACACTACTACGACTAGGGATAGTAACAAGCTCGCGATGCCTTACGAGCATTTGATCTATTAGGGACCAGGAAAGAATCATACCTCTCCTCGAGAATCTTAATAGGCAAAAAATCATCCCCAATGGGTATAGTGGGTACAGAGACATTCCCTATGCATCCTTTTTCGTGACTTGTTTTTTGAAGAGAAACTGGAGTGGTTGTCACCCCTAAGGTATGAAAATGATAATATAAAATGGAAGTATAAGCTTACAACTTAGATAGAGCAAAAGAAGATTAGAGGATCTAGGAAACAAAGAAGGTGAGAAGAAAAATAAGGATGAGCACCGCCTAGAATCTAGCTACAATAGATTGACAATCCATTGATTAAAACTATTCAAATGTTTTCTTCTCAACCTCAAAGACAACAATTGCAGTTCTTCTCTGAAGTGAGCCTAATTATGAAGATTAGGGCTGATCTGACGAAAGATCTTGTCATTTCTCACCCTCCAGATGGACCAACACATTAAAATTATTATCTCCATATAGAATGATACCTGTAACTGGTGCCTGAAACTTTCCAAAGTCTGAAGGGGCTCGAGTTGTTGGTTTATTTGAATCTGAAGCCAATTTCAACATTGAGTGGCAAAGGTACAACCCAAAAAAGGTGGACCAGAGATTCTTCATTGTTTCCATTTTGTAAGACACAATTATAATCCTGAAGTTCCATATTCTTTCTTTTTAGTAACTCACGAGTACTTAACCTGTCTTTAATCAATAACCAAAAGAACACTTTGTGCTTGTTTTGACAGGCTGATTTCCACAACCATCTGTATACTGGATGCAGTGTCAAGTGGCCACTCAAATGCTTATATGCCCTTCTTACTGAAAATGTATTTGAACCCCAGATGTATTGCCAAATATCAGGTAAATTGATTAGGTTAATGTCCTCTAGTTCAACCTGGAGCATAATCATTTGCTCATGAGCTTGCTATGAAAGAGGTAGATGGAAGAGACTATGTGTGGGTACTCGGGTTGCTCCCTCAGCAAAAGTAATTTTCTTTTTCTTTGCAAATGAGAATAGCTCTGGGAACCTACGAGAGGGCAAATCATTCCCCCATAAGTCTTCCCATAAGTGGTAGGACTTTCCATTGTTAATTTGTACCCTTGCCATTACCTTAAATTTGTCCAACAACTTTAGAACATCCCTCCACCAAAATGATACTTGTTTTGAGTCCCTAGGAAGCTTGCCATTGTTATAGTATTTTTCCCATACTAGAGACACCCATGGGACATTTTCCTTGTTGAAGAACTTATGGAGATGGTTGATCAACAAGGCTTCATTCTGTGTCCTACTATTTAGAATTCCAAGCCCTCCCTCATCTTTGGCTCTACATGCAATTGTCTAGGCTGCCTTGGGCTTTTGTTTGGCATTGACATCACTTCCCCTCCAAAGACAGATCTTTCTAAATTTATCTATCTGATCCACCACTGCTTGTTGAAGAAGAAAAGTGCTCATACAAAAAGTTGGTAAAGCTGTGAAGATTGAGTTTGTGACCTCGAGCCTTCTTGCTTGATTCAAAAAAGCTGAGGTTGCTACTAACCTCCTTTCACATCTACTAACTAGAGGTGAGAAGTCAATTACTTTTGGTTTTGTTAGACTAAGAGGTAGCCCAAGGTAAGTGAATGCTAGGCTTCTAGTGTCACAGTTAAATGTTCTTGCCAAGTGTAGTCTACTTTGGCTTATATTGATAGGGACCATAACTGATTTTGTATAATTAACTTTCAGTCCAGTTGCCTCCGCAAAAGTGTGTAATAAAACCTTGAGTGTCCAGAGTTGCCTACCACAAGCTTCCATTATAACTAGAGTGTCATCAACATACTGGATGATTGGGAAATCTGAGGTGTATCTTAAAGGGATAGGCAATTTCAGCAACCCTTGATTTTTTGCTCTATTTACTATTGACTGTAGAAGATCTGCAGCAAGGACAAATAATAGTGGGGAGAGAGGATCCCCCTGTCTCACCCTCTCTTACAGTGGAATACTTTCCGAGGGACTCCATTTAGCAGGACCGAGGAGGTTCCTAAATTGAGAATCAACTGCATCTAGTCCACCCATCTCTGTCCAAATCCTTTAGCTTTCAAAATCTGTATAATTTCCCCATGCTCTATCTTATCAAATGCCTTTTCAAAATCTAACTTCAGAATGATTATCTCTTTCTTTGACTTGTGACAATTGTGAGTATATTCAAATGTCCATGCCAAACAGTCCTGTATGGTTCTTGTCTTTATGAACCCATACTATTTTTGATGAATTAACTCTTTGATTGGACCTTGTAATCTATTAACCAACAACTTTGTTAAAAGCTTTATTGATGTGTTGAGCAAAGAAATTGGCCTATAGTCATTGACTCCTTGGGGGCATCCTTTTTTGGGATCAGTACAATATGGGAGTTGTTAATACTTCTTAGATAGATTTGTCCACTAAAAAAGCTTCACATAAAACTTGCTACACATATATACGGAGTACATGCTAAAATGAGCCCAAGTAATAAATATTGGCCAAATCCCGCTCATTCCATATAAAAAGAGTCCTAACCCCCTAATCCCATGTGTATATATCCTCGTTACTAGACGGAGACCTGCTACACATATATACAAGCTAAAACAAACCCAATAAATAAATATTGTCCTAAGCCCACTCATTCCATATAAAAGGAGTCCCAACCTTATTCACACAGAACCTCCCATCCTACTCCTGCATCTCGTGAACCTGTCGACGATCACTCACTCACGAAGTCGTGAGTTCAAGAATCAAGTTGTCACCCCTCGCCTTGTCGCTGGTCTCCGTCGCCCCCCAATCCTCCATCTACTACCCACCAACCTTCCATAGCTTCACTCCACTACCACTCTATCCACTTATCCATGATATCCATTAGTTCCTTCGCCTCCACCCTCAAGCCTCGCTCCCACAGTCCTCAGTTCGTGCCTGGCGAACTCGTCAATCCTCACCGGTGAAGCCATGGTGGCTCCAACTCCCCACATAGATCCTCGATTGAAGAAACTGATTCTCTCCACACCCCTTCTTTTTTTTTGATGATTTTGCATCTTTAAATTGGATAGTTTGATACATTAGATGTTCAATGTCATCTCGTATACAATACCCGTCAGGTATCTGTTACTTGATCAAGGTCGGGGATGAGCAAAAACCTATATTGGAGACATGCAACATGGATGGAGATAAGCTATTTTTTTAATGGCAGGGAAGGGAACATTATTTTGGGAAGACCCGGTGGGTACGTTCCCATTTCCATCCCTCCTAACTAGGACCATAGATCGTGATGGTGCGCTTGCGTGTGACTTGAAGTGGCCACCAAAAAATTTGCATGGGTTTGTAGGTGGTTGGAATTATGAATTGTGTGAAGTTTATTTTTACACACAGTTCATTCATCGGTATTTTCTTCTATTTTTAGAGATGGATCACTTTCAAAACTATGGTTAAAAAAGAGATTTCTAAAAATTATTTTTATAGTACTTCGTGGCTTCTTATTATTTTGGAAATAAATTTTAGAGATAAGTATTTTGTGGCTAAAAGTGATTCTATAGGATAAGTTCAATGCATAAAGTGATTCTACACATAGAAGCTACATTTTGTTGTTAGACTCCTTATTCATTTCAGAGAACCACTTCGCAAATTTAATATAGAATTACTTTTCTATAAAAATAACTATTGAGCATTGATTCTTTTGAGTTCAACACAGTGGTAAATAGGCTTAAACATAAAAAGAAAGAAAAAGTATGTGGCATTCTGCAAGCCTGACCCAAGAAGAAAGCGAGATAGCAACACGCGTAGAGTAGACATAGAGCCGGTGGAGCCATGGGCCCGCAGGACACTATCCTTTGCCATTGACGTGGCACACTCTCAGTAAACCAATGTCAACATATGTATATGTATATATATCTTATATTTAAATACCCACAAGCAATCTATCTTACCATACAAAGTGTCCATACCAGCATCCACCAGGACATTCCAGTAGCACATATACACGTGCAACTATCTCACCATGCAAAGTGTCCACATCCACATCCAACAAGTACATCATGTTATGTCTTCATTCAAGTTATTCATATTAGAAAACCACATCATTTACTAACATATTTAAGAGCAAAATGCTAAAAATCATCCACTAACATGTACTGTGATATTTATCCATTCATATAAGTAGTATAACTTTACCTGTGATTCTCGCAACAAGGCGCGAGGCGTTCTTCTAGTTGTATTGAAGTGCATTGTAATTCTAATCCATTTTGTCATTAATACATTGTGGTCGTCTAGGGTTTGGGTTAGCTTAGTGCCATGCAGTTGGAATCCTCTCTATGGAATTTTTTTTGCAATACCCGTGGTTCTACGGTCCCTCTAAAGTATTGCACAGAAAACTCACCCCCTCTCTCTATGTGCCTCGAGTATGTTCCATGTTTTTGAAAAAACTCAAGGCTTATTTCATTCTCGTGTCAAGGATTCTGGCAAAAAGATTGTTGTGATAAATATGGCTCAAGTTGCATCCATACCTTCTTGAGACTCAACCATCAAGAGTTAAAACCAATTCAGAATGGCACACTCTTGTCAAACAGTTACATTTTTCATAAAATTCTTGCTTGTTCTACCTCACAATCAGATGACATGTAACTTAAATTAACTTGTCTCTGGTTCAACTTTGTACGGTCTCCTTTGAGAGTTCCACATTTGTTTGGTTTTGAGTAATTGATGAAACCTACCTAAGTACTAACCTTGATCTCTAAGTGTGAATCATGAGATAGGTTGGTACAAGCCATGTGATGGAGCAAGGTGGATCAAGTGAGGATGGCACAAGCTCTAGCATGGTGGTGCAAAGGAAAATGGTGTGAAGGCAAAGGTGAAAGCTAGGAACCAGTTTCGGTTTGGTGATCAAGACATCATAGAGGATGTGATCACATTTAGGATAGATAGCCGTACTATCAAGGAGGGAGCTCTTGCGAATGATTACGGTTATCATGTGCCACTAGTTTCATTGCATTGCATTTAAAATCAATTGAACTAGTGAATCAACCAACTAATTCCAAGATAAATGTGAACTAAAAGCTAACACACGTACACAAGTGTTTGGATCACTTAGTGTTGGCTCTTGGAAGCTTGGAAGAAGTTGGTGTGAAAGTGGAGAAGTGTTTGGCAGCTCAAAAGAACCCCGGACAGAGGTCCGGACGCAGGGTGCATGTCGGGTCCGGACCATCGGTGATGGGTCCGGAGGCAAACCCTTGTTGTCTATGCTGAGGAGAGTGATCCGGACGCAGGTTGAGGTCCGAACGCAAGGTTCCGGACGTGTGTCCGGAGGTCATGTGCTCTCTGTTGCTTTCTGTGTGAAGTGATCCGGACACTGGTGTTAGTTCGGACTGGAAGCCGGACATGCGTCCAGAGTGGATGAAGTGAAGTTGGTGCTCTCGGGTCTCTGGAATTTATTTCCGGACGCTCGAGGTGTCGAGTCCGGACGCAGGAGCAGTAGCGTCCGGAGACGCGTGGCACGCTGCTGTGCGCACGGGAAGCAGCCAATTCAAACCGGCAGGTGACCGGACGCAAGTGTGTTAGTCCGGACGGCACTTGGCGCGCGTCCGGAGTAAGCAACCGGAGCCCGGAGCAGAGCCGTTGGCGCTCTGCTTGTGTTGGGTCCGGACGCAGATGATGGTCCGGACCCCCTATGAAAGTTGCGTCCGGAGGCACGCAGAGAAGTGTTTTTCAGTGGGAAAATGGCTAGTTGTGAGTGGAGGCTATATATAGTGGTATGGCCGGCCCTTTGGGCATCTTCTTGCACATTCTATTCACTCACACACTTGTGTTCATTTGTGAGAAGCCCACCACTCATCCCTCTAAGCATATTTGACATATTCATGAGAGATTGAGTGAATCCAAGTGCATTGCTCTTTGATTGCATACTAGTGGCACTTGGTGATCGTCGTCTTCGCGGAAGCTCTTGTTATTCTTGGAGGTTGCCACCTCCTAGACGGCTTGGAGCGACGAGGATCGTTGAGCGGAGGAAGGTGATTGTCTCCGGCTCCGATCAGTGGATTGTGAGGGGTCTTGAACCTACCCCACGGGAGTTCGCAAAAGGTATCGCTAGTGGATTGCGCGTAGCTTGTGGATCCCCATCTTGTGTTGGTTGTGCGGCACCCGGTGACGGGTTTGGCGTGTGATGCCAATTAGCGCGTGAACCTCCAAGTGGGTGTATCGCTACAACGAGGACTAGCTTGTTGGCAAACAAGTGAACCTCGGTAAAAAATCTTGTGTCATCTTGTTTCTACCGAGGATTCATCTTGTGTTTGATTGGTTCATCTCTACACGGCGGTATAAACATTCCATCTCTAGCTTTGCATTTCTATTCTTTACATTCTTGCAAAGTAGAGCCTCTAGCTTAGTTTGTGTAGCTTAGTCTAGAATCACTAGTTATCTAGCTCTTGTGTGTGACATAGGATATATATTTTGCTAGTAACTAGAATTGTGGTAGGTGGCTTGCCGACCTTAGTAGTGCTAGCGCAAACTTGCTTTACGCCGTGTTTTATTCTAACAAGTTTGCGTAAGTGTTGTTGTAGAATTTTTAATAGGCTATTCACCCCCCTCTAGCCATATCTAGACCTTTCATCCTTTTTCTTCTTTACTAAAAAATGTCGTGTTACAATGCAAATCGGTTATGAGTGGTAGAGACCTACAATAGTGGAGTTTATAAACACTATCGGGCTTGTAATTTTTCTAATAGATGTATTATATTGTCCACTAACTATGAAACTTTGATAGGGATTACATAGTTGAGAAAGGGAAGGTTATACTACAAATATTGATGGCCACTTAGAGAAAACATTGGTGGCGCTAACACCATAGCCCACCTATAAAACATTCTAGGGAAAGAAACTCCTTTAGAAAGTGAGTAAAAAAGAAAAGGAAACTTGACAGGTGGTAGCCATGTTTGTCAGCATGCCATGCAACACTCTATGGAACAATCATTTTTATGCACAAAACCATCGAAGTAGTCTAGCTTATAGATCTCTTACATAATGCATATGATAACAATAACTTACTTTTTGGATCAAGTAATAATGTGTTACATGTGTTAATGTTTCATAATCATGTTTGCCAAAAAAACAGGTGACACATGACACAAAACAATCACAATTTTTATCCACAAAATAATCAAAGTAGTCTAACTATGGATACCTCCTAAACAATATGAATGTTGACAATAACCGTATGTTTGGACTAAGTAACACAATATATGCTTTAACTTTAGTGTTGCTCTATGTATAAAGAACATACACCAAAACTAACATGTGAATTCACTTCTATCCATGGTGGAGTTTATTAATATCAGTGGCTTTTATCGGTAAAGCCGTTACATAGTCTGCACGTACATATATTTATTATAATTTATGTTGCCTACATACATAGTCAAACAACATAATCTATGCAGTGATTTTGAAAGAACAATATCTATCACTTGTCAAAAGAAAACACCAAACAAAAAACTATTGAGATGGTCTATACGTTGTAGCTTAGGTTACTTCTTCCTCGATAATTAGTGACTATTGTGTATATATGAATGTAAGATAGCATAGTTTTCTAATATTTTTTATTTTACACACTTTTTGCATCATGCCATTTGTATGTTTTCTCATATATACAAAGTTTGTGATGAGTCAAGTTCAAAATTGGTTATGGGGTAATACTTGAGAGCCACCCATAGTGATTTTCTTATTTTATAGCAACATTTTATCAATGTATATCTCCAACAATAATGTATAACCAACCATGCATCTCAAACAAAATGTATGCACAAGAATCAATAAAACCACACAAATTTAAGATACAGGAACTTAAGTTAAATGATGATTAGTGTCACACCCAATTTCAAGGACAAAATAGGATGCATAACATTATGTGTGCCCAGGAAATAATCCACACATAAGTTCACAAATTACAAAGTACCATCACAGAGTTTAATACATAACCTACAAATATCCATTACAAGAATAAATAAAACAGACGGAAGATACAACTAGCTCTTGAGGCTCCATCTCACAGGGAAGGTCAACTGGTTGACAAAGCCTAGAAATCTTCAGGAAACTCCTCATAGCCTCCTGCTTCTGTTACCCATCCGGGATTTTTATCCAAAATTGAAAAGAAAACAAGCGTGAGTACACTCGTACTCAGCAGTATAACACGGGTTATGAAGCTCAAAAGGCTGACACTGGCTTACTGCATTCAACACTTTTAGTTGGTCAAAGTTTTATTATTAAGTATCATCAGTTATGCTTAAGCCCCAAGTGATCCCACGTATATCCTTGTCAAAGTTTAGTGAAACATAAACATCATCGTAAAGGAGGTGGCAACAGGAACATAAATGTTGGTCAAGTTAATTAATTAAACCATCAGTTTTCCGGACCACTCGTAACCGTGAGCACGGCTGATATATCAGTTTTAACACTCTGCAGAGGTTGTGCATCTTTACCCGTGAGTCGTGATGCCCCAAATGCCCGGGTTAATTACTCCCATAACACTGCCAAGGTGAGGGGGCGGGGTTCACTATGAAACCTTTCATAGTATCTCATCTAACAAGATTAGGGCCGCTAGGATTGGCAAGGGGTGATAGAGCTCCCCTTCCGAGTAGCATAAAGACCCGCAGCCTACGCTCAAACTCGGACAGAGGCCGCACTATAACCAGCTCGACAAGAGCTAATGCGCCCGAAAACCGCTAACGAGCTAGAAAAGAGCCTACTACTAAGTTAAAGCCAGAGCCATGTAGCTCTCACGGTAGCACTGTCAGTCCCAGCTTTTGCCAACAGTGAGTTATTATAAAAGGTTATGTTCCAATTGCCATAAACAGGATCACCAATTCATTCAAAGCATTATAACATTTGGCAGGGATCAAGTATTCATTAATATAGCACTAGCCATATACCCATATGCATATCCCATAGGAGTCAAGGTAAAAGGAATTCAATTCTATGGAAGTATACTACGGGTATCAAATTAGACACATGCACATGAAATCATAGTTATGGTGAATAGGGTAACAAGGTAGGTCCCATGCTATACTTGCCTTGGTTCTCAAAGTCTTGCTGGTCAAAACACTCCTGGTTAAAGAACTCTTGGTCACCAACAAACTCCTCACTGCCTGAACTCGGTCACGGCATTGCAACAACACGCATTCCAATTGCATACATACAAAGCAAACCAACTAATATTAGAACAGTACACCAGCAACAGTAAATAGAGTTAAAAGGTTTATAAAAAGATACTACGCATTGCTACGATCATTTCAACGCGAATTTCACGACAATCGGATTTAAAACGCAAAAGATATGAATTAAACTAGTTCTCTAAGAGCATTTTTAGTATTTGAATTAACCTTGAATTTAAATAATTCAAACATGACTAACAGATGGTTTAACATGTACATAATTTCATTACGAATCTAACGCAACTCGAATCGTCCAAATCGGAGTTAAAATAAAGATTTTATAGACAAAATAAGGCAGTGGCAATTCTATAAATAGCAAATTTCCAATTTTGGAATAAACCGAGCAGGTTTACGTGTCTTGAACTGAGAAAGCGTATTCGGTGAAATACGCCAGAGCTGTGGCGTGGGGTCAACAGGTCTGCCACGCGGCGGCCCGGGATTGGGCGGGTCCACGGTTACAGCCGTGCACCGCGCGCGGGACTCTGGTCCACCGGTCCACCGTGGACCGGGGTACTTACCCCTTCGGGGTTCTAATCTCGGCCACAGATCAGAGATCGGGCGGCTCAGGGCAGATCATAGAGAGGGAGAGGGAGAGAGTCGGCCGGAGGGGGCAGTGACCGCGGCGGCTCCCATTGCCGACGGCGAGTAGCTCGCCGGAAAGAAGGGAAAAAGGGCTAGAGACCTCTGTTGGCCACCAGAGAACCACGGGGGAGAGAGAGGAGAGTGAGGCGGGTGCCGTGGCGTACTCGGTTGAACGCAGAGAGGAAGACAAAGGTGGCGCCATGGATCCCGGCGGCACCATCTCGCCGGAGAACGCGGGGAAGACACTCCCGACCGCCTCGGCTTCAACCAACAGCACAGAAAGGACCTGCGTGCCCGTGCGAGTGCGACAGAGGGCTCGGTTGAGACGGCGGATTGCCGGAGCGGTGTGGTCCGCGGTGGCGCCATTGACTGCGGCGCGGGTGCTCGCGGGTAAGGCCCTAGAGGCTACAACCTCCGAATTGAGGGGTCCGAGAGATGCGGTGTGTGCGTGCGATGCTAGAGAGGCACTCGGGTGAGGCGGTGCGCGGCCGGGGAGTGCTGACCACGGCGGTGCCATTATTGGCAGCGTGGGATGCTCGCGAGCAGTGCCACAGGGCCGTAAATTCGCCGAATTAAGGACTCAGAGAGGGAGAGAGGGCGATGGCGAAACTCACCGCGGCTTCGAAGAAAACGGAGATGGCTCAGGGTGGCTTGACGGCGTGGAACGGTGGTCGGTGTGCGACAGCGATCCGAGCTCTGCGTCCACGGCGTCGGGCGTTCTGCGGCCAAAGGCAGGGCACAGAGAGAAAGATTAGGCTAAGGAGGTTCGCGGGGAGATCGCGGTTACGAAACGGCACTCACCGAGGCGAAACGAGCTCCGGGGTGGCTTCTCAGCGACACAGCGGCGGCGGCGGCGTTCGGCGAGCAGATGGGAAAGGGGAGGGCGGAGGGGCGGAGTGCCGCTTTAAAGCGCATAGCAGAGAGCGCGGGGCATGCGGTGCCGTTGCGGCATCGTGGGCGAGGTGCGGGGGTGGGAGCGGGGCGAGAGGGGCGAGGATCGTGCGGCGGTTGTCGTCCGCGGCGCGTCCGCGCGCGTCCGAAATCGGCGGGAGGTGAGGGAGAGAGCTGACGGTGGGGTCCAGCAGCAGCGAGAGAGAGAGAGAGGGTGCGGGAGCTGGAGGTTGGCGCCGACAGGTGGGGTCTGGTCGCCAGCGAGAGAAGAGAGAGAGAGAGAGAGAGAGAGGAAGGATAGGCGCCGACAGGTGGGACCCGAAGGTCAGAGAGAGAAAGAGAGGGGGAAGCTGTTGGCGCTCGGGCTGGACCAGTTGGGCTTCGGCCTTCTAGCTGGGCCGGCAGAGAGAAGAGAGGGGGTGAGGGTTGGGCTGGGTTTCAGGAGGGAGTGAGAAAGGCCAAGCTTTTTTTTTCCTTTTCTTTTTATTTCCCTTTTCCAAATCCACTTTCAAAAGCAATTTGAATTCATTTGAGTTTGATTTTGCAAATTCAAACATACAAAGAGAATTATGTAGCAGCATGTATGCACACTCATGTTGCTAAACTAAGAATTGATTTTAATTCAATAAATTTTTATTACTTCATTAAATGAAATGCTCACAAAATCCTTTATTAAATCATTTTCTATTGTTTTAAAAGCAAACAAAATTTTGGGTGTTACAATTAGGCCAGCTTAGTACCACATACCTGGCATCCTCTCTATGAAAACAAATTCTCTACACACTAGCTTGGTTCTCTAGTGTCTCTGTAGTACAACAAAGTTCCTCTCTTTATGTGACACGAGTATATTCTTTGTTTTTGAAAAAAAACTTAGATTTGTTTCATTCTGGTGTTAGAGTTTCTGGTAGGGATTGTCATCATCCATATGACACAATATGCAACCATGCCTTTTTGAAACTTCACAACTAAGAGTTTTAACCAGTTCAGGAAGATACAGTTCTCCCAAAAGGCTACACAATTGTTTTTATTATATTTGTTTCTTATTCTACCTCACAATATAGGCATGATTTTAAGTTAATTCATCCCCTGTTCAAATTTGTAATGACCGAACTCTATTTTCTTTCTTATCTTAATGAAATTAAGTGAGTGTCGACCATTAAGGCATTGACCATTCCAAAAAAATTGCACAAAAGTTCTTCTTACTAACAAATTTTATGTTACAATGCAAGCCAATTATGAGTGGTAGACGCCCTAGAGTAGTAGAGTTACTATACAATACAAGACAATAACCCATTAAATGTCACTAACAAATTTCATAGACAATAACCAAAGTTTCATACTACATCATTGTATAGTAACTCTACTACTCTAGGGCCTCTTATAGTGACAATAACCTAAGTTTCATAGACATCTCTTAAATAATGCGGATGTCGATAATAACCATCTGCTTGGACTGACTAACACATTACATACTTTAACTTTAGAAATACTTTACAACTAAAGAATACACCAAAACCGATGTGCGAGTTCACTTCCATCCACGATGGAGTTTAATAATATCATTTGCTTTCAAACTTAAAGCCCATACACAAATTCAAATGTACTTATATTTATTGTAATATATGGTGCTTACATACATAGTCAGATAGCATAGTCCATCCAATTATTTGAAAAGAACAATACCTACCACTTCTTGGTAAAACAACCAAAATAAAAGAACTATTGAGATAAAGTTGTACCTAGGTTATATTATATCTATCTCGATAATTAGCATCTACTGCTTATATATGAATATAAGGTAGTATAGTATTCTAATACTTTTTTTATATTTTACACACTTTTTGCACTATGTAATTTGTATGTTTGATCATATATATGAAGTTTGTGAGTGAAAGTTCAAAATTGGTTGTGAGAAATACTTGAGGCCCACCCATAGTGGTTTTCTTGCTTTGTAGCAACAATTAGTATGTATATCTCCAACATTAATGTATAACCAACTATGCATCCTAGTCAAAGTATATCTACAAGATTAAATGAATCCACATAAATTTAAATGCATGAAATTAATCCAAATGACAATTGTTCGGGCTTAGTGCTACACACCCGGTATCCCCTCTAGATTGTAAAAATTACCCTATAGAATTACCCTGGTTTTAGAGTCTCTCTGCAGTACCACAAAGATCCTCTCTTTATGTGCCACTTGTATGTATATTCTTTGTTTTGAAAAAAACTCAAATTTTGTTTTGATGGTAAGGATTCAGATAGAGATTGTCATAATCCATATGGATTAAGTTGCGACCATGCCCTTTTAAAATTCCATGGTCAAGACTTGCAACTAGTTT